>CM035840.1:298066091-298671106 GCA_020510985.1 Pholidichthys leucotaenia
TTTTTCACCCCACTTATATCACGGACACACAGATCGTCCCAAATGTCTCCTGAGCCGGTGGACGGAGCCACTGTTTATAGCAGGATTCGATACAACAGGGAAGAGCTGCTAGCATTTAACCGCCACCCGGTCCCACTGGAAAAACTCGACATACCGAGAGAACTGAGGCGAAAACGCCGCGGCTGCCGGGCTGGAGTAAGGCGGAGGACAAAAAATATAAGGTACAGACCCTCCCTTCCATCTGTTGTCATGGGAAATGTACGGTCGATACTGGGAAAGTTAGATGAGCTAGCGGCTATCTCCCGTTATGATAGCACTTACCGGGAGTGCTCTCTCCTTTTGTTTACTGAGACGTGGCTAACTGAACTAGCAGCAGATGCTAACATTGAGCTGGAGGGTTTTCACATGATACGAGCTGACCGAACACCAGAGAGTGGCAAAACTAGGGGCGGTGGAGTGATAATGTATGTTAACAACAACTGGTGTAGACCGGGACATATCACTGTTAAACAACGACACTGCAGCAAAGACATTGAGTTGCTAGCTGTTAGCATGAGGCCTACATATCTCCCGAGAGAACACTCACACGTGATCTGCATTGTTGTTTATGCAAATCCGACGGCGAACGCTGGGACAGCGCGTGACGTCATCCATTCAGTAACCAGCAGGCTGCAGACAGAACACCCAGATGCTCTTCTCCTCATCTCAGGCGATTTCAACCACGTTTCACTGTCTCCCATTCTGCCCACTTTCACCCAGTATGTCACATGCCACACTAGAGACAATAAAACACTGGATTTGTTCTACGCAAACACTAAGGAGGCGTACACCTCATCACAACTCCCCCCACTTGGGAGATCGGATCACAGCTTGGTTCATCTCCGACCGGTGTACAAACCCCTAGTGCACAGACAACCTCCGGCCATGCACACTGTGGAGTTATGGTCTGAGGAGACAATGGACACTCTAAAGGACTGTTTTGAAGCCACTGCCTGGAAGCAGCTCTGCGATCCACATGGTGAGGACATCGATGGCCTCATTCACACCTTCACGGGCTACCTCAGCTTCTGTGTGGACAAATCCGTTCCCACCAAGACCATACGGCGTCACTCAAACAACAAACCCTGGATCAACCCTGAGATAAAAACACTTCTGAGAGAGAAGAAGAGGATCTTCAGGTCGGGGAACAGGGAGATGCTGAAGTCCGTACAGAGGGAGCTGAGGAGAAAGATCAGAGAAGGCAAGGACAGCTTCAGGAAGAAGATGGAGGACAAGCTGCAACAGAGCGACATCAGCGGGGTCTGGAGAAACCTCAAAACCATCTCGGGGCTCCAGAATACCTCCCCCCAGGCCACGGGGGGCAGGGAGTGGGCGAACAACCTGAATCTGTTTTTCAATAGATTTGACCAACCGCCCTCCCCCCTGTCTGCACAACAACCACTGCTGCCCCTAAGAAATCAAGTCCTGCTACCCACTCCCCACTCCACCGACACCCCCCCCACTCCCAACACACAGCCCCCCATCCTGACCCTGACCAAGACCCAGGTGAGGACGGAGCTGAGGAAGATCAAGGCGAGGAAGGCGTCGGGACCGGACGGCATCAGCGCAAAGCTCCTCAAGTCCTGTGCAGACCAGCTGTGTGGGATTGTGACATATATCTTCAACCTGAGCCTGAAGCTGGGGAGGGTACCACAGCTGTGGAAAACATCTTGTGTGGTACCTGTACCAAAAACTTCCCACCCCAAAGACCTGAACAGCTTCAGACCGGTGGCCTTGACGTCCCACTTGATGAAGACCCTGGAGAGACTGCTCCTTGCTCATCTCCGCCCCCTGGTGGAACCAGCGATGGATCCACTCCAGTTCGCCTACCAGCATGGCATTGGGGTGGAGGATGCGGTGATCTTCCTCCTTCACCGTTCTCTGTCCCACCTGGAGAAGCCCGGGAATATGGTGAGGATCATGTTCTTTGACTTCTCCAGTGCTTTCAACACCATCCAACCGATGATCCTGAAGGACAAGCTGCTGCGCGCAGGGGTGGACCAGCACCTGTCATCATGGATCCTGGACTACCTCACGAACCGGCCTCAGTTTGTGAGAACCCGGGACTGTGTTTCCGACACGATCATCAGTAGCACGGGGGCCCCCCAGGGAACGGTGCTGGCTCCCTTCCTGTTCACTCTTTATACTGCGGACTTCTCACACAACACAACACATTGCCATCTACAGAAGTTCTCTGATGACTCTGCGATCGTTGGTCTCATCTCCAGCGGAGATGAAGCTGAGTACAGAGGGCTTATCCAGGACTTTGTGGACTGGTGCCATCGGAACTGCCTCCAGATCAACGCGAGGAAAACTAAGGAGCTGGTGGTGGACTGCCGCAGGCATGGGCAGCCCCTCACAGCACCAGTAAATATACAGGGAACAGACATCGAGATGGTGACATCCTACAAGTACCTGGGTATTCATCTGAACAATAAACTAGACTGGTCACACAATACTGACGCACTCTACAAGAAGGGACAGCACAGGCTGTTCCTGCTGAGGAGACTCAGGTCTTTTGGTGTACAAGGGGCGCTGCTGAAGTCATTCTATGACACGGTGGTGGCATCAGCCATCACTTTTGGAGTGGTCTGCTGGGGCAGTGGCATTACTGCAGCCGATAGGAAGAGACTGAACAAACTGATTAAGAAAGCTAGCTCTGTCCTGGGGCAACGCCTTGATCCGATGGAGGAGATAGGAGAGAGAAGGACGGTGGCTAAACTGTCATCTCTGCTGGAGTCCGAGTTCCACCCTATGCAGGACATACTGGATGCACTGAGGAGCTCATTTAGCAGCAGACTACATCATCCCAGGTGCACAACCGAGAGGTTTCGTAGGTCCTTCCTACCAACGGCTGTCAGACTGTACAACCTAAGCAGGGCTGCTCGCAGAGATAGCAAAAAGACGTAACAAACTAATAGTTTTTTTTGAATGCAAAAGATGCAATAGACTTACACAATGGTCCTCTCCGGCATACAACTAGGAACATACCGGTCGCTATGGAGGGTGAGAATATGTATGGGCACATAATCATACCATGTAGGATAACTAAATAGACGGTTATGCTGTTTCATCCCACCTAGCAACAATGCTCTGCACTGTGTGTGTTTATATATTTACATATTTATTCCATCTAGCTACAATGCTCTGCACTGGGTGTGTTTATATTTATATATCTTTATATTTATTCCATCTAGCTACAATGCTCCGCACTGTGTTTTTATATATCTACATATTATTCCATCTAGCTACATTGCTCCGCACTGTGTATGTTTATATACTTGCATATTTATTCCACCTAGCTGCAATGCTCCGTACTGTGGGTGTTTATATATTTACATATTTATTCCATCTAGCTACAATGCTCTGCACTGTGTGTTCATATATTCATATATTTATTCCATCCAGCTACAATGCTCTGCACTGTGTGTCTGTGTGTGTGTGTGTGTGTATATATATATTTTATAGTAATATGTACATATGTATATTAGCTGCTCTTGCTTGCTTGTTTTTTTTCTTGCCTTCTGATTGTTGCTCTGAGTGTTGCTATCCCTGTGCTGTTGCAATCCTGGAATTTCCCCGTTGTGGGACTAATAAAGGCTTATCTTATCTTATCTTAATTATTCCCTGTGCCATTCCACTTTATTAAATATAACTTGTTCTGTGAACACAGTTGCCTTGATTTCTTTGTATGTAAGATGTTACTGATATCAGTAACAACTTGGGTTGTTACTGATATCTGGTGAAAATCTCAGGTCAATGGCTCCATCAGAAATATGTTGAATGAGAAAAATGGTGATGTGTTCAATACTTATTTTCCCCGCTTCATACAAGTAAAAAGCTGCAAATTTATTAGAAATACACTGCAAATTTACAATAAAAACACTGCAAATTTATGAGGAAAAAAAGGTTTAAATGTATGTGTCATGGCCACCAGTCACGGCACCTGTGCACGCACCTGCCTGTCATCTCCTGCGGCCTATTTATTCCACCAGGACCAGTGCTGGGCGCGGAGTCGTCTGATTCTCTATGCTGAATCTGGTTGCGCCTGCCTCCGTGCTTCCCAGCACTCTACTCTCCAACCTTCGGCTTCCTAGCCCAGCTGAACCTCGTCCGGGCCGGTTCCACCCAGACCACCTACCAAGTAAGCCTACTCGCTTCCCATCTTGTCCGATTCCCCTGTGCACAGGCAGAGATCCGCGGCGGCGGTCCTCCATCTCCCTCCAGGCAGCGGACTCATCCTCTCACCTCCAGCTAACCAGCCCAGCAGACACGGTCTCCCTGGCTGCAGCTTCGGCGCTACCTGAGCTTCTCCAACATCTCTTGACAGTAAGCACTGTAACATCTATCGTGCTGCATAGGTTGAACTGTAAACTAACGGCCCTTGTCTTATTACAGGGTTGCCAGGTTGTACGGTGCTCTGCCGGCCCCAGCTGGAGATTGCGGATCGCACTACACGACATTACACCATATACCCTGCACTCACGCACCCACTCACTCACGTTTACAATAAAAGTACGTTAATTGTATTTACCCTGAGTCATGTCTGTTCTGTGGGTCACCTGAACCATGTCAGTACGACTCCGCCAAAGTGACCCAGCAGACAGCGCGCTCGCACGCCAAATTCACCATCTAGAGTCTCGGGTAGATCAATTAGCATATCAGCAGCAGGTGATGCTAACTCAGCTAACCCGCATCACAGACAGGTTAGATCAATTGGTTAGCCCACGGGGTTTTCCCACAGCTCCAACTAGCTCCTCTACTCCCGCTAGCTCTACCGCTAGTTCCACCGCTAGCTCCACATCTAGCCCTTCCTCTCCAGGCCCCGCTTGTCGGCTTACTTCCGTCCCTACTTCTGCTCGCTTTAGAGGTGTATTGGGGGAGGCCAGGGGGTTCCTCATGCAGTGTGATATAGTTTTCCAACGGGTACCCGGGGATTTTCCCACTGACCAGAGCCGTATCGGCTATATGATCAATTTGTTAGAAGGACGGGCTTTAGCTTGGGCATATGCGGTAATGGCTAGGGCTGATTATGCTTCTATGACATATGTACAATTCAAGCAGGAATTTCAGGAGGTTTTCAGTCACTCGGACCGGGAGGACATACTCACCTCTCGCCTACTAAATCTTCGGCAGGGGTCGAGGGCGGTCGCCGATTATTCTGTGGACTTCCGGGTCGTGGCTACGGAGGTTGGGTGGGAGGATGCCTCTCTGAGCAGTATATTCCTTAGAAGTTTGAGCCCTAGCCTGCGGGACGAGCTGGCCCGCCTGGAGAAACCCTCTACGCTGCATGAGTGTATCTCCCTGGCCATTAGCATTGACAACCGTCTGAGGGAACGGGTGACTGAGCGCAGAACTTCCGGTCCGCACCGCTCCCTCCAGTCCCCCCTGCTGGCCCTCCCGTCAGCTGACATCCCGGAGGACCAAGAGCCTATGGTCATGGGTGGGTTGAAACTTCTTGTTGTGGAGAGACAGCACCGCCAAGAGTTGGGGTTGTGCGTCTATTGTGGGAGCGAGGAGCATGACCTTGATTCCTGTCCCAAGCGGCCAAAAGGGGGAGTCCGTGCATCGCAGTAGGGGGTCTCACGGACGTAACCCACAATAATCCCCTCACCCACTTTTTAATTCCTATCCGGTTTTGTTTGGGTCATAAGGAACACAACACACATGCACTCATTGACTCAGTGGCCAAGCAGAGCTTTATTTCTAGAAGCCTGGCAACCCATCTGGGTCTCCCTATGCAGCCGTTGAAGAATCCTCTCAACCTGATAGCCCTGTCAAAAGCCTCTTTGGCCACCGTCACTCATCGGGTCACCTCAGTGCCAGTTATCATTTCAGGCAACCATCGGGAGGAGTTGGGCCTGTATGTCCTGCCGGTGTTGTCCTCTCCGGTCATCCTGGGCTATCCTTGGTTGCGCTTGCATAACCCGTCAATTGACTGGTGTTCGTGGAGCCCTTTCTGCCTAAGTGCCTGTTTGCAGTCTGCTGCATGCTCGCCTGCCACGCCTCTGGATGTCCCTGCCTCTCCCCCTCCTGACCTGTCGAAAGTGCCACCGGAATATCATGACCTTGGGGCCGTCTTCAGCAAATCCCAGGCCCTTTCCCTTCCCCCTCACCGGCCGTATGACTGCAATCAATCTTCGGGCCGGCGCTCCGCTGCCATCTAGCAGACTTTACAACCTGTCTGCTCCGGAGCGCGCGGCCATGGACTCGTATATTAAGGAGTCACTCAGCTCAGGCATAATTAGACCATCATCTTCGGCGGTGGGGGTGGGGGGGGGGTTTCGTGGGGAAGAAAGACGGCTCTCTCAGGCCCTGCATTGATTTCCGGGAGCTGAATAACATCACCATTAAGGATAAGTACACCCTCCCTCTTCTCAACTTGGCATTTGATTCCCTCCGGGGGGCTTGCTGCTTTACCAAATTAGACCTGCGCAATGCCTATCACCTGGTGCGCATACGGGAGGGGGATGAGTGGAAGATGGCCTTTAGGACCACTAGCGGGCATTTCAAATACCTGGTTATGCCGTTCGGGCTGACCAATGCCCCGGCCGTTTTTCAGCGCCTTATTAATGATGTTTTGAGGGATTTTCTGGGCACTTTTGTTTTTGTTTACCTTGACGACATCCTCATTTTTTCTCAGTCCATGGAGGAGCATCGCATTCACGTCAGGCAGGTCTTGCAGCGGCTGCTGGAGAATAAACTCTTCGTCAAGGCAGAAAAGTGCGAGTTCCACGTCTCCCGGACTTCCTTCCTCGGCTTTATCATCGCCCCGAAGGAGATTATCCCGGACCCAGCCAAGGTGAAGGTGGTGGTGGACTGGCCTACTCCCTCGTCGAGGAAACAGCTCCTGCAGTTCCTGGGCTTCGCAAACTTCTATTGCCGCTTTGTCAAGGACTACAGCCGCATCGCCCCCTCACCAACTTGACCTCCACCAAGGTGCCGTTTCGCTGGACGGAAGAGGCGGAGGCTGCGTTCTCTGAGCTGAAGGTCAGGTTCTCATCGTCGCCAATTCTGACGCAGGTTGATCCCACTC
Organism: Pholidichthys leucotaenia; assembly: GCA_020510985.1. NCBI lineage: Eukaryota > Metazoa > Chordata > Actinopteri > Cichliformes > Pholidichthyidae > Pholidichthys > Pholidichthys leucotaenia. Next base: position 298,073,167 of record CM035840.1, read on the forward strand.
TTCAGTGCCTGGTGGAGGTGGACGCCTCAGATTCTGGGGTGGGGGCTGTTTTGTCCCAGCGCTCTCCGGCTGACGGTAAAATCCGCCCCTGCACCTACTTCTCTCATCGCCTGTCCCCAGCAGAGCGTAACTACGACATCGGTGACAGGGAGTTGTTGGCGGTTAAACTGGCCCTGGAGGAGTGGCGGCACTGGTTGGAGGGAGCGTCACAGCCGTTCATTGTCTGGACCGACCATAAAAACCTGGAGTACCTTCGGACTGCTAAACGACTGAACGCCCGACAGGCCCGCTGGTCGCTCTTCTTTGGTTGATTCGACTTCACCATCACCTACCGCCCTGGGTCAAAGAATACCAAGCCCGACGCCCTGTCTTGTCAGTTTGCCCCGGAGATGGCAGAAAAGGCTGAGCACCCCATCCTTCCCCCAGCATGCATTGTGGGCGCCCTCTCTCGGGGTATCAGGGAAAAGGTCATAAGGGCGCAGTCTGATGAGGCCGACCCAGGGGAGGGTCCAGCGGGCAAGTTATCTGTCCCTGCAGCGGTCCAAAGGGAGGTCATCCAATGGGGGCATACCTCCAAGTTCACCTGCCACTCGGGAAGGGCACGTACTGTGGTGCTCCTACAGAGGTTGTTTTGGTGGCCATCCCTCCAGAAGGACGTGGGGGAGTACATCCGTGCCTGCCCTGAGTGCACAACGGGGAAGACGTCCTCTTCACCGCCGGCCGGGCTGCTTCATCTCCTCCCCGTCCCGGGCAGGCCATGGTCCCACGTGGTGCTAGACTTCATCACAGGTCTCCCCACATCCAACAATTTCACCACCATCCTCACGCTGGTGGACAGGTTTTCGAAAGCCGCCCACTTCATTCCTCTGCGTGGGTTACCTTCAGCCAAGGAGACGGCCAATCTGCTGGTCCAACATGTTATTCGACTGCACGGCATCCCGCAGGACATCGTTTCGGACCGAGGGCCCCAGTTCATCTCCAGGGTCTGGAAGGCATTCTTTGCCACTTTGGGTGCTACAGCAAGTTTGTCCTCTGGTTACCACCCTCAATCCAATGGGCAATGTGAACGAGCCAACCAGGAGGTGGAAGCAGCGTTGCGGTGCGTCGCTGCTGCCAATCCGTCGTCATGGAGCACTCAGCTCCCCTGGATTGAATAAGCCCATAACACGGCGGTGTCCACGGCCACCGGCATGTCCCCCTTCGAGGCCTCGTTGGGTTACAACCCCCTGCTGTTTCCTGAAGAGGAGGGGGACATTGCCGTTCCATCAGTTCGTGCCCACCTGAGGCGTTGTTGACGGATCTGGAGGACGGCCAGAGTGGCATTACGACGGACGGCGGAACGCAACACCACAGTGGCCAACCGACGCAGGGTGCCGGGTCCGGTTTACCAGGTGGGTCAGTAGGTATGGCTTTCTACCAAGCACATCAACCTAATGGCTGAATGGAAGAAGACTGCCCAACGGTTTATTGGTCCATTTCCCATATGCTGGATCATTAACCCAGTGTCTGTACGTCTAACTCTCCCCCCCTCCTCCGCATCTGTCCTTTTCATTCCAAATCGATGGTCACTCAGTCACCCCCTCCCCCCTGGCCAGAAACCTCGGCATTATCATGGACCCCACCCTCTCCTTCAAATCTCACATCAACCATATCACCAAAACATCATTTTTTCATCTTCATAATATTGCACGCCTCCGTCCAACCCTCTCACCCTCTGCTGCTGAAATACTCATCCACGCCTTCATCACCTCCAGACTTGATTACTGTAACAGCATTCTGTATGGACTTCCTTCCACCATCCTCCAAAAACTACAGTATGTCCAAAACTCAGCCGCCCGCCTACTTACTCACTCCCGCTCCAGAGACCACATCACTCCTCTCCTCCGTCAGCTCCACTGGCTCCCCATTCAACAGCGCATCAACTTCAAGATCCTCCTCATCACCTATAAAGCTCTTCATAACCTCGCCCCCTCATACCTAACGGACCTTCTGTCTCGTCATTCTCCCACTCGTCTCCTCCGCTCTGCTGACGCTCACCTTCTTACCCCCATCACCAAGACAAAATTCCGCACCCTGGGTGATAGCTCATTCGCCATCGCCGCACCAACCCTCTGGAATTCCTTGCCCCTTCACATCCGGTCTGCCAACACACTTGCTTCTTTTAAAAGTCAACTCATAACCCATCTTTTCAAATCTACCTATAAAAACTGACTGCCTCTTCTACCTATGTGTACCTACCTTGTCTGTTTACCCGTTCTCTGTATGTTTGTCCCTATGCTGCTTTGTAAAGCGTCTTTGAGTATTTAGAAAAGCACTATATAAGACTGATGTATTATTATTATTATTATTATTATTATTATTATTAACCTTTCATGTCTCTCAGGTGAAGCCCGTCTCCTCCAGCCCGTTGTGTCCCCCTCCCAGGTCTCCACCTCCACCGAGGGTGATCGACGGCGACCCGGCGTGGTCCGTCTCTTCCATCTTGGACGTCTGCCGCCGGGGGCGTGGCCTGCAGTACCTGGTGGATTGGGAGGGCTACGGGCCGGAGTGGAGGTCCTGGGTGTGTCCTTCCTTCGTGCTCGACAAGCAGCTCATCAGGGACTTCCATCGGACGCACCCGGGTAGGTTGGAATGCCCGCCGACAGGCGTGCCATAGGGGGGGAGTACTGTCATGGCCGCCAGTCACGGCACCTGTGCACGCACCTGCCTGTCATCTCCTGCGGCCTATTTATTCCACCAGGACCAGTGCTGGGCGCGGAGTCGTCTGATTCTCTATGCTGAATCCGGTTATGCCTGCCTCCGTGCTTCCTAGCACTCTACTCTCCAACCTTCGGCTTCCTAGCCCAGCTGAACCTCGTCCAGGCCGGTTCCACCCGGGCCACCTACCAAGTAAGCCTACTCTCTTCTCATCTTGTCCGATTCCCCTGTGCACAGGCAGAGATCCGCGGCGGCGGTTCTCCATCTCCCTCCAGGCGGCGGACTCATCCTCTCACCTCCAGCTAAACCAGCCCAGCAGACACGGTCTCCCTGGCTGCAGCTTCAGCGCTACCTGAGCTTCTCCAACATCTCTTGACAGTAAGCGCTGTAACATCTATTGTGCTGCATAGGTTGAACTGTAAACTAACGGCCCTTGTCTCATTACAGGGTTGCCAGGTTGTACGGTGCTCTGCCAGCCCCAGCTGGAGATTACGGATCGCACTACATGACATTACACCATATACCCTGCACTCACGCACCCACTCACTCACGTTTACAATAAAAGTACGTTAATTGTATTTACCCTGAGTCGTGTCTGATCTGTGGGTCACCTGAACCATGTCAGTATGAGAGTAAAAGATACAAATGTACGAGAAAAAAGTTTTGTAATTAAAGAAAAAAAAAGTTTTTAATGATTATAAGAAAAAAGTTGCAGATTTACAAGAAAAATTTACAAGAATATTATCATTTGTATAGCACTTTGGTTGACGGAGGTTGTTCTTATATGTGCTTTTCGAATAAAGTTGACTTATTATTATTATTATTATTATTATTATTATTATTATTATTATTATTATTATTATTATTATTATTATTATTATCCATTTATTCGCTGCTTCCACAGTAGAGGTTATTGACCGTGTTCTGACACGCCACTTCACCTCCCTGCCTTCCAAGCGCTGGCGGTCATGTCCGTTTGAACCCACTTCTTCCTGCCGGGGGTCAGAGGTCAGAGGTCCAGGTACCTAACAGAAGGTTCAGGTGTAATGGGATTAAACCGCTGTGGACCGTTAAATCTGAACTTTCAGTTTCAGCTTCTGCCTGTTCCTCACACTCTCAGAAGGATATAGCCTGGAACTTTGATGGATAAAATCAGGTGAAAATGGTCGATGTGAATCTGTGAGCATGCAGAATATGTTGTGGATCCAAATTAAAATCGATCTAGGATGTTTTGATTTTTTAGTTCTCAAAAGTGTGCCACCTGGAAACAGTTCATACCAGAAAAAACTAAAAGAGGAACTAGTCTTATAAAACATGACATCCTCCCTCTGAAGTGCCTCTTATCTGGAGACAAAATGGACACTTTGTCCATCCAGGCAGTAAAACTGTATGTCCCCCAACACAAAAGAAGCTCCGCCCCCCCATTTCTTCCCCGCAGGGGTCAGAGGTCAACTCAACAACTGGCAGCGGTCAGCTTCTCTGACCCCTCAGCCACTGTTGTGAGTATCGGCTTTCGCCGGGAGTCCGAACGCAGCTGTGACAGGAGCAGGACCGTGGTGGGGTGATAATGGGGGAGGAAAACTAAGTACCCCCCCCCCCCCCCCAATAATCTGGCCTGTCACATAAATAACTGAAGTCTATCCTACTTTCCTGTTAAAATTTGGGACTTTAAAACAAATTTTCATGTTTTGTTTTTTTCTACTTTTTCTTTTAACTTTACAACCTTTAAATGTACTTAAACCTTTTTTTCCCCATAATTTTGAGACTTTTTTTTCTTATCAAATCAGTGTTTAAAAGAATTAGTGTACAGTAAATTTGAAATCTTCTGTGGATCTGGTGTTTTAATGGTTTATGGTATAGTCAAGACCTCGTCAAGAGCAGACCGAGACCAGGGTCTCCCAAAACCAAGGCGAGAGCAGGCAAGACTAAGGCTATAAGGGATCAAGACTAAGTCAAGACCAAGAACTACATGCACACTGGTCATGGTCTCGACCCATTAAAGTCTTGGTCTTTCTCAGTAGGCAATGTATTATTTTTAAACAAAGGTGATAGTATTCACTAATCTAGCATAAGGTACAAAGGTGAAAAGGTAAATTAGGTATGAATTTGCAACAATATAGTGGAACGACATGATAAAAGATGACAATTTAGAAATTAAAGTTGCAAATCACAATTTAATTACACAGAATCAAAATTTAACCAGCATCCAGATGAATATTGCAAAATTATAAGAAAAACGTGGCAAATTTATGAGAAAAAGTTCAAAATTTATGAGAAAAAAATTAAAATTTACAGGAAAAATGTTAAATATACAAGGAAAAAAAATTGAAATTTATGAAAAAAGTTGCCAAATTTTGAGAAAAAAACTCAAAATTTTAAGAAAAAAGTTGCACATTTATAAGAAAGTTGAGATTTCATGAGGAAAAAAGACATACATTTTTGAGAAAAAAGTTGCAAATCTACAACAAAAAAGTTGAAATTATGCAGAAAAAAATTAATATTTATGAGGACAAATTTGCAAATTTATGAGGAAAAAAGAAAATTTATGAGGAAAAAAAGCTTGAAAATTTACATGAAAAAAATTGCAAATGCATGAGAAAATACAGTAATCACAGATTTTTCAGAAAAAACTGCAAATTTATGAGAAAAAAGTAAAAAAAAAAAAACTTGAAGAAAAACTTGCAAATTTATGAGAAAAAGTCACATTCTTGAGAAAAAAATGCACATTTAAAAAAAAAACCAAAAACAAAACGTTGCAAATCTACTAGTATTTTTTTCAGTTCTGCTTAGAATTGGTGGTTCCAAGTCATTTTATTCAGCTACATAATGTGATATAAAAAGGTTTATGATGATATTGTGGCTCATTTTGTTAACAAGCAAGACAGCATCCCCCCCTCATCTCCCCCGCTGGTCTCTACACTCTGAACTTAATAATAATGCATTGGAGTTATATAGCGCTTTTCATTCACTCCACAGACAATAGTAGCAGTAAGCTACTACTGTAGCCACAACTGCCTTGGGGCAGACTGACAGAAACATGGCTGTCAGTCCACGCCAACCAGTTACACACATTCAAGGTGGGTAAAGAGTCTTGCCCAGGGACACAACGGCAGGATGACTGGGGAAAGTGGGATTTGAACTGCCAGCCCTCTGGTTATTGGACAGCCCACTCTACCTCCTGAGCCACTGCCAGGAGGGTAACGGTGTGTTCTTGACTCCAACAAACCATGTGAGTATCCAAACAAAGGCCAAAAACATCTGATTTTCTTTTTCTCTCTTTCTTGTAATTTCCTCATGAATTTGCTGCCTTTTCCATGTAAATCTGCAGTGTATTTCTCACAAATTTTTGCACTTGTTTTTCCTTTTTTCCATGCATAATTCTCAGACATTCACAACACAAAAAATAATTTTCAAAAGGATAAATCTCTATCTCTTAGAATTAGAAACAGTGGGAAAAAAATTCTGGATCCTTCCCCTGATTCACTCCAAAATCTAAACACTTCTTCTTCCACAGTCCACCCTTCCACCAAATTCCTTTGAAATCAGGTCAGTGGTTTCATGAATTCCTGACAGCACCACCATGACTGCTCTGGTGGAGTAGTGAACAAGACTGAGGGCGTTTTCACACCTGAAGTCTGCACCAAGATCTGGCTCCTTTTCCAAGTGAACTAAACAACTTTACACAATGGCACCTATGTCTTGTTGTCATGACTGCATTTGTGATGTTGGCACAGCAAGGCAGTTAGCAAATATGCTACTCACCCTAAGGGTGTTTTCTGCAGCTCTGGACACATTGGAAACTGCATTTCAAGTGTAAACTGGTTCAGACGCCATCATATTAGTCGGTGAACTGGTTTAGGGAGGCTAGAATATTATCCAGGTCATCATTGGAAAGGTCATTTGTCCTCCTTGTTAGTTGTGATGATTTTTCAGGTAGCATTGCTTGTCCATTTCTTTATTGGAAAAACTGTATTTTCATTTTTTTTTAAGTGACCACTGCTAACGGCCATCTTTCCTATCTCCAAATGCTACCATGGCTCATTTTCCCTCTTATCAGCTGCCTTTACCCAGCCAGGATGTCCACTGGGCCCCACCAAAGGTTACATCTGGGCTGTCGTATGGGACCCCATGTGGGTTTGTCCATGGATTCCATTTTGGCCCCATCTGTGTTTGCCCACATGGAATTTACCTGTTTGCCTATTTTCAACTTATTTTCTCATAAATTTGCTATTTTTTGTAAATTTGTGACTTTCCCCCTAATTTGATAAATCTTTCTTGAAAATCTGGGGGCTGCACGGTGGTGCAGTGGTTAGCACTGCGGCAGCACAGTTTACCCTTGGCCGGGGGATCGTGGGTTTGATCCCAGCCCCCGACCAACAGTGATCTGTGTGGAGTTTGCATGTTCTCCCCGTGTATGTGTGGGTTTACCCCGGGATTTCTCCGGTTTCCTCCCACATGCCAAAAACATGCAGGTTAGGTTAATTGGAGACTCTAAAGTGGCAATAGGTGTGAATGGTTAAGGGATAGCGCCGTATCGTGGCTGCTTAATCCATCCAGGTGGTGGATAACCCTCAATTTCCCCTCTGGGGATCAATAAAGTATACTAAATCTAAAAAAAAAAATTTGAAACTTCCTCATAAATTTGCCACTGTTTTACTATAATCCTGCAATTTTTTCTCGTAAATTTGTTACCTTTTTCCTTGTAAATTTGCAACTTTTTTTAAATAAATTTATTAGTTTTTCTTGTAAAACTGACTTTTTTTTTTTAGCAAATTTACTAATATTTTCTTCTAATTTTGTAGCTTTCTCATAAATTTGCCACATTTTTACTGTAATCTTGCAACTTTTTCCCCTAAATTTGTTACTTTTTTCCCTTTTAAATTTGCTATTTTGTTGTAAATTTGAGTTTTTCCCATAAATTTGCAACGTTTTTCTTGTAAATTTTTGGAACTTTCTCAAATTTTACTGCAAACTTACAGCTTTTCCTCATATTTGGGACTTTTTTCTCATAAATTTTCATTTTATTTACTCATATATTTGTTACTTTCTTTTTGTTAATTTGCAACTTTTTCTGTTTTTTCCTCATAAATTTGACTTTTTTTTTTTCTTGTAAATTTAAATCTAAAAGTTTTCTGTAACTTTGTAACTCTTTTCAATTAATTTTTACAATGTGCTTCTTGTAAATTTGCAACTTTTTTCTCATAAATTTGCAACTTTTTCTAGTGACCTTTTTCTCATATTTGCTACTATATTTTTTGTAAATTTGTCACTTTTTTGTTATGAATTTTCACATTTTTTCTCATTTGTGACTTTTTTGCATAATTTTGCCTACATGGCACCAATGTTACTGAAACCTGCTCACACATATTAAACCCATGTGGGGCCCAGTGGGTTTAAAGCAGGTAAACAGATTATCTGCTTACCTGTAGAAAAAGTCCCTGTGGGCAAACACAGATGGAACCCATAAGACAGCCCAGATTAAACCTATAGTGGGACCCACATAGACATGCTGGCTGGGAGCCTCCAGTGTTTGGTCCTAAAGTCTGATCTTTTCTGAAAATTGCTCTCACATGCTAAACAAACCGGACCAAGGTTCAGTTTGACCTGGGATGACACCACCTCTTTTTGCTTGACCAAATTTTGACTCTTTGGGCCAAATAATACTGAACTTAAAAAGACTCATAAGTCCAGAGCCCCCTCTGATCAGGTCTGGACTACAACTATGACAGAAAAAAAGACTCAGGTGTGGACAGCTAGCTGAGGTTGGTCAGTATCACCTGAGGATTCACCTCTGACACCTGACTCACCTGCTGCCTGTGCTCCATCTTGGGGGTTGGGGGTGTCCTCATCCCTCTGTTGAGTCTTGGGGGGGTGTTGGACGGTGACATGAGGCCAACAGGGGGCTGAAGTGTGCCGCCTGGCAGCAAAAAGGCTGATCCTGAATGGGCAGGCAGGAGATCTGGCAAAGCTCCTTGGAAAATCCCATTAGATACCCCCCCAAAACAAAAAAAAGGCACTTGTTGCCTTGACCATCACCCCCCTTCCCCTTCCCCCGAACCCACCCCTCAAAAAAGCCCTTCTGCCCCCTGGCTACATCTCCGTCTCTTTGTCCAGTCTGTCTTTTTCTAAGATTTTATCACATTAGTTCCACTGGGAGCTGGAAATCGTCTGTAATTGCCAGTTCTGTGATGCGGGTCGGGGGGGGGGGGATAGGGAGGAAGGGAGCAAAGGGGAGGGGGCAAAAAGCCAAAAGGGAAGGAAAGTAAGGGGAGATAGGTGAGTTACTGTGTTTCCATACAACTGTATTTATGCAAATATACATCTATAATCACATTAACTCCAAAGTGTGTGATAAAAATGCTCTTGGCAGGGGTGGACTGACCTGGGCTCTGCTTATTAAAGCTGCTGGAAACAGTCCATATCAACAGTGATGATGATTCTGCAAGCAGAGGTGGGTAGAGTATCCAGAACTTGTACATGAGTAAAAGTACTATTACCTTATTTAAAAAAAACTAAAATTATTATTTATCCCATAATGCCAATTTAACAGGAAAATATAAAGGGAAATCTTTCAAGCCTTTTTTTTGTATTAATTTGGATTAATATAATGTATAGCTTATGAAAATCAGAAATCTTGTATTGCAAATTATTAGAATATTTTATTCATAACTTAATTTATTTTCATTCATTTACTTTTTAGTTTAGCTAAATTGCTTAATTCAATTTGTACAACAGGCCAAATTCCACATACACGGCATAGCCAAAAGTATTTGGACACACCTCCAAATGACTCGGTACCAATGCACAGAGCTAGGTCCATAAAGACATGGATGATCGAGTTTGGTGTGGAGGAACTTGACTGGCCTGCACAGATCCCTGACCTCAACCCAGTAGAACACCTCAGGATGAATTAAAGTGGACTGTGAACCAGTGCCTGACCTCACAAAGCACTTCTGGAAGAATGGTCAAAAATTAAGCACACTCCTAAGCCTCCCTTTTCAGCTATAACAACTTCAACTCTTCTGGAAAGGCTTTCCACAAGGTTTAAAAATTGTCCCAGATTTTTCATAGATTTAGCTAGGGTAGCCCTATGTCATTTCATTCATAAATTATCATGTTTACAGAATTAAGGGAAAAACACAAAAATTTGAACTCATCCAAGATTTGTCTTTGACATATTATTCGGCCCAGGAAACACGCACGCAGGCTCAGGCAGATTTGAAAGCTTTATTAATAAACAATGTGACATGTATGGATGCGTGAGTGAGAGATAAGTATGTACTGTGGGTGGAGGATGCAGGTCAGGACAGAGCAGCACGCCGTGCGGCCAGGCAACCCTATGAGTGAGAGGAGAACAGGGGTTAGCTGGGCAACCACACAGGAGAGTAACAAGGTTCTGTGCTTACTTGTAGTACTGCGGTGGCTGGCGTTGGCAAGGTCCCAAGCCTGGGAGACAGCGTCCTGCTGTGCGTCCGAGATGACGCGGCGAGGCAGAGGAGTGGCGAGACGAAGGGAAGAGTGTCCGCCGCCGGGAGGTCCACCTGTGCACAGGGGAAGGCTGACAGGAAAAGGTAAGACAGTAATGGACAGCTTACGTGCCGTGATGAGGAGTCAGCAGGCCTGGAGGGTAGGATGCTGCTGAGGGTTTGAGTACGCAGGGAGACAGACGGCTCCAGGCTGCAGCTCAGGGCGAGATGGAATAAATAGCTGCGCACTAACGAGGTGCAGGTGTGCGCGCAGCTGAGGTGGATGCCCGTGAGCGGCGGGTGATGACAGTACTCCCCCCCCTACCAGCGCATCCTGGCGCTGGCTTACCTGGGTGCGTCCGGTGAAACTCCGCGATGAGGTCCCGATCCAACACCCACGAAGAGTGCACCCAGGATCTCCACTCCGGACCATAACCTTCCCAATCCACCAGATATTGCAGCCCACGACCTTGGCACCGGGAGTCCAGGATGGCAGTAACACCCCATGCTGGGTCACCGTCGATCATCCTAGGTGCAGGAGGAGACCTAGGAGGGGGGCAGAGTGGATTGGAAAGGACAGGTTTGATTTTAGATACGTGGAAAGTGGGACACACACGTAGGGAGGGGGGGAGGGCCAAACGCACACCCACCGGGTTGATGATCTTTGAAATCACGAAGGGGCCGAGGAATTGCGGCGCCAACTTCCTCTTCTCGCCCTTAAGGTTAATATCCTGGGACGAGAGCCAAACCCGCTGACCCACCTGGTAGACAGGAGCCGGTCTTCTGTGGCGATTGGCGGTGGAACTGTTGCACGCCGCTGTACGTAAAAGCGCGTTTCTTGTCTTGGTCCACACACTCCGGCAGCGCCTCATGTGCGCCTGGACCGAAGGGACAGCTAACTCACCCTTCTGCTCGGGAAACACGGGGGGATTGTACCCCAAAGACACTTCGAAGGGCGACACACCAGTAGCAGAGGATCGGGCCGAGTTATGGGCATATTCCACCCAGGTCAGGTAGGAGCTCCAGGATGAAGGATTTGAGGATGTCACGCAGCGCAGGGCGGCCTCCAACTCCTGATTCGTGCGCTCGCACTGCCCGTTAGACTGGGGGTGGTGACCAGAGGAGAGACTAACCGTGGCCCCCAAAGCGTTGCAAAAGCACCTCCAAACCTGGGAGACAAACTGCGGGCCCCGGTCCGAGACCATGTCCAGCGGGATCCCATGCAGCCTGACAACATGTTGGACCAGGAGGTCGGCCGTCTCATGTGCCGAAGGGAGACCCTGAAGAGGCACAAAATGGGCGGCTTTGGAAAATCTGTCCACAATCGTCAGGACCGTGTCAAAGGTGTTAGAGACAGGGAGACCGGTGACGAAGTCTAGGGCGATGTGTGACCAGGGCCTGCCCGGGACCGGCAGGGGCTGGAGTAGACCCTCAGGTGGAGAGTTCTGGGATTTGCCGGTAGCGCACTGGGGACAGGCACGGACATAATTGGTCACGTCCTTTTGGAGCCCCGGCCACCAAAACAAGCATTGCAGCAAACTCACCAGGCGGGTGATGCCAGGGTGGCAGGAGAGCTTGGAGGTATGGGCCCAGTGGATCACTTCTCCTCGAACTGCTGAAGGAACAAAGAGCCTCCCCTCTGGCCCCCCACCAGGATCCGTCTCCGTCTCCTGAGCCCTCCGAATCTTGTCCTTGATGGACCAGGAAATCGCCCCCACGACGCACGAGTTGGGCAGGATGGTGTGTTCAGATTTCTCTGGGTCCTCAGGGGCAAACTGTCTGGACAGGGCGTCGGGCAACCCATTCTTCGAGCCTGGATGGTATGTGATGGTGAATTGGAAGCGAGCAAAAAATAGAGACCAGCGCGCCTGGCGGGCATTCAGGCGCCTCGCTGACCTCAAGTACTCGAGGTTTTTATGGTCCGTCCAGACCACAAAAGGCTGGGCTGCCCCCTCTAACCAGTGGCGCCACTCCTGCAGCGCGAGCTTGACAGCGAGGAGCTCCCTGTTGCCGACGTCACAATTGCGCTCCGCCGCCGATAGCCGCCGGGAGAAGAAGGCGCAGGGCCGCTTGACACCATCCACCGGCGAGCGCTGGGAGAGCACCGCCCCCACCCCCGTGTCGGACGCGTCGACCTCCACCAGACACTGAAGCGCGGGATCAACCTGGGTCAGGACCCGGGAGGACGAGAACTCCGCCTGGAGAGTCTTGAAGGCAGAGGCCGCGTCCTCTGACCACTGGAAGGGCACCTTCGATGACGTGAGGCGGGTCAGGGGGTGACAATGGCGCCGAAGTTGGGAATGAAGCACCGGTAGAAGTTTGCAAATCCAATAAACTGCTGCACCTGCTTCCTGGAGGTAGGCGTGGGCCACTCGACCACTGCTTTAACCTTAGCGGGGTCGGGGAGGATCTGGTTGTGTGAGATTACGAACCCCAGGAAGGAGGTGGTCCGGGCGTAGAATTCACACTTCTCTGCTTTGATGTACAGGCGATTCTCCAGCAGCCGTTGCAGGACCCGCCTCACATGGACCTGGTGCTCCTCCCGTGACTTGGAGAAGATGAGTATGTCATCAAGATATACAAAGACGAATACTCCCAGGAAGTCCCGAAGAACGTCGTTAATGAGATGCTGGAAAACGGCAGGTGCGTTGGTGAGCCCGAACGGCATCACAAGATATTCGAAGTGGCCGCTGGGCGTCCTAAAGGCCGTCTTCCATTCGTCTCCCTCCCGGATCCTAACGAGATGGTAAGCGCTGCGGAGGTCAAGCTTGGTGAACCAGGTCGCCCCCTGGAGGGAGTGGAAGGCAGTGTCCATAAGCGGTAATGTGTAGCGGTCCTTAATGGTGATGTCGTTCAACGCTCTGAAGTCGATACAGGGGCGTAGGGACCCGTCCTTCTTTGCCACGAAGAAGAAACCCGCGCCAAGCGGGGACGAGGAGGGGCGGATGATCCCAGCGCTGAGCGACTCCTTAATATAGGTGTCCATCGCCTCGTGTTCTGGCGCAGAGAGACTGAACAGACGGCCAGAAGGCAGGGGGGCCCCCGGGCGGATGTTAATCGCACAGTCATATAGTCGATGCGGAGGAAGGGACAAGGCTCTGGACTTGCTGAACGCTACCCCCAAGTCGTGGAACTCCTGCGGCACTAGAGTCAGGTCCGGGGGCTCGGAGACCAGCGCCGGCGGAGAGGAGGACGGAGCACAAGCCGCCGACTGGAGGCAGGTGCCCAGGCAGAAGGTGCTCCAGGACAGGACGCTGCCGGTTCTCCAATCCAGGACAGGGTTATGCAGCCATAGCCAGGGGTAACCCAGAATGACACGGTCCGACGAGGAGGGCAGGACATAAAGGGTCAGATCCTCCCGGTGGTTGCCGGAGACGATGATGGGGACTGGCTTAGTGCGATGCGTCACTGTTCCCAGGGAAGAGCGAGAGAGAGTGACCAAGTTTAGGGGGGTAGGCAGCGGTTGGCAGGTTATGCCCAAACGGGTTGCCAGGCTTCTAGAGATAAAACTCTGCTCTTCTTCCGGCTTTCAGAGAGAGCAGTCGCATTTTCTCCTCCTCTCCTCCTCCGCCTCCCTGACTGATCCCAGCTTGCTGCGTCCTGTCTGTGTCTGTGTCTCGCTCCTTCTCGCGGATCTCAAGTCAAATGGTAAAACGGAAAAAATGGACTTTCGGGCTTTAAATGCAATTGACACCACCTTTTCAAACAGAAAATCGGGCCCGGGGGAGCCCAAATGTGTGACTCATGGGACAATTGGAACTAATGTGTCTGTGTGATTCGATTGAAGATGCAGAAGACATCTATCTGTTTGGCTATGATCACAGGATTTCTACTGTTTGGCTCCGGAGTTTCCTAGTGTATCGGAAATTAAAGAAGTTGGAAGAGCTGGTCAAAATGCGGATCCCGGCGAAGCTCCTTCAACAATTCGACCAGCATGGGAGTGCACTGATAGCGGCAAATGGTGGACTGATTGTTGAACTGAATCAGGAGGTTGAATACATCCTGAGCCGCTGGGTGCTCTCCAGGGAATGATTTTAAGCCTGTGAATTGAATTAATTGTGATGCACAGAATCGCATGAGAGTGGAAATTACTATGCTCCAAGTGACTGTGCTCATCAGGCCTTGATTCGGCGTCCTTGGGAACTCATTCCTCCAGGTGCAGAGATTATGCAGGAAGGTGTTTTGGCTTCTCTCTAACCCAAACAATTAGCAAACAATTGCTGTTGTTCAGAAAACTGAACTCTTCAAGGACAGCGTTATCATGTGTCTAATACAGAACTTTGCCATCTGGCATGCACGAAGAGAGATAGACTCTGTGGACATGCTTATCTGTGTTTAGAATACATGAACATAACATCCATCCGTTGCCTAGGAGGCGCTCCTTTGTTGTGCACCAGCAACTGATACATCCACACTGCATTCATACTGATATTACATGCTGACTACACACACTGGTCTCTCTCTTTTGCTTTGTTAATGTGTAATCTGTATTTTGTCTGCTAATTGTGCAACTGAGGTTTTTTTTCTATGTGATCACAATTTTGCTTATTCGAGCACTATTTTGAAAACTTTGTTTTTTTCTCTCTACCCAATGTGTTCCCTCCCCCTCCCCCTTCCCCTCTTTACCCCCCACTGCATGACAGGCGCCTTGTTTGGCTGCCGCGTCATTAGGAAGCGCTTATCGAGGGCACCTAATGTCAAGTCAAATTCCTCGTATGTGTAAACATGCTTGGCAATAAAGTTCATTCTGATTCTGATTCTGATTCTGCTCTGCCCCAGAATCCACCAGTGCGTGTGTGGAATGCCCGGTGGAATTGTGGCAGAAGCGTATGGGCAATGTGCATGATGATAGGGGATTTTGCCGATTAGAGTCCGCGAGGCCCCCTACAGTGACTCGCGGACCTCCCCGTTTGGCTTAACCGGGCACAGCTCCACGGGATGCTGGTCATCTCCGCAATACATGCAGAGACCCCGTTCCCGCCGACGTTGTCTCTCCGCAAGAGGGAGCCTAGTGCGCCCGATCGCTATGGCCTCTGGTTCATCGGCGGACTCCGGAGCCGGTAACGCCAGGGGGCAAAACTGAGCTGGATGGAGGGAAGCTCCGCGCGAGCGGCTGACAGACTTCCGCTCCGCAGCCCGCTCACGTAGCCTGTTGTCCAGGCTACTGGTGAGCGAGATCAGCTCAGAGAGCCACCCTGGGAGATCCCGACCGGCTAGCTCATCCCTCAGACCAGAACTGAGGCTACAGAGGAAGATACTGCAGAGAGAAGCCTCTCCCCAGCCCACCTCCTCCGCTGCCACCCGGAAGTCGACAGCGTATTCCGCTGCTGACCGACTTCCCTGTTGGAGACTAAGAAGCCGATCAGCGAGGACGCTGTCGAGACGGGAATGGTCAAAGACCTCTAAAAAGTCCCGCACGAACCGGTCATAAGAGAGGTTTGTGTAGCTGGGCTTCGTCATTACGGCGTAAGCCCAAGCTAACGCTCACCCCTCCAGGAGATTAGCCATGTACCCAATTCGGCTATTGTCTGAGGGGAAATCCCCGGGAATGCGCAGAAACACCGACTCACACTGCAGGATAAACCCCTTCGCTCCACCGAGTTTCCCGTTGAAGCGAGCGGGGGTTGGAATGGTGTGAGACGGGTTGGCGCTCCCGAGCTTGGCTGGCCAGCCGAGGAGGCGACCGAAGCCGCAGCGCCGAGAGGACCCGGAGGGAAAGCCTGCGGAGGGTCCAGGCGGTCTAACCGGTTAGTAATTGTGGTTAACTTATTTAGTATAACCTGTTGTTGGTGTGCTAACATATCCACCCGAGCCTCAAGGGTGGAAAAGCGGTGTGTGAGCCCGCTGTCCGCTGGCCCGCTTTGCTGGAGCCGTACTGACATATTATTCGGCCCAGGAAACACGCACGCAGGCTCAGGCAGATTTGAAAGCTTTATTAATAAACAATGTGACGTGTATGGATGCGTGAGTGAGAGATAAGTATGTACTGTGGGTGGAGGATGCAGGTCAGGACAGAGCAGCACGCCATGCGGCCAGGCAACCCTATGAGTGAGAGGAGAACAGGGGTTAGCTGGGCAACCACACAGGAGAGTAACAAGGTTCTGTGCTTACTTGTAGTACTGCGGTGGCTGGTGTTGGCAAGGTCCCAAGCCTGGGAGACAGCATCCTGCTGTGCGTCCAAGATGAAGCGGCGAGGCAGAGGAGCGGCGAGACGAAGGGAAGAGTGTCCGCCGCCGGGAGGTCCACCTGTGCACAGGGGAAGGCTGACAGGAAAAGGTAAGACAGTAATGGACAGCTTACGTGCCGTGATGAGGAGTCAGCAGGCCTGGAGGGTAAGATGCTGCTGAGGGTTTGAGTACGCAGGGAGACAGACGGCTCCAGGCTGCAGTTCAGGGCGAGATGGAATAAATAGCTGCGCACTAACGAGGTGCAGGTGTGCGCGCAGCTGAGGTGGATGCCCGTGAGCGGCGGGTGATGACAGTCTTGGATACAACTATAGTATTGATTTGAAAAGCCTATTGCATTTACAAAGTAGGTGTTGACGCCACTGTTGCGCACCTGCCCAATGGAGTGACAGCAATACCCCATCAGCCTTTTCGAGGCCAAGGGGTTAAAAGTGTGGTAGAAAAAGGTTCACAAGTAACTGAGATGACTATAGCCCAGAGAAGATTGTAAAGAAAACTGGATTCAAGAACCTAAGGGAGCTTCACAAGGTGTTATGGTCTGGACTTGATCTTGTGATCAAGTCCACACTTTATGTTCATGTATTGTTTTTTTTTGTGATTATGTATGATTGTCATTTGCATTTTTTGCCCTCTGTGCTCCCCTAAGTGCTCTGTCTTTGACTTGTGTGTCATCCCGTTTGGTCCTGGGCCTGTATGCATATCTGTGTATCTATTGTTCGAGGTCCTCATGTTTCCCATATCTGTAGCCACTGCCCTCTCTGTTTTACTCCTGTATGTTCTTTGTCACGTTTCATGTGCATTCCCTGTCCATTTGTCTCTACAGCCCTGCCCATCCTGTGCTCCTCAGCTGCAGCCACTTCCCTGCTGCCCTTGATTGTGCCCACCTGTTCTGTGTTGCGTTGATTATTTCCTCTGTCTGTATATTCAGTGTTCTGTCTCAGTCTGGTGTGGCATCACCATCTATTTTCCCTGCCAGCATCCTTGTGTCCCGAGTGTTCTCCAGTAAGTGTTTTTTCCAGTAAGACTCCTTAGTTATTTACAGCCCTTATGCTGTCATTTATTTCTGTTAAATAAAATCATGTTGCACTGGAATACTGCCTGGGTAAAGAGTCCTCCTTACCTGTCCACAGGAGGGTTGCATGACACGAGGAGTGGACTGAGTCTGGTGTCAGAGCATTGAGATCCTTCTTAAAATTGGCTACAACTGAACTTCCGGTTATGGCGGCCACGTAGAAGGACACGTATCACTCTGCTCTGCTCCTAGAGATAAAAATTCGGCAAATAACTCTCTCATTTGGAACAGAACTTTTCCCAGCGTTTGGGCGAGGATATGCCGGTGAAGCCTAAGGCTGGGAAATCAGGTGGGGGAAAAATTGAACCGCCGAAGCAGTCCAAATTAACGGACTTTCACGTCTGTGGCGCAGCAGGAAAGCTGCGGATATGGCGGATGAAACTAGCGGTGGTGCGGTGACTGCTGATGATGGCGGCACAGGTGCAGTGCTGGCTGCCATTAGCTCAATGAGAGCAGACTTTTCCGCTAAACTTGATGGGATTATGGCAGCGTTGGATGCAATGAGAAAGGAATTGGGTGACTGCGTGCAGCGAGTGACGCAGGTGGAGCTTCGTGTTTCCAGTGCGGAGGATGACGTCGGCGGACTTCAATTAAAGGTGCGCACTTTGGAAAAAAAAAATAAATGTCTGGAAGATAATGTCCTGGACTTGGAGTCCTGGTCGAGACGGAACAACCTGAGGCTGGTGGGTTTACCGGAGGGAGCCGAAGGTCGTGATCTATGCTTCTTTTTGGAGGGGTGGATCCCGGAGGCGCTGAACAACGCGGAGCTAAATTCATCAGTCGTCTTAGAAAGCGCCCACCGAATTGGCCCACCGAGAGATAACAAGGCCGCACCGAGGACGCTAATTATGAAGTTCCTCAGCTACAGAGACAGGATGACGATCTCCAACGCGGCGCGGGCCAAAGGAGAAATTAAATACCAAGATCAACAGGTGCGGTTCTACCCAGATTTGGCCTCAGGAATCCAACAATTAAGGACGCAGTTTGACCCCATCCGTAAAGAACTGCGCAACCTTGGGATTCGTCATGGAGTGATTCACCCTGCAAGACTTCTGGTCACATATAAGGGCAGAACACACATCTTCAAGACCCCTGAGGAGGCGCAGGAGCTCATCAAGAAGATCCAGGAAGAGACTGGTGGGAGCTAAGCATGAACAGAATATAGGGTAGAATATTTAAGCATTTACATAGGCATTTAACTGATTTGAAGCATATAGCAAGTTTACAAAATATAGATTGTATTACATATTAAAAAAACAACAAAACTATGATGTACAAAATTGCTATAAAATTTTGGAGTTAAATTGGAAAACTACAGAAGAGAGTTAATGTTACGTTATTAAAAGCAGTAGAGTTAGGGTGATTGGGAGGATGAAGAAGGAGTGGTTTTGGTTGATCCTCGTGGGTGTGGAGCGGTCGATGGCTATAGCGGGAGACAGAATTTTTTTTTGATTTTGGGGGGTTTACCACGAAGGTGGGAAGGGGGAATTTGTTTGTTTGTAGTTTGTAGGATGAATGTTCAACCACTCATGTTTTTGCTTCTCTGTATGAGCATGTTTATATTGCGAGGTAATCCTAAACCCCCTATTGATCATAGACCAAAGCGTTAATCTTAATTTAACTTCATGGAATTGCAGAGGTCTACAAAATTTAAAAAAACTTAAACAAGTTATGAATAAAATAAAAGACATAGGTTCAAAAATTGTGTTTTTACAAGAAACCCATCTAATAGAGGAGGATGTAAAAAGAATTAGGAGAAGATGGCAAGGAAGTGTGTTCACCTCATCATTTTCATCCCGAGCCAGGGGAGTTACGACTCTCATACATAAATCAGTCCCATTTCAAGTGAAAAATGTAATTGGAGACAAATTTGGAAGATATCTAATTATTCAAGGATCTTTGCTATTAGAAAACATAAATCTGGTGAACTTATACGGTCCCAACATAGATGATCAAAAGTTCTTTGCTAATTTATTTCTTATCATCGCTTACAGGGCAACATATAATAGCAGGGGATTTTAATTGTACATTGAATCCCGGTATAGACAGATCAACAGGACTGGACTGTACACACAATGGATGCAGGATGATCATTAAGCATTCTATGAAAGAATTGAGATTGCTGGATATATGGAGAGAAATGAAACCACAAGTTAAAGCCTACTCTTGTTATTCTAATACCTACAAGTCATTCTCACGTATTGACTATTTTTTGATCTCCACAGAATTAAGGTCCAAGATTCAAAACTGCTTTTATGATAATATTGTGATCTCTGATCATGCACCCTGTTGTCTCATATATGTAGATAAGAAATTGACAAAGGAGCCAGGTAGGTGGCAATTTCAGCATAAATGGCTTCAGGATGAGGAATTTGTTAAGTACATAGAAAAACAGATAGATGAGTTCTTCGATATTAATACTACACAAACATCAGCATGTATAAAGTGGGAGGCTTTCAAAGCTTTTATTAGGGTACATATTATTAGTTATACAGGTTCAAAATCTAAGAAGACTCGAGAGGAGAGAGTCCAATTGGAACACAAATTAAAAATTCTTCAAGAAAAAGTGTATGCAGGAAGTGACCCAAAGTTAGAGAACGAATTAATAATTCTGAGAGCTGAATATGACAAAAAATCAGCGAATAGAGCTGCCTCGAGTCTTCGAAGATTGAAGCAATCTTTTTATGAACAAGGTGAAAAATCAGGAAAATTATTGGCATGGCAGATTAAACAATTAGAATCTAAAACACCAATTACCAGTATTATAAGTAACGGACAGGTAGTTGTAGATCCTTTAGAAATTAATAGAGCCTTTAGAGATTACTATGAAAATTATATGATACAAAAAATGAAACTGACTTAACAAAACTAAATGGGTTTTTGGACGGACTATCTATACCGTGTATTCCAAATGAAAACAGGGAGATACTGGAGTCTAAAATTAGTCAAGAAGAAGTTGGGCTAGCCATTGATAATATGAAATCAGGAAAAAGTGCAGGACCAGATGGTCTTCCAGTTGACCTCTATAAAAAATTTAAGAATAAATTAATAAAACCTTTTTTGGAAATGGTTTTAGAAGCATTTCAAAATAGTAATTTACCATCATACATGAATAATGCCTTAATTATACTGTTGCCAAAACCAGGTTAACCCTCTAATAAATGTGAAAATATGAGACCAATAAGCCTATTAAATGCTGACCTTAAGATAATCTGTAAAATTTTAGCCAGACGAATACAAGAAATATTACCAAATATTATTAACCGAGATCAGAATGGTTTTATAAAGGGAAGACAAGGCTTCCATAATGTAAGAAGATTATTCAATATTATTTACTCTAATAAAGAAGCACCGGATACAGCTCTCCTATCATTGGACGCCGAAAAGGCCTTTGATAGGGTCGAATGGCCCTTTCTTTTTGAAGTCTTACAATGGTTTGCATTTGGAAATAATTTCATAAAACGGGTTCAGATAATATATAATAATGCTACAGCAGAAATCCTAACAAACAGCAATATCTCAAGATCAATAAAAATCAATAGAGGATGTCGACAAGGCTGTCCACTTTCACCTTTACTGTTTACTATGGCAATTGAACCTTTAGCGATGGCAGTACGTTTACATCCGCAAATATATGGAATTAAGGTTGGACCAACAGAACATAAAATCTCCCTGTATACCGATGACATAATTTTGTTTATGTCGAATCTTAAAAAATCAATTCCGACCTTGTTGAATTTAATAAAGAATTTTGGGGAAATATCAGGATATAAAATAAATAAAACTAAATCTTCAATATTAATGCTAAATGAGTCCCAGAGAAAGCACCCAGCTTCTGAGGTAAATCAATTCAATGTTGTAAATCAGTTTAAATATTTAGGAATTCAAATTGTGCCCAAGCTGGAATCAGTCGCCAGTGCCAACTACGAAGCCTTAATGACAGACATTAATGAGTTAATTCAGAGATGGATGTCACAACCAATGTCGATGATTGGGAGAATTAATATACTTAAAAGTAATATCTTACCCAAAATACTTTATTGATTTCAATACATTCCTTTACCACCACCTTCAGATCTATTCTCAAGAATTAAAAAAAAGTTAGTGGAGTTTATATGGAACAATAGGAAGGCTAGATTACGTCTGTCCTTACTATATTTACCATTTGATCGTGGAGGTCTGAAATGTCCAAACTTTATGTTGTATTACTGGTCAGCACAACTGAGGTCTATGACATATTATTTTTCATCAAATGATCTCCCTCACTGGACTGAAATGGAATCATACAATTTACCTTTACCTCTTCCCATATTCATATACTCAGACTCGGCAAAAAAATTACAGAAACAAGTTAAAAATCCATTTGTAAAGCATATGATCAAAATATGGTGTGAAACTAAAAAATATTTAAAAGAACCACACTTACTGTCACAATTTAGTCCAATATGGGGTAATCAATATTTTAAACCAGGGAGAGCGGATGCTGTATTTAAAGTATGGAATTTAAAAGGGATTCAAAAAATTCAAGATTTATTTTTGTCATGTTCAGATAACATAATGTCTTTTGAAGAGCTGAGGATCAAATTTAATCTTAATAGAACACATTTTTTTAAATATCTTCAGATTAGGAACTTTATTCGATCAAATCAAAACAATGCTCTCACTCGACCTATTTATTCATCCTTGGAAAAAATCTTGACGAAAGATAGTAAGAGAAAGGGTATTATTTCAGAGTTTTATAACTCATTGACATTATCTTCAAGTGAAAACTCACAGAAAAGACTGAATTATTGGAAAGAAGACCTGCAAACTGAAATCTCAGAGGAACAATGGGAATTGGCTTGTACAGAAGCTCAAACCAAATCAATAAATGTACGTCTAAAATTGATACATTTTAAATGGTTAATGCGGATGTATGTTACACCGGTGGAATTAAATAGATATAACAAAAACATACCAGATACATGCACAAAATGTATGGAAAGTAAAGGAACCTTATTTCATTGTTTATGGGAATGTAGAAAAATTAGAATGTTTTGGGAAGAGGTGAGTGGAACAATTGAAAAAAATAATTTCAAAACAAATCATATTGAATCCTAAATTGTTTTTGTTGGGTCTGCATCCAGAAAAGCACAACTTTAATAAAAGTGAAAGAGCATTCATAGACCTCAGTTTGCTTAACGCCAAAAAATGTATTGCACTATTGTGGAAAAAGACTCATAGACCAGATGTGACTCAGTGGTTAAGACAGATGTTAACAAACCTTCCACTAGAAAGAATAACATACATACTGAAATCAAAGGAAACTGTGTTTGAGAATATATGGAGACCTTTTATTGATTATGTAAAGAATTTAAACATAACTTTTGAAGAAGAAGGTGAATGATGTGTGTGGACCTTATAAATTCCAAACTGGTGAATGTATAATATGTATACTTATGTAATGGATTGCCTAGACTAAACAGAGGAGCATTGTTGAAGACCTGTTCCTGTTAGTGGTTGTTGGTGTGTTTTAGTACATTTTTTTTAATTACTTTAGTGTTAGTGTTTGATTGTTTGTGTTATGTTTGTAAAAAAGGTTCAATAAAAATATTGTGGAAAAAAAAAATTGGCTACAACTGTTGTGATCCTTATACTAAACCAGTCCTGAAGCAGACACAACATCAAAAGAGTCTTAACTGGGCTAAAGAGAGAAAGAACTGAACTTGTATGTAGACCTCTTTTCTGGTGAAAGCAAATGTTGAATTTCTTTCAAAATAAAGGTTCTAGACCTTGGAGGAAGAGTGGTGGAACCCAAATATTGAAGGAAGTCCTGTCTGAAGTACTGTATCTACAGTCTGTGATGATTTGGGGAGCCATGTCATCTGCTGCTGCAGGTCCACTGTGTTTTACCAAGTCCAAAGTCAACACTGCTGTCTACCAAGAAATTTTAGAGCTCTTCATGCTTCCATTTGCTGAAAACCTTCATGGAGATGCTGGTTTCTTTTTTGCAGCAGGACTTAGCACCAATCCACAGCATCAAAACTAGTATGAAATGGTTTCTCAGTTTCTGAATTGTAAATCCTTAATTTGGATTGATTTTAGTGAATACACTAATAATCTCCGATCTTAGATTTCTGATTTTCATAAGGTATAAATCATAATTATCCAATCAAATTATAAAAACAAATGAAGATTTTCACAATGTTCTCTTTTGTCCCTGGGCCCCAGAGACTTCTCAAAACAATAAATTTGCATAAAATTAATTCTCAATAGAAATGCTTGACGTTAAACTCCAAAATGCCCATTAAAATGCATGGGCTTGGCAGGGGTGGATTATTGTGTTCATTTAGGACAAATGTACATAAAGCTAAAAGAAACGGTTACTTCTCATTGGGGTTTCTGCTGCAAAATAATGTGTGGAGAAGAACCACGGTGCGTTAAGTTGCTCCACTGGTGTTGTCCTGTTAGGTGTGGTGCAGCTTTGAGATGCAGCATTAGCAGCACTTTCACTCTGTCAGCAGGATGTCTGAATGACAAAGAGACAGTTGGAGATGATCAATGAGACATCACCTCACATCTCCCCTTTGTTCTTCTAATAACATTAGTGGAAGCATTGGAAGCACAAAAGGATGTTGTTTTAGAGATCCCTCCCACAGGTGGAGAGCTGGTGGAGAACTGTTCGCCTTTCCAAAGCCAAAAGGAAAGACAAAATCATTCAGCTCATGTTTGTGGTGAATATTCACACTGTGTTGCAGGTTTTAGCAAATCGAAGCAGCTTTTTCAGAAGCAAAAGAACTTTGTTGAGAGGGAAAATTAAATCAAATCAAAATCAAATCAAATCAAATCAACCTTTATTGTCATATTGCTGTACATAGAACTGTAGTGCAGGCAAGATGAAATTCTCTCGGCATCCATATAAGTAAAAGAACATAATTTAATAATAATAATAATTTTTCATAATATTTATTCCATCTAGCTACAATGCTCCGCACTGTTTATATATTCATATATTTATTCCATCTAGCTACAATGCTCCGCACAGTGTTTATATACTCATATATTTATTCCATCCAGCTACAATGCTCCGCACTGTGTTTATATATTTATATATCTATTCCATCTAGCTACAATGCTCCGCACTGTGTCTATATATATATATATATATATAGACATATATATATATATATATCCTTAACTATCCTACCCTTAACTATCCTCTGTAGGGCTTTTTTGTCTGACATACTGCAGCTGGAGTACCATGTAGCAATGCAGTACGTCAGAACACTCTCCACCACACCTCTGTAGAAGGTCCTGAGGATGCAGATGGGGAGAGAGGCCTGTTTGAGTTTCCTCAAGAAGTGCAGTCTCTGCTGGGCCCGCTTCCTAATCCCCAAGGAATTCTTGCTCCAGGTCAGGTCCTGCGAGATCTGCACTCCGAGGAACTTGATGTTCTCCACTCTCTCCACTGAATGGCCGCCGATGCTGAGGGGGACGTGTTCAGGCTGTGACCGCCGGAAGTCGATAATCATCTCCTTCGTTTTGTCCACGTTGAGCACCAGATTGTTGTCCCTGCACCAGCCCTCCAGATCTCTCACTTCTTCCCTGTACATTGATTCATCATCCCTCTGAATAAGTCCCACCACTGTGGTGTCGTCTGCAAACTTAATAATCTGGTTCCCCCGTGTCTGGATACACAGTCATGTGTTAGAAGTGTAAACAACAGTGGACTGAGTACGCAGCCTTGAGGGGATCCGGTGCTCAGCGTGACAGAGTTGGAGATGTTGTTTCCAACCCGGACAGACTGAGGTCTCTCAGTCGGGAAATCCAGGATCCAGAGACATGTGGCGGTGTTCAGACCAAGAAGGAGTAATTTCTCCATCAGTCTCTGGGGAATAATGGTGTTGAATGCTGAACTGAAATCAATGTACAGGAGTCTGGCGTAGGTGTCTTTCTGATCCAGTTGGGTTAGATAGATAGATTAGTTTATTTGACAGGGACAGTGCAATAAACATAGACAATTAATCAATGACAATCAATCTGATGTGTTGCACATGGAGTGTATAGCTATTAGCTAATTTGCAACTCTTGTCCCTGGATGGGCTTTAGAAAAGAGAATCAAGTAAAGAAAAGAAAAGAAATAAAGAAAATACACAATAACCACATACATCAATGCAAAAAGATTATAAATATACAATTATAAATATTATAAATACTATAAATACACAATTATAAGTATTATAAATATTATAAATATTATAAATACACAAATATAACAACCTGACTCACATTTGCCTATTTCAGGCCTCCCTCCCTTCGTCACTCACTATAAACAAACACATTCATGATGACAGAGTGCAGGGTGGTGACTATAGCATCCTCCGTGGAGCGGTTTGAACGATATGCAAACTGGAGCGAGTCATGTGATGCAGGGAGGCAGGCTGTAATGTGTGGTTTGACA
Source organism: Pholidichthys leucotaenia (assembly GCA_020510985.1). Lineage (NCBI taxonomy): Eukaryota > Metazoa > Chordata > Actinopteri > Cichliformes > Pholidichthyidae > Pholidichthys > Pholidichthys leucotaenia. Next base: position 298,099,027 of record CM035840.1, read on the forward strand.
AGTCGTTCGAAACACTTCATCACAATAGGTGCTAGTGCAACAGGACGATAGTCATTCAGACAGGACACAACTTGTTTCTTTGCCACCGGTACTATGATAGAGGTCTTGAAGCATCTGGGAATGATGGCCTGACTCAGGGAGATGTTATAAATGTCAGTCAGGACATCCGCCAACTCGCTCGCGCAGTCTTGGAGCACACGTCCCGGGATGTTGTCCGGACCTGCAGCTTTACGTGGGTTGACCCTGGTTAGGGTCCTCCGTGTGTCCGCTGTGTTGATGGTGAAAGCTGGTCCGACCGATGGTGGGGATGGGCCAGCCCTCCCTCTGATTGTTGGGTTTGATGCTTCAAAACGTGCAAAGAAGTCGTTGAGCCTGTCTGGAAGCGAAGCGTCATCATCATCGACCCTCTGCCTAGACTTATAGCCCGTCAGTGTCCGAACTCCCTGCCACATCTGCTTGGTGTTCCTAGTGTCACAGAGGTGTCCCTGGATTTTCTCCGCATAGGTGTGCTTCGCAGTTTTAATTCCCTTTGACAGCGCAGACCTGGCTGAGCGGAGGGCGATCCTGTCCTTTCGCTCTGAAGGCTGCATCTCTGGCTGTAAGCAGCGAGCGCACCTCTGCGGTCATCCAGGGCTTACGGTTTCCCCGTACAGTGATGGTCTTCACAATAGTGACATCCTCTGTGCACTTCCCTCCCAGTCTGTGTGCAGAAAACAGTCTTTCAGTGCAGAGGTTGCACTCTCTGGCCAAATCCTGATTTGTTTCACTGCTGGCCTGCTGCGCTTGAGTAGAGGTTTGTAGGCAGGCACCAGCATCACGGATATGTGGTCAGAAAGGCCGAGGTGGGGGCGGGGTATCGCCTTATATGCATCTGTGTTTGTGTACACTAAGTCCAACATATTCTCTCCTCTGGTTTTAAAGTCTACACATTGTTTAAACTTGGGGAGCACAGTCTTTAAGCTGGTGTTGTTAAAATCCCCCGCAACCACCACAAAACTGTCCGGGTGTGAAGTTTGGATTTCACTAATAGCATCGTGCAGTTCCCCGAGTGCCTTCTTAGCATTAGCGTTAGCGCTCGGCGTTATGTAAACAGCTGCTACAAACACGTTGCTGAATTCCCTCGGCAAATAATATGGCCAACAATTTACAATAAGGAACTCCGCCAATGGAGAGCAGTGTTTAGACACTAACGTGGCATTAACACGTCAGTTCTTGTTAACATAGATGCATAGCCCATCCCCACGGCTCTTACCAGAGCTCGCCGTTTCTCTGTCAGCTCGGAACACCGCCATATCTTCCAGTTGAATGGCCTCGTCAGGGATGTTGTCGTGAAGCCATGTCTCCGTGAACGCAAGCACACAGCAGGCCCTCCACTCTCTCCGGGTTTCTGTCAGCAGACGCAGCTCGTCCAGCTTGTTGTCGAGGGAGCGGACGCTAGAGAGAAGGAGCGACGGTACTGCTGGTCTGAAGGGGTTAGCCTTTAGCCTAGCATGAATCCCGACCCTTTTTCCTCGCTTTTGCTTGTGTTCCCTCCGCTTATGCTTCCTCCTCTCCCGGGTAGCCTCCAGCAGGGACTCCGCCAGAATTCCATGCTGGCGTAGAATGTCCAAGTCACAACCGAGCGCCGCGATTCTTGCAGCGTGCAGTACCTTGATGTTTAATAAGGTCTCGCGGTTGTAAGTTTTACAGAATGTACATCTGGGATGATCAAAACTCTCACACTCGCTGATGCCAAGAGGGGCCTCTGCGTCTAGGCGCGCCACCATCACGTCTCCTTTTTTCGTTAGATGCCTTGGTAGAGTTTGCACTGAAGCTCCTTTTCCACTAGTACCCACTCAGCCCTACTCTACTCTACCCGGTTTGCATGCTTTTCCATTTGTACCTGGTACCTGGTACTTTTTTAATACCTATTCGAGGATAGGGTACAGCCGCGCTGAGTCGGGCTGAAAATGTGACATCAGCAGACTGCAGGCCACTGATTAGCCAGGGCGTAATGTCATGAAAGCATCCGTCTTTTGCAGAATCTCCAAACTGCCATTTGCAAAAGTTCACGGAGTAAACACGGTCACCGAGTAAACACGATATTAATAGAGATGGTTTCGTGGAAATCTATACCGTGGTCCAACGAAGAGGTGCAGAGTTTTCTGTGCTTGGTGGCAGATAGTATCCAGAGTGACATGGAGCGGCCTGCAACGAAACAGATGGCAGCCCAGCATAGAACCGGACTACGGACAAGTTGAAGATGAAAGTGAGAGAACCATCGATGGTAAGTGATTTGTGATATTGTGCATCTTTTTGCTTATTTAGCCTGTTGGTGGTAAGCTCACTTTTTTTGAGCAATACAATGTCGTCCTGTGCTGGCTAACGAGTGTTAGCTAGTAGCTAGCTAGCTAGTAGCCAACTCTGCTGATTTGCGCTTGCTTTGTCCTAAGTATTCGCATGTGAGAGTAAAACGATGAAATATGTTAATCCTGGTTAAAGTCCTGGTTTGTGTACATGTTGCACTTTGGTGCTGTGCATTAAGTTGTGTGTATTTCCTTTCTAGAATCTGTTTCCACATTCCAGGGGTCCGCCTCCCTCAGCATGTTGGGTTGATATTTGGATACAGGTCAAGAGGACCCCAGACTCCAAAATCTCAACATATTCAAGTGCATTGTCAAACCAGTGATTTATAAAGTGATCCATATAATTTTCTAAAGCCTCATAATAGACCCACATACCTATTCTGTGAATTTTCCAAAAAAAAAAAAAGTGTTGGAACAGTGTTTTTGTGCTGTTTCTGTTCCACCATAAATCCCTGGATTGAAAATGTACTTGTACATGTACAGAGTGGATCCTGGGGTGTTCACTGGTCAGGGAAACGAAGCATTTTTGTCACATCCCACCACTGACTTTCACAAGTGTATTTCCCTTATACAGGTACATCTCAAAAAATTAGAATATCATGAAAAAGTTCAATATTTTTTGTCACTCATTTCAGAGAGTGAAACCCATATATTATATAGATTCATTACGCAGAGAGTGATATATTTCAAGCGTTTATTTATTTTAATTTTGTTGATTATGGCTTACAGCCCCCGAAAACCCCAAATTCAGTTTCTTAAAAAATCAGGATATTACATAAAATTAATTTAAAAAAATAGTTTTTAAATAGAAATGTTGGCCATTGAAATGTTGATTAAAAACTATTTTTTAAAATTAATTTTATGTAATATTCTGATTTTTTGAGAAACTGAATTTGGGGTTTTCAGGGGCTGTAAGCCATAATTGTTGAATGACAATAAAGGGTGATTTGATTTGATAATCATCAAAATTAAAATAAATAAACACTTGCAATATACAGACAGAACCACCGGAGTGGTGGCTTAGTTGGTAGAGCATCCGCCCCACACCCGGGAGGCAAGGGTTCAAATCCCGGCCGGGTCATGCCGAAGACCATATAAAAGTGGAACTTCCTGCCATCCAGCTTGGTGCTCAGCAATAATGGAATGGAGGAGGGAAATTTGTGGCGGCGCCTTGCATGGCAGCGGCCCTCTGATTCTACACTTGGGGTGTGTGTGATTAACACAGTAGATAGGTTAAGCACAATCTTGTTCTACTGTACATGATTGGTTGTACAGTTGAATGATAATAAAGGGTGAAATAAAAAAAAAAGAAATAAAATAATATCACTGTCCATGTAATGAGTCTACATATGGGTTTCACTTTCTGTAATGAGTGGCAAAAAATATTGAACTTTTTCATGATATTCTAATTTTTTGAGATGTACCTGTATATATGTTGAACTTGCTTTAACTAACCACCATCCATTTCTGTCATTCGTCTAGGCAAGAGGAAAAGCAGCCACCCCACAACAGACCTTGCCACTGTGGAAAGTACTGAAATCCTTTGCTTTTATAGATAAAGTGCCAAAACTAAAGTAGCACAATTTCCACTTAATATAAAAGGGACTGAACTGAGATTTATTTGACTGTGAATATTAATTACAGAATAATTGAAAATGAATGGCACATCAACTGTAAAATAAACCGCTTGTTAATGTATTTTATTTTTTTTTTGTCAGATCACTTGTGTGATCCTTTGTGAGTTATGTTCATAACTGTATGTTGCACTTTGGGGAATGGGAGTTGTTCAGTCACTAATATAATTTAGTTTATATGTGTAGTTTATAATCTATCGTCAATAAACTCATGCAGTACTATAATAGCAGGACAGATTACAAATATTTGAGACCCATTGTAGTGCTTCCTTTTGTATTTTAGCAATACAAGCACAAAACACCGCCCACACTTGAAGCCAGGGAAAAGAAGAGACACAGTGGTGACAGAGCGGTGGCTAAACTTTTATTGATAAAAATTCCATATTTTGACTGAGCGACTCCATACTCTGTGATGCGCACCCTCAGTTAAAGTACTATATTCCATTCAAGTGAATGTATTAATTCATTGTGATTGCTGAGGCCACAGTAAAAACAAATGATTTTAAATGTAACCCAGCCCTTGTAAAATCTACTTTACTGAAGCGCAGCTACATGAAAATTGTGGTTAAATACAACAACGAAGTACTTTTTTGTCACATTCCACCACTAGCTTTTAGCAACAAGTGTATTTCCCAAATACGTTTTAAACTTGCATTAATTAATCACCACCCATTTCTGTCTTTCGTCTAGGCAAGAGGAAAACGATCCACCCCAAACCAGACCGTGCGTCACTATTTACAGAGATGCAAGCTGAAGATCTGCTGAACCGGGACCAGTGTGAGCAGCACATCCAGTTGCTTCTCAGTGAGGCAGTGTGGCCGGCGTGCGTGACCCATACTAAGTTTTTTTTTTTTTTACAGTTTGAATTTTGCACATTCTGAATAATCTGGAATTTGCTGCAGATTGTAATAAACAATTTAGTGACTTATGTGTTTGCACCATGATTTTCTATTTTGTCTGTTAAGACGCCGGTGGGAAAAGAGTCAACAGTACAAACCATTTGTCAGTGACTTTGAAAATAATGGCTCATTTTTAAGAAAAAGTAACCAAAACAATTATTTTATTTACTGAAGACTGTATTGTTGGATGTGCCACTGCAGAAGACCCTGCACACTTTAGTGATAGTACCAGTGTATGGAGGAATTCTGGGTCATATTAGCATCTGGACTTTATCATAATGGGTTTGGGCGGGGGTGTCCAATCATGTGCCATGGAGGGCCAAGACCCTGCAGGCTTTACCTCCAAACAGTGTCTTCAACAGCAGATTCCACTGAATTTCTTCCACTGACTGCTGATCAGTGAGAACACCTGCTGAAGAGATTGGGTAGAAGAGAGAACTTGCAGGGTCTTGGCCCTCCATGGCACATGATTGGACACCCCTGGGTTAGGATTTAATGGGATTTAACATTTTAACACAAACTACTTTATGGTTGATAATTCTGTTGACAGACTTACACCAAACCAAAAGTGATTTCTCAAACTGCTGGACTGATCTTAGACAGCTTTTCCAATCTTTCAGTATTTAATTTATGTCACTTGGTGGTAATCTTCACATATAAAACAAAAGAGACACATCTGCAAAAATTCCGAATTTTTATTGTCAAAATTCCCAGTGCAATACTACATGAATACACGTATAGTACATTGTTGATGCACAGAATATACAGTATATTTATACAGTATCTACATGTGTCTATCCAGTAAATTAAGTATTTTCCATGTAACCTTGTGACTGCATTATTTTAATTGCTTTTAATCCTAGATCAAGTTTGTTTTGGCCTAAAATGCATCATGATTGTCAAATATATCTTATTATACCTAACTCAGTACCGTTTACCTTTTGAATACATATTTTGTGGCTAATATAACCCCATAACGACAACCTGGTGATCAAGTTGTGTCAGCTGAACAGTTTATGCCATAACACCACCACAGACTCAGTGCTGCTGGAGCAGATACAGTGGGGCAAAAAAGTATTTAGTTAGCCACCAATTCTGCAAGTTCTCCCACTTAAAAGATGAGAGAGGTCTCCAATTTTCATCATAGGTATGCCTCAACTATGAGAGACAAAATGAGAAAAAAAAATCCAGAAAATCACATTGAAGGATTTTTAATGAATTAATTAGTAAATTCCTCAGTAAAATAAGTATTTGGTTACCTACAAACAAGCAAGATTTCTGGCTCTCATAGACCTGTAACTTCTTCTTTAAGAGGCTCCTCTGTCCTCCACTCATTACCTGTATTAATGGCACCTGTTTGAACTCGTTATCAGTATAAAAGACACCTGTCCACAACCTCAAACAGTCAGACTCCAAACTCCACTATGGCCAAGACCAAAGTGCTGTCAAAGGACACCAGAAACAAAATTGTAGACCTGCACCAGGCTGGGAAGACTGAATCTGCAATAGGTAAGCAGCTTGGTGTGAAGAAATCAACTGTGGGAGCAATTATTAGAAAGTGGAAGACATACAAGACCACTGATAATCTCCCTCAATCTGGGGCTCCACGCAAGATCTCACCCCGTAGGGTCAAAATGATCACGAGAACGGTGAGAAAAAATCCCAGAACCACACGGGGGGACCTAGTGAATGACCTGCAGAGAGCTGGGACCAAAGTAACAAAGGCTACATCAGAAACACACTACGCCGCCAGGGACTCAAATCCTGCAGTGCCAGACGCGTCCCCCTGCTTAAGCCAGTACAAGACCAGGCCTGTCTGAAGTTTGCTAGAGAGCATTTGGATGATCCAGAAGAGGATTGGGAGAATGTCATATGGTCAGATGAAACCAAAATAGAACTTTTTGGTAAAAACTTAACTTGTCGTGTTTGGAGGAGAAAGAACACCATACCTACTGTGAAGCATGGGGGTGGAAACATCATACTTTGTGGCTGTTTTTCTGCAAAGGGACCAGGACGACTGATCCGTGTAAAGGAAAGAATGAATGGGGCCATGTATTGTGACATTTTGAGTGAAAACCTCCTTCCACCAGCAAGGGCATTGAAGATGAAACGTGGCTGGGTCTTTCAGCATGACAATGATCCCAAACACACCACCCGGGCAATGAAGGAGTGGCTTCGTAAGAAGCATTTCAAGGTCCTGGAGTGGCCTAGCCAGTCTCCAGATCTCAACCCCATAGAGAATCTTTGGAGGGAGTTGAAAGTCTGTTTTGCCCAGCGATAGCCCCAAAACATCACTGCTCTAGAGGAGATCTGCATGGAGGAATGGGCCAAAATACCAGCAACAGTGTGTGAAAACCTTGTGAAAACTTACAGAAAACGTTCGACCTCTGTCATTGCCAACAAAGGGTATATAACAAAGTATTGAGATGAACTTTTGTTATTGACCAAATACTTATTTTACCGAGGAATTTACCAATTAATTCATTAAAAATCCTTCAATGTGATTTTCTGGATTTTTTTTTCTTATTTTGTCTCTCATAGTTGAGGTATACCTATGATGAAAATTGGAGACCTCTCTCATCTTTTAAGTGGGAGAACTTGCACAATTGGTGGCTGACTAAATACTTTTTTACCCCACTGTACATGACATGTCTCAACAGTCTCTCCATGATTTTCACCCAGATCAGAGCAATTTGTTGCACAGGAAGCTAAATGTTTCTACAGACATTCGTAAGTTCTATAACTACTGAACGTTTGTGAAGCTGGGGTGACATCAGTGACAGGCTGTTTGAAGCGGTAATTTTCCCACAACAGAGCCACCTGAAACATACACACAGCATACATACTGTATTTTAGTACCTAATAGCGATAACTTGCAGACATTACAGAGTAGTACGACGTACTTAAAGCAAACTAGCATTAGCAATCATTAGCTTACCGTCATATGTGATCTAGTTCGCATCCTCACGTCTTCTGCTCTATGGCTTCCTAAACGCTTCAGTACTTTTCCAGAGTGTTTTGTCTCGCTGCCTGTCCCCTTCTCTGGTGGTCCTTTTTGGCCTTTATGCTGACAAAAAGCCAGAGACCGAGGAGTCACCTTGTACAGTTGCCATGTTATGTTTTGCTTGTGTTGCGTGTTTTACGTCACGGGAGTGTGGCACCGCCTTGCTGTAAAAAAATCCCACCCACCCCAGGCGTACCCAGCTGCAATGGAAACAGAAGCAAACAGAGTAGAGTAGAGTAGAGTAGGGCTGAGTGGGTACTAGTGGAAAAAGGCCATAACAGTCTCGATACGGTGTGATTGGTTTTCCATTTCAACTGAATGCCACCTCAAGTGGTTGGGGTTGGGTTTCATTACAGGAAGGTGGCCCGTTATCACATTATGTTGTTTACATGCTGACGTTTTCACTGATAAATAACGTAAAAGAAGCTTAAAATCATAAAACATTCACCATCATCCCCGTGAGCAGCCATCAGCTCGGAGACCTCCTGGTATATTTTTTCATTTCAGCTTGCTCCGCAGCAGGGCCGACGGGGCTGAAAAGTTCATAGACTGAAAAGTTCATAGTTGTCAAATGTGGCCAAATGTAGTTTATTTTTCCAATGCATGGATCCAAGCGCTGCATCACCAATGGAAGAACTGTGTGCACCGGCGGGGAGACTGTTGAAAAATAACCACGTTTGGTCAAATTTGACCCCTTTATATGAACTTTTAAGCCCTGGCGCTGGTGGAGCATTCCGAAGTGAAATACCAGGAGGTCTCCAAGCTGATGGCTGCTCATGGGGAAGATGGTGAGTGTTTTGTGATGGTGTTGATTTGTGTGTACCATTTATTTCCTTGATTATCACAAAAATAATAAAAACTCACAGCCGAATTTACAAATGACGGTTTTGAATCTTGTGAAGACATTGCTCTCATCCACTGACATTACACCCTGGCCAATCAGTGGCCTGCAATCTGTTGACGTCACATTTTCAGCTTGACTCGGTACGGTTGGAATCTCAGTGAAGTAGGTCCAAAAAAGTACCTTGTAGCTGGTACCAGGTACTAATGGAAAACCCTACAAACCGAATAAAGTCGAGGCGAGTAGGACTGAATAAGTACTAGTGGAAAATGGGCTTCTGTGGTGGTTGGAAAGCTCACTCACTGGGGGAAATTTTACACTTTTTAATTCAAGCAAATTTTATTATTTTGAAATGATCACTAAAACAGCAGGGCAACGATGAAGACCAGCATATGACTTAACTTCTCCCTGATGCCCACTGGCTCCGCCCCTTAGAGACCAATGAACTGACCCTCTTTTCTACTTTTATTGTGAGCCATTGGGTCATGATGGTGACCTGCAAAAACTTCTCTTTTTTCTCCCCCTTTATGATCTTTGTGGAGGTCGCTGTGATATTTCTTCCCCTTGTCCTGGCCACCGATCTTTGACCTCCTGTTGGTGGGCTTGTAAACAAGGCATTTAAAACCCTCCATCCTAAAATATGAACCAATCATCTCAGAGTTCTTCTGATATTTAAGCACCAGAGGATAAATGAAAGCACAGAGGCAGACACAACAGGAAGTTGATGTTAACTCTTTTCAAAATAAATCCACTTTATGTTCTACACTCATGAATAAGAGCTGGAGATAACTGAACTCTGACTCAGAATTGGAGGTACTGATTCTCCTCCCGGCCGCTCAGTAGCAGGCTGTCCCAGTGAGAGCTGTAGGTCTTGATGAAGCCAACAGGACAAGATCACCTGCAAACAGCAGAAACAAGATCCTGCAAGCGGCTGAAATGAGCTTTCTCCCTAGGGTGACTGGACTCACCCCCGTCTCTCACGGAGCGGTGAATGCTGGTGAACGTGGCAATTTTGGGGGTTTCGTCAGGGTTCGTAAAAGGTTGCCAAAGAGTTCGCAAACAGTTTTTAAGGTAACAGTTTTTCTTGTTGCCAAAAAAATTGAATATGTTTGAATTTATACAATGAATGTATTTTTTCCACAAACAGTTGCAAACATTTGTTTCTTCTGCCATTATTAATCATGTCTTCAAGACATATTTTTGAAAGGCCTGCTTGTGAACGTTTAATGTGACCATAGAGCTTCAGAGTTTTACTTCTCACAACGGGCATAATTGGAGTTAATGATGTGAAATGACAAAGTTCACATGATCTGTGAGCTTGTGATTAGTCATATGTAGATCTCATTATGTGATTTTGGAAGGTTTCAATAGTTATGCTCAGTGTGGATGTCCAGTTTACACATTCAAGTCCATAAAGAACAACGGGTAGAATGTAGGTATTATAAATTTTGGCCATAATTCTATATGAAACCTACTGAGTTCTCTGTCAAATTCTTTATTTTTCTCAAATGCTGCTCAACCCAGGCTAAGTCTGTAAATGGTGTTCACTTATTTAGTATATTCACTTTTTGCTCATCTCTGGATGACCAAAGTGCTTTACAGATCCTGCTATCCGCGCATTCACACACACACATTCACACACTGATGGCGGTGGAGCTTCCATGTAAGCCGCTCTGCTGGTCTGACCCACCAGGGGTAACTGGGGGTTCAGTGTCTTGCTCAAGGACACTTTGATATGCAGACTGCAGACAGAGCGGGAATCAAACCACTGATTCTTTGATCAGCAATCAGCCACACTACACGTGCACTACAGCAGCCCTCCTGTGTTTAACCCCTTAGCATTCCAGCCAATGTAAAACATCCCACAGGCGGAATGTTTTAACAGCAGCAGTGGCATCATTGGTAGAGGACAGTTTATGACCTAGATAAACAAACTTGCTTGATGGGGTTATTAATTATTAATAGTTGTAACATGTTTGCAAATGGTTGTAACACATGTTGCTACAGATTTTTTTTTTTTTTTTTCACCAAAGAACCACTAGATGGTCTGATAGACAGTTTGGGGTTTTATTATGCAAATAAACTTTGTTTGAAGAAAATCTACATGTCCACCAGTCCATGACTTTTCTAATATATGTGTTTTATGTTTTCTGAAGTCTGGAATGTATTAAAATAAAACACACGATTTTGGAGCTCTTATTCCTTGGACTATTACCTGCTGTCATTACCACAGCTGGTCATAGTTATAGTCATAGAAGGAATTATGCCCATATAAGGAGTAACTGTTTCCATTTCCAGGGATGCTTTTGTTATCTGTGCTCTTTTTTTTTTCATTTTCTTGTTCTCCTTCTAATATTACATTGTATATCCTGACCTTGGAAAGAGAATGAGAGAGAAGAGGAAGAGGAATCACCATTTTATTCACCAAATAGCAACAAACAAATAAAGATAGAAAAAAAACTTCGAACAGACTCCAAGCCTGAACCTCTGCGAAAAAAAGATCACTCTCTACTGAGACAGGCCTATGTCCAGTCAGGTAGGAAGGGCTATTGTGGTGTATGTAAAATGGTGCGATGCACTACACTGCGGTAGCATCCGCGCACAGTTGACGTCATGACATCGCAGGGTATATCAGACAGCTGCCCAAGGCCAGTTGTCCTGTCTTTGACACTCCACCATTCTATGCTCTGCCTGTACTGTGTGCTGTTCATTTGGTTAACGTTCAATAAAGCTAACCTCAACACATGGACGTGTCCGCCCTTATTTCCAGACATAACATTTGGCGATGAGGATGACCTACGCAATATCAAGAATGAAAAACCCAATTATGAAACTGCCATCGTTCCTCGCTTTGCCTGGTGAGCCACCTATCCCTTGGTCCCACTAGTATTATGAATCTTTTGTAACGTTCATAAGCGCCGCTGGCCTGAGACATGCCTAGCAATGCTAGGCTAAAGGTTGTGCTAATCCACTGCCTCAGCATCAAGGGACGGCGTATCTTCTGAATGTTTGGACCCGCGGACACCTACGATGAGTACGATGAGTGTGTTGCTTTTCTAGCCAGATATTTCAAGGTTCCATGGAGCGTGATAGCCCAAAGAGTTGTGTTTTACAAGTGCCAACAGTGACCAGATGAGTTGGTCCCACAGTACGTGGCCACCCTCCACTGCTTGGCTAGTACGTGTGAGTTTGGCCACTTGGAAGATGAGGTGGTGCAAGACCAGTTAGTGATGCACACCACGAATCCGAGGCTGTGGGAGAAACTAATGATGGCACTGGGTGACCTGCCGCCAAAAAAGGCAGTGGAATTAGCGTCCCAGCTACAGCTAGAAGCAGCTGCCCAGTTAGCATCACAGCTAGCAGGCCCAGACCTGCGCTCCCCACGTTCAGCTCCGCTGGTTCAAGCCATTGCCCCGGCTGCTCAGCCCTTCAACCCCACGTCTCTTCACAGTGGCCCCCAGGCAGACATCACTGGACAGCAAGACACCACAGAAAGACACCACAGCACGCCGACCCAGAGGTAAGCTCAGTTTGACCGATGACAACCCGAGTCCACTGCACTCAGACGTGGATGCAGCCACTCCCTGCTTCACACCGCACACTGAGCAGAATCTTGTAGAACCGGAGCCACCACAGGAGCTCCAAACCACATCCACACAGGACCCGGAACTGTTCCTCACGTAGCACGAGCGTTCTCGACCTGCCGCCTCATTGCAGGAGCTCCGGTCCACAGTCACGCAGGGCCCAGAAGAAGATAAGGCCTTCCCCGTCAACGGCAAGACCAGCCTGTCTCTACGTCGTTCCCCGGACAGCTTACATCCTCCACCAGACGACACATCAGATGACACTTCAGTAATGGTGCCTTTCTCCGGCAGCGGGATGGATGCACAATGGCAGAAGCACCTCACCTCATGCCTCCTCGAGTTGCCACATCACTGCAGGAGTTGCGAGCTGTAACTGAACAGGACCGGCCATGTTCTCCACCAGATGACACTCCAGCGGTGGCGCTTTCCTCTAACAACATGGTGGCAGAGCGACAACAGTACGTCATGAAGAAGGAACGCCAAGCGGAGTGCCCTTCACTCATGTGCTGAACTGGGTCCGGGTACATCTACCTGATCGCTCATACAAGCTGCAGTCATTCTGGCCAGCGTCAACGCGGACCACCTCTCAGCTAAGACCAGCCGCCTTCTGTCTGACTGATGGGTTATGACAGCACGACAGCCCCCGCAGAGGGATGACACCACCTCCTGCTTCTGATCAAGAGACTGTGACCAAGCCAGCCCTCCGAGACTGGGACTTTGCCGATGAAAGGTCCACAGCTTCAGCGGGGTGCCTGCCGGAATCACCTAAGCCGGCGCATCCTGAGCCCCAACTTGCATGAGTCCGATGGAGACCTCTTCATCTTGAGGACTATGTTACTGACTTTAAATACATTGGTAGTCAGTGCATCGTCTACTTAGTGGCAGAATAACCGACATGACCATGTGGGCACACCGGCAGTCTACCCAGTTGCTCAGTCAGAAATGTTATGGTTGAAATGTGCTTTAAGTGGTTTGTTATAATGGCCTGTTCTAATCGTTATACAGGCCCATTCAGCCCAGTTGTGTGTGTTTCAACTTTGCATTAACTTGATAAGCTAACAAAGATGTTTCTATATCAACCATTTCTGCTAAGCTAATCTGCATATGTGTATATGTTCAATTCTACATTAGCCGATACACTAATATGCATGTTTTACTTCCCGCCCTTGCTAAAGCTAATTCGTATGGGTGTAATGTTCTACACTTCTCAAGGGGGGAGTAAATGTGGTGCATGTAAAACAGCGTGACTAGGGTTGCCAGTTTTCTCACAGCCAAATAAGGAACAGAGGGTTGTAACTATTGCTCAGTGCCACAACGTTGTGGACATTAGGGTTGTCATAATACTGGGATTTTTTACCTTGATAATACCTTAAAAATATTGATATTCAATGTCATGTTAAATAGTACGAGGACAAAAAAAAAATAAAATACACCACTCTGTATACCTCGAAATTTCAGATTTTACAGAATACAGAATCTCATTTTAAAAATGTGTAATAGCTATGTTTTTAATAATGGATTGCTTTTATGTAGCACTTTTCATGACACCCAAAGACACTTTACAGTAGTCCATTATTCATTCACTCCACAGACAATGACAGTGGTAAGCTACATCTGTAGCCACAGCTGCCCTGGGGCAGACTGATGAAAACATGGCTGCCAATCCGTGCCAACGGCCTCTCCGACCACCACCAAACATTTAATCACATTCATACATCAGTGTCATGAACCATGAACACACTAGAGGCAAGGTGGGTAAAGTGTCTTGCCCAAGGACACAACAGCAAGTTGAGGGGAGTGAGATTCAAACTGCCAACCCTCCAGTTATTGGGCGAGCTGCTCTACCTCCTGAGGTACTACGGCCTCATTTTTTTGTTTCTCTTTGAGAAGTAATGCAACTTTGCGCTAGAAAACACAACTACACTACAAAAAGTCAAATATCAGTAAAATGAAATAAATTAAGCTGTTTATGTTTGGGGTTTTTTGTCTGACAAGACATTTATTCTTGCTCTGCAGTTTATGTTCAAGAAAATTTCACATGCTTTCCTATAGTTTTAACTTGTTTTACACAATTTGATAAGTCAAATTTTCTTGCTCTGTTGGCAGATAATTTTATTTAAAATTTTTAAAAAAAATTGGCAATAGATAATTCTAGTTAAAATTTAAAAAAAAATCTGGCAACAAAGTAAGATTAAATTGCTTAAAACAAGTAAAAACTTTCACAAAGCAAGTAAAACCTTACAGAAAACTGCACAACAAAAAGAAATTCTTGTCTTGTCAAAATTATCTTGTGAGAGAAAAACAAGCATAAAGCCTTGATTTGGGATATTTTGTCTTACTGAGATTTTCCTTTTTACAGTGTGACAGATAGTGCCTTTGGCATAAAATTACATCAGTGGAGTATTCCTGATTCAAACAATGCGCAAAAGAATGAAAAACCTGCACAGGTGGCTGGAAAGCACTGCAAATAGCATGTCTTATCTTTTTAGAAGTTTTTTCTTCTGGCCTTCTTTAAAGAAAAATCCTTCATTATAAGTCCAGCTCAGGAATATTGTCATACTCTATGGATGCATGCTTGATCCAGTCTACTTTTTTACCAAGCTCAGAGTCCACTGTCCCACGCACAGCTCTCTGATGTAAGCAGTCATGCACTTTTTTCTCCCTTCTCCTCCAGGTGAGTGCTTTAACGGCCCACCTGTCTCCTACTTGCAGTAATTAACAGCCTCCTCCACTCGATGCTCCAGCTTAGAAAAATCCTTTATGCTTTGGGATTTTTTTGAGTAATTCGTTTTCCCTAAGGTCTTTTCCTCTCAATAATTTTATGAGTGCCACTTTCAAAGTTTTTTCCGGACATTTAGCCCAAGCTAATTATTTCTTACCTCTCACTGGCACTTGTATAGTCACATGTCAAAACAATTCCTCTGATACACTATTGTTACGTAGTACCCACGTGAGGCACTTGTAAATTAGACCAGTCAGCAGCCACACATGAATATCAAGTGATGGACATAGAATCTGATTAATTAACAACAATGTGATCGTTTTCATTGGCTCATGATTGGCCCTGATCTTTGTAGGCCCCTGGGCTTCAGCCCAGCCTAGCTCATTCATTAAGGTGGCCTTGAATACATGGGACAACGCACATCACGCTTCAGACAAATATATTTACCCCAATAAATGGGGCATCCCGGCTAAAACGGGACAGTTGGCAACCCTAGGCACGACGCACTACGCTGCGGTAGCATGCACGCACGGGCGACATCATGACACCGCAGGGTATATCAGACGGCTGTGCAGGGCCAGTAGTCCTCTCTTTGGCACTCCACCATTCCATTGACAGGACGTGGACTGGGCCCCATGTCCTCATCCTGAGTTATAGCTTTATTCCTTGTCTCCAGGGCATGGGCCCCAGCCCACATCCTCACTGTGAGTTTGTTCTTGGGTTTCTCTGCTTTTATTATTATTCATTATTATGTCTGCATGTGTGTTCCATAGAATTTGTTCCCTGCTTGATGGTCATTATTTAGGTTATTATGATGGTGTGGAGAGTGTTGGAAATGAGGAGGCCGGTTTACGAGCAGACGAAGTTTATTAACACTCTCTCATCAGACATACAAATAAAAAGCATGAAACAGCCAAGCCAGGTTTCTCCTTATAAACTCAACAGATCATCTCACATCTGCATGATATTTCACATCACACTGCATGACATCTAACCCCACAATACATTTCCCTTAAACCCCCAGCTCCCTCTTCCTGCCAACTCCCCATGACGTCCCTGTCTATTATTCTCTTATGTTTAACCACTGCATCCTGACTGAGACGCTGTCTGCTGACTCTTCTACAATATGCATTGCTACAATGGTTATTATTCCCTGCTTGTTGGTCATTATTATTTATTATTATCATCTTGGTGTTCATGGTCTCTTCTCCCCTGGGTCATTGTCATTATGTCATGTGTATCCCCTGTCAGTGATTGTCTGCTCATCACAGCTGTCCTGTTTTCCCATACTGTTCGTCATTGTTTCCACAGGTGTTTGTTTTAAGTCCTGATTGGTCTCCCTGCCTGCTCTGTGTTTCCATAATTATTCGTTGTCTATATATTGTCATAATCTGGGCTTGATCATGGGATTAAGCCCACACTTTATGTCCATTTATTGCTTTATCTGTGTGTACGATTATCATCTGAATTTATTGCCCTCTGTGTTCCCCTGAGTTCTCTGTCATTGTCTTCTGTGTCATCCCTTGTCTGGTCCTGAGGCGTTGTGTTCACCTGTTCACCTGTTGTTCCAGCTCCTCATGTTTTCCATACCCATAGCCACTGCCCTCTCTGTATTACTCCTGTATTGTTGTCCTGTTTTACATGCATCCCCTGTCTGTGTTTGTCTGCACAGCCCCACCCATCCTGTGCTCCTCACTTGCAGCCACTTCCCTGCTTTCCCTGATTGTTTCCCCAGCTGTCTCTCATCTGTGATTATCTGTCTCAGTATATACAGTATGTGAGTGTTCAGTGTCTGTCAGCTGTGGCGTCATCATCTAATATTCCCTGCCAGTTATCTTAGCATCCTGTATCCCTGTAAGTTCATTTATTCATTGTGTCCTCAGTTGTTTTACAGCCCACATGCTGTTTTTTGTTTATTCATTTATGTTCATTAATAAATCATCATGCTACACTGGATCACTGCCTGCTTAAAGAGTCCTTCTTATCTGTCCGCTGCATGACAGAATAACGCCACTAGATGTGGACTCTGCAGGTGAGACTGGCAAGAAAGGAAGAGGTGGACTCGGGAGGAGCAGCGGCTCATTTGGGCAATTGAGGATTTAGCAGCAGCAGCTCGGAGCTGCTCCTCCTGGGAAGATGAGATGGATTGTTGGGGTGGAGTCACCAACCTGTTAGAAGCCAGGCAGCACTTGCACTTCCACCCCCAGGTGCTGGAACTCACTCTCCTGGGCTGGCACCACTACCCACCAGCTCTTCCTTGACACAGCCAGTCATCCCCAACCTACCGCCAGCCCCGATCCTGCTGAGTTTGTGGAATACAGCAGGACCTGCTGCCAGCTCCACGTCATCCTCCACTTGCAGTGCCGGCTCCCACATCTGCTGTTCGGGTGCCCACACCCATTGCCTTATCAGCAGTCACCACTTCCACTCACGGCTCTTCTCCAACAGTGACAGTGGAGTAGCGGAACAGACAAGTATCTTTCTTTTTACCATCTAATGATAGGCCTTGCCTCGTTCTGGGTGAGGGGCCTCAGCAGCAGCCCCCTTCTGCTGCTGAGCCCCCACCACCTGTCTCTGTTGTTATCCCTGTGTTTGTACTGCCACCATCCTTGATCTCCTTGCTTTTCTTGAGGTGCACACAGCTCCGAAGAGCATGAGCCTGTTCCAGCTGTCACCGAGGTGCACATCCCAGTTCCAGTACCTGCTTCACGACGCCTCACAGATCCATTGCCTGCTCCACGGTGCCTCCCAGCTCCAGCATCTGCTCCACAGTGCCTCTCAGCTCCAGCACCAACTCTGACTTCTCTCCAGACAGCTCCAGCTGCCCGTGAGGAGCGCGTCACAGCTCCAGCCATCCCCAAGGTGTGCACATTAGCTCCAGTTGTCCCCAAGGTGTGCACAACAGCTCCTGCTGACTCCGAGGTGCACACAGCGGTTCCCGCTGTCCCTGAGGTGCCCATTACAGTTTCTGCTCTGCCTGAATTGCACGCTCTGGTTCCAGCTACTCATCCAGAGGTTGTCACCCCAGCAGCAGGAGACCAGAAGTTAAGGCAAGTACCTTTTCATTTATTTACCACCGCTATTTTTGAAAGAACTTGCCTTGCTCCTGATGGGGAGACCCAAGCACACATTCCACCAGCTGGTGAGTCCTCCCCACCAGTCTCTGCTGCTCATGACTGTGGTGTCACCTCACTGACCCCCTGTTTCCCTCCATTGTCCGAGGTGACCATGTCAAGGATGAAGCCACAGGAGGACGATGCTGCAGCCACTGTTTCAGAGGTCAGGGGATCTCCAGCTGTTGTTTCAGAGGTCAGGGGACCTGTGACCATCGTCCAAGAGGTCAGGGGACCTCCACCCGTTCTCCAAGAGGTCAGGAGACCTCCACCCGTTGGCCAAGAGGTCAGGAGACCTCCACCCATTGTCCAAGAGGTCGAGCAGTCTGCTTCACCTGTCGCAATTCCAGAGGGCGAGCAGTCTGCTCCACCCAAGCAAGCAATCAAGCAAAGTTTATTTGTATAGCACTTTTCACAGATACATATCACAAAGTGCTTCACAGCAAGTTAAAATTTACAAATACCCAGAATTAAAATCAATAGAAATAAGATACAATATACATATTAATAGGGTTAAAAAGAGAAAATAGTGAAGAAATAAAAGCCATTCAATGACAGCTAAAAGCCTGTCTGAACAAATGAGTTTTTAACTCCTTCTTAAAAGAGTCTACAGACTCAAGGCAGTGCAAGCACAGGGAAAGTGCGTTCCAAAGCCGTGGTGCAGTGGCCTGGAAAGATCGATCTCCACGGGTTCTGAACTTTGTCCGAGGGGCCACCAGGAGTCTCTGGTCTGAGGATCTTAGTGATTGTGTCGTGGCATAAGGAGTCAAGAGGGCTGAGATGTATGAAGGGGCTTGGCCATTAAGACTTCTAAAAGTCAAAATTAAAATCTTAAAATGAAATCTAAAAGCAACTGGCAACCAATGAAGGGACAATAAAACTGGAGAAATGTTTTCCCTTTTCTTCGTCCGGGTTAAAAGCTGAGCTGCTGCATTTTGCACAGTCTGAAGGTGGGCAACAGCAGTTTTATTAGAACACATAAAAAGGGCATTACAATAATCTAAGCGAGATGAGAGAAAAGCATGAATGATCATTTCCAGTTCAGGTGTTGAGACCATAGGTCTAAATTTTGCTATATTCCTCAGATGAATAAAGCAATTTCTGACTAGTTTCCGACCATGGCAGCCCAGTGACATAGCATTGTCAAAAACAACACCCAGGTTATGCTGGCTGGGCTGGACAGAAGAACCTAGGTGACCTAAGCGCTGCTTTATCAGAGGAATTTTACTGTCTGGAGCGATGATCAGTGTTTCTGTCTTATTAAGATTTAATTGTAGGAAGTTATTGTTTAACCATTTGTTAATGGCAGACAGGCAAGAGATTAAGTTTGATAAAATGTTCAGCTCATTTTCTTTAAAAGAGCAGTAAAGCTGAATGTTGTCTGCGTAAAAATGGTAAGAAACACCCTTAAACTGACTAATAACCTCGCCAAGTGGGGTTAAATACAATAAAAACAGTAGGGCCCAGAACTGAGCCTTGAGGAACCCCACAGGAAAGTCCTTTAACCTCTGACATCTTCTCATTAAATAAAACACAAAACCCTCTGTCAGTTAAATAAGATAAGAACCATTTCAGAACTAATCCTGAAATACCAAACGTGTCCTTCATCCTATTTATCAATATATTGTGGTCCACCGTGTCAAAAGCAGCAGTGAGATCCAACAACACCAGGACCGAGTACTGACCAGAATCTGCTGCCATCATGATGTTACTGGAGACTTTAATTAGTACTGTCTCGGTGGAGTGCATTTTGCAGAAACCAGACTGGAAGGTGTCTTAAGATTTTATTTCTCTCCATGAATGTAATTAATTGCTTGGCTACTACTTTCTAAAGCAATTTGGATAAGAAGGGAAGCTTTGAAATTGGCCTGTAATTGTTCAGTTCTATAGGGTCTAAGTTTTGTTTCTTTAATTTGGGTTCAACCACTGCTTGTTTAAAAGAACTGGGAACAGTGCCTGATAAAAGTGATCAATTAATGATTTCAACAATTAAAGGCCCTATAGAGTCAAATATTTTGAAAAGTAGTGATGTTGGGAGGATATCTAAGGGGCTTGAAGAGGGCTTCATAGAGGCCAGAAGACCATTTACATCCAGTAGTGTTACTGAAGTGAATGACGACCACGTGTTAGAGGGGGCCTGATTCAGGCCAAGATCCTCAGCAGATGGTGTAGTGCTTGCTCTAATGTCATTCACTTTATTCACCATAAAATTTGCAAAGTCATTACAGTCAACATTAGAATAAGCAGGAACCATGGCTAAATCAGGTGAGACAATGGAATTAATGGTGTCAAACAAAAATCCCTTGTTTAAGGATATACGGTGAGCAAAGTAGTTTGTTCTCAAATCCTTCATCATATCATTTAGCGAGGTTATGAGGTCTTTGAGGTGGAGTCTGTGCACCTCAAGCTTGGTGGCCTTCCACAAACATTCCACCTTCCGACAACTTCTCCTAAGAATACAGATCTCTTCATTTAACCAAGGGCATGGTTTCTTAGGAGAAGTATAGCTACATTTAATAGGAGCCACTTTATCAAGTACCAATTGGCACTGTTGGTTAAAGCAATCCACCATAGAATTTACATCCTCACATCCTGCAATAAGATGAGTGTCAAAAGCTGAAATAAATCTATCCACAGCCTGCTGGTTAATAATGCGCCTCTGTCTTAATGTTTTACATTCCTGCTGTTCCACATTAACTGACAGATCAAAGAAAACACAACATTGATCACTGACACAAACACCCTCCACTTTAACATTGTCCAAACTCAGTCCCAGTGAAAAAACAAAGTCCAAGGAGCGCCCTTTATTGTGTGTAGAGCCAGAGACTTGCTGCCTGAAATTGTGAGCCTCTGTAATAGTTAAAAAGTCTGCAGCAGCTTTAGAAGATGTGTCATTTACATGTATATTAAAATCACCTAAAATTAAAACTCTTTCTAGTTTAATAATGGAAGATAAAAAGTCTGAGAATTCCGATAAAAACACACCAGCTGGGCTGGGCGGGCGGTAGATTAAAACATAATAAAAAGGAGTTGAGGCACTTATCTTCGGTATCTGAAGTTCAAATGACAAGAAACGCTCAGAGTTCACAGACCAGCATTTGAAGTGGTTGTGGAAAATGACGGCCAGGCCACCTCCGCGTCCACTCAGGCGAGGGGTCGCAATGAAGGCACAGTCTGTAGGGCAGATCTCCTTCAGGTGAGCAAATTCATCCTGTCATTGCCACGTTTCAGTCAGAAATAGAAAATTCAGGTTTTCTTTCCCAATCAAATCGTTCAGGAAAAACAATTTGTTTGAGATGGAGTGAGTGTTCAGCAGAGCCATCTTAATCCATGACGGCAGCGCAGCGTCACACCCAGCTGACTGAATGTTAACAGCTGTCAAACAGTGGTATTGTGGAATAGAAATTCTCCGGGAGTGAAGGCAGCGGTAGAACAGGTCATACTGGAGCGGTGTCATGGGGTTGTAGTCCTCCTCAGGTGTTTGCATGTGAATGGGACACAAACAACTCGTGTATCCCTCTCGGTTTAGGCAGCTGGTGCGCCTCAGCCTCACCTGGACGCCGGCTCGGGATCCACACCTCCGTGGCCTTCTACGCAATGGAGGCAGCAGCAGTAGATTTCCAAGTGACAGATCAGCACAAACAAATGGTGGAGCAAAGAAGCATCGGCCCCACTTCGCACTGTGTTGTTCCATAGATGCCTTAATTTGCATCAGCATTGTATGATCATAACGTAGCTCAGAAGGGTATGTTGAAATGGCTTCAGATAGACATAGGAATAAAAACGCCAGCAGTGAAAGAGCAGCAGAGGCCATATTAGTCACAGGCGCCATCTTGCTCAGTGGTCTGCAAAACTCTCACATAGAGACACCCATTGCAGTTCCAGAAGGCGAGTAGTCCACTCCACCCATCACGATTCCTGAGGGCATGCGTTTTGCTCCAACCGTCATCCAAGAGATCGAGCAGACCACTCCACCCATCCTCCAAGAGGTTGAGCAGTCAGCTTCACCCTTCGTCCAAGAAGTCGAGCAGTCCGCTCCACCTTCACCACCTGGGGTAGCCTCTTCTCAGCTGCTGTTAGCCCCTGTGCCAAAAGGCCCCTCAGGTACTATCTTCTAAACTTGAAATGCCTGTGTTATTGACCCCTGAGCAGAAAGCTCCTATAGATACCTATACTGGTACCTATACTGGTACCTCCAGAGCTAGAATCTCCTATTTTGGTGCCTTCAGAGCTAAAAGCTCCTATGTTGGGGTTTCCAGAGTTAAGAGTTCCTGTGTTGGTATCTTCAAAGCTAAAAACTCCTACAGTGGTTTGAAAAAGTGTTTCCCCCCCTTCCTGATTTCTCATTTTTTGTATGTCACACTTAAATGTTTCAGATCATCAAACAAATTAAAATATTAGACAAAGATAATACAAGTAAACACAAAATTCAGTTTTTAAATGAAGGTGGTTATTATTAAGGGAGAAAAAATCCAAACTTACATGGCCCTGTGTGAAAAAGTGATTGTCCCCTAAACCTTATAACTGGTTGGGCCACCCTTGGCAGCAACAACTGCAATCAAGCATTTACAATAACTGGAAATGAGTCTTTACAGCACTGTGGGGGAATTTTGGAGGGTTTTCGAGCATGAACCGTCTTTTTAAGGTCATGCCATAGCATCCCAATCGGATTCAGGTCAGGACTGTGACTAGGCCACTTCAAAGTCTTCATTTTATTTTTCTTAAGCCATTAAGAGGTGGACTTGCTGGTGTGTTCTGGATCATTGTCCTGCTGCAGAACCCAAGTGTGCTTCAGCTTGAGGTCACGAACAGATGGCCGGACATTCTCCTTCAGGATTTTTTGCTAGACAGCAAAATTCATGGTTCCATTTACTACAGCAAGTCTTCAAGGTCCTGAAGCAGCAAAACAGCCCCAGAACATCACACTACCACCACCATATTTTACTGTTGATATGATGTTCCTTTTCTGAAATGCTGTTACTTTTACACCGGATGTAATGGGACACACACCTTCCAAAAAGTTCAACTTTTGTCTCATCAGTCCACAGAGTATTTTCCCAAAAGTCTTGGGGATCATCAAGATGTTTTCTGGCAAAACTGAGATGAGCCTTTATGTTCTTTTTGCTCAGCAGTGGTTTTTGTCTTGGAACTCTGCCATGCAGGCCATTTTTGCCCAGTCTCTTTCTTATGGTGGAGTCATGAACACTGACCTTAACTGAGGCCAGTGAGGCCTGCAGTTCTTTGGATGTTGTTGTGGGGTCTTTTGTGACCTCTTGGATGAGTTGTCGCTGCGCTCTTGGGGTAATTTTGGTTGGCCGGCCACTCCTGGAAACCTTTACCACTGTTCCATGTTTTGCCATTTGTGGATAATGGCTCTCACTGTGGTTCACTGGAGTTCCAAAGCTTTAGAAATGGCTTTATAACCTGTTCCAGACTGATAGATCTCAATTACTTTGTTTCTCATTTGTTCCTGAATTTCTTTAGATCGCAGCATGATGTTTAGCTTTTGAGGATCTTTTGGTCTGCTTCACTTTGTCAGGCAGGTCCTATTTAAGTGATTTCTTGATTGAGAACAGGTGTGGCAGTAATCAGGCCTGAGTGTGGCTAGAGAAATTGAACTCAGCTTTCCAAAGATGTGATAAACCACAGAATTTATGTTTTAACAGGGGGGTAGGCAATCACTTTCTCACACAGGGCCATGTAGGTTTGGATTTTTTTTACCCTTAATAATAAACACCTTCATTTAAAAACTGTATTTTGCGTTTACTTGTGTTATTTTTGTCTAATATTTAAATTTGTTTGATGATTTGAAACATTTAAGTGTGACAAACATACTAAAAAATGAGAAACCAAGAAGGGGGCAAACACTTTTTCACAACACTGTATGTTGTTGTCTGCAGAGCAAAAAGCTCCTTTGTGGTCTCCAGAGCAAAGAGCCCCAATGTCATCTCCTGAGTTTAAAACCCCCATGTTGTTATCTTTTGAGCAAAAGGTACCAATGTTTTCTCCTGAGTTTAAAATTTCTGTTATCTCGAGAGCAAAAAAAAAAAATAAAAATCTGATGCTGTTTTCTCCTGAGCTTAAAATACATGTGTTGTCACTATTTTCTGAGTTTAAAGGTTCTATGTCATCACTTCCTGAATTAAAAAGTTTTGGGTTGTCACTTCCTGAGTTAAAATGTTTTGGGTTTTCACCTCCTGAGTTTCAAGGTTTTATGTTGTCACCTCCTGAGTTTAAAGGTTCTATGTTGTTACCTCCTGAGTTTAAAGGTTCTATGTTGTTACCTACTGAGTTAAAAGGTTTTGGGTTGTTACCTCCTCAGTTTCAAGGTTTTATGTTGTTACCTCCTGAGTTTCAAGGTTCTACATTGTCAACTCCTGAGTTTAAAAATTTTATTTTGTCACCTCTTGAGTTTAAAGGTTTTACATTGCTCCCTCCTGGGCTTAAAGGTTTTGTGTTGTCACCTCCTGAGTTTGAGGGTTTTGTACTGTCACCTCCTGAGTTTGAAGATTTTGTGTTGCCATCTCCTGAGTTTAGAGGGTTTTCTTCAAAGAGCTCCATATTGGTTTTCCCAGAGCAAAGAGTTCCTATATTATTTTCCCCAGAACAAAGAGCTCCCATATTGGTTTCCACAGAGCGAAGAGCTCCTACATTGTTTTCCTCAGAACAAAGAGCTCCCAGGTCATTTCCTGAGTTTCGAGCTGCTATGTTATTATCCCCAGAGCAAAGGGCTCCTACTTTGTATTCCCCAGAGCAAAAGGCTCTTATTTTGTTTTCTTTTGAGCACAAGGCTCCAATTTTGTTTTCTTCTGTGCAAGAATTGAATTGAATTGAATTTATTTATTTCGGATAGTACATTACAGGTTAAAAGAAACTGTATAATATAACAACAAGGTCAAATTAGACAAAGACTCCTTCTACTATACAATTCCACGTGAGTTATCCGAAATGGGTGATGGCTGAAGCCGCAGCTTATATTGCCCACCCATATTCCATCCAAGAATTCAAAGGAGAAAAAAGAGAAAAACAAGACAGGAGCGATTACAATTTAAAACAAGGCTAAGACAAAATGTGACTGAGAGAAAAAAGAAAACTGAGCTAGTCTAAGTTAAGCGGTTACTATTCAAAAACAAATCTAAGACATAATGTCACAGAGAAAAAAAGAAAAACTAAGCTACAACACAACACAGGCTGGAAATGTCAGTCCTTATGTGAGTTTACATGTCGTCTTGTAAATATGTTTGGAGTATTTCTTCCTTTAGTTTTTGTTTAAATTGTCCAAGCGTTGTACATGATTTTAATTCAGGTCCAAAATCGTTCCATAATCTGACTCCTTGCACTGAAATACAGTGTTGCTTGGTGGTTGTTCTCACTGTAGGCTTTTGAAATATACATGTTCCTCTGAGGTGATATCGTTTCTCCCTTGTTTGGAACAACTTTTGGATATTTGCGGGCATTGATAGATTCTTCACTTTGAACATTATTATTGCAGTTTTAATGTCAATCAGATCTTTCAACTTGAGAGTTTTTTGTTTATGAAAAAGTGGGTTTGTTGGTTCCCTGTAAGCTGCTTTGTTGATTATTCTAATAGCTCTCTTTTGAAGCATAAAGAGTGGATATATGTTTGTTTTATATGTATTTCCCCATACTTCATTACAATATGTCATGTATGGGAGTATTAATGAATGATACAAGGTGTATAGTGTGGGTTGATTCAGCAAATTTTTCACTCTGTGTAATATTGCAATTGATTTGGATACTTTACCTTTAATATAATTAATATGTGGCTTCCAACACAGTTTGTTATCAATTATTACTCCAAGGAATTTAGTTTCAGATACCCTTTCAATCTCTACACCATTTACACTGAGTTTGGGTACTGGGTTGTTGTGATGGTTGTTAAAGACTATAAATTTTGTCTTGCTTAAATTGAGCGTTAATTTGTTTGAATCAAACCACAGTTTAAACTTTCCTAATTCCTTTCCGAGTGTATCCAGAAGTTGTTCCAAATTGTTTCCACTGCATAGCAGATTAGTGTCATCAGCAAACAATATTAAGTCCATTTTTTCTGAAACTTTACATATATCGTTTATATACATATTGAATAATAATGGTCCCAAAACTGAACCCTGTGGGACTCCACAGGTGACCTTCAGTAACTCTGAGTTTTTGTTGCTAACACATACATACTGATATCTATTCTTTAAGTAACTACTTAACCAGGACAGTGCTACCCCTCTTATACCACAGTTTTGTAATTTCTTTAATAATAGATTGTGATCTACTGTATCAAATGCTTTTTTAAGATCCAGGAATACTCCAACTGAATACTCTTTATTTTCAATGGCTGTTGATATTTTTTCTGTAAATTCCATTAAGGCATATGCTGTTGTCCTTTTGTGTCTGAACCCATATTGCTGCTCACACAATAAATCATTCTTCAGTATGAAGTTGTCAATTCTCTCATAGAATATTTTTTCAAGTATCTTGGAAAATTGCGGTAATAGTGAAATTGGTCTATAGTTTGAGAGTTCCCCTCTGTCGCCTGTCTTGTAAATCGGAATTACTTTAGCTATTTTCATTGCATTGGGAAATATGCCTGATTGGAGAGACAGGTTACAGATATACGTCAGTGGTTTCACTATGCATTCGATAACAGTTTTGACTAGTAGCATGTCAATACCATCGCAGTCGGTAGATGTTTTACTTTTGAACGATTTAACAATTTCCATGACCTCTCTTTCGTCTGTGTTCTTTATGAAGATGGTGTCTTTTACAGCAGTGTTATTGCATATTGTATCACCTGTAGGCACTGTAGTGGGTATTTCTCGGGCCAGTTTAGGTCCAATGTTAACAAAAAAATTATTAAATTCATCTGCAGGTGAAGCTATATTCACACTCGGAGTCGTTTTATTATTTTTTGGAATATTAGTTGGGTAGCTAGTATTTCTGCTTTTATTTCCAAGGATACTGTTGATTATTGTCCATGTATTTTTAATATTGTCTTTGTTTTTTTCCAGTTCTTTACTGTAATAGTCTCTTTTACTACATCTTATTATATATGTTAACTTATTTTTGTATGTTTTATACCATTGCTCTGTTTCTTTTGTCCTTTTCTTTAGGAAAGCTTTATATAATAAATTTTTCTTTTTACACGCCTTTTGTAGTCCTTTGGTTAACCATGGTTTGTCAGCAAATTTGTGTTTAAGCTTTTTTTTAACTAATGGGCAGTTTTTTCATAAAGAGTGGTTACAATGTTTATAAATGTGTCATAGGCTTCATTTACATCTGATACATAGACTTTTGTCCAGTCTTGCTTCAGCAAGTCCTCTTTAAAAGAGCTGATTGCATTTGGTGATTTGTGTCTGAACGATTTTGAAATTTTTTCTGGGTTGGGCCCCGTGTGGCCATGGATAAGTGCAAAGGTTGGCAAGTGGTCGCTTATATCATTTATCAATAATCCACTTTCTATTTTCTTATCGAGAACATTGACAAACAGGTTGTCAATAAGTGTAGCAGAGTGAACAATGATTCTACTGGGATGTGTTATTGTGGGATATAGACTCATGCTGTACATAGAGTTCATGAACTCTGTAACTACATTTTGTTGATGTGGATTCAGTAGATCAATATTGAAATCTCCACAAATTGCTACCATTTTCTTACTAGTAATATTATTGTACAGCTCGACTAATTTATCTCTGAATGTCTCAATGCAAGTTCCCGGCGTCCTATATATGCAGTTTATGATTAGATTTTTTGTTTTGTCTAGGTCAATCTCAACAGTAACACATTCCAAAATCCCTGGTAGTGCTGAGGACATTTCATTTACAAGCTTACATCTATATAGGTCATCAATATACAGTGCAACACCACCACCCTTTTTTTGAGATCTGTTAATGTAAAACATCTGATATCCCTCTATTGCCATCAGAGGAGCCTGATCTTCATTAAGCCAGGTTTCAGAGACTGCAATAGCTGTGAATTTTCTGTCTAGCTGTTTTAAATAGTCCTGAATCTGTGAGAAGTTTTTGTTAAGACTTCTGCTATTGAAGTGTATTATTGACAGTTTACCATCTATTTGCACTTGACTTTTGAATTGCTTTTCAGTGTAATATTCACAGTGGTTATGAATATTATTGAAAAAGTGGTTATCAGGATCAATATCATTCTCCATCTCTTGTGGTTTATGTTCAGCATAGTGGCATATTTTTAGAGTTTGAGTTTCCTCACTCTGTGTTTCATAGTCAGTGTTCATCTGTATTTATCTAAGTCAGTAGCATCTCTGATCATTATACTCTTTGCTTGCTCAGGTGTACCATTTAGTTTAATCCAAATTCTACAATTTCTTGTCCATGTTGTCTGTATCTTATTTTGTTTTTTTAGCATCCGTGTCTGCTGTGCTAATTCAGTGGTTTTTTTTGTCAGGTGTTCATTTAGGTAAACTTGAGTTTCCTTTAGCTTTCTGGCCTGCCTCAGTATGTCATTTTTCACCCTACTGTTCACAAAGCGCATCACAATTGATTTCTTTGTTTTGTTATCTTTCTTCGGTAAAGCATAACAGGCTGAGATCGCATTGGCTTCTACCTTAATGTCTTTATCATTAAGGAACTGAAGCACTTGGTTTTCTAAGGACATTGATTCACTTATGGAAGCATGTTCACCACTCAGTCCTGTTGTGGCATGGGCGTATGACTGATATCTGATGTCTAGTCCACTTATAACTAGGTCATCAATGCGAGAACCTTGTTCAAGATCCTCGACGCGTTGCTCCAAAAGACGCCCGTGTTGCTCCAGGTCCATAATTTTTTTGTCTTTTTCTTTTATTATTGAATGTAGGGCTTGTACCTCTTCTATTAGGTTTATTATTTTGGCCTGTTGGTTAGTCATTTTGGCCAATTCTTCTAACACAAAGTTCAGAGATTTTTTAATTTCTTCCATTTCCCCTTTTTTGGGTGGCATTTTACTGACCTGTGAATAGAAATAAACAGGGAATCCGGCTAGGCCTCAACTAGCTCGGCCGCTACTGGATCTGCCGCAATGGAGCTCCTGCGCAGCTTCTCCACCAAGTGACACTGCACAGCTCCGCAGATCACCGCCTTCTATCGCCGCCGCCTGCCTCCGTCTACCTGGCCAGTTATGCCGCACACCGCCGGCGCAGCCAAGATCCACCGATCACCGCCACTCGTCGCCGTCTGGCTGGGTGGCTCCTCCGCTGGGCCCTGTCACCGCCAGTTATGCCGCACACCGCCGGCGCAGCTGAAATCCACCGATCACCACTGCCGATCGGTGGCCGATCACCGCAGCTCGCTGCTGTCTGGCTGGGTGGCTCCTCTGCTAGGCTCCTGAATTGTTTTCTCCAGGGCAGGGAGCTCTCATGTTGTCATTCTATCCTGAGATTCAAATTCCTGTGTCATTATTATCACCTCCTGGGGTTAAAGTTTCCACATTGACACCTCCTGAGGTTAAAAGTTCCATGTTGACACCTCCTGAGACTAAAAGTTCCATGATGACACCTCCTGAGGCTAAAGGTTCCATGTTGACAACTCCTGAGGTTAGAGCAGGGGTATCAAACTCATTCCATGGAGGGCAAAGACCCTGCAGGTTTTACTTCCACCCAGTCTCTTCAGCAGGTGTTTTCACTGATCAGCAATCAGTAGGAAGAAATTCAGAGAAATCACCTGTTGCAGACACTGGGTGGAGGTAAAACCTGCAGGGTCTTGGCCCTCCATGGAATGAGTTTGACACCTGTGGGTTAGAGGTTTCATGTTGCCACCTCCTGACTTTAAAGGTTTTGTGTTGTCACTTCCTGAGTTTGAAGATTTTGTGTTGTCATCTCCTGAGTTTAGAGGGTTTTCTTCTTAGCCAGACACTCCAGTGTTGTTTTCTTAAGCCATTAAGAAGCTCCAGAGTCTGGAGCTCCTGCATCATTTTTTCCAGAGCAGAGCTCCTATATTATTCTCCCCAGAGCAAAGAGCTCCATATTGGTTTCCCCAGAGCAAAAGGCTCCTATATTTTTTCCCCAGAGCAAGGAGCTACCATATTGGTTTCCACAGAGTGAAGAGCTCCTACATTGTTTTCCTCAGAACAAAGAGCTTCCAGGTCATTTCCTGAGTTTCGAGCTGCTATGTTATTATCCCCAGAGCAAAGGGCTCCTACTTTATATTCCCCAGAGCAAAAGGTTCTTACTTTGTTTTCTTTTGAGCAAGAGGCTCCAATTTTGTTTTCTTCTATGCAAGAGGCTCATGAATTGTTTTCTCCATGGTAGGGAGTTCTCAGGCTGTCATTCTCTCCTGAGATTCAAAATCCTGTGTCATCATTATCACTTCCTGGGGTTAAAGTTTCCCTGTTGACACCTCCTGAGGTTAAAAGTTCCACGTTGACACCTCCTGAGTTTAAAGGTCACATGTTGACAACTCCTGGGGTTAGAGGTTCCATGTTGACACCTCATGAGGGTAAATGTTCCATGTTGACAACTCCTGAGGATACAGGTTACATGTTGACACCTCCTGAGGTTAAAGTGTCCATGTTGTCATTTCCTGAGTTTAACATTTCCATGTTATCATCTCCTGAGTTTAAAGTTTCCATGTTATCATCTTCTGTTTAAAGTTTCCATGTTGTCATCTCCAGGGTAAGAGGCCCCTATGTTGTTTTCTCTTGAGCAAAAAGATCCCATGTTATCCTCTGTGCAAAAAGCTCCACTGTTGCCATCTGCTGAGCTCAAAGCCCCCATGTTGTCACCTTCATAGCTGAAAGCTCTTATGTTTTCTTCCATCTAGTGGCCCACAGACCTTGGTAGGCCACCTGACACACCATGCTCATCCGTCCGGTGGCCCTCGGACTTTGGTAAGCCACCTGATGCACCATGCTCATCCATCCGGTGGCCCTTGGACTTTGGTAGGCCACCTGACACACCGTGTTCATTCGTCTGGTGGCCCTTGGACTTTGGTAGGCCACCTGACGCACCATGTTCATTCATCTGGTGGCCCTTGGATTTTGGTAGGTCACCCGACATGTCATGTCCATCAGTCCAGGTGTCTAGGGACTTTGCTAGACCACCTGATTTCCCTGATTGTTTCCCCAGCTGTCTCTCATTTGTGATTATCTGTCTCAGCATATATGTGAGTGTTCAGTGTCTGTCGGGTGTGGCGTCGTCGTCTAATATTCCCTGCCGGTTATCCTAGTGTCCTGTATCCCTGTAAGTTCATTTATTCATTGTGTCCTCAGTTGTTTTACAGCCCACAGCTGTTTTTTGTTTATTCATTTATGTTCATTAATAAACCATCATGCTACACTGGAGCACTGCCTGCTTAAAGAGTCCTCCTTACCTGTCCACCAGAGGGTTGCATGGCATACAGTGTATGTCCATTGCAGTCTGTTGTCTGCACTGGTGTCGTCATCATACCAGTGTGATCAACATGCTTCATGTCTTGTTTCTGCCTTGTCTAGCCTATATCCTGCCAAGTCTTGTGTTATTTGGATTTTTGCCATGCTATGCAAAGTTTTGTTGTTTTTAGCCTTAGAGCTACATCAGTAGTTCACCAGCTCTAAATAAATATTGTTTGAACTTGAATCTCACATCTGGGTCCTGTCTTTATAACAGACAGAAGAACACCAGTCAAATGGGCTCAAAGTTTTCCAAAATGGGACTCGATGAAAGGGAGGTTTGGGCTGCCTCTTGCATCTAGTTTCTTTATCTATTCCTCCAACACACCAGGAAAAGCCTTCCATCTCCTCAAAGGCGCCTAGAGAATAGTGGAGGATTTCCCCACCCTGCAGCACTGCTCCCAGCTTGCTAGACTTCTTTGCCTACTTCCCTACCTGTTGGTGATGGTCCAGGGGCTGGTAGAGATGCCGCTGGCAGCCAGGGGGAAGCAGAGAGTGAAGGAACATCGTCGAGCCGAAGGGGGATGCGGCTCGCACCGACGCCGACAGACACAGCGGCCCAGCTTTCTCTCTCCATCGGAGGAACTCCAACTCTCCCTGTCCTCTCCTCTCTGCCCAGATCCAGCACCACACCAGCGTGCGTGGACTTCTCGTCTGGCAAGCTCCATGAACTCCTGGGAGGACTCATCTGACTCTCCAGCAGAACGTGGACAGAGGCAAATACCTTTTCTTTCTTTAACATCCACCACAGAAAGGTCTTGTCCTGTTCCAGGTAAGGGGGCTCAGCAGCAGCCAATTACCACCACTGCTGAGCTCTCTCCACCATTATCTGCTGTCATTTCTGCTGCCGTCATCATCCCTCTATCTTCACCTTCACGTCTCCAGTCTCCTCTTCCCTGAGCACCTCGCCTGATGTGCCCCTGCAGCATCTGGATTCTCCGTTGATCGGTCAACATCGGTGGCTCCTGAGGTCAGCACACTCCAACCAGCTGCTCCTGAGGCTGCTGTGCCTAAATCATCAGTTCTCGAATGAGACGCACATCAGTCATCTGCTCCAGAGGTCGGTGCACTGCTGTTTTCTGTTTCTGAGGTCAGCCCACCTTTATCGTTTGTTCCAGAAGTTGGCACACATCCGCCATTTGTTCCAGAGGCCAGTGCGCATCCGCCATTTGTTCCACAGACTGGCATGCCTCCGCTGTTTGCTCCAGAGGCCGGCGCACCTCCACCATTTGTTCCAAAGGCCAGCGCACCACCACCGTTTGTTCCTGTATTCAGCGCACCCCAATTATCAGCTCCTGAGATCAGCGTGATTCAGTCATTGGCTCCAGAGAGTGCTGCGGAGGCCGACAAGCTCTTATCATCTCTCAATGAGACCAATGCTTGCCTGCTGTAAATGGTCGCTGAGCTGGAGGCTCTCCTGCTGCAGTCTTCCGAGCTGGAGGATCCTCTGTGCCATCCCCAGAGCTAAAAACCCCTCTCCTGTTTGTTCCAGAGGTCACCAAGCCTCCACCATCAGCCACTGAGAGTGATGCACCCCAACCGTCAGCCCCTGAGTTCAGTCCGCTGCTGACACCCGCTCCAGAGGGCTGCGCCCTGCTGTGACCAGTCCCTGAAGTCAGTGTGCTCCTGTAACCAATACCTGAGGTCAGTACGCAACAATTGTCTGTTCCTGAGTTCAGCGCACTCCTGTCAGCTGTTTCTGAGAGCAACGCGCTGCAACCACCTACTACGGAGCTAAAGGCTGCTTCATTACTGGCTCCAGAACTAAAAACTCCCTTGTTGTCAGTTTCTGAATTTAAAGCTGTATTATTGTTTCCTGACCCAAAAGCTCCTGTATTATCGTTTCCTGAACCAAAGGCTCCTGTGTTATTGTTTTCAGAACTGGAAGCTCCTATGTCATCTCCAGAGCAAAAAGCTCCCATATTGTTTTCACCAGAGCAGACCGTGATGTCACCCTGTTGTTGCATTCTCGAATTAAAGCACCCCTACAGTTATCTTTCAACCCATCTTGCTCTCAAGTCTGGTGGTTCAGGGACTCCGGTAGACCACCCGAATTGCTGTGTTTTCTGGTCTGGGGGCCTATGAACTTTGGCAGGCCCCCTAACCCACCTTGTTTTGCAATCTGGTGGCCGAGGGATGCTGAGACACCACCCAACCCACCCTGTTCTCCTGGTTGGGGGCCCATGGATTTCAGTAGACCTCCTGACCCACTTTGCTCTACAGTCCGGTGGTCCAGAGACTCTGGAAGGCCACCCGATCTGCTCTGTCATGGGTTTTGGGGCCTTGGATTTTGTTTGGCCCTCGAACTATGTTTTTGTTTTGGACTCTTAAAAAAAATAAGAAAAAGAGAAGTAAAGTGTCCGCAGCCTTTCTGGCTATGATTTGTTCTTCCATTGATGGGGACCTGTGTGTGAATGAGGTTACTCACATAAGGTCTGACAGGTTACATATCCATGTGGTTAACAGTAATACATTTGCTGCTGTATGTCTCTGCACTTTAATCGCAGCCATTTGCACAAATGCCATATCTGCTGCTGTCTGTCTGTCATTGCTATACTGATCATGTCACGATGTGGAGCACGGTGGGAGCACCATGCTCACACTTTCAGTTAGTTTAGATTATTTTTGTGTACTTTTCTCATCCCAGCTTTATTTTATATTTGAGCACTGGTTTTGTCTGTGTGTTGTTATGTGAGTTGCCGTTTGTGTCTCTGTTTTTGGGCATTCCTGTTTTTCTTAGTTTTATTACTATAGTCCTGCTTATTTATATTATGCATCCATGGCCATCCGGTTTTGTATTATAAATTATATCTACCTGTGTTTGCTTATGAGCCTTCTTCGCTCTCATCTCTCTTTTTGTATATTGGTTTTCATGTATATTATATTGTTAGCATCGCTTGGTTTTGTATTTTCTTTTGTCCTCGCCTTGGTGGTCTGTTATTATTTTCCCCTTATACATTATTTGGTTTGTATCTCGTTTTGTAATTAGTTCCTTTGCATTTTTAAT
The DNA here is from genome assembly GCA_020510985.1 of Pholidichthys leucotaenia. Taxonomy (NCBI): domain Eukaryota; kingdom Metazoa; phylum Chordata; class Actinopteri; order Cichliformes; family Pholidichthyidae; genus Pholidichthys; species Pholidichthys leucotaenia. Next base: position 298,133,562 of record CM035840.1, read on the forward strand.
CCTGTGCTTTTATTTTGACAGTTGTGGGGTGGGGGGGGGCAGAGAGGACTGACCGAGAGGGGTTTATTATGTGACACGTGGAAGGTTGGGTTCACCCGTAGGGTCGGTGGCAGCTTGAGTTGAACTGAGGCGTTGTTCACCACTCTGGAGATCGTATAAGGTCCTAAGAAGAATGGGGACAGTTTTTTGGACTTGACCTTCAGAGAGATCTGGTTAGCCGCCAGCCAGACCTGCTGCCCCACGGCATACTTGGGAGCAGGCACCCATTTTTGATCGGCCATGACCCGGTTGCGCTCGGTGAAGCAGGCGAGGGCGGCACGCGTGGACCTCCAGAGGCACCGACAGCGGCGAGCGTGGACTCCCACAGAGGGAACCGCAACCTCCCTCTCGGCCATAGGCAACAGCGGCAGAGTATACCACAATGACGCCTCAAAAGGGGTAAGTCCAGTTGATGAGGAGACAGCAGAGTTCATGGCATATTCCACCCAGGTCAGGTGTGTGCTCCAAGCAGACGGATTCTTGGCTGCTACACATCGGAGAGTAGCCTCCAAGGACTGGTTGGCACGCTCCGCCTGCCCGTTGCTCTGGGGATGGTTGCCAGAGGAGAGGCTCACGGTGGTGCCCAGAGTCCGGCAGAAGGCCCTCCAAACCTGCGACATGAACTGGGGACCCCGGTCAGACACGATGTCCAATGGGATGCTGTGGAGGCGGATCATGTGGTCGGTGAGGAGGGTGGCCGTCTTCTAGGCCGAGGGAAGTTTGGGGAGAGCCACCAGGTGCACAGCCTTGGAGAAGCGGTCCACAATAGTCAAGATGACTGTTTATCTGTGGGAGGGGGAAAGTCCAGTCACAAAGTCCAGGGCGATGTGGGACCATGGGAAACCAGGGATGGGCAGAGGATGGAGGAGTCCAGCCAGGGGGGAGGAGTCCGACTTGCCCCGGACACAGGTCTGGCAGGCCCGCACATAATCCTGCACATCCTGCCGCAGCGTGGGCCACCAAAACACCCGCCAAATTAAGTCCGTGGTGCGGGTGATCCCAGGGTGGCAGGCAAAGAACTTAGCTTAGCTTAGTTTTCTTTTTTCTTTTTTTTCTCTCAGTCATACTTTGTCTTAGCTTTGTTCTAAATTGTAATCACTCTTGTCTTGTTTATATAATCAAACCCTAAAAATCTTGGACAAAAAGCCCATTAGGTGGCATCACTGTAATGTTTTAAAAAAATACAACCTATTGAGTTTTGAGAGCTTCATTGACCTCTGTCTTCTGAAATTAACGTTCAAATGTTTCCATAAATCAGCACCCGAGCCACTTGCTGGTTTCGTCCAAAGACAGGACAGCAGCAGAGCCACCAGGAGTTCTGTTAACAATAACTGTAAAATATTCCACCGCAGAACCACATTTGGACAAACAGCTTTCTCTATAAAGGGCAGTCACATCTGGAACACAATGCCAAATGAAATTAAAATAATAACGGACTTTAAAACATTCACTAAAAATGTTAAAAACTGGCTGAAAAATAAACAAGAATGTACTCATGTATGAATTATTTGTCTGCAAAGTGAGAGTGAATGAAGGGAAGGAATAAATGTGTTTGTTTATAGTGAGTGACGGAGGGAGGAAGGCCTGAAATAGGCAAATGTGAGTTATGTTATATGTGTTAAATGTGAGTCAGGCTGTTATATTTGTGTATTTATAATATTTATGTTAAAGGTGAGTCAGGCTGTTATATTTGTGTATTTATAATATTTATAATATTTATAATTGTGTATTTATAATTCTTCTGCATTGATGTATGTGGTTATTGTGTATATTTTTATCTTGATTCTTTTTTCTAAAGCCCATCCAGGGACAAGAGTTGCAAATTAGCTAATAGCTATACACTCTATGTGCAACACATCAGATTGATTGTCTTTGATTAATTGTCTATGTTTATTGCACTGTCCCTGTCAAATAAACTAATCTACTACTACAAAGCGGCTGGTGTGGCCCCACTGAATGACGTCACTGCAGAGGGCAGCCGGGACGTAAAGGCGGTTCCGAGGGCACCCTGCTGGTACAGGCTCCCATGACTGGGCCTGATGGACCCTCCGCTCGATGTTCCACGTAAGGGCTCCGAGGACACATGAAGAGGGAAGAATGGGTTGGGGGTGGGAAGGGGGCGCTACCTCGTTGGAAGCAAACTGGCATGATAGCGCGTCCAGTTTGGTATTCCGAGAGCCAGGCCGTTAGGTGATAGTAAAGTTGAACCGCTGGAAAAACAGGGCCCAACGAGTCTTCCTGGCATTAACCCTCTGAGTGTGTATGGTGCAGAACTGTGATATACCCCCTAGTGGTCAAGAGTGGTAAATATTTTTTGTCAATAAAATAGTTTAGATTTCCAAGGCTATAACTTGAAAGTGGTAAGAGATAATGGCTTACTGTCAATTAGAAAGATAAAATATGATCCAAAGTTTCAGATAGGAATAAATTTACGCAGCTAATTTGCATAATATCACTTCACCTCTTTAAATTCCATAACTCAGTCAAAACTGGACTTTGGACATATTTACACAAAAAATGGTTTGGTCTTTTGACACCATTTTTTTGTACAGAGGTACCTCATCATCTGATCTTCAAAGTATATGAACAAGAAATCAGTAAATTAAAAAAAACCCAAACAAACAGAAATTTGTCACTTACTTTTGACAAAGTCAGAGAGAGAAGGCAGGCACAGTGCCACGCTCTGCCACTAGGGGCACGCAAATTCTCACACTCAAAGGGTTAAGTCGGTGGGCTGACTGCAAATACTCTAGGTTTTTGTGGTCAGTCCACACGACAATGGGGTAAATAGCCCCTTCTAACCAATGCCTCCATTCCTCCAACGCCAACTTAATAGCGAGCAGCTCTCTGTCCCCTACATCGTAATTCTTCTCCACCAGCGTGAGCCACTGAGAAAAAAACGCGCATGGGTGGAGTTTCTGATCGGAGGGTGTGCACTGTGAGAGGACAGCACCTACCCCCGAATCAGATGCATCCACCTCGAGGACGAACTGGAGCTGCGTGTCAATTTGGAAAAGGCCTGTTCAGCTGCTTCGGTCCAACGAAAGGGAACCTTAACGGAGGTCAGCTTTGTTAAGGGCAGTGCCACCCATCATAGATCCGAATGAACCTGCAATAAAAGTTCGCAAACCCAAGGAAGCGTTGAAGCTCCCTGCGGGAGTGGGGAGTTGGCCAATCAAGCACTACCCTCACCTTGGCCGAGTTGGCAATCAGTCTCCCTTCAGCCACTATGAAGCCCAAGAAGGTGGTGGAATTGGTGGAGAACTCACACTTCTCGGTCATAACGTAGAGCTGGTTCTCCAGGAGCTGTTGCAGAACAGCCTTCACATGGACTTCATGTTCTTCTGGCAAGTGAGAGAAAATCAAAATATCATCCAAATAGACGAAACAGACAAACACAAATTGATACAGCATATTGCGGAGGACGTCGTTAATTAACCGTTGGAAGACAGCGGGGGCGTTGATGAGCCCAAATGGCATCACCAAATATTCAAACTGCCCCTGGTGGGTGTTAAACGCCGTCTTCCACTCGTCCCCCTCACGAATGCAGATAAGATGGTAGGCATTGCGCAAGTCTAATTTGGTGAATACCCGTGAGTGCTGAAGGATTTCAAATGCAGAATTAATCAAGGGCAGGGGATATTTGTCCTTGACTGTCATAGCATTGAGCTCCCTGTAGTCGATACATGGGTGCAGCGAGCCATCCTTCTTCCCCACGAAGAAGAACCCGGCCCCGAGAGGAGCCGAAGATGACCGAATAAGGCCAGCGTTCAGCGATTCCTTTATGTATGTCTCCACTGCCTCCCTCTCCATATCAGAAATACTGTAGAGTCGGCTGGACGGCAGCCACAGCACACAGCACAGTCATAAGAGCATTGAGGCTGAAGCGACAGCACTCTCGACTTGCTGAAGACCTCCCCCAAATCGTGGTATGCCCGGGGAATGAGGCTGAGGTCCAGCGGCTCGACCGGAAGGAGAGAGACAGGGAGAGATGGTGAACACTCAGCTGAACGTAAACAGTTAGCTAAACAGAATGGGCTCCAGGAGGAGATAGAATTTTGCCCCCATTTTATGATGGGGTTATGCTTCTGGAGCCATGGATAACCTAGGATCATCGGGGAAGATGAAATTGGGAGAACTAGGAACGCGAGTTCCTCCCGATGATTCCCGGAAAGAAGGATGGTAATCTGCGCCATGCGTTCGGTGACTACCGCAACCTCCCGGCCAGATATGATGGTTATTCTTTGGTGTTGGGGCAGTTTGAGTGTGGGAATACCCATGTCCCGAACGAACTGGGCCAACACGACATTGTCCTCTGCCCCTGAATCCATTAGCGTCATTGTCCTCCTCTTGACCCCCGGCAATTGCACGAGGGCCAAAATAGAGAAATTACAGGGGAGAGTTAACTTGGTCCCACCCGCCAGACCCCCCACGGTTACTGACGGGCAGCGTCTTTTGGCTGCTGGTGGCACTCGTCCCGACTGTGCTTCACTGAACCACAGAATGAACACGCGCTAGCCCTCCTCCTTTGCCGGTGATCATCGTTGGTTAACTGATACCGACTGAGCTCCATCGGCTCGGGAGGAGGACCAGCGCCACCAGTGGCAGTCACCGCAGTGGGCACCCGCTCGGCAGACAGGCAAGAGGAGGACTGTCGCTCCTTCGCACGCTCACGGTAGCGGTTGTCTAACCCCACAGCCTGATCAATAAGACTGTTGAGGGTGTCGGGAACCGCATAAACCGCCAGGTTGTCGTGGAGGTGGGCGTTTAACCCGTGGAGGAATGTGCTGCACAAGGCAACTTCGTTCCATCCTGAGTCCACTGCACCACAATTTGATGTTCGGTCGCTTCTAAGCGATCCAGAGCTGATTGCCCCCGATGCTGCTGCACCTGCTGAGCCGAGGTCGGGGCTGGCTCGTTCTGTCATGATTGTTATTAGCAATCAGCTCACATGCGCAATGCAGCAGCAAGAAGGAACAATCAAATAACACACGTTTGAGATTATTCTTAAATGTCAAAATCACTGCACAAACAGTCACTCGCCAGACGAAACAGCCTGTGGAGAGAAGATGAGAGCCGTGAATGGAGGAATGGAGTAAGGGATGATGGGCTGGCCAAATTACCACTTACGTGAGCCTCTAAGGGAGAGCCGGCAGGGCCCCAGCGGGGATTAGACGAACCAGCAGGGTGAGGGGAGTGAGCTGGTGGTGCCTGACCGGGTGGTGATTGAATGCCGTTGACGAACGATGTTGTGGCAGGAGAGCACACGCAGTCCCGGAGACACACCCGCACGATGGCAGCAACTTAAGAGAGAAGAAAGTACACAGGTTAATAACAACTTCACCCGTGTGAATCAAATACTTGCTTGTCTTTGCACAGGCAGTTACCCAGACGAGCCAGCATTGAATCACTGAGGAGTGCCTCCTTATGAACGCTGGCTGATGAGAGGGCGTAGGTGTGTCCTGTCACACAGGTGCGTTGATGACCTGAGGAGAGATGAACGGGAAGGAGCTCTCGCCGCCCATGACACTTTGTGTTTTTATTAAATGTTTTATGTAAACTCACAGTTCAGCGTTTGAGTCTTCGTCCTGCCCTGAGGGGCGTTTATGACAGATCATGTGCAGTCCTATCTGTTACTATCTGTACTTACACTACTACACTGAACTGCAACTACGGGTATTACACCTCTAGTTTTCTGTATATAGGATTGCTGGGTTTTATCATCATTTTATCGTCATTAATTGTTTATCTCTATTTGTACTATGGGAGGTCTGGGTCTAGCTTTTGTCACCATTTGCACTACAGGTTACATTGCTGTACATAGACTGCTGTTGTTTTTGTTGTTTTCTTTTCCCAGCCTTATTTCTTTTTCTTTTTTATATTGTGCACATCACTAAAGAGAGAGAGAAAAATGCCATTTCAATTCTCCTGTATGTTCTGTACGTATAGTAGTACTGACAAATAAAATCTTTGAATCTTGAATCTTGTTTAACATCTTTGATGAATTACTGCCGTTCATGAGGGCAAAGCTGTGGTCAGTTATTTTGTTTTGCCTCATGTTAAAATGCAGTGTTTTATGTTTGATGTAACCATGTCACCCTGGGTTCTTGAACTCCAAGGAAAAAAAAAAGAAAAAATGGGAAACAAGTTTAGAGTTTATTAATGTCTTAATGGCTGTGTGTTGAATTATTTTGAGGTGACAGCAAATTTACACTGTTATGCAAGCTGTACACTGACTACTTTACATTGTATCAAAGTGTCATATCTTCAGTGTAGTCCCATGAAAAGATACAATAAAATATTTACAAAAATGTAAGGGTGTACTCACTTTTGGGAGATACTGTATATGGGCATGCTGCAGAGCAACCACTAGTTATGGGTACAGTTTTGGCTGTTTAAAAGCCTATTTTTACAATGAGTTCTAAAAGTGTTTAGTGTGGTACTTTCTCTGATTGCAGGTGGTATGTTATTCCAGATCTTGGTGCTCCTCACTGATAGCACAGATTGGGCAAATGTGGTGCATCTGTGGGGGACCTCTCGGTCTCCTTTAGTGATTGCTCTGGTGGTTGTACTGGTGACAGTCCTCAGTTTAACAATTTCTCCCAGGGGGGATGGTGCATAGCCATTTAATATTTTATAAATTGAACTGGCAAATTTGGGAGTTTTATTATTTTCAAAAATAGAAAGTTGTTTTTCTTGTAAATGTGACAACAATTATATGTGGGATCTTTCTTATCAAAGATTTTTATGGCTTTTTTGTATAAGGATTCATTGGGTTTGATAATGGTTATACCAGTGAGTGACCAGTTGGTAAAACAGCAATCGATATGTGAGATCATTCCATGCAGGAACATTTTGGCCACGTTTACTTTCAGCAATGGTCTAATTTATTTAAACTTTCTGAAATTGAATTTGATTTGATTGTTTCCTCAGGTGTTTGTTGCCAGTCCTAACTGGTCTCCCCGCCTGCTCTGTGTTTCCATTATTATTCGTTGTCTATAGAGGGGATCCACTGGAACAGAATTATCAGCAGTTGCAGGATAGTTACCATAGTTACCCAGCACTGAGTGGCAAACACGTAGCAACTTTGGTTTGTATGTAGCAAAATATAAAAATTACACAAAATGTTTAATCACAGTAGTACACAGAGTGCCTTTTTTCACATTAAATTAAATCACCCTTTATTGTCATTCAACCATACATCCAATCATGTACAGTAGAATGAAATTGTGTTTCTCCTATCTACAGTGTTAATCACACAAACCCCATATATATAGAATCAGAGGGGCCGCTGCCATGCAAGGCGACGCCACAGATTTTCCCTAACTGCCCTTCACAAAATTTCTCCATTTAAAACACCCTGTAACCGTCAGCCCCCTCCTCCATGAGTTACCATGGTAACCATGGACATGTACTGATACTACGGCAGATCATTTTTATTTCTTTAATAAAATATTAATACAAATATATTTTTATTACTATCAGTTGAAATAAACAATAACTAACATCAATTTAGCTTGATAATAACATTAGCAACAATGTTTGTTTTATTCATTTTTGAGGTGCAATGGCTTATGGGTAATCTTCTCATCAACTTCCAGTGAAGTGATGTCCGATTGTTCACTTCTTCCCTGCTCAGTGTAGTGGGGGTTTATTGTGAAGTGCAGTGTGATGACGCCACCTTCCGATTGCGTCATCATACTGCCCTATAATAAGGGGTGTCCGACATTCGGGCTTTCTCTTGCCGAGGACGACTCCGCCTCGGTGTGTTCCCTATAGTGCAACCTAATGTCATTAAAGCTGTGTTCCAGTGCAACCTCCTCGTCCGTCTCCTTTTATACCAGGTTTGTGGACATAACATTTGGCGACTGAGGATTAAACCATGGAGACGTGTGTTATGTCACTGAGGCCTTTCCCGGAGCTTCCCGGTGAACCACCGGTGCCATGGCCTCGCTGACTGGAGGCCATCAAGACCTACATCATGGCCTTGGACCTAGGGAAGCTAGATAAGGTGAGGATGTGAGCGCTCCTTGTCCACAACCTGGGTACTGAAGGCCAAAGGATTCTGCGGACATTTGGCTGGTACAAGGACATTGTGGAGCTACTGGCTAACCACTTTATCACTTCAGACAGCGTGATAGTACGATGAATTTGCTTTCGCCAGAGATGCCAAAGGGTCAGTGAGCCAATTCAGCAGTTCGTTGCTGACCTTAGACAGTTAGCTAGTGAATGCCGTTTTGGGCCGCTGGAGGGCGAGATGGTGCAGGACCAGTTAGCCAATCACACATGTAACGCTGGGCTATGTGCTAGGTTGTTAATGGTACCCAATGACTTGATGTTAGCTAGGGCTGTCAAGCTAGCTCTCCAGTTGGAGGCCGCAGATAAGGTAGCTTCGTAGCTAAACTGGCGCCCGTCACAAAACCCACCGGAGACGACTATGTCAGCAAATGTGGTGGACCCGGAGGACGAAGATGGCATGGATGAGGACTACAAGGCTAACACAACGAGCCGAAGGTCTACCCCAGAGACCACAGTAGCGGGAGTTGTAGGTCCCCAAGGCACCGGTTTAAAGCGAGAGTGTGCCCGGCAAGAGGGAAACAATGTAGTAAGTGTGCGCACATGATTCTTTTTGCCAAGTGTGCCAATTTCCAGCGCCATGGAGCCTGCCAAGGAAGCCAGCACCCCCCCACCTACAACGACCATCCACTCGGTGAGTCCCAACACCAATAGGTATTCTTATTTCATGGTGGAATTGGACGATGTTGCTTTGCCATTACTTCTCGACATGGCGGCAATGCAGTCGATGCTGAATTGGGCCACGGTGAAGAAGTTTTTCCCATACAACAGAATCAGGGGTAACCCAGCGCCGTTATACAGCTAAGGCGGTAACAGACTGTGCAATGTCAGGACTGTGGAGTTGACTGTTCGCAACAAAACCAAAGCAGTGCACAACTTCACATTCCAGGTGGCGGCGCATGGAGCCAACATCATGGTGTGTGACCTGTTCTATGGACTGGGTTTCGCCATCAGAGACAGTGCTGGAACTGAATGGTCTGGATGTGGTCGTTGGAGCTCGCTGGTTCCGGTGAATGACGGCGTCGCGGTTTGGGACCAGTGTTGGATAAGTTACTAAAAAATAGTAACTAGTCACAGTTATTAGTTACTTCTTTTCAAAAGTAACGGAGTTACTTTTGAGTTACTGCATGATTAAAGTAATGAGCTACTTGGAAAAGTAACTTTCACGTAACTTTTAAATGCACACATAGCAAGATCAAGATTCCCTTGTTCTCGTCAGAAAAAAGAAGAAAAGAAAACTGATGAGAAAAAAAGTCTCATCTTACAGAGAAAAAAATGTCTCAGATTTACATAAACTGTTGTAATCAGTAGAAAGTCAGAAATTTACTAGAAATAAAGCTGTAAATTCACAGAGAAAATTTTGGACCCCCTGGTGGGCCATTTTTGGCCCACGAGCCCTATGTTTGATAACCCTGGACCAGCCCATTAAAAACACAATTTACTTCCATGAAATAGTTGTATATCACAACAGCATGTAAATGAATAAGATAAAATAAAACAGAAAGCACAGATAAATGAAAGTTCATCACTTAGAAGAAGCTATTTTTTACTGCAACAAATCAGTCACTTTTTCTCTGTGTGTAAGAAAACTTACACAGTTACTTACACAACTTACACATTTACACAACTGTGGACATTAAATGTGAGCTTCTTACACAAAAAATACTCATGTTTAACCATGGAGGTAGGAGCTGTTGGGGGCTACTCACCGCTCGAACAACAGGTGATCAGGGCTCGATATGAGAAGTCGCCACTGGGTTGCGGTGTGAACTGGGGCAGGACAGGAAACCAACCCTTGGAGGAGACTGACGGCTGTACCAGCTATGGTAGGGTCAGTTTATTTGTGCTAAAAATATCTATCCATATTAATAAAACAAGTAACGCGAGTAACACATTTGATCACATTTCAGTAACTGTATCGCATTACTGAATTTTTCAACAGTAATTTTGTTACACAGCACATTACTGCAAAAGTAGTGGCGTTACAAAGTAACGTGCTACTCTCAACGCTGTTTGGGACGAAGCACTTGCAGACGGTACCAGCACCGAGACGCCCACTTCTAGCTCAGCGGAGGAATGGGACGGCTTCAGTGCCCGTGCTCGGCCGAAGGTAGTAGGGGTGGCCGGGTCGGCAGATGGAGTGCACGTTCTGACAAGCAACACCAGGGAGGCACTGGACACCTTCAGTACTTTTGTTGGGTTTCAACTGAAGACGGGTGAGGGGTCTGCTGCAACAATGGTGACTGCTGCATCACCACAGTGTAACAACGGGGCCAGACAACATGAGAGCATGGTACTTCCGCATGCATAGCAGCACATCTGACCGAGCAAGGTGCCACTCCAGGTCATGGACTGGGTTCGGGTTCAGGCTGATGTAAGACCAGAGCGACATCCGGCCGGACTGCAGTCGGCGAAACATTGAGCGCCACTGAGGATTGTGGCGAAGTTGGGAGCGGCGTGTTTACGGCTGACGGACGGTTTGATTAAGCATGCGAACCAGCTGCGGCGTGTCCAGGTGGATGCTCTGGGTGGCGAGGCTGCACAGGAGCCGGCGAAGGTGGTGTGGGGCCTGGGCTCCTGTGTTTCAAAGATTGGTCCTTGCTCTGGGGGCCTGCCACCTTCAGGGGCGCGTCTGCTGTGGGGCTGCTGCAGGGCCCCCCTCCTGACCCACCGTTTCCGTGGAGGACTGTGTTTAAAAGACTGAAAACTGTTGAAAATGTTTAGTTAGGAGCACGGCTGTTCCATTGCAAATGGTAGAATAAACCACTTTGCCTTGTGGGCCATGTGGCAGTCTACCCACCGGTCCTAGTTTTAGTGTTCTTTATGATTTTATGTCTACTTTTACTTTAGTGTGTTTTGGGGTTTGTGTTTCCAAATTTGGGTGGGTTCTAATTAGGCGTGTTTTTCTATTTTATAGGGAGGGGTGTAGTGGGGGTTTATTGTGAAGTGCGGTGTGATGGCACCGCCTTTCGGTTGTGTCATCACACTGCCCTATAATAAGGGGTGTCCCCCATTAGGGCTTTCTCTTGCCCAGGACAACTCTGCCTTGGTGTGCTTCCTGTAGTGCAACCTCAATATCATTAAAGCTGTGTTCCAGTGCAACCTCCTCGTCCGTCTTCTTTTATACCAGGGGTGAGTTCAGTTCACAAAACAGTTTGTCGAACATAGTTTGCAAGGCGAACTAACCTAAATGAACGGGCAGTTCTCGGCAAACAGTTTTTCTGTTCGGCTCGTGCATTCAGTAGTTGTATAGATCTATGGTCCTCTGTCAGCCGGTTAGAAGATATGGTAACTACGGCATAGACTGTAGCCTACTTCAACTTCATATTACCTAAGAATTCTGCATTATACCCCCACCAAAAACAATATTTTATGCATGGTATTGTTTTACTTACAAACTGACATAACCTCTACTCTTAAATTGATGGAATTGCTCCGAAAAGAAAAGAAAACAAAAGGATATCGCAAACTATCTTACCTAGCTGCCATCTTTGTTCGCTACGCGAGTCACCTCCCCAAAGAGTTTGGCCAAAGAGAAAACGGTTTGCGGCAACCATATAGTTCAGTTACGGAAACTAACGAACAATTCAGAACGGTTGCAAACAGTTTTGTGAACTGAACACAGTGCAGGTTTGTGGACATAACACCCAGTTCTCAGTTCCCTTTGAACTGAAGACCGTTCGCTCACTTCGGTTTGGAATTTCACTTAATATGGTGGAATACCCTGTGCAGTCCATTTCAGACTACACTATTGGGCGATCTGAACGCACCTAACAGCTACTACACAACCAAGGTGGTGGTTCAGACACGAGTTCAGTTCACAAAACAGTTTGCCGAACATAATTTGGAAGGCGAACTAACCTAAATGAATGGGCAGTTTTTGGCGAATGTTTTTTCTGTTTGGCTTGCACATTCTGTAGTTGTGTAGATCTATGGTCCTCTGTCAGCCGGTTAGAGGATACAGTAACTACGGCGTAGACTGTAGCCTACTTCAACTTCATATTACCTAAGAATTCTCCGTTATACCCCCACCAAAAACAATATTTTATGCATGGTAATGTTTTTGGCCAATGAGAAAATGGTTCACGGCGACCATGTCATTCAGTTACGGAAACTAACGAACAATTCCGAATGGTTGCAAATGGTTTTGTCAACTGAATGCAAGGCTGGTTGGCATTTGCCCACCTACTTGTCAATCTTGCCTATTATGTATTTGTTCGATGTTCATATACTGTTATTGATGGAGCGCTTATTTGTGTGGTATGGGATGATGGCCACAGTTTCTGGTTCTGCCATCTCCAATGGAATAAGAGGGGCTGCTGGTAGGGGACGGTCTCTTCCGCTTTTCCTATGCCAAGCAGCTGCATGTGCAGTTGGGTGTACAGAGCCCAGCTTGCTTAATAAAGCAGTGTTCAGCTCCATTCCTGGCGTCATCCTTGCTACAAGTTACAACATAACATTTGTCAATGAGAAGTAAACATGGAGGCGTATGGAACACCAATTCATCCATTCCTGGAGCTCCCGGGGGAGCCGTCTGTCCCATGGCCTCGTTGGTATGAGGCTTTCCAGACGTACATGGTAGCGTTGGACCTGGGAAGAATGGAGAAGCTGCGAGCTCATGCATTATTAGTATGCAACCTGGGAATGGAGGGACAAAGAATTTTGGGCATGCTTGGAGATGCGGACACATATGAAGAAGTGGTTGAGTTAATGGCCCGCCATTTCAGGGTGCCGGACAACATCATCGTTAGGCGGATTAAGTTCAGACAGCGCCAGCAACAGGTAGGCGAACCGATCCAGTGGTTCATGTTGGACTTAAGGCAGTTGGTTGTTGAGTGCCAGTTCGGGCCGTAGGAAGAAGAAATGGTACGCGACCAGTTGGCGGAACACACCAACTGTGCTGCAGTCCGCTCCAAGCTGCTCACATTCCCGGGGGAGTTGATGCTGACTAGGGCTGTCGAGTTAGCGCTATAGCTGGAAGCGGCAGATAAGCTAACTCAGGAGCTAAGCAAGCACCTTTCGCAGGGAGTTTCAAGATCCCCCATGGCCACACAGGTAGTGGGCCTGGACAGCGATGGGAGCATAGTGGATGACGTGGAGGAGGCCAACGCTGCACGGATGAGGTCTGCCCCGGGGAAGCCCAGGTGTATGGGTTGTGGGTCCACGAAGCACCTCCACAAGACCAGAGAGTGTGCAGCAAGAGGGAAGCGCTGTGGAAATTGCTGCTGTCTCCACCATTTCGCGAGAACAAGAGAGCCCGCACAAGACTTCAACTTCAACTTATTTTATGGCCTTGGATTCTTCATCAGGAGTGGCACTGGGGAAGAGTGGTCAGGTGGCGGACTGTGGGACCAACCGGTTCCGAGGGTCCAGGACGATGCAGTGTGGGATGAACCGTTGCTGGGCACTCCGGAAAGTGGACAGGCTGGGTTGTGCTCAGAATCACCATGAGAGAGCCCCGGTGCCAGTGTCCAAGCTGCCATGGATGTAAACACTGGGCGGCATAGGGGAGGACCTGCGGTAATGAGCGGGGCCCAAATGATGGTCTCAGATGTTCCCGGAGCACGGCCATGGAGGACTGGTGAACACGGGACCACAGGGGCGGGGTCAGCAGCGGAGCTACAAGCAGTCAGGGCAGGACCGAGTGGCACTGGAAGAGTGAGTGCCAGGCAGAAACACCGCAGGCCGTGCAAGGCCCCACTTGGAGTCGCAGACTGGGTTTGGGCTGAAGCAGAGGCGAGGTCCAGGCGGGTGAGCCAGAAGCGGAACATGGAGCGGTACCAGGGTCGGCTGCAGGTGAAGGGTGAGCGGCACAATCGATACCTGCTGCTGTCGGATGGCTCGTGGCGCTATCCCAATGAATTGCGGTGTACGCTGAAGAAGACAGGTGTACACAACCCCAGATGGTTGGAGTGCTCGGAAGTGTGGAGGAGAAGACGCGCCAAGGTGGAGGCGACCAGCTGTGGTCCGGGAAGTGGACTTCCGACAGGGGTGGACTGATGGTGAAGGGTCTGGGGGGGGGCCACAGGTCATCCTCACGGAGTCATGGACGTATTCAGAATGTTAAACTGTTGTTCTGTGTGAAGAGTTTTGGGGATTATTTTAGTATGGTAAATAGGAGACACAACAGCATTTTCTTTTATGGACTTTAATAGCATAGGTGGCAGAATAACCCGCCTCACCGTGTGGGGGGTAGGACGGCAGTCTACCCGTCCCTCCTAATTTTTTTTTTTTGGTGTGAATGTCATAGGCCCCTTTTTGTGATTTTAGTTTGTTTATGTTTAGCGGATGATTCAGGTTCCAAATTGGGGTGGGTTGACTGTGTGTATATTTTGGATTTTCTGCCGGGGGGGATATTATGTATTTGTTCAATGTTCATATACTCTTATTGTTGGAGCTCTTATTTGTGTGGTATGGGATGACAGCCCCGGTTTCCGGTTCCGCTATCTCCGGTGGTATAAGAGGGGCTGCTGGTAGGGGGCGGGCTCTTCCGCTTTTCTCTGCGAAGTGGCTGCACGTGCGGTCGGTGTTATGTCGGAAAAACATGAAACCAGAGCCATATTCAACTGAGCACTGAACTGGCTTTACTATAGAAAACAACTCAATATATCCTCCAGCCTAAGCCCTCCTGATGTCATCACCTCAACCCCTTCGGCCAGGCTACGGCAAGCCCCAAGAGTCAAATCCCCCCCCCCCGCCACACACACACACAAAAAGTTAGAGAACCTCTCAGAACATAAATAACAAATGTGTTGTTGTTTTGTTTTTGTTTTTTTTCAACTGAACAGCCAAAACTCAGCCAACTAACTGGGCGTCTGGGTAGACTACCAGAACGCCTCCCCCCGTGATGGAGCGGATTATTCTGCTGTTCATTCCCAACACGCGTTAGCTAATGCTGTCTTTAACACATAGTCTTCCAGGTATCTGGGCCTCTGACGCATTCTAGCCGAGCGTCTCCTAGGAGTGGACCCTGCTCCAGGCACCATCGGCCGCACCTGCAAGTCTTTACTGCCCCAGTCCAACAAGTCCCCACCCATATCAGTCCGTTCCGCCATAGCTCCTGGACTTTGTTCAGGCGGCGACCTCCTGAGCCAGCCGGAGTGCCACCGTGACCCGTCTAAAAGCTCGAACGTATCCTGGCCTCGTCGCCTCACGATCTGTAGGGACCCTCTCCAGAAAGGTTGCAGCTTATGTGTGCGGTTAGGATGTTTGATCCAAACTTGATCCGACATCTCTAATCCGTGAGCTCTCGCCCTGCACTTCTTGTCGAACAGTCTCTTCAGCTTTCGCTGTTGAGCAGCGACCCGGTCCCGTGGAGAGTTTGTACTCCCTGGCGAAGGGGTTGTGGGTGATCTCAGTCGGTCCAAAGGCAGATGGAGTTCGTGCCCCAGCATGAGTTTCACTGGGGTGCACCCTGTCATAGCATGGGCCGTTGCCCTGTAGTGAAGGAGTGTGCTCTGGAGTGCATCTGGAAACGTGAAGCCGTCCGCCAAATGGGCTCTCAGTCCATTCTTCAGAGTCTTGTTAAAATGTTCAACACCCCACTGGCTTGGGGGTGATAGAATGCGGTTTTGGTGTGTTCCACACCCCTAGCGCCCAAAAACTCCTCAAACACCCCAGAGGTGAACTGTGGGCCATTGTCTGTAGTGATTGCATTTGGGACCCCCCACCTGGTGAACAGTGACGAGAGGAAGGCCGTGACCACATCCGTCATGACTGAATTAGTGGGCAACACCTCCGGCCATTTGGATAACAGATCGTAGACCACAAGCAGAAACCGACTATTCGGGGGTGCTGTATGCAGTTCACAGTAGATGTCTAACTGGACGTGTTTCCAAGGGCCCTCCGGGTACAGAAATGGTTGCAGGGGTGGGGGTGGGGGGGTCCGCTGGTCTTCCCGCTCTCCAAGCATGGGTCACAGTTCTTTACAATAGTTTCAATGTCCAATGTCCCAGGCCACCAAACTGAATCCCTGCAACGCTGCTTCACTCTGACCACGACCAGGTGACCCTCGTGGAGCATCGCCAGAACTCGTGATCTCAGAGACACTGGGATTAACGTGCAGTGTCCCCTCGCCACACACACATCATTCCAACAGCTCAGTTTGTCTCTAAAGTGGTGGAAAGGTGCCAGCTCGCCCTGCACTTTTGCGGGCCAACCCTCCCTGATGACCGAGCACAGTTGTGACAACATGGGGTCCCGTTCCGATTCTGTGCGGAGCTCTTGGAGGGACACCATGTCCCGGAGGGGTCCGTGCAGCGTGTTGACCAGATCCGCCTCCGAGGGATCATCAAGGTCGTCGTCCGGTTGCGCGGTGTTGGTCATGGCACGGGACAGGAGGTCCGCCACCCTCTTTTCCAGGGGTGAACTGAGTAGTAAAGTTGTAGGCTCTCAGCTGCTCCATCCACCTGTGGATCTGCAGGGGTCTGTGTCCTGAACCCGACGTCTCCAGTAGAGTTGTCAGCGCCCGATGGTCAGTCTGCAGGGTGAAGTTACACCTGTAGAGATAGATATGCCACCGTTCACACACCCAGATGCAGGCAAGTGCCTCCCTCTCACCCACAGCATATTTCTGTTCAGCCGCTGAGAGAGACCTCAATGCGAACACCACTGGGCGCTCAGTACCATCTTGTACCTGAGACATGATCACCCCCACTGCCGAGCCAGACGCATCATAGGTCACAAAAGTCATCCATTTTGGGTCAAAGTGGGCCAACACTGGAGGGGAGGTGAGTTGAGACTTCAGCTTAGCGACCGCCGCTGAACAGGCTGGGGTCCACTGCCATGGTGCATCCTGTTTCAGGTTTGATTGGTTGATTGATTGGTTTGATTGTCTCGGAGCAATGGGGAATAAAACATCCATAAAAGTTTACCATGCCCAAGAACAAGGAAATCTGTGCAGGTGTCGTTAGATCTGGAAGGCGAAGGACCGCCTCCACGTTCGAATGTAGGGGCCTCAGACCCCCTGCCATCAGCCGGAATCCCACAAACTCGATGGAGTCCGCCGTGAAGATGCACTTTTCCCCATTCAAAGTGACTCCGTGCTCCTGTAGCACCATCATCACCCGTCCCAAACGATGATCATGTTCCTCCCACGATGTGCCATGTACCACAATGTCATCCAGGTATGCCACCACACCCTTGAGGCCGGCCAGAATCGTGGACATAATCTTTTGAAAACAGCTGGGTGCTGAGTTCAGACCAAAAGGCATGCAGGTGTATCTGAAAACACCCATATGGGTCACAAATGCTGTCAGGTTCCTGTTGGCTGGGTGGAGGGGCACCTACAGGTAACCCTGACGAAGATCCAGCTTCGTGAACACCTTCGAGCTGCTGAACGTTGCGGTGAGTTCCTTCATCATGGGGGGTGGGTACTTGTCCAGAACAATCACCTTATTCACCATCCTAATGTCGATACATGGCCGGATGCCACCCGTCTTTTTCCTGGCCACCACTATGTTTGATATCCAGGGTGAAGTGTCCACCCTCTCAATGATGCCAGCTTCAAGCAGTCTGTTCAGCTCCGCCGTGACATCGTCCCGCAGAGCGAGGGGAAGCCGCCATATTGCTTGAATTTTCGGTGTCACGCTTGGATCGATGAGTGGGAGGTGGTAGAATGCCTTGATGCATCCAAGGCCCCTGAACAATGCCGGCCAGCGGACATGCCATTCGAGGAACACTGTCAGTACCATTGAGCCCTCTGGGTCCGTGATGAAAAATCCCAGTTCACCCAGCAGATCGATCCCCAGCAAATCAGCTCCTCGGTGAGAAACCTGAAAGGTGAATGCGGGAACAATCTTTAATCCACATTTCACCAAGAAGCTGATCTTGCCTGCCAATTCAATTTTGGCGTGACTGTATCCAAACATTTTCACCGCCCCAGCCTGATTTTTTTTTTTTCGGGATAAGTCTCTCCAAAGTAGCCATACTTAATATGGACTTACCAGCTCTTGAGTACACCATAAATGGCACATCAACTCCATTGAGCCGTAGGACGTACCACTTTAACGGTCCCTTCTTTGCGCCCGCTACACACGCCCGTGTCATGCCCTTGGGCTCCGCTGCCAATGGTTTAGTGGTGATAGTGCAGGTCCTGTCCTGCGTCACAGTCCACTGCCTCTTGGGGATCCGCCCCAAAGAGTTAGCTACATTGCTAGCGGCCAGGCTTGGAGGAAAAACATGAGAAGCTACTTTCTCTTTAGCCAGTGCCGGCAGGCTCAGCTGGACGGTGGACTCAATCTGCCTAGCCAGTTCAACCACCTTCTCTAGCATGAGAGCATCCGTAGTCAGCTTCAGCTTGTTCATCAACCACACGTTGTTCGTACCGTGGGCTAGCTTGTCTTGGACTAGCTGCTCCTCGATAGGCCCAAAGGCACACTCTCTTGCTAAGCTACAGAGTTCCATATTGAAGGATTATGCGGTCTCACCAGCTTGCTGTCAGCAGTGAAAAAATTTATATCTTGGCGCCATGATGTTGGAATGGTCTCCAAAGATATTGTCCATTAAGTCTGTTGGCCCTCCTTACCAAGGCAGTGAACGAGTAGGCTCCACTGTATCTCTTCATCGGCGCCGCTCAGGCCGGCCGCGGCCACATACATCTGTCTCCCATGTCTCCCGCCAGCGGCCCCATGGTATAGCTGGCATACCCAGAGACTGTAAAAATGGAGGTGGCTGTCTAATACACACTCCCATGGTTTATCCTCATTGCAAAATGTTATGTCGGAATAGCATGAAACCGAAGCCATATTCAACTGAGCACTGAACTGGCTTTATTATACAAAACAACTCAATATATCCTCCAGCCTTAGCCCGCCTGATGTCATCACCGCAACCCCTTCGGCCAGGCTACGGCAAGCCCCAAGAGTCAAATCCCCACACAACAGTCGGGTGTATAAAGTCCAGCTTGCTGAAAAAAGCAGGGTTCAGCTCCACTCCTGGCCTCATCTTTGTCTACGAGTTACGACATAATATTGTCCACCCAATCAGATGGCTTCCTTTGTTTGACTGCTCACCCCAACTGCCAATCAGAATGTGAGCAGCCGTTGCTCCTCTCTTGTCTTCACGTGGCTGGACTGTGCAATACACACAGTCATTTGCCAACCGGTAGTTTATTTTCTGTTTATTTTGTAGTTAAAAGTTGCAGTGAGGATCAGGTAGGCGCTTCCACTGTGTTCTCTGAGTTAATATAAGAGTCTGACACAATAATCAGGGATGGCAATTTTCCGCCGATCCGCGGATTTCCGCCGATTTATTTTCAAATTGATCATTTCTGTGAATCGTCTAAATCCGTTGAGAAAATTTTAGGGGGGGGTAAAGTACCTTATTGTTACCGATTTTAGCGAAAATCAACACGATTACATAAGCGCTCGGCGCTTCCCCGGAAGTCTCCCGCGATAACCCGGATGTGTTGTGTTCAAGCTACTGCTGTATTGTAAACAGCCCTGCGATTGGATAGTTGCAAACGATTGGACCAATCAAATGGCTCGTTGTATGCTTTGTCAAAAATTCATGGCAGCATTCTCAGGGATGTGATTTTCCTCTAATTCGCCAAATTCCGCTTTATTTTATCCTCCAGGAAGATAAAGTACGTTAAGTACGTTAGCGGCTTGTGGTCCACGAACGCAGTGAAGGTGCGCCCTTTCAGCCAGAACTGGAAGTGGCGTATGGCCAGGTGGAGAGCCATTAACTCTCTGTCGAACGCGCTGTATTTACGCTCACTGTCATGCAAAGACCTGCTAAAAAGGTGAGCGGCTGCCAAGAACCGGCAGCACATTGCTCCACGACGGCCGCTATGGCCATGTCCGAGCCGCCAGTAGTGCAGCGTTTGCCAGAGCTGTTTTAACCGCAGAACGCCTGCTCCCGCTCAGGCGTCCAGTTGACTCAGTGCGGCGTACAACAGCTGTATGAGCTGGGCTGCGCGGCGGAGGAAACGGTAAGAAAAGTTAACCATCCCCCAAAAACTCCTGCAGCGCCCTAACACTGATGTTGAGGAGGAAAAAATAGCAAAACAATTTAGTTACATTACTTTTATGATTCCAAACAGTTTGAAATTGACAGTGCACAGTGGACAATGACTCATAACTTTTGAATATTTCTAAGACTTGGCTACATCAGTGATTGTGCAAAATGAACTGCTCAAGACTCAATGGAGATTGAAACTGGTGATCTGAAATGAATGCTGAAATTATAAAAAGTAATGGTATGTTGGAATTTTATTTCTATTATGGAATAGATAAAATTAACTGATTTTGATTTGATCAGGTGTTAAAGCATGTGATGGATAATGCTTGTTGGAATATTTTAGGAATGCTATCTTCTTGGAACGTAAGTCAATATTATACAGTAATAAGTGGCATTCAGCTGTTTGTTTTATGTCATTTAAGCACAGTTCTGGTACTTAAAAATCATAAAAACTCAGGAGCTTCGGGGGGCTTCGCCCCCCTTGCCCCCCCAACGGGGCTCTGCCCCGGACCCCGCTGGGGGACTACGTCCCCCAGACCCACCGCTAAATACAGACTCCAACCCCAAATCACATCCCTGGTTCGTGTTGGAATTCTGAGCTTTCGGTATCATTTTCAGCGGAATTATGAGATTTTTATCGACGGATCAGGAGTCATCAGTGCTAGAAATAGACAAAAGTGTCAAAAATAAATTCCGATGGAATTGGCTTGAGAGAAAAGTGACAGTAAAGGTGAAAATTGGCTCAAAGTTCGACGAGGTAACAGAAACACTCGGACAGTTTCTGAAGAAACCAGAAAAGGAGATGAAGTTCAAAGTTCAGAGACTGACACAGCTTGCTGCCAAAAGGAACAAAGTTTCACATTAGAAGTGACTTGGTGACCAGTGTAAATAGTGTAATAAACTCTTATAGAACTGTTAAATATGTTGGACTAAAGACAGTCAGACAACATTGAAGAAAAAGTAAGTTAACTTTTCATTAAATTTAATGATTTATCTAAGTCTAGTATTTATTTATCTAAGTCTAGGGGATGGCAGTGGCTCAGGAGGTAGAGCAGGTCGTCCAATAACCACATGGTTGGTGGTTCAAATCCCACTCTCCCCAGATATCCTGCCGTTGTGTCCCTGGGCAAGACACTTCACTCCAATTGCTCCTGGTGGGTTTGGAAGCGCCATGTTAGGCAGCATGCCACCATCAGTGTGTGAATGTGTGCGTGAATGGGTGGATGGCAGGATCTGTAAAGCGCTTTGGTCATCAAGAGATGAGAATAAAAGCACTATATAAGTGAATGCCATTTACCATTTTAGTATTTCATTTTTTTTAATCATTTTTTTCAGTCTAAATTACTTCTGTTTTACTGAAAACCTCTCAGCTTCAGGGGGGCTGCGCCCCCCCCCGGCCCCCCCATAAGTCAATCGACCAAATTAGATTTCAGCTGAAATCAGAATTTCCTGTTGCCATCCCTGAATAATGTGATGCTGGCTTCAAGTATTTCCCATCAGCAGCTCCTGCTCCTTTCCTCCTCCTAAAGTCTCTCTCCCCTTCATGTCAGAATCCAGACACAGATCCGTGACAGAGGTGGGTGAACTAGACAGAAATTGTACTCAATAAAAGCAGGGCTGCCTTGTGAAATTAATAGCAAGACAGTATCAACTAATTTACTTAAACAAAAATAGTCTAATCAACAGACAAACTAATGTGAAAGATTTTTCTCCTACATCTGTGACTCTTTTCATAGATTTACATTTTTTTTCGTCAGCCATTTACGACCTGTTTCTAATGAATCCATGTACAACTATTTCCTTGTGTATATAACATTTTCCTACAAATGGGATTTTTATGACAGAAATTTGCAACTTTGCTCCTAAAATTTGTGGTGGTGGTGGTGGTGGTGGTGGGGGGTCCTCATACATCTGTGACTTTTTTCTTATACCACTGAGACTTTTTTTTTTGTAAATTTGTGACTGTTTTTGATAATATTTAAACTTTTTCATATGAATTTGCAACCTTTTACTCAGAATTTTACAATATTTTTCTCATAAATTTAACTCTTTCCAAGTTACAATTATAATAATTTGCTCCTGAGCCTAGAGAACCCATATCAACACCAATCTCATTAAAATAAGATGATTCATTTACTAAAATTATTGTAAATGCAGCCATTTCTGGTGAGAATATTACAGTATAAACTAAAAGCAAGCTGATTTCTTATATAAATCTATCTGTACAGTATCAGTACTGACAGACAGGCTGAACTCTGTCCCTCTCCTTTAGAAGAGATTTGACTGAATTGATGGACTATACAGAAGTCATCATTACAGTGTTCAACACCAAGCCTCATCCTGTCTGACTGTTAACATCAAATGTAAGTCATTTTTGGACTGTGAAGTGTAACCCAGCTGAGAAAATTACCCTTTTTTTCTCAGATGTCAATTGTATAAATACAATTGTGTGATTTTATTTTGAAAACCGATTATTTTGGGGAAGAGGAAGTGTGATCCTCGTTATCCAACTTTTAAATTCCCATTTAATGGTCACGTTGGGTGATCTGGGCCTTCCCATTCATTAAGAGCGGTATTAGCCCCGCCTTCCGAGTAGAGGCAGCAAGTGCACACTCGGGTTTCGGTCTTTTCACGATATGAGAGCGGACGAGAGAGGTTGTGGGCGGCCTGGTTCACACTGATACCTCTTCTCGTTGACGGGAGCACGAGCTTGAGAGGCCGTGAAGCGGTGACTTTTGCTGTGTTCACACTGAGACCTCATCTTGGCTAGGTTTTTTTGGTTGCTGATCAAGAACCTTCTGGATCCTGGATTCTCTCCGAATGTAGATGGTGAGCCTGACCCGAGACTGAACCGAGATTGAACTGAGATCTAACCAAGATCTCGACTGAAGAGCATCCTTCCTCTCTCCAGTGCCCAAGATTCAAAGTGGTAACAACTCTAGTCGCCGCTTAAGAAAAGGAAAAGAAACCTGAGCCTGGAGATACAAGATATCTTGACTGGTCAAACGACTAAACCAAACAGACAAACAAACACTGAGCTCAGTAGGACATCTTTGGGGTTTTATTTCATACCGGCCGTTGTATATTTGTATAGTGGTAAATTGTCTGTATATATTGCTCACTTTTTCCCTATAAATAATAACCGTTATTGCTCATTTCTTGCCTCCAGCTATTTCATTCCACACTCATTTTAATTCCCTATTGTAACCCTTACGAACCTAGCAGCTGGTCTACACTTGATAATTTCCCTTACCTAATTAACATAAGGCAAGGGTTACAATAAGAAGTGGCAAATCTGCCAGGAGCCTTTTTTTTTTTCTCTCCCTTACGTTATTTCAAGCCTATACGTACCCAAAATGGATAGTGTTGAACGTGAATCTGTGAAAATTCCAAATGCAGTGATAGTGAGTGAAATCACTGGAGATGAGCAACTTGATGAAGTGACTGAGTTTTTGAAACGGTATGGATCGATTTCAAGAGTCATAAAAGTGGCAGATAGTAAGTCTGAGTTTTCCCAGAGTGCTATTTTGAGTATCATTCGGGTACTGCTTTTGAAACTCTTGACCCATTGCCATGTACTCATGTATCTGATAGTGGAGCCAGCTATATGATACAATCTCTTGCCAGTGTTTACACGCACCATGTAGGGAACGATAAGACCAAGTCATATCTCACTAACGTTAAAAACCTAGCGAAGATGAGTGGCAGAGATTTTGCAGATGTCCTGAAAGACATGATATCACAGCTTTCTGAGTTAATCAAAGAATCTGAAAATGATCAATCAGAGCAAGTTAAGTTACCTGATAACTTACCTGAAGCTTTCTTAGATGAACCTCAACCTCAGCCTTCTGCAGCTGAGCCCAGTATTCAAGGTGTACAGCCAGCTAACCAGTCGAATCGCACTGCGAGCACCCCAGCTCAAAGTATGCCCACCATTTCTGCACATGATTTACACTACCGTTCAAAAGTTTGGGGTCACTTAGAAATTTCCTTATTTTTGAAAGATAAGCACTTTTTTTCAATGAAGATAACTTTAAACTAATCAGAAATACACTCTATACATTGCTAATGTGGTAAATTACTATTCTAGCTGCAAATGTCTGGTTTTTGGTGCAATATCTACATAGGTATATAGAGGCCCATTTCCAGCAACTATCACTCCAGTGTTCTAATGGTACAATGTGTTTGCTCATTGCGTCAGAAGGCTAATGGATGATTAGAAAACCCTTGTGCAATCATGTTAGGTCTGCAATGCTGTAATTGCTGCAAATGGAGGATTCTTTGATGAAAGCAAAGTTTGAAGGAAAAAATTATTATTTCAAATACAAATCATTATTTCTAACTTTGTCAATGTCTTGACTATATTTTCTATTCATTTTACAACTCATGGTGGTAAATAAGTGTGACTTTTCATGGAAAACACAAAATCATTGTCTGGGTGACCCCAAACTTTTGAACGGTAGTGTAAATTCCCCAGAAGTGCAACGTGTGGTAGTTGAGCACATTGTAAAAAGGGAAGATTTGTCTGTGCAGCCGTTTTCACAAAAGCTTGGAGCTTTTTCTGGCAAAGACCTCCGACCAACTTATGAGCTAGATTATGACACTTGGCGCTCCAGTGTAGAATTAATCTTGACTGATCCTGCTACGTCCAAATTGCAGCAATCCCGAAAGATCATTGAGTCTCTTTTACCCCCAGCAGCTGATGTAGTCAAGTACTTGAACCCCAACAGCTCACCATCAGAATACCTTCAGCTGTTAGATTCTGCTTATGGTACAGTTCAAGATGGCGGAGAGCTTTACGCCAGGTTTATTGACACCTTACAAAACACAGGTGAGAAACCCTCGTCATATCTACAACGTCTTCACGTAGCTTTGACTCACACTGTGAAGCGTGGTGGCGCTTCAAGCCAGGATTTTGACAGGCTGCTTGTCACGCAGTTTTGTCGAGGTTGTTGGGATGATTCCTTTTTAACTGCACTCCAGTTAAAACAAAAACGAACAAGTCCCCCAACTTTTCCTGATTTGCTTCTCTTGCTACGCACTGAAGAAGACCAAATTGCTGCCGAAAACTTAAGGATGAGACAACATTTGAGTAGTTCAAAACAAAAAGTGACCTCCCACGTGCAAACTGTGCAATGCAGTTCAGATGAAGATGAGGACAATATCACTCTAAACTCACTCCAAGAACTCTCAAAACAAGTTGCAGAAATTCAAACGCAACTAGTAAAACTAACTGCAGAACCAAAAGCTCAAAACTCACAAAGTACACTCAGTACAAAGCCAAAAGAGAAACGAAAGTTGGAGGTTCGAAGACGACCAGATACCGTCGTAGTTCCGCCCATAAATGATACCGGATGGAGACAATACTGAAAATGATCACATTACAACTCAACCAATACTGACGATGGACAGTCTTGGCTGCACATGCAACAGGACGTGCATGATATTTAGCGCGGGAGAGTGTAACCCAGCTGAGAAAATGACCCTTTTTTTTCTCAGATGTCAATTGTATTAAAACAGTTGTGTGATTTTATTTTGAAAACCGATTATTTTGGGGAAGAGGAAGTGTGAGCCTCATTATCCAACTTTTAAATTCCCGTTTAATGGTCACGTTGGATGATCTGGGTCTTCCCATTCGTTAAGAGCGATATTAGCCCCACCTTCCGAGTAGAGGCAGCAAGCGTGCACTCGGGTTTCGGTCTTTTCACGATATGAGAGCGGACGAGAGAGGTTGTGGGCGGCCTGGTTCACACTGATACCTCTTCTTGTTGACAGGAGCACAAGCTTGAGAGGCCGTGAAGCGATGACTTTTGCTGTGTTCACACTGAGACCTCATCTTGGCTAGGTTTTTTTGGTTGCTGATCAAGAACCTTCTGGATCCTGGATTCTCTCCGAATGGAGATGGCGAGCCTGACCCGAGACTGAACCGAGATTGAACTGAGATCTAACCAAGATCTCGATTGAAGAGCATCCTTCCTCTCTCCAGCGCCCAAGATTCAAAGTGGTAACAACCCTAGTCGCCGCTTAAGAAAAGGAAAAGAAACCTGACCCTGGAGATACAAGATATCTTGACTGGTCAAACGACTAAACCAAACAGACAAACAAACACTGAGCTCAGTAGGACATCTTTGGGGTTTTATTTCATACCGGCCGTTGTATATTTGTATAGTGGTAAATTGTCTGTATATATTGCTCACTTTTTCCCTATAAATAATAACCGTTATTGCTCATTTCTTGCCTCCAGCTATTTCATTCCACACTCATTTTAATTCCCTATTGTAACCCTTACGAACCTAGCAGCTGGTCTACACTTGATAATTTCCCTTACCTAATTAACATAAGGCAAGGGTTACAGAAGTCTGATTCATGTGTGTTGTGGCCGCTGAGCCAGCATTACAAAATAGGCAGTGGCTATGGATACGGAACCGTACCCATGGCATTCGTGCTACAAATACAAGGCAAGAAAAGTTTATTTGTGTAGCACATTTCGTGTACAAGACAATTCAAAGTGCTTTACATAATACATTAAAGCATTACAGCAAGTTGCAAAAGGAATACGTAAGAATTTTAAAGCAAACTAAAAAATAAAGAGAAACAGAAACAGTTACAGAATAAGAATAAAATTCTGACACGTCCACTCTTTAATTTGGCCTATGCATTTGATCAGGATTTTAACTGGACCATCGTCTCCTGGTCAGATGGTTATGTAGATTTGTGCATCATCATAGAAAGCTAGCTCTGTCCTGGGGCAGCGCCTTGACCCAGTGGAGGAGATGGGAGAGAGAAGGATGGTGGCTAAACTGTCATCTCTGCTGGAGTCCGAGTCCCACCCTATGCAGGACATACTGAATGCACTGAGGAGCTCATTTAGCAGCAGACTACATCACCCTAGGTGCACAACCGAGAGGTTTCGCAGGTCCTTCCTACCTACGGCTGTCAGACTGTACAACCTAAGCAGGGCTGCTCGCAGAGATAGCAAAAAGACGTGACAACCTAATAGTATTGAATGCAAAAGACGTAACAGACTTACACAATGGTCCCTTCCGGTATACAACTACGAAAATATCGGTCGCTATGGAGGGTGACAATATGTATGGGCACATAATCATACCATGTAGGATAACTAAGTAGACGGCTATTCTGTTTCATTCCATCTAGCTACAATGCTCCGCACTGTGTGTGTTTATATATTTATTCCATCTAGCGACAGTGCTCCGCACTGTGTTTATATATTTATTCCATCTAGCTACAATGCTCCGCACTGTGTGTTTATATATTTATATATTTATTCCATCTAGCTACAATGCTCCGCACTGTGTGTTTATATATTTATATATTTATATGTACATATGTATACTCGCTGCTCTTGTTTTTTTTTTTTTCTTGTCTTCTGATTGTTGCTCTGAGTGTTGCTATCCCTGTGCTGTTGCAATCCTGGAATTTCCCCATTGTGGGACTAATAAAGGCTTATCTTATCTTATCTTATCATCTGCATAATTATGGTAATGTGGAAGAAGGAAGCAGACGAGGCATGAGCTGGTCAAAACATGAACTTTATTCCTTCTCCAACATCAAGTACAGTAAAAATCTGCCTGGGTCTCTGAGCACCTTCTTTTTACAACCTTTAATTCCGTGCCATGAGACCTAGGAAACCCAACACAATACAATCAGTGGAACAAAGACATGCGTGGCACATTAACATCACATAACGCCAGACCCGCTTCTGACACCCTCTCTTCCTTCAGCGGCTCTGGCACCTCCTGAACTCCCCAGGGGGTGAATAGTCCTTTCTGTTCTGTCTGAGACCCCCCAGTACAGCTTCCTCCTTAAGTCCATTGTTCCCTCTTCCCCCCGGCTCCCGGGTCTGGGTGGAGAATTCCCCACACAGTGCCACCCCCCCCCCCCCCGAACACCCAGAAAGGGAACTAACACCCCCCCCCCCCCCCCCCCCCCCGGGCTTGAGCCAGCACCCATAGCGGCTGTAGCGGAGGGTCACCGATCCGGTCGAAACACCCTGCTGGCGAGGTGTACAGGAGGGCATGTCAGTCTGTGGAGGGAAAAAAGGGTGAGGGGGGACATTTTAGCTTCATGAGCGCAGGTCTCTACCAAGGGAACACCAACTTGCAGAGCCACTGACGGTGGGCGTCCGTGCCAGGGAGCTTGGGCCAACACCACCTGCTCATCTGCCAACACAAAAGCGGGCTTCAGCCCTGTCAATATAGACATTCTCCCTACGTCCCCCAAAGTCTAACACAAAATGCTTTGTCCCAGGTTCCAGCACCCTGAACGGTCCATCGTACGGTGGGCGCAGCGGGGTCTGGTGCACATTGTGCCTGACAATTCAATTCAATTCAATTCAATTCAACTTTATTTATATAGCGCCATTTCACAACAACAGTCATCTCGTAGCACTATCAACTGTAGGGGGGACCCCCACAGTTGCAGAAAGACCCCAGCAATCAGGCGATCCCCTGTGAGCAAGCACTTGGCGACGGTGGAGAGGAAAAACTCCCTTTAAACAGGAAGAAACCTCCAGCAGAACCAGGCTCAGGGAGGGGCAGTCATCTGCTGCGACTGGCTGGGGGGTGAGGGGATAGAGAAGAAGAAAAGAACAGACATGTAGAGAGCAAACAGCACGATGGGGACTCAATCTATGGGAGAGAACAAACAAATGTTAATGACCAGCAAAAAAAAAAAATATTTCATAGAGAGTGAGGAAAGGAGTGAGGCCCAGTGCATTACTGGAGGTCCCCCGGCTGACTAAACCTATTAGCAGCATAACTAAGGGAGGGTTCAGAAACACATGATCCCTCCCTAATTGTAGGCTATATCAAAAAGGTAGGTTTTAGCCCTATTCTTAAAAACAGAGATCGAGTCTGACTCCTGAATCCAGATTGGCAGCTGATTCCACAGGAGAGGAGCTTGATAACTGAAGGCTCTGCCTCCCATTGTACTTTTGGAGATTCTAGGTATTACAAGTAATCCTGCATTTTGGGAGCGTAGTGCTCTGTTAGGATGATACGGTAGTATCAGATCTTTTAAATAAAAAGGAGCCTGATTGTTTAGAGCTTTGTAAGTAAGAAGAAGGATTTTAAACTTAATTCTAAACTCTATGGGAAGCCAATGAAGGGAGGCCAGAACCGGAGAGATATGATCTCTCTTTCTAGTACCTGTTAAAACTCTTGCTGCAGCATTTTGGATCAGCTGAAGACTTTTTAAAGATGTTTAAGGACAGCCTGATTATAAAGAATTACAATAATCTAATCTCGAGCTAACAAAAGCGTGGATCAGCTTCTCAGCATCACTCTGAGACAAGATGCTCCTAATCTTGGCAATATTACGTAAATGATAGAAGGCAGTCTTAGAAACAAATTTAATATGTGAATTGAAGGACAAATCCTGATCAAAAATAACTCCAAGGTTCCTCACAGAGCTATTAAGAGAAAGAGTAACTGCATCCAAACTGAAAGTTTGATTTGGAAAGGAATTTCTAAGGTTTTTTGGACCAACAAGAATGACTTCAGTCTTATCTGAATTTAATAGCAGGAAATTACAAGTCATCCAAGCTTTGATTTCCTTAAGACAGGCTTCTAACTTGGCTAATTGATTAGTATCGTCTGGCTTCATTGACAGGTATAATTGTGTGTCATCTGCATAACAATGAAAATGTATACAGTGCTTTCTAATAATGTTGCCTAACGGAAGCATATATAAACTAAAAAGAGTAGGGCCTAGCACAGATCCCTGTGGAACTCCATGACTAAGCTTTGAGCTGAGAGAAAACTCATCATTTACATGAACAAACTGGAACCTATCAGATAAATAAGATCTAAACCACTGCAACAAAGTTCCATTAAGTCCAACATAGTGTTCTAATCTATCAAGTAGAATATTATGATCAATAGTATCAAAAGCTGCACTAAGGTCTAAAAGGACAAGTACAGAAACTAGTCCATTATCAGATGCAATTAGGAGGTCGTTAGTGACCTTCGCTAAGGCTGTTTCAGTACTATGATGGATTCTAAACCCAGATTGAAACTCCTCAAGTAAACCATTTCCCTGCAGGTGGTCAAATAATTGCGTAGCAACAACTCTTTCTAAGATTTTTGAAATGAAAGGGAGATTAGAGATTGGTCTATAGTTAGCTAAAGCTCCTGGATCTAGCGTTGGCTTTTTGAGTAAGGGTTTAATTACAGCCGTTTTAAAAGCCTGCGGTACATGGCCTAAAGTTAATGAAGAATTGATTATATGAAGAATAAAGCTACCAATAAGTGGGAAGACTTCTTTAAATAACCTGGTAGGAATAGGGTCTAAAAGACAAGTTGAAGGTTTGGATGAGGAAACTATTTTGTCTAACTCACAAAGGCCGATTGGAGTAAACTCATCAAGACAGACATCAATAGAAGGAGTTGCAGTAGTTACAGTATTTAAGTTAACTGTGGGAAGAATCTGATTGATTTTATCTCTGATGGATGAAATTTTATTATTGAAAAAGTTCATAAAGTCCTGACTAGTAAGCTCTAAGGGAATGCTAGGATTGACAGAGTCCTGACTCTTTGTCAACCTGGCTACAGTACTGAAAAGAAACCTGGGATTATTCTTGTTCTCTTCTATTAATGCAGAGTAATAACTCATTCTAGCTTTTCTAAGAGATTTTTTATAAATTAAAAGATGATTTCTCCAAGCTAAATAGATTTCATCTAAATTAGTAGAGCGCCATTTTCTTTCTAATTGACGAGTCTTCTGTTTTAAGCTACGAGTTTCTGTGTTGAACCAAGGAGTTAAAAATCTCTGATTAGACTTTTTCTTTTTTAAGGGGGCCACCAAGTCTAGAGCCTGATGCAGAGAAGCTGAAACACTATCCACCATGTTATCAATTACAGAAGGAGCAAGCTGTCTATAGCTTATTTCCGTTGTGTTGACACATGGCATAGAGGAAACAATCTGCATAAATTTGGAAACAGCATCATCTGAGAGGCATCTACTGTGATAATATTTTTCTTTAGGAGCCAAATAGTCAGAAATAGTAAAATCAAAGGTTAACAGACAATGGTCTGACAGTACAGGGTTATGAGGAGACACTACAAGATTTTCTATTTCTATGCCATATGTCAGAACAAGGTCCAATGTATGGTGGAGGTAATGAGTAGAATTTCCTACTTTCTGAGAAAACCCAATCGAGTCTAATATTGAATTAAAAGCCACATTAAGGCAGTCACTATCTACATCCACATGTATATTAAAGTCCCCTACTATAATTATTCTATCAGATTTCAGCACTAAATCAGCTAAGAAATCAGCAAATTCGGATAAAAATTCTGAATAGGTTGATGGGATACGATAAACTATGGCAAATAAAATTGGGTTTAACCTGAAATTGCTAAAGTGCCCAACACTGAGGACCAGGCCCTCAAAGGAATTATAACATGTTTTTTGCTTTACATTAACTAGTAATTTGGAATGGTAAATTGTTGCTACTCCTCCTCCACGACCAGAACTTCTGGGATTTTGACAGTTTAAATAACCAGAGGGAGTTGATTCATTTAAACCAACATAATCCTCTTGCCCTAACCAAGTCTCTGTAAGGGAAATTAAATCAATCTGATGATCAATTAACAGATCATGGACTAACAGAGACTTGGGAGTTAGAGACCTAATATTTAATAAACCACATTTAATTTTTAAATTATGAGGAGGAACAGAGGCCAAATCATTCAATTTAGAGGCTTTATGTTTAATTTGAGTTTTACCAATATTTTGCTTTATCACTTTGGGATGCTTATACATTATATTTTTATTTACTTTGGAGGGAGCAGACAACGATTCTCTGATGGGGAAGACAATAACAAAACTGGTGTTCTGTAAGCTTTTTGGGATGAAGGTGTGGGGAAAACAATGGTAGGCCGGTCCCAGCACATTAAAGGTCCCAGCACATTAAAGGCCTCCATACTGTGCAAAAATTGCACGGGTGGAGCGGCCCCGGGCATGGGGTGTTCCGATTAAAAACTCCTCAGGGATCCGCAGCAGCTGAGAAAAAACAAGTCTGCTGGGGAGGCTGCCAGATCCTCCTTAGGCGCAGAGCGCAACCCTAAAAGAACACAGGGCAGGCGGTCAACCCAGTTTGCATCGGTGAATGAAGCTCTGAGCACTGCCTTAAGTGACCTATGAAAACGCTTGCATAACCCGTTGGCCTGGGGGTTGTACGTGGTAGTGCAGTGAATTTTGACCCCCAGGATCTGGGCCATTGTGGACCAGAGTTCCAAAATGAATTGTGGACCCCTGTCGACGAAGGCTGCAGTGCACAGTCAAACCATGTTAAGAAGGTAAATACATCTCCTTTCTATTTTTTTCTTTAATAAGAACAAAAGGTAAATAATTAAAAGAAGACAAAATGAACCTATTTGAGCTAATTCTCTGTCGAATGTGCTGTATTTGCATTCATTGTTGCGCAAAGTTTGACTGAAAAATGTGAGCTGCTGCCATGAACCGGAGATGTACTGCTCCATCACTGCCCCTATGGCAACGTCAGACGCGTCCGTAGTGAGCCCTATCCGTGCCGACGGGTCAGGGTGGGCTAGCAAAGCGGCATCCGCAAGTGCTAGTTTGGCATCTGTGAAAGCCTGGACTCGCTCAGGAGTCCAGTCGATGTTTTCCGCGGGCTTCTTTTTCTTAAGCGCGGCATACAACAGCTGTATCAGATGGGCTGCCCGGGGGAGGTTTTAAAAATTGACCATTCTCAAAAACTCCTACAGGGCCCTCACGGTCTGCGGACACAGAAAGTCCGGCACAGC
Source organism: Pholidichthys leucotaenia (assembly GCA_020510985.1). Classification (NCBI taxonomy): domain Eukaryota; kingdom Metazoa; phylum Chordata; class Actinopteri; order Cichliformes; family Pholidichthyidae; genus Pholidichthys; species Pholidichthys leucotaenia. The sequence goes on from CM035840.1 coordinate 298,166,429, forward strand.
GCGCACCTTATTTGGTAGCGGAATTGCGTCCTCCAGTGAAATGCAGTGGCCCAAAAAATCAATCACTAGCACACCGAACTGACACTTTGCCAGGTTCACTATAAGCCCGTGCACTTCCAACCTCTGGAAAACCATCTTGAGATGGGCGATGTGCACCTTCTCAGATGCGCTAGCCACCAGAATGTCGTCTAAGTAGACAAAAACGAAGGACAAGTCATAGAGCACTGTGTCCATCATTCTCTGGAAGGTCTACGGCGCGCCCTTTAATCCAAATGGCATGCGTAAAAACTCGAAAAGGCCGAAAAGAGTTATTACCGCTGTTTTATCGACATCTTCCGCACGTACCGGGACCTGATGATAACCGCGGACCAGATCCACTTTCGATAAAACACGCGTCCCGGCCAGGGGCACGGAAAAATCCTGGATGTGCGGGATGGGACATTGATCATGTTCTGTGGTGTTGTTCAAGCCCCGGAAATCGCCGCACAGTTGCCACAACCCGTCGGCCTTAGGCACCATGTGTAGCGGGGATGCCCACAGGCTGTTGGAGCACCTGACGATGCCCACCTGCTCTAAGTTGGCAAACTCCTTGCGCATGCTGGCCAGTTTAGCCGCGTCCAGGCACCGAGGCTGCGTGAACACCGGCGGGCCTTTTGTAGTTATGAAATGTTCAACCCCGTGTTTCGTTACCGTAGCTGAAAAAATTGGGACCATGAGTGCTGGGAACTGTGCAAATAAATGCTGGTACTTACCCCCTGGAGCTATAATGTTAGCCAGTGTTGTTGACCCAGCTCCCTGAGCTGTGCAAGGCACGGAGGTGAAAGAGACTGCATCCACTAAACATCTGTTGGCAACATGTCTAATAACCCATAAGCACATAAAAAATCTGCACCTAAAATGGGGGCAGAACATGCAGCTACCACAAAGTCCCACTGGAAATTGCGTCCGGGCAAGCATATCATCAGTGTCCGTTTGCCAAACGTCCTGATGGTGGATCCGTTGGCGGCCGTGAGCTCTGGACCGCTGTCTCCTGCCGACCTGTCTGTGCTGACTGGCAAGATGAGGCTCTTTTTGGAGCCGGAGTCCACCAAAAACCGTCTCCCCAAGCATGTGTCCATGACATAAAGCAGCTTGTTCCTGTCACCAGTGGTTGCAGCTGCTACAGACTGCCGGCCATGCCGTCTTTCTGGCTTCTTGAATTGGCATGACGGCAGGCAGCATTGGGCATTCAAGCCGCTGGCGATGATAGAAACAGATCCCCCTGTTCCTCCGTCTCTTGGTGTCCATATCAGCTACCACCAACGGCTCCTCGACCTCGCTGGAGTCACTCATGAATGCCGGTGCCACTTCCCCCTCGCTGAGAGTTCTGGTTACCAAAATGATGCGGTCCGCTTCCTGCACCAGGGCGCGGTAGTCTTTGGTAACCAACCACGGCAAGTTGGCCAGGATCGCCCTCGCTCTAACAGGTAGGTGGCCTGAGGAACAAGTGGGCGAACAGGAAAGATTCGTCATCCTTCCCCCTCAGCACCATCATGCTCTCCATGAGCTCCACGGCTGATCTGTCACCTAACTCTGATCATGTTAGGAGTCTCTCTGCCCTGTCACTGTCAGACAGGGTATAGCGCTAGAGTAGCATCTGCTTGAGTGCTTCATATTTCCCTTGGGCCGGCAGCTCCTGGAGCAGGCTCGTCACCTGTTGCGTGATGCGCGCATCCAGCACAGCAACTACATAGTAATATTTCATGTCGTCCATTGTTATCCCGCGGAGTGCTAACTGGGCTTCTATATGCAGGAACCACGTGGTTGGGTTGTGAAGCCAGAAGTCTGGGAGCTTGACTGAGACAGCGCACGCGGTGCTGGTGCTCTCACTCCAGATAGTTTCCCGGGCGGTGCTCAGACCGTTCTCCATGGCACATCTTGGGGTCACCAATGTGGAGGAAGGAAGCAGACGAAGCATGAGCTGGACGACACACGAACTTTATTCCTTCTCCAACATCAAGCACAGTAAAAATCTGCCTGGGTCTCTGAGCACCTTCTTTTTATAACCTTTAATTCTGTGCCATGAGACCCAGGAAGCCCAACACTGTCATGAATGGCCCCTCAGGGCAAAGAGACAGACCCACATGCTGAACTGTGAGTTGTTAGATTTATTGAAAATAACAAAAACATAAAGTCCAAAACGGTGCTCAAATACAAAATTCCAACAAGAGAGAGTAACTTACAAATTACGCACCACTGTGAGGACAGGGCTGCGGTGGAGATGAGGAGAAACTCAGGTGAGACTTACTCAAAACAGCGGCGACATGAAATGAAAATGCTGTCCTTAAATAGGGTCAGAACAAATAACACAAGTAATGCCAGGTGTGGGGTCAATTCAATTCAATTCAATTCAACTTTATTTATATAGCGCCATTTCACAACAACAGTCATCTCATAGCACTATCAACTGTAGGGGGGAACCCCCACAGTTGCAGAAAGACCCCAGCAATCAGGTGATCCCCTGTGAGCAAGCACTTGGCGACGGTGGAGAGGAAAAACTCCCTTTTAACAGGAAGAAACCTCCAGCAGAACCAGGCTCAGGGAGGGGCAGTCATCTGCTGCGACTGGCTGGGGGGTGAGGGGATAGAGAAGAAGAAAAGAACAGACATGTAGAGAGCAACCAGCACGATGGGGACTCAATCTATGGGAGAGAACAAACAAATGTTAATGACCAGCAAAAAAAATATTTCATAGAGAGTGAGGAAAGGAGTGAGGCCCAGTGCATTACTGGAGGTCCCCCGGCTGACTAAACCTATTAGCAGCATAACTAAGGGAGGGTTCAGAAACACATGATCCCTCCCTAATTGTAGGCTATATCAAAAAGGTAGGTTTTAGCCCTATTCTTAAAAACAGAGATCGAGTCTGACTCCCGAATCCAGATTGGCAGCTGATTCCACAGGAGAGGAGCTTGATAACTGAAGGCTCTGCCTCCCATTGTACTTTTGGAGATTCTAGGTATTACAAGTAATCCTGCATTTTGGGAGCGTAGTGCTCTGTTAGGATAATACGGTAGTATCAGATCTTTTAAATAAAAAGGAGCCTGATTGTTTAGAGCTTTGTAAGTAAGAAGAAGGATTTTAAACTTAATTCTAAACTCTATGGGAAGCCAATGAAGGGAGGCCAGAACCGGAGAGATATGATCTCTCTTTCTAGTACCTGTTAAAACTCTTGCTGCAGCATTTTGGATCAGCTGAAGACTTTTTAAAGATGTTTTAGGACAGCCTGATTATAAAGAATTACAATAATCTAATCTCGAGCTAACAAAAGCGTGGATCAGCTTCTCAGCATCACTCTGAGACAAGATGCTCCTAATCTTGGCAATATTACGCAAATGATAGAAGGCAGTCTTAGAAACAAATTTAATATGTGAATTGAAGGACAAATCCTGATCAAAAATAACTCCAAGGTTCCTCACAGAGCTATTAAGAGAAAGAGTAACTGCATCCAAACTGAAAGTTTGATTTGGAAAGGAATTTCTAAGGTTTTTTGGACCAACAAGAATGACTTCAGTCTTATCTGAATTTAATAGCAGGAAATTACAAGTCATCCAAGCTTTGATTTCCTTAAGACAGGCTTCTAACTTGGCTAATTGATTACTATCATCTGTCTTCATTGACAGGTATAATTGCGTGTCATCTGCATAACAATGAAAATGTATACAGTGCTTTCTAATAATGTTGCCTAACGGAAGCATATATTAACTAAAAAGAGTAGGGCCTAGCACAGATCCCTGTGGAACTCCATGACTAAGCTTTGAGCTGAAAGAAAACTCATTATTTACATGAACAAACTGGAACCTATCAGATAAATAAGATCTAAACCACTGCAACAAAGTTCCATTAAGTCCAACATAGTGTTCTAATCTATCAAGTAGAATATGATGATCAATAGTATCAAAAGCTGCACTAAAGTCTAAAAGGACAAGTACAGAAACTAGTCCATTATCAGATGCAATGAGGAGGTCGTTAGTGATCTTGGCTAAGGCTGTTTCAGTACTATGACGGATTCTAAACCCAGATTGAAACTCTTCAAGTAAACCATTTCCCTGCAGGTGGTCAAGTAATTGCGTAGCAACAACTCTTTCTAAGATTTTTGAAATGAAAGGGAGATTAGAGATTGGTCTATAGTTAGCTAAAGCTCCTGGATCTAGCGTTGGCTTTTTGAGTATGGGTTTAATTACAGCCGTTTTAAAAGCTTGCGGTACATGGCCTAAAGTTAATGAAGAATTGATTATATGAAGAATAAAGCTACCAATAAGTGGGAAGACTTCTTTAAATAACCTGGTAGGAATAGGGTCTAAAAGACAAGTTGAAGGTTTGGATGAGGAAACTATTTTGTCTAACTCACAAAGGTCGATTGGAGTAAACTCATCAAGACAGACATCAATAGAAGGAGTTGTAGTAGTTACAGTATTTAAGTTAACTGTGGGAAGAATCTGATTGATTTTATCTCTGATGGATGAAATTTTATTATTGAAAAAGTTCATAAAGTCCTGACTAGTAAGCTCTAAGGGAATGCTAGGATTGACAGAGTCCTGACTCTTTGTCAACCTGGCTACAGTACTGAAAAGAAACCTGGGATTATTCTTGTTCTCTTCTATTAATGCAGAGTAATAACTCGTTCTAGCTTTTCTAAGAGATTTTTTATAAATTAAAAGATGATTTCTCCAAGCTAAATAGATTTCATCTAAATTAGTAGAGCGCCATTTTCTTTCTAATTGACGAGTCTTCTGTTTTAAGCTACGAGTTTCTGTGTTGAACCAAGGAGTTAGAAATCTCTGATTAGACTTTTTCTTTTTTAAGGGGGCCACCAAGTCTAGAGCCTGATGCAGAGAAGCTGAAACACTATCCACCATGTTATCAATTACAGAAGGAGCAAGCTGTCTATAGCTTATTTCCGTTGTGTTGACACATGGCATAGAGGAAACAATCTGCATAAATTTGGAAACAGCATCATCTGAGAGGCATCTACTGTGATAATATTTTTCTTTAGGAGCCAAATAGTCAGAAATAGTAAAATCAAAGGTTAACAGACAATGGTCTGACAGTACAGGGTTATGAGGAGACACTACAAGATTTTCTATTTCTATGCCATATGTCAGAACAAGGTCCAATGTATGGTGGAGGTAATGAGTAGAATTTCCTACTTTCTGAGAAAACCCAATCGAGTCTAATATTGAATTAAAAGCCACATTAAGGCAGTCACTATCTACATCCACATGTATATTAAAGTCCCCTACTATAATTATTCTATCAGATTTCAGCACTAAATCAGCTAAGAAATCAGCAAATTCGGATAAAAATTCTGAATAGGTTGATGGGGGACGATAAACTATGGCAAATAAAATTGGGTTTAACCTAAAATTGCTAAAGTGCCCAATACTGAGGACCAGGCCCTCAAAGGAATTATAACATGTTTTTTGCTTTACATTAACTAGTAATTTGGAATGGTAAATTGTTGCTACTCCTCCTCCACGACCAGAACTTCTGGGATTTTGACAGTTTAAATAACCAGAGGGAGTTGATTCATTTAAACCAACATAATCCTCTTGCCCTAACCAAGTCTCTGTAAGGGAAATTAAATCAATCTGATGATCAATTAACAGATCATGGACTAACAGAGACTTGGGAGTTAGAGACCTAATATTTAATAAACCACATTCAATTTTTAAATTATGAGGAGGAACAGAGGCCAAATCATTCAATTTAGAGGCTTTATGTTTAATTTGAGTTTTACCAATATTTTGCTTTATCACTTTGGGATGCTTATACATTATATTTTTATTTACTTTGGAGGGAGCAGACAACGATTCTCTGATGGGGAAGACAGGGGCTAAGCTGAGGGGTGGCGGATGAAGAGGAGCTGCAGAGAGGCGTGTAAGACTGCGACTCTGCTTCCTGGTCCCAACTCTGAGTAGTCAGGGTTTTGGAAATTTGGATAAAAAAGATGCCAGATTGTTAGATAAATGAGAAGCACCATCCAAAGTGGGATGAATGCTGTCTCGTCTCATAAGACCAGGTTTTCCCCAAAAAGAGCTCCAATTGTCAATGTAGGCCACGTCATTTTTAGGACACCACACAGACAGCCAGCGGTTGAAGGATGACAAGCGGCTAAACATGTCATCACTGGTCAGATTGGGGAGGGGCCCAGAGAATACTACAGTGGCAGACATCGTTTTTGCAAAGTCACACACCGATTCTACATTAAGTTTCGTGACTTCCGACTGCCGGAGACGGATGTCATTAATGCCGGCGGGTCACATGAGGGGCAGAAGGTAGCAATGATTAATTGGATCAGCTGAAAGTAATGAGAGGAGATCAACCGGCAGACAGCTGACAGTGCTATACCCACACGGAGCACCAACCAGAAAATGCCCTGACAGCTGTCAATCACAACAATAAGGAATTAGAAGAATAAAATATAAACAAGTACAAACTGAGAAATAGATACCAATTGATACAGAATCAGAGCATAGTAAAACTAAGACATAAACAGGAAAATAACAAACATTGCAGGGATAACAAAAACCTAAAGGCACAATAATACAACAAATACAAAGAAAAAGCCATGAGACTGAGCATGGCGGAAAACTCCAGTGCTCAGCTCATGACAGAGCCCCCCTCTCATGGGGTGGTACCCAGACACCCCAGGGTAAGATCAAAAGAAAAAGAAAGACCCCCCCCCCCCCCTCAAGAGGAGCACAACAATAGTCCACCCAGGGTGGGTGGTGGGGAGAACAGGCTAGGAGGGAACAAAACAACCCCACTCAGGAGCCACACCAGGCAAAACCCCAACCCTCCTAAGCCCCCTGGACAGAAGAGCTAGACAGTTCAGGCGGACGGCCAGAGTCCCAGGCCTGCCAGATGCCATGATAGAATGAGTCGGGTGGCTTCCCAGAGAATGTGGGCCACCCAACTCCGCGGCACAGTCTGTCGGGTGGTCTTCCAGAGTTTTTCAACCACATGAACAGAAGGGGTGGTCCAGGAGGCGGCTGTCCAACAAGAAACCTTAGTGGTGAGCACAACAGGGGAGTCGGGGGAACCACGATGATGTCAGGAGGAGGAGAGGGAACCCCGACTCCACTGTCGTACTCACCACTAAGGCTTGCTGTTGGACCACCCCTTCTGTTCATGTGGTTGAAAAACTCTGACAGACCACCCAACAGACTGTGCCGCGGAGTTGGGTGGCCCACGTTGGTGGCCCCCAACGGCCTTTGGCAGAGCAGAGGGGACCCCGACGGCGTCTGGCAAAGGAGTGGGAACCACGACAGCGTCTGGCAGAGGAGGGGGAACCACGACGGCGTCTGGTAGAGGAGGGGGGACTACGACGGCATCTGACAGAGCAGAGGGGACCACAGCGGCCTCTGGCAAAGGAGGGGAAACCACAACAGCATCAGGCAAAGGAGAGGGGACCATGACACCCTCGGAATGGCCAGCAGCACCTTCGGTAGTCCCGGACCAGGACATTGTAGCACCCGTGGGTGGCTCCAGACTGGAGCAAGGTTGCACCCACGGTGGTCCCAAACTGGGACATGACTGCAACCGTGGAAGATCTGGACTGGAGTGAGGTTGCACCCGCAGTGGTCCCGGATTGGGACAAGGGTGCATCTGCAGAGGCTCCGGACTGGAGCAAGGCAGCACCCGCGGTGGCTCCAGGCTGGAGCAAGGCAGCACCCGCGGTGGCTCCGGGCTAGAGCAAGGCAGCACCCGCGGTGGCTCCGGGCTGGAGCGAGGCAGCACCCGCGGTGGCTCCGGGCTGGAGCGAGGCAGCACCCACGGTGGCTCCGGGCTGGAGTGAGGTAGCACCCGAGGTGGCTCTGGGCTGGGCCAGAGCTGCACCCATGGTGGGTCTGGAATGGGCCAATGCTGCATTCTCAAAGGCCCCGGGCTGGAACAGAGCACCCACAATGACTTCCACTGGAAGGGAAGCAGCACCCATGGAGGACTCGGACTGAGCCATAGTTTTACCCTCAATGGACCCGGACTGTCCCAAGGCTGCACCCTCGGAGGCCCGGGCTGGAACGGAACACCTGCAATGACCTCCACAGGGAAGGAAGCAGCACCCATGGGGGCTGAGCCACAACTGCACCCTCAATGGACCCGGACTGGGCCAAGGCTGCACCCTCGGAAGCCCCAGGCTGGAGCAGAGCACCTATGTCTACCTCCACAGGGAAGAAAGCAGCACCTATGGGGGACCCAGACTGGGCTACAGCTGCACCTTCGGAGGCCCCGGGCTGGGACGGACTGCCCACAACGACCTCTATTGGAGGGGGTGCAGCACCCACGAAGACATCAGCCGGAGGGGGAGCAGCACCCACGGAGGTCCCTGGCTGGAACAGAGCGCCCACGATGACCTCAGCGAAAGGAGCTGAACCCATGATGATTTTGGATGGAGAGCCAGGATCCACGCAGACTTCTGGCAGAACTGGACAATCCTTGGTGACCCTGGGGGAAAGCTCAGGCAAACGAGGTAGAAAAACAGGGTCAGGGTCACCGGCAGTAGTGGAGCCCGGTGAGGTGAGCTCATGCGCAGCTGATGGCTGTGCTTGGTCCGCCCCACCAAGAGCCAGGCAAGATTGCTCCAAAATAGAAGCAACAAAGACATAGGAGGGCACTTCCCTGATCTCAAGCTCCATCGATCCAGGTAATGGTTCTTCGGGCCTGGCCCTCTGGAGGTCTAGCTTCAATTCTGCTGTGGCGGCCCCTGCAGCAGACATGGTGGTCGATGCAGCCCTGGGAACCTCCACTGATGTGGCCCACGCAGGTGGCTTGCCCGGCGTGGCAACAGGAGGGCTGTTTCTTGCTGGCGCTGGATCCTGCTCAGCTGAAGCCTGGGGATGCTTCTTCATCAGCTCAGGTGTCTGCTCGGTCTCCGTGCCTTCCCTCTGTCTGGAGGATGGCTGCGGGGCTGGAACCAGGTCCTCCAGAGCCACAGGCCCCACCATCATCCGGCAACTCAGTTCTGGGGCCGGCAGACACTCGGGGAGAAAAGGAGACATGGAGAGGGCACGTGATAAGTCTTTTGCTGCAGCAGGCGGTGAGGGCTCACAGGACTGCGGGGATTGAGCCTCGCCACCAGGAATCAGGCAAGATAATTCATATGTTGGTAAAAGAGAGTGAAATGACACTTGCCTGTGTTCCTTGGGCATGATGTTTTCTGCTGCAGCAGGTATGGAATCCATCCTCTCTGTGGCCTCAACAGTTGTGGGCCCCTCAGTGGAATGTGGAGGAGCTGCCTCTGCAGCCATGGTGATGGGTGGAGCCGGGAAGGAAACAGATGACCTCTCAGCAGCGGGAGGGATTGCCGAGGGGAAGCAGTAAACAGCAGCTGTGGGTAAAGAAGAAGCTGGCAGAACAGCTGGAGAGGAAAAACACTGAGGATGCACTGCAGTGGGAGTCTTCTGCCTCGGCGAAGGGGAGGTTGCTTTCTGAGCGGTGGAGATATTCCTCTGGCAACGGCAGCTTGAAGCGGATGGTGAGACGTCGGCTCCTGGAGAGGAGGAAGAGGCCCCGTTGGAACCTCCTTCAGTTCCTGGGTGAGATCCGGGAGGAGCCATGGCTTAAACTCAAGAAGGAGCTCAGTCTCTGCTATAACGACTTGCCTGCGCTCCTCCTGCTCCTCAGCCGATGGAGCAGGCTGGTGTTTGGGAGGAGGAGGCGGAGATGCCGCCGGAGAATGGCAAGAGGCTGGAGGCTTCCATGTGCACGGGCGCTTGCTCTTCGTCGGCACAGGCACAGACATATGAATTGATTCCCCCAGCCCTTGAGTCATCGATGGTGGGAGGAATACTGAGAGAAGTAGGTCATTGAGCTCCGGGTGGTTCCATAGGCTGGGGCATGCCCCATGTACCTGCGCCACACCCTCCAGGCATTCTTGGGCTGTTTCGGTGATACGGGAGGTACAGGTCTGCATGGCGATGTCCTCCAATATGCACACAGACCACTGCTCTGCTTCGCTCAGTCCCAGGGTTGAATAGTCCAGGATGACCGACATGATAGCTCCACAGAACAGGTGAGTGATAACAAAGGCGAAAATCCACAACTCACAGCAGCTGGGTCATTTACTGTCCACTGTCTTCTGTCATGAATGGCCCCTCGGGACAAAGAGACAGACCCAAGTGCTGAACTGCAAGTTGTGAGATTTATTGAAAATAAAAACATAAAGTCCAAAATGGTGCTCAAACACAAAATTCCAACAAGAGAAAGTAACTTACAAATTACGCACCAGAGTGAGGACAGGGCTGTGGTGGAGATGAGGAGAAACTCAGGTGAAACTTACTCAAGACAGTGCCAACATGAAATGAAAATGCTGTCCTTAAATAGGGTCAGAACAAATAACACAAGTAATGCCAGGTGTGGGGTCACATGAGGGGGCAAAAGGCAGCGGGGTTTTCCAGTCACTTATGTAATTGGTGACGTGGTGCTCATGAAAACGTTGGATATTTGCGTGAAAAAAAGGCTGTTTGACTTAGAACTGCACAGACCAACCTATTTTGTCATATTCTATTATGTGTTGAAAAATTAGAGGAAGTCAGAAACGTGTCATCAGTACTTTAATGTATTAATTAAACATGTTGAACTGTTATTTTTTCAGAAGTCAAACCTTTTTTCCCATTAATGTCAGTTTATTAACCAATGTCAGTAATATAAAATTACAGTATGATGTGGTTGAAATAACTTGCTTTAAGATAACTTCTAAAGTCCTGTAGAGACATCGGGAAGTTAATGTTCTTCATTTGCTTATGTGGTGATGATGTGGTGCTGTAAAAAAACCCCGCCTAAGGTTATTTTTGGAGAAAGCGGAGCACATTATGAAGCTGAGGAGGGACAGGACATCTGTAATAATGTGATTATGCTGATCTTAAAAATGTCCATCACATCTGAAGTGATAATCAGATTTCTCTGATTTTTTTTTTCTGGTTTATTTCTGAGATCCACGGTGGAGAACCTGCAGGAACCAAGGGTCAGCTGTGGAGAGAACGGGCTGGAGTCCAGATTTATAAAACTGATATTTGACTGAAATAACACAACAAAAGAGATTTGAAGAATCATTTTATTGATTGTGTGACAGGTTAAAAATAAAAATGAATAAATTAATTAAAAGCGTATCATACACAAGTTAAAAAGCAGATTACAGGTTAAAAAGTCAGTTAAAAAGCTGATTGTAGACAATATATACAGTTAAAAATGAGAGTTAAAAAGATTAATAGTTCATTATTATTTTTTGCACATGATTGTTACATTTAAAAACATTAATACAGTACTAAAAAAGTTTAAATACTATGTACACTATTTACAGTTTGTTGAAAGTTTGATGATTCACAAATCGATTGCTTTCACCCCGAGAGAGAACTGTGTTGTGCGCTTGCGCAGAAGTTTCCATGTTCTTTTGAATAAAGCAAAATGGAGTGAAGACGTAGACCGCGACTGTTCATTATTTTTTGCTCAAAAGTACAACATACCTCTCCCAACCTGTGGAGCAGAGGGCACAACAATTGTGATTTTTTTAGCAGTTTAATTTGCAAACTGAAACAAGCTGAATAAAAATATTGTATGTTTACTGTTAATAGAAAAACTGCATTTCAGTGAAGTAGTTTTTTGAAAAGGATTATTTTTTGCAAGATAATTCTAGAAGAGATTTTCATATATTTGTTACACACAGAGTGAAACATTTTAAACCCGATTTAATATTGATGATAATGATTATAGTGTTTTAAAATTAAATGACAAATCATGATTTTCTAATTTACTGAGATGGTCCAACTGAGATGAAGCTGAAGATAGAATCTGTTCTACTGCTGCTGAAAATCATTGAGGCTCATCATCCTACAGCACAGAACTGTGGTCTGCTGCAGAACATTAGAACCTAAATGTCAGAGCTGATACAAGGCAGAACATGCAATTATTTAGCTACATCATGGTTAGAAACGATAACAGTAAATTGTTATATTTTCTACTGGTTTTGTAATTAAGAATATATTTTGTAGTTCAATCTAATTGATATACATATTTAAAATAATAACAATTTATCTATTTTGTGGTTTTAATTTACCTTAATTTTACCTGCTAACTTTAACATGAGCTAAAGTCTTATTTTTTTTCTGTCATGGTCCTCTGTGTCTGGTGAAGTAAAAGGTAAAGAAATACAATAATAAAAAAAGTTTAAAAAAATAATGTTCTATTGCTGTCAAAAATGTCAGCAAAAAAACCCTCAACTGACACTGTCATGGTTGCTAGGCAACAGAGTAGTGCCTGCTCACACAAACATACTGTACATCCTCCAAAGACTAGACCATCTCATTTAACAGCCATAAATCAACCTTTAGATGCAGCCTGCCCAACCTTTGAGTGCTCTGGCCTCCTGGGCCGTGGTCTATGAGGCTGCAACACCTGAATGGAGACACAGTCACAGTCTGTCCAGCATGTCCTGGGTCTGCCTCGGGGTCTCCTCCCAGTGGGACATGCCTAAAAAGACCTCAAGTGGGAGGCATCCAGGAGGCATCCTGATTAAATGCCAACTGGCTCCTTTCGATATGGAGGAGCAGCGGTTCCACTCTGATCCTCTCCCAGATGACTGAGCTCCTCGCCCTGTCTCTGAGGGTGAGCCCAGCAATCCTATGGTGAAAGCTCATTTCAGCCGCTTGTATCTGGGATCTCATTCTTTTGGCCATTACCCAAAGCTCATGACCATAGGCGAGGGTAGGAACGGAAATTGAGCAGTAAATTGACAGTTTTGCTTTAGAGTTCAGCTCCCTCTTCACCTCAACAGACCGGTACAGCGTCTGCCTCACTGCAGATGCTGCTCTGATCTGTCTGTCAATCTGCTGCTCCATTCTCCCCTCACTAGTGAATGAGACCCCGAGATACTTAAACTCCTCCACTTGGGACAGGAGCTTGTCCACAACCCGGAGAGGACAATTCACCCTTTTCCGGCTGAGCACCATGGACTCGGACTTGGAGGTGCTGATTCTCATCCCAGCTGCTTAACACTCAGTAGCAAACCGTCCCAGCAAGACCTGTAGGTCATTACTGGATGAAGCCAACAGGACAACATCATCTGCTAACAGCAGAGATGAGATCCTGTGGTCACCGAACATGACACCCTCCGTTCCTGGGTTGTACCTAGAAATCCTGTCCATAAAAATTATGAACATGATCAGTGACAAAGGGCAGCCCTGGTGGAGTCCAACTCTCACTGGAAACAAGTTTGGCTGAGTATTGACAATACAAACCAAACTCTTGCAATGGTCGTATAAATGGTAATGGTAAATGGTATTTTTGAATGAATGAATGAATCTTTATTTCAGATAGATTAAAAGTAAAGATTAAAAAGAAACAGAATAATATAACAAAGGCGAAAAAATCCAACAAGGTCAAATTAAACAATAACTCCTCTGATTATACAGTTCAACATAAGTTATCCGAAATGGGTGATGGCTGAAGCCGCAGCTTATATTGCCCACCCATATGCCATCCAAGAATTCAAAAGAAAAACAAAACAAGAGCAATTCAGAACAAAGCTAAGACAAAATGTGACAAAAAAAAACTAAGCAACAACACAACACAGACTGGATATGACAATCCTTATGTGATTTTACATGTCATCTTGTTTTTGTTTAAATTGTCCAAATGGAAAAAGGTGGATTGTCCTCTCTGGGTTGGGGACAGGCTCCTGCCCCAAGTGGAGGAGCTTAAGTATCTTGGGGTCTTGTTCACGAGTGAGGGGAAAATGGAGCGAGAGATCGACAGACGGATTGGAGCAGCATCTGCAGTGATGCGGACGTTGTACTGGTCTGTTGTGGTGAAGAGGGACCTTAGTTCTAAGGCAAAGCTGTCGATTTACCAGTCAATCTATGTTCCTACTCTCACCTATCATCACGAGCTTTGGGTAATGACCGAAAGAACGAGATCGCGGATACAAGCGGCTGAAATGAGCTTTCTTCGTAGGATTGCTGGACTCACCCTCAGAGATAGGGTGAGGAGCTCAGTCATCCGGGAGAGGCTCAGAGTAGAACCGCTGCTCCTCCACATTGAAAGGAGTCAGTTGAGGTGGTATGGGCATCTGATTAGGATGCCTCCTGGACGCCTCCCACTTGAGGTGTTTCAGGTACGTCCCACTGGGAGGAGACCCCGGGGCAGACCCAGGACTCGGTGGAGAGACTATGTCTCCCAGCTGGTCTGGGAACGCCTTGATATCCCCTCTGAAAAGCTGGAGCAGGTGGCTGGGGAGAGGGAAGTCTGGGCTTCTCTGCTTGAACTGCTGCCTCCGCGACCCGGACCTCCGGAAAAGCAGTAGAAGATGGATGGATGGATGGATGTCCAAACGTTGTACATGATTTTAATTCAGGTCCAAAATCGTTCCATAATCTGACTCCTTGCACTGAAACACAGTGTTGCTTGGTGGTAGTTCTCACTGAAGGTTTTTGAAATATACATGTCCCTCTGAAATGATATTATTTCTCCCTTATTTGGAACAGCTTTTGGATATTTGCGGGCAGTGATAGATTCTTCACTTTAAACATTATTACTGCAGTTTTAAAGTCAACCAGATCTTTCAACTTGAGAGCTTTTAATTTAAGAAAAAGTGGGTTTGTTGGTTCCCTGTAAGCAGCTTTGTTTATTATTCTAATAGCTCTCTTCTGAAGCATAAAGACTGGATATATGTTTGTTTTATATGTATTTCCCCATACTTCAGTACAATATGTCATGTATGGGAGTATTAATGAATGATACAAAGTATATAATGTGGGTTGATTCAGCAAATATTTCACTCTGTGTAGTATTGCGATTGATTTAGATATTTTACCTTTAATATAATTAATATGTGACTTCCAACACAGTTTATTATCAATTATTACTCCAAGAAATTTAGTTTCAGATACCCTTTCAATCTCTACACCATTTACACTGAGTTTAGATACTAAGTTGTTGTGATAGTTGTTAAAAACTATAAATTTTGTCTTACTTAAATTGAGCGTTATTTTGTTTGAATCAAACCACAGTTTAAGCTTTCCTAATTCCTTTCCGAGTGTATCCAAAAGTTGTTCCAAATTGCTTCCACTGCATAATAAATTAGTGTCATCGACAAACAATATTAAATCCATTTTTTCCGAGACTTTACATATATCATTTATATACATATTGAATATCAATGGCCCCAAAACTGAACCCTGTGGGACTTCACAAGTAGCCTTCAGTAACTGTGAGTTTTTGTTACCAACACATACATACTGATATCTATTCTTTAAGTAACTACTTAACCAGGACAGTGCTACCCCCCTAATACCACAATTTTGTAGTTTCTTTAATAATAAATTCACCTATATAGCGCTTTTATTCTCATTTCTAGATGACCAAAGCACTTTACAGATCCTGTTATCCACCTATTCACACACACACACACACACACACACACACACACACACATATAAGGACCAGATAGTTCATAACAGCAAGCCCAATACCCCATACTCCTGCAGCACCCCCCACAAGAGACCATGACGGATGTGGTCGAATGCGTTCTCCAAGGTCCAATGCTACAATGCTTTCTGCACAGGTCCTGAGCACGTGTCTGGAGACTCCATCTGGGCCTGGCGCTTTTCGAGGGTTTATTCTCTGCAGTATGGCAGTCACCATGACAGATCTGTGGACAAGGATCATCCTCCCATCTTTTGGCAATTGTGTGGAACAAGTTTCGTCCTTCAAGTTCTTGGGAACCGACATCTTGGACAATCTCTCGTGGGCATCCAACACCAATGCTCTGCTGAAGAAGGCCCAACAGCATCTCTTTTTTTTTTAGATTGTTAAAAAAATCTGGCCTCTCTCAGCGTGTCCTGCTCTCCTACTCCCGCTGCACCACAGAGAGCATCCGTACATACTGCATCAGCGTGTGGTTCCACAGTTGCACTGCGGCTGAGCAGGAGGCACTTCAGAATCAGAATCAGAATCAGAATCAGCTTTATTGGCCAAGTACGCACAACACATACAAGGAATTTGACTTTGGCTAAAAACTTGCTCTCGTTGTTCAGGTGGAGGATTTAAATAAGGATTCAATGACAACAGAGTATGTACAGTAAATTACAGTCTGTCCACGTTTCTATAAAAGGATGCAAATATATACAGGAATATATGCAGTTATTTATTAGCATCTGATGGAAAGAGCTGAGAGAGTAATTGGATTGCGGCTCCCAGAACTGGAGGACATCTACCACACTCGCTGTCTCAGGAAAGCAAGGTCTATCTGTAAAGACTCCACACATCTATTCCATCTACAGTTTGAACTGTTGCCCCCTGGTAAACACTTTAGAGCATTTTGGCTTTGTACAACAAGACTGAGGGACAGTTTTATTCCAAGTGCAATCCACATTTTAAATGGTCTTTAGGACCCTCTCGTTGTCGTATGTTGCATATTTGCACAGGTTGTACTATGTAAAGTCAGTTTTGTTTGTTTTATCCCTTTTAATGCTATTTATTCCTGTTTTTTATCCTTCTTTCTTAAATTATCATGTAGAAATGCATCCAAATTTTATTATGCATCATTGTATAATGACAGTAAAGGAATTCTACTCTATTCTATTTGAAGTCCACAAAACACATGTGGACTGGTTGGGCAAACTCCCACGAGGGTAAAGAGTTGGTCCGATGTACCATGGCCTGAATGAAAATCACACTGCTCCGCCTGAATCTGAGGTTCAACCAACAGTCGGACTCTCCTCTGCAGTACCCTAGCATAGACCTTCCCAGGGAGGCTGAGAAGTGTGAAGAAGGGTGTATTCCCCCTAAAGTTAGAACACACCCTCCGGTCCCCCTTTTTAAAAAGAGGAACCACCACCCCAGTTTGCCATGCCAAAGGCACTGTCCTCGACCTCCATGCAATGTTGCAGAGGCGTGTCAACCATGACAGCCCTACAACATCCAGGGCCTTGAGGTACTCAGGGTGAATCTCGTCCACCCCTAGGGCCCGGCCACCAAAGAGTTTTTTAACCACTTCGGTGACCTCAGCCGCTGTGATGGATGAGTCGTTCCCTTGTCCTCAAACTCTGCTTCCTCTGTTGAAGGCGTGTCAGTGGGATTGAGGAGATCCTTGAAGTATTCCTTCCACCGCCCGACGATATTCCCAGTCGAAGTCAGCAGCACCCCATCTGCACCACACACAGTGTGGACAGGGAGCTGCTTCCCCCTCCTGAGCCACCGGACAGTTTGCCAGAATCTAGTCAAGGCCAACTGAAAGTCTTGTTCCATGGCCTCACCAAACTCCTCCCACACCCGGGTTTTTGCTTCAGCAACCACTCGAGCTGCACTACACTTGGCCTGTTGGTACACCTCAGCTGCGTCGGGAGTCCCACAAGCCAACCAAGCTTGATGGGACTCCTTCTTCAGCTTGATGGCCCTCCTCATCAATGGTGTCCACCACTTGGTTCGGGGGTTGCTACCACGAGATGCACCAACAATCTTGCAGCCACAGCTCTGGGCAGCTGCTTCAACAATGGAGATGGAGAACATGACCCATTCAGACTCCATGTCTCCAGACTCCCTTGTAGTTATCTATAGACACAAAATAGTCCTTGTCTTTTATATAGGACTCAAACCAGCTAAGTGCTGTACCAGAAAGTCCTACCCAGTTTTTCAGCCGGTCTACTAAGATGTTATGGTCGACCATGACAAATGCAGTGCTGAGGTCCAGTAGAACAAAGATTGAAATGTTGCTACTATCTGTATTGGAGCGGATGTCATTAAGGACCTTAACTAGAGCTGTCTCAGTGCTGTGGTGTGGCCAAAAACGTGACTGGAAGAATCTGATAGGATCAGCTCGAATCTGATTGGCCAGTACGTTCTATTAATGTGTATCTTAAAAGTAGCAGGCTACAAGTATGGAAATCTGAGGCATTTATTTGTTTCCAAATTTTAATTAGTATCTTTTTACTAGGGGTGTAACGGTACATATATTCAGATTCAGATTTTTCGGTACGGCACAGTGCAGAGGTGTACTGAGGTTCCACATGGACTATGTTGAGTGACAGACATTAACTGCCTCGCACCGTACATGTAAACAAGCAGCTTGTGGCTGCCCTACTAGTGAACATCAAAGCCAGAGCTTGAA
The DNA here is from genome assembly GCA_020510985.1 of Pholidichthys leucotaenia. Taxonomy (NCBI): domain Eukaryota; kingdom Metazoa; phylum Chordata; class Actinopteri; order Cichliformes; family Pholidichthyidae; genus Pholidichthys; species Pholidichthys leucotaenia. Next base: position 298,184,567 of record CM035840.1, read on the forward strand.
GACCTTCTTCACATGTCTCCTGTCTGGGAACACTTCAGCTTTCCAGTGAAATATGTGAACGGACAAAGGCAAGAAATAAGAAGAAAACAGCATTGGATATGCTTTTGGCATTATGTTGAACTTGTTAACTTATTTGAAACGGCACTACGCGGACATGAATATTCATTGCAGCACCAAAAAAAGAAAAAACCTAGTGTGGTACAAGCGCAGCTTCCAGTGGCATTTAGACAGCCTCTCCAGGGCTCTTCAGACTGAGCCAAAGTAATAACAAATGCCATTGGTGTTTTTATAGCAGCAGATCTAAGGCCAAATTCAGTTGTTGAGAACATCAGGTTTAAACACATGCTGAAGCTAACTGAGCCCCAGTATGAAGTTCCTTGTTGTGCCCGCTTCGGCCGGAAAATAATTCCTTCCTTTTAACCACTTGCGCTCCGTTGTTCCGCGGGTGGGCAAGTCTCTGCGTCCTATGACGCACGAGGGCGCACGAGAGCGCGCTCGTGCGCCCTCGTGCGCATGACGCATGATAAGGATATTGATGGTGATGATGTAGGTGGTGTGCCCGCCAAGCACCACTGAAAAAAAAATCTGCAAACACAGCCGCGAACAGATTAGTTCATCTGATTGACCTCTCATTCGACTAATAAGAGCCTTGAATTGGGTTTCTGAAACCTTGAGGAGCCAATGAATGAAAATCTAGGAAGGAGGACCCGCCTACTGTGAACGCAGGAGCCAATTGAAGCACAGAAATTCAGGCTGGGTGAAGCGATATTTACTGCTGCAGAAGGACTCTGTACGAATCTACTACAGACCCAGGCTTGCCCAGCAGCATGGAAAACACCCACAAGTGGGACCTGCACTCATTCCAGCAGAATAGACGGAGGCCGACGACAAAAGTCGTAAATCATTCGCCAAAACGGCAATAATGGAATTATGTTGATCGGGATCCACGAGCGGAGCAGCGTCGCGTTCGTCTGACGCGTGGGAAGAGCTGTTCGCCACGACTCTGCTGCTTTGAAGACGTAAGGTGTTATAAGCTAAATTATTATTTATCCCTGAAAACTGTAATCCAAAAATGACTTTTGACCGATCGGTAAATTACAACTGTACTGCGCACGAAGTGCGTGCGCCGCGATAAACGGTTCATTTGCCGTGTTCGGACCGTGAACGCCCCCCCCCCCCCCCCCGCTGCAGAAGAGGAGCGGGGGGGGGCACGGTCCGAACGCTCCCCGGTCCGCGGGAGGAAGCATATCAGTCTATTCCATCATGTAGCGATGGCCCTCTTCTGTAGCGAGGGGGGGGGGGCGTTCACGGTCCGTTCACGGTTCCCCACACACACACACACACACACACAGTAGCGAGGGGGGGGGGAGCCGCTGTGAAAACATGCAAGGAAAAAAAAAAAAAAAAAGAGTGTATTCCATCATGTAGCGAGGGCCGAATTTGGTCCTTGGTAGCGGGGGGGGGGGAACGACCCCCCGCCCACACACACACACACAGACACAGCCCTGAGTGTGACCTTTCATTAGAGCATAAAATGAAGATTCTACATTGAATTATTCAAAAGTTACAGACGTTTTTCCAAACTGTGCCATTTGGCACAATTTGGCACAGTTCCATAACGCCTGGGAACAGCCTGAGAACAAAGCTGTGTAAAATATTCATTTTTTGTGGTATTGTTACCAAATTTGGATCTCAGCTGGATAACACTTGGTTCTACATTTCTGTTGCATTTTCCAGCCGGATCGGACAGCTGTGTGTTATTTACAAGCATTTGTATCCAAAAAAACACTGTGTCCAATTTTTTTTTCTTCAAGTTCAGTATGTTTAGATGACTGTAACTCAGTGGCCGGAGCACGTAGAGAGATTATGTTTTTTTTGCCAAAAAATTCAAAGTGTTTTCTTTTAAATGAGACCAACCCCATGAAGATGCTGCAAAGGGTTGAATAACAGCTTTCGATTTACTTTGGGCACGTTATTTTTTGGCATTTTTAGGAAAATTGCCCGGAGTGCAAGTGGTTAAGAACAAGCTAAATCTTTTAATGCTGCACTTTAGGCCAGTGTTTTCAAAGGTGCCCTAGTGTGGTCCTTCTTAATTGTCCAAAAATTGCAGATAATGTGTTGTTGTTGTGCATGGGTGCCTTCAGAATCTATACACAATAATGACAAATTTGCAATTTTTTTTGACCAAATAACAAGTGAAATTAGATAATTCATTTCTCATAGAAACCTGAACATACAGTCCATCCATCCATCCATCCATCCATCTTCTACCGCTTTTCCGGAGGTCCGGGTCGCGGAGGCAGCAGTTCAAGCAGAGAAGCCCAGACTTCCCTCTCCCCAGCCACCTGCTCCAGCTCTTCAGAGGGGATACCAAGGCGTTCCCAGACCAGCTGGGAGACATAGTCTCTCCACCGAGTCCTGGGTCTGCCCCGGGGTCTCCTCCCAGTGGGACGTGCCTGAAACACCTCAAGTGGAAGGCGTCCAGGAGGCATCCTAATCAGATGCCCATACCACCTCAACTGACTCCTTTCAATGTGGAGGAGCAGCGGTTCTACTCTGAGCCTCTCCCGGATGACTGAGCTCCTCACCCTATCTCTGAGGGTGAGTCCAGCAATCCTACGAAGAAAGCTCATTTCAGCCGCTTGTATCCGCGATCTCGTTCTTTCGGTCATTACCCAAAGCTCGTGACCATAGGTGAGAGTAGGAACGTAGATTTTTTTATTTTTTTTTTTTTTTTTTTTTTTTTTTTGTTACTTATTTGTACCCGTAGGTAGACTTGGTTTGCAGTCTGGTGACAAGCCACCGGCTGCTGGTCGCTGCGTGCGCTAGCGCCCTAAACCTACATGTTTTTGGTGTGCGGGAGGAAACCGGAGAAATCCCGGAGTAAACCCACGCAACACGGGGAGAACATGCAAACTCCACACAGCTCACTGTTGGTCGGGGGCTGGGATCGAACCCACGATCTCATGATCCCCGGCCGAGGGTAAAACTGTGCTGCCACAGTGCTAAACCACTGCGCCACCGTGCAGCCAAAGACTGCACCAGATTGACTGGTAAATCGACAGCTTTGCCTTAGAACTAAGCTCCCTCTTCACCACAACAGACCGGTACAACGTCCGCATCACTGCAGATGCTGCTCCAATCCATCTGTCGATCTCTCGCTCCATTTTCCCCTCACTCGTGAACAAAACCCCAAGATACTTAAACTCCTCCACTTGGGGCAGGAGCCTGTCCCCAACCCGGAGAGGACAATCCACCTTTTTCCGGCTGAGGACCATGGACTCGGACTTGGAGGTGCTGATTCTCATCCCAGCCGCTTCACACTCAGCGGCAAACCGTCCCAGCAAGAGCTGTAGGTCATTGCTGGATGAAGCCAACAGGACAACATCATCTGCAAACAACAGAGATGAGATCCTGTGGTCACCAAGCATGACACCCTCCATTCCCTGGCTGCGCCTAGAAATCCTGTCCATAAAAATTATGAACAGGATCGGTGACAAAGGGCAGCCCTGGCGGAGTCCAACTCTCACTGGGAATGACTCCGACCGAGTGTTGGCAATACGAACCAAACTCTCACAACGGTTGTACAGAGACCGAATAGCTCGTAACAACAAGCCCGATACCCCATACTCCCGAAGCACCCCCCACAAAAATCCACGAGGGACGCGGTCAAATGCCTTCTCCAAGTCCACAAAACACATGTAAACTGGTTGGGCAAACTCCCACGAACCCTCAAGAATTCTCGAGAGGGTAAAGAGCTGGTCCGATGTGCCACGGCCAGGACGAAAACCACATTGCTCCTCCTGAATCCGAGGTTCGACCAACGGCCGGACTCTCCTCTCCAGTACCTTGGCATAGACCTTCCCAGGGAGGCTGAGGAGTGTGATCCCTCTAAAGTTGGAGCACACCCTCCGGTCCCCTTTTTTGAAGAGAGGAACCACCACCCCGGTTTGCCATGCCAAAGGCACTGCCCCCGACCTCCACGCAATGTTGCAGAGGCGTGTCAACCATGACAACCCAACAACATCCAGGGCCTTGAGGTACTCAGGGCGAATCTCGTCCACCCCCGGGGCCCGGCCACCAAGGAGATTTTTAACCACCTTGGCAACCTCAGCCCCTGTGATAGGCGAGTCATCCCCCTCGTCCCCAAACCCTGCTTCCTCTGTGGAAGGCGTATCAGTGGGATTGAGGAGATCCTCAAAGTATTCCTTCCACCGCCCGACGATATCCCCAGTTGAAGTCAACAGTGTCCCATCCGCACCATACACAGTGTGGACGGGGAGCTGCTTTCCCCTCCTGAGCCGCCGAACAGTTTGCCAGAATCTCTTTGAAGCCGACCGAAAGTCTTGTTCCATGGCCTCACCAAACTCCTCCCATACCCGGGTTTTTGCTTCAGCAACCACCCGAGCTGCACTCCGCTTGGCCTGCCGGTACACCTCAGCTGCTTCGGGAGTCCCACAAGCCAACCAAGCTTGATAGGACTCCTTCTTCAGCTTAATGGCCCCCCTCACCACTGGTGTCCACCACTTGGTTCGGGGGTTGCCACCACGAGATGCACCGACCACCTTGCGGCCGCAGCTCTGGGCCGCCGCTTCAACAACAGAGGTGGAGAACATGGCCCATTCAGACTCCATGTCTCCAGACTCCCTCGGGATGTGGTTGAAGTTCTTCCGGAGGTGGGAGTTGAAGACCTCCCGGACAGGGGCCTCAGTCAGACGCTCCCAGCACACCCTCACTATACGTTTGGGTCTACCAGGTCTGAATGGCTTCCTCCCCTGCCATCGGATCCAACTCACCACCAGGTGGTGATCAGTTGACAGCTCTGCACCTCTCTTTACTCGGGTGTCCAAGACATACGGTCGCAGGTCTGATGATACGATAACAAAATCGATCATCAACCTGCGACCTAGGGTGTCCTGGTGCCAGGTGCACATATGGACGCCCTTATGCTTGAACATGGTGTTCGTTATGGACAGACTGTGGTTAGCACAGAAGTCCAATAACTGAACACCACTCGGGTTCAGATCGGGCAGGCCGTTCCTCCCAATCACCCCCCTCCAGGTTTCACTGTCGTTGCCCACGTGCGCATTGAAGTCCCCCAGTAGGACAATGGAGTCTCCAGGAGGAGTACCCTCCAGCACCCCAGTCACAGACTCCAAAAAGGGTGGGTACTCTGAAACATCATTTGGTGCATAGGCACAAATGATGGTCAGGACCCGTTTCCCAACCCGAAGGCGCAGGGAGGCAACCCTTTCATCCACCGGGGAAAACTCCAATATAGAGGCAGCAAGGTGGGGCGATACAAGAATACCCACCCCTGCTCGTCGCCTCTCGCCCGGGGCAACTCCAGAAAAGGCCAAGCTCCAGCCCCTCTCCAGGAGACTGGTTCCGGAACCGGAGCTGTGAGGCCGACTATATCTAGCCGGTATCGCTCAACCTCGTGCACCAGCTCAGGCTCCTTCCCCACCAGAGAGGTGACATTCCACATACCAAAAGCCAGTTTAGAAAGCTTGGGATCAGTCCGCCAAGGTCTCCGCCTTTGACCGCCACCTAATCCACATAGCACCGAACCCCCATGATCCCTCCTGCAGGTGGTGAACCCACTGGAGGGCGGACCCATGTAACTCCTTCGGGCTGAGCCCGGCCGGGTCCCATGGGTGGAAACCCGGCCACCAGACGCTAGCCTTCGAGCCCCTCCCCCAGGCCTGGCTCCAGGGTGGGGCCCCGGTAACCCCATACCGGGCGGGGTACACTGAATCCTTGATATACAATTTATCATGAGAGTCTGTTGGATCGTTCTTAGTCTGGCCCTTCACCCAGGACCAGTTTGTCTTGGGAGACCCTATCAGAGGCAAATTGCCCCGGACAACATAGCTCCTGGGATCACTGGGGCACGCAAACCCCCCCACCACGATAAGGTGACGATCCATGAGGGAGTGAACATACAGTCATGTGAAAAAATTAGGACACCCTGTAAAAGCCTGTGTGTTTTTTTAAACATATTTGGACATATGGATATTTAATATCAATGTTAAAAAAAACCTGGGAGATCCACGTAATACAACTAAACAATTAAAAATAAATTGAAGACTTTTTTTCAAATTTTCTGTAAAATGTAATTCTAAACAAATAGTAAGGAATAAATTAGGCCACCACCCATCTTTTTTTAGGACACCGCCACATTCATTCCCACTTAAAATGGCTAAAATATTTTTAAAATGCAAATAAAAACAAAAACCAGGTTAGACATAGATATGAGAACATTTCTTAATAAAGAACTCAATATTTAAAGGGGTGTCCAAATTTTTTCACATGACTGTATCAGATCACCCTGATTAAAATCACTGCTTCAGGCAATAAGGAATAAAAGAATAATTCAGACTATTCAAACTTCTATTGTTGCACTTGTCTACATCACATCGTTCATTTGCTAAAAAAGAGAATTTATTTATTTTATTGTATACATTTTATTTATTGGAGAATTTACTGCTGGTAGTTTGCAGTTTTTTTGTCAAAGCTGTTCCCGCTTATACAAAAGATAAGCAGTTTTATGTTTTGCATTTTGTTTCCTTACTGTACCGAAAATGAACCGAACAGTGACCTTAAAACCAAGGTACGTACCGAACCGTGATTTTAGTGTACCGTTACACCCCTACTATTTACTGCTCTTTTTACCCTTACCCACTCCCAAATCCTAAGGCTAACCTCTTAGTTTTAATTCTGAATTTCATCTCATATCAAGTACGAGAAAAGCACTCGGAGAGCGCAGACCTCCGCCAAGCGCCACAGTTCCCCCCATACAGTGTTTGTGTGTACATTTTCAGATTCCTTGACCATGAAAACATATGACTAGTAATTGGATTGACAATGATAGGATTAGTGGTTCGGTAGTTATTGACGAAAATGGCATTTTCCGTAATGGCGGTTTTCTTATGGACGGTGATCCGGATCACCACCAAAATGTAATCATCTGTAGGATACCCCATTTCTGACAATCTGTGAAAATTTCATGAAAATCCGTCCATAACTTTTTGAGTTATCTTGCTAACAAACAAACAAACAAACAGACAGACAGACAAACCAATGCCGATGATCACATAACCTCCTTGGCGGAGGTAAAAATGGTTTGTGCAAAGTCCTTATAGCAGGACAAGAACCAGCAACCTTCCAATGACAGGCCCACCATACTATCTATCCAAACCACAGTGACAGCTGATTTGGAGTTGATCTGAAAAGGTTTTGTTGCATTGTCAACTCTTCTGTACCAATAGACACTTTGTATAGGGATACAGCTTCTGTATCTATAGCCTCTGCCTATAAAATAAGCTCTTTTGGACTGTTAATTGTCTTCATGTGTGGTTTATGTGGCTGCCTAGTCTGCTTTTATCAAAGCATTTTTTTGACTGGTTAAACATGTGTAGTTTACCTGGCTGCGCAGAGCCCAGCGTATATTAAAGTATTTTTCTTTTACACAGACTGTTCAGCATCATGTAGCCTATAACACAGGGTTACAAAAATAATTTTTTTGTAAGTTGTCTGTGTTTTTTCAACTGATTTAAGACAATTTTGCACCGCTGAATCCGAAAATGACATCCGTTTCTCTCGATCAGGTCAGGTTTTTATGCTAAGTTGATTTTTAAAAAATCTGATCTTCTAACTAAATCGATTACATTTTTGTAACATTATCGGTTGATTTTTGTTAATATTACTCATCTGAAATAGATTTTTAAGAGAAAAAATCATTTTCTAACACAATTTATTGATTAAATGTATCATGAACCAAGCCCATGTTTCCTGTGGGCTCGGTTCCGATGGTTTCTGGTGGCTCAGGCAGCGGGTTTATCATGTGGTGTTATGTTTTGATTTTACGTTGTTTTCATGTCTGTGCATGGTTTCTGGTCATGCCTGTAGCTGCCACTCTGGCCTGTCCGGCCACGCCCCCTCTTTCACTGACAATCAGCTGTTCGCTCCGTTAATCATCTTTCCCGCACCTCGCCCAGGTGTTCTCAATTTGTTAGGCCAGCGGCGTTTGTACTTTAGCAGCGCTTTGCTAGACAAATGCCGCTGGACCATTGTACATGTTGGATGGCCGTTCTCTGTTGTCTAACCGTCATGTCTCCTTAAGGACTACTTCTGTGTGTGCTCGCTGGTAACGCGGTGACTACTTGCACTGCCCCCTCACTGTGAGTAACTGTTAGCGTTTCTGTTTGCCGCTGTGCTGCTACGCTTTCCGCAGCGTTTCCCCCCCATGCAGCACAGCCGCTACGCTTTGGCTGATTGCCCAGTGTAATCCTCCGGTGTGTGTGTAGGGCGTCCTGGAGGACTCTAGCGTACCCGAGCTGTCAATGTCTTTTTGTATATTCACTTTGTGTTAATAAATGTGTGTTTGGTGAACCTGCACGTAAATCCATTTGTCCTTTTCCCCTCCTCCGTGCGCTGTGGAAAAGCGCACGGGGCGCTTATGACAAAATGTTACAAACTTCAATTACTGTAAATTGAATAGTAGACATTGATAAAGGTAAGTACATGTAAATTGAATGTTACGTCATCATTGTTCAAAATTCAGAGCTTCAACTTCCGTTTATTCGAACCTCTAGAATGCTCAGCGGCAGGGATGTCTCTCTCTTCAGAGTCCAACAGTAATCAGCCATCATGGCAATTTATGACATCATGTCATAAATTGGCACATGCAGACTCTTCAGAGTTCGAGAAATTTCAAGAAATAAAAAAGAATTTTGCATCATATAAAGCGAAAATATCTGTACATGTAAACAAAAACGTAAAAAAATATGTGGCCATAGTTCAAAACGTTGACCTGATTGAGCAAAACCAATGGGATTTTTGGATTCAGCACATCAAAATTGTCCTAAATCAGCGAAAAAAAACTTAGACAATAAATTTGGTGTCAGTGTTGCAGGTGATGCTTGTTTGTGGTGTGTTGCGCTCTCAGCAGTGCTGTGTGGCCGCTGTGCCAACAGTGTTGTACCTACATGGCTGTTGTAATGTTGTTTGTGTTGATAAGGCTGATGGTTAATCAAACGTGAGGTGCATTCAAGCAGGTATTGATGGCTGTCCTTCTTCCTGAAGGACAGCTTCAGGAAGAAGATGGAGGACAAGCTGCAACAGAGCGACATCAGCGGGGTCTGGAGAAACCTCAAAACCATCTCTGGGCTCCAGAATACCTCCCCCCAGGCCACGGGGGGCAGGGAGTGGGCGAACAACCTGAATCTGTTTTTCAGTAGGTTTGACCAACCGCCCTCCCCCCTGTCTGCACAACAACCACTGCTGCCTCTAAAGAAATCAAGTCCTGCTGCCCACCCCCCACTCCACCAACACCCCCCACTCCCAACACACAGCCCCCCATCCTGACCCTGACCAGGACCCAGGTGAGGACGGAGCTGAGGAAGATCAAGGCGAGGAAGGCGTCGGGACCGGACGGCATCAGCGCAAAGCTCCTCAAGTCCTGTGCAGACCAGCTGTGTGGGATTGTGACGTATATCTTCAACCTGAGCCTGAAACTGGGGAGGGTACCACAGCTGTGGAAAACATCTTGTGTGGTACCTGTACCAAAAACTTCCCACCCCAAAGACCTGAACAGCTACAGACCGGTGGCCTTGACGTCCCACTTGATGAAGACCCTGGAAAGACTGCTCCTTGCTCACCTCCGCCCCCTGGTGGAACCAGCGATGGATCCACTCCAGTTCGCCTACCAGCATGGCATTGGGGTGGAGGATGCGGTGATCTTCCTCCTTCACCGTTCTCTGTCCCACCTAGAGAAGCCCGGGAATATGGTGAGGATCATGTTCTTTGACTTCTCCAGTGCTTTCAGCACCATCCAACCGATGATCCTGAAGGACAAGCTGCTGCGCGCAGGGGTGGACCAGCACCTGTCATCATGGATCCTGGACTACCTCACGAACCGGCCTCAGTTTGTGAGAACCCGGGACTGTGTGTCCGACACGATCATCAGTAGCACGGGGGCCCCCCAGGGAACGGTGCTGGCTCCCTTCCTGTTCACTCTTTATACTGCGGACTTCTCACACAACACAACACACTGCCATCTACAGAAGTTCTCTGATGACTCTGCGATCGTTGGCCTCATCTCCAATGGAGATGAAGCTGAGTACAGAGGGCTTATCCAGGACTTCGTGGACTGGTGCCATCGGAACTGCCTCCAGATCAACGCGAGGAAAACTAAGGAGCTGGTGGTGGACTGTCGCAGGCAAGGACAACGCCTCACAGCACCAGTAAATATACAGGGAACAGACATCGAGATGGTGACAGCCTATAAGTACCTGGGTGTTCATCTGAACAATAAACTAGACTGGTCACACAATACTGACGCACTCTGCAAGAAGGGACAGCACAGGCTGTTCCTGCTGAGGAGACTCAGGTCTTTTGGTGTACAAGGCGCGCTGCTGAAGACATTCTATGACACGGTGGTGGCATCAGCCATCACTTTTGGAGTGGTCTGCTGGGGCAGTGGCATTACTGCAGCCGATAGGAAGAGACTGAACAAACTGATCAAGAAAGCTAGCTCTGTCCTGGGGCAACGCCTTGATCCGGTGGAGGAGATAGGAGAGAGAAGGAAGGTGGCTTAACTGTCATCTCTGCTGGAGTCCGAGTTCCACCCTATGCAGGACATACTGAATGCACTGAGGAGCTCATTTAGCAGCAGACTACATCATCCCAGGTGCACAACCGAGAGGTTTCGCAGGTCCTTCCTACCAACGGCTGTCAGACTGTACAACCTAAGCAGGGCTGCTCGCAGAGATAGCAAAAAGATGTAACAAACTAATAGTTTTTTGAATGTAAAGATGCAATAGACTTACACAATGGTCCCCTCCGGCATACAACTAGGAAAATACCGGTCGCTATGGAGAGTGAGAATATGTATGGGCACATAATCATACCATGTAGGATAACTAAGTAGACGGTTGTGCTGTTTCATCCCATCTAGCAACAATGCTCTGCACTGTGTGTGTTTATATATTTACATATTTATTCCATCTAGCTACAATGCTCCGCACTGGGTGTGTTTATATTTATATATCTATATATTTATTCCATCTAGCTACAATGCTCCGCACTGTGTGTCTGTGTGTGTGTATATATATATTTTATAGTAATATGTACATATACTGTATATATTAGCTGCTCTTGCTTGCTTGTTTTTTTTTTGTTTGTTTGTTGTTGTTGTTTTTTTCTTGCCTTCTGATTGTTGCTCTGAGTGTTTGTATCCCTGTGCTGTTGCAATCCTGGAATTTCCCCGTTGTGGGACTAATAAAGGCTTATCTTATCTTATCTTATCTTATCTTATTTGATAGTCTCTTTGCCCACCTATTTTTTTCATTTCTGGCTACACCACTGCTACACAGACATTATTTTGTGAATACAAATTGAGTTTGTATGTAAAGAAATGAAATTACCTTTGTGAATAAAGAATTACAACCTAATCCATTCCTATAAATCTCAACAGCACAACCACCCAGTGCCGGCTACTGTCCAGTTCAGCACCACACCGCCGGTCTCTGAGCTAACTGTTGTATAATACAGAGTAAATCACTACCAATCACCCTCACTACCATCGCTGCTGTACAGAAAGCTGACACAGATGTTTTCTTTCTGTATTATGGCCCATTTGGGGGGGGGGGAAGGTGTTTTAGTAGCAGAACTAAAAGAATTGACCCTTTAAATAAAAATATCTTCCTTCATGTTGTACACCAGATAAATCTTGTACTAACATTTAAAAAGTATACTTCCAAGATACATATTATGGGCAAATGTTTTAAAAACTTAATGTCCAGAATGCACTTTAAAGTCAGTCAAGAGCCTATGACTTTTCTCCCATAAAGGTGTAACTTTTTTTCCCAAAATGTGGGACTGTTCACTACTTCGTTTTTAACCCTGGTCCTGCTGCCTGTGTCCCTCCTAATTGCTCCTAATTGCTCCTCTGAAGACACACAGTTGATAATAAAAAAAAAAAAGCAGGTCTGAAACGCTCCCCCCATTCAGCCCATGTATGTAACTCGATCCTGCCGTATTATTATTATAGCCAAGCAGCTCTAAGTGCTTGTTAAGGGCCCCCAGTGCCACCTTCAGACCGGCCCCATTGTGTGGAAGCTCCAAGGCCGAGATTATGTGGTTGGGGGTTAGACAACAGGAGAATATCCCCCCCCCCACCCCCCATGCCGGTTTAAATGGGCTCTGTGAAGGTTTTCCACATTTAGGGAGCTGCTCAGGTTGCTGTGGTCACCTGGATCCACCGGTGCCACCCAGCAGGAATCAGCGCTTTCATCCTTTGTGGCACTGAGCAGGAAGGGGAGGAGCTTTTATTTTGTTTTGTTTTTGTTTTTTGCCATGCAGCTGGCAGAGGTGCCCCCCCCCACCACCACCACCAGTAAAGGGGTCATGTGGCTTTTTTTTTGCTGTTAAGTCAGTCATTTGCATCTCTGACATACGCAGATGTTTAGCTTGTTACGCCATTCATCGTCGAGCACGCCGTTTTTCCCCCCACAGTCCAAAGACATGCACGTTAGGTTAATTAATTAATTACCTGGGGATTCTAAAGTGTCTGTAGGTATAAATGTGGGAGTGAATAGGTGTTTGTCTCTATGTGTTGGCTCTGTGAAGGACGGGTGATCAGTACAGGGGTGTGCCCCACCCCTCGCCCAAAAGAAGCTGGATAGTAATAATGGATTTTTTTTCTTATTTTACTTAAAATTATCTGCCAACAGAGCAAGATAATTTTGCTTTTCAAAATGCTTAAAAGTCCCATTCACTGAAAAATTGTGGCTTTGTAGGTTTTGACCTTCTTAAATGCGTCTTAGGTGAGATTACTGAAAAAAGCATCAAAATGCTCACGTCAGCCAGCGTGTCCATGTGGTCCCACCAAAGGTTAAGTCTGGGCTGTCTTCTGGGTCCCATGTGGGTTTGTCCACATGGACTTTACCCGTTGACCTATTTCAACTTATTTTCTCATAAATTTGCTATTTTCTTGTAAATTTGTGACTTTTTCCACCTAATTTGGTACATTGTTCTTGAAAATTTGAAACTTTCTCATAAATTTGCAACTTTTTTTGCTGTAAACTTGCAACTTTTTCTCATAATTTGTGATTTTTGTCTTGTAAATTTGCAACTTTTTTCTCCTCAATTTTAACTTTTTTTTCATAAATTTGCAACTTTTTCTAGTAAATTTGAGACTTTTTTCTCATAAATTTTTTGTAAATTTGTCACTCTTTTTTCTTATAAATTTTCACTTTTTTCTCTTAAATTTGTGACTTTTTTGCATAATTTTGCCTATGGCACAAGTGTTACTGTAACCTGATCAACCATATAACACCCATGTGGGGCCCAGATGGGTTTACAGTGGGTAAACAGATTACCTGCTTACCTGCACCACAGCTGAAGTCCATGTCGGCAAACACAGATGGGGCCAACATGGAACCCGCGGACAAACCCACATGGGACCCAGAAGACAGCCCAGATTTTAACCTATCGTGGAGCCTACATGGGCATGCTGGCTGGGGCTTCTTTTAAAAAAGACATACATTTCATTAAGACCCATAGAAACTGTCAACATGTGGGAAAAGTGCAAAAAGTGGGACTTTAAAAACAAGTAATAATAATAATTATCATCATAGCAGTCTGTTGGGGACGACAATGACTGTTTCATTGGGCAGACTGACGGAAACATGGCTGCCAATCCGCATCAACGACCTCTCTGACCACTACCAAACATTTATACACATTCATACCCAGTGTCATGGACACTGGAGGCAAGGTGGGTAAAGTGTCTTGCCCAGGGACACAATGGCAGAATGGCAGGGGAGAGCAAGATTTGAACTACCAACTCAAATTTCCCTCCTCCGTTCCATTTTTGCTGAGCACCAAGCTGGATGGCAGGAAGTTCCATTTTTATATGGTCTTTTGCATGACCCAGCTGGGACTTGAACCCCTGACCTCCTGGTTGTGGGGGGATGCTCTACCTCTAGGCCACCAGTCCAGTCTGTAAGTAGCGACTATCTTAAAAAAATACTGGCAACTGCAAGTGGTACCCAGTGGTAACCTCTTTCTTTGTTGTTGTAATGTAGTTTATATGGAGTTTTAACCTTGACCTTTGATCTTGCGATCCCAAAAGCATAGTGATATTTCAGGGTTACAGAGTGAACCTGTGTACAAAGTTTTATGACCCGACCCTTACTTGTTCTATACTAATAGGGCATAGGGAATGCTCACCTTGACCTTTTGACCCCAAACCCATAGTTCAAGGTGAGGATCCCAAGGTGAAACTATGTACAAAGTTTGGTGACCCAAGGTTTAATTGTTGTTGAGATATAGTTTATATTTAGACCATGACCATTTAGACCTTGACCTTTGACCTGTTGACCTCGAACCTATAGCTGTAGGTTGGGGTCCCAAGGTGAGCCTGTGTACCATGTTTGGTGACCCTAGCCTTACTCGATCTATAGTAAAAGGGCATTGGGAATGTTAACGTTGACCTTTGATCTTTTGACTCCAAACCACAGTTAGAGGTCAGTGTCTAAGCCATCCAAGATTTGCCCTAGGTCAGGGGTGTCAAACTCATTCCATGGAGGGCCAAGACCCTGCAGGTTTTACCTCCACCCAGTGTCTTCAACAGGTGATTCACCAAATTTCTTCCAACTGATTGCTGATCAGTGAAAACACCTGCTGAAGACACTGGGTGGAAGTAAAACATGCAGGGTCTTGGCCCTCCATGGAATGAGTTTGACACCCCTGCCCTAGGTACAACGATATCGAATTGAAAAGGCCACATCCTTTCTTTCTGTAGTTATCATGTTTACAAGTTTAAGGGAAAAACTGATGGGGCCCATAAGACAGCCCAGATTTAACCCAAATTTGAACTCATCCAAGATTTTTCATAGATACAAACAGGGCTTGACATTAACTTTTTTGCTTACCGGCCACTGTGGCAAGTGACTTTCCAAAGTTACTAGCCACTCAGCCTTTTCATTAGCCACAATTTTGTGGTTGGAAAATTATGCTTAATATGATCAAATTTGAGAATCGCATATTAAAATTTACTTGAACCAAATTTACAATCATTTTAAATGTAAATGACCCTTTTACATACATACAAATAGCAAGAGAAACACTGTTGAATTATTTATTAACAGCAGTAAATGCTGTAAAACAATTTAGAAAAATATTTGCATTATGAGAGTAAAGTACAGGTAGATTTGGGGTCCATCCAATTATCATTTGTATCCCTACCCCTTCCCCTTTGCCTACTCCTACCCCTTGACCTTTGATAGAGGTTGAAAATTACCCCTATGAATTGGGACACCCATTCAGGGCTGCATGACATCATTAGTACTTGCTGATGTATTTAATCTAAATCTACACTGCCTGTTTTCACTAAAAAAAAAGAAAAAAAAGAAAACTGATGACAAAAAAGTCTCATCTTAAGGGGGAAAATGTCTCAAATTTACATGAACAATTCTAATCAGTAGAAAAAGTCAGAAATTTACTAGAAAGAAAGTTGTACTGTAAATTCAGAGAAAAACATGGACCACCTGTTGGGGGGTCCGCATGCCGTTTTTGGCCCACGGGCCACATGTTTGACACCCCTGGACCAGCACATTAAAAATATATAATATGAGGTTTTACTTCCATGAAAAAGTTACATATCACAGATATCATAGATAATCACAGATAAACAAAATTTCACCTCACAAGAAGCTCTTTACAGCAACATAAAGTTTAGTCACTTTTTCTTTCTGTCATACGAAAACTTAAATTTTCACAGCTGTGGACAGTAAATGGGAGCTTCTTGCTCTAAATAATCATATTTAACCGCAGAGGTAGGAGCTAATGTGGGGGGAGAGCGCAGTTTAACTTCTCACGCTGTGACACCGGGGGATCAGGTGCAATTCCCCTGGTGATCTGATCGCTAAGAGCGGGGACAGGTATGTTCTGCTGGCTGGCCTGCTGTCAGTTCAGCGCCGCTTCTGGCCACAAACTGAACTGACCTGCTGAGCACAGCATCCGTGGATTCTTCTGTACCCCAGCCTGGAGCAGTCCTATGTACCACGCTGGGAGCTGAGCCAGACCACGCCCACAGGAAGAGTGGACCAATGACAAGACACTGTGTGTGCAGGGAGTTGTAGTTTTGTAGTCTCACACTCGGCTTATTATTATTATTATTATTATTATTATTATTATTATTTAGATGTTGCATGAGAAAACTACAACCCGCCAAAGTGACTAGTGGGACTGGCTGTCTTACAGGCCACCGATGAAATCCACCCGCCAGTGGTGGGTAGGCAGTTGTTAATATCAAGCCCTGGATACAACTATGTTATTAATTTGAAAAGCCTACATCATTTTTTTCTCTAATTATCGCATTCGCAAGGTAGGTGTTGATGCTGCCGATGTAGCCCATCTGTCCAACAGGGTGATGACAGTACCCCTTCAGCCTTTCAGAGTCTGAGGGGTAAAAAGTGAAATTTTCTTACAGGAAACTGAACAGCAAGAATAGATTGATCAAAAAACAAACATATGCAGTAGTCTTGGTTTAGGATGTTTCATGGTGTATCCCAATTCACGCCTCCGCCCTACCCTTCCGTTTTGCCCATAGGGCGAAAGGCTGAATTGAAACGTACCCTTAATGTTCTGTCAAAGGTTCCTTTATTGCATATTTAATATTACACTTTGTTCCTGATATTGTATTCCCAAACACAGTTTATCATGTTATTGACACCGTGAAGTAGGGCCGTGGGATATGACGATATATATCGGTGACGCAATAAAAAACGTCTACCATTTCGTATAAAACTGTATCGTTTATATCGGGACACATACCCCGTTTCTACTTGTCACTGCCCCGGCTCTCCCCCGCAGTGCGCCAGGTGGATTCCGGTGGTTAGCGAAGTAGCGATAATGAATAAAGTTGAAACAATCTCAAGTGCACATTAAAAACAATTTTATAACAACACTGCAAAATTAAGAGTGGAAAAAAGTGCATAAAATTAATGACATGAATTTGTATAATTGATTTTTTCAGTATGTAATTTAAAATATAGAAAAAGAGATGGTCCTTTTTATTGGTTATCATACATAAACTATAGAATTTACAGAAACTGTATATCGTGATAGATATCGTTATCATCAAATAAGATAACTTATATCGTGATATGAAATTTTGGTCATATCGCACAGCCCTACTGTGAAGTTTGGCCCCAAGGTCAGACTTAGACATTGAGGCTCCGCTTCGCACAGAACACTCTGTATATTGCTGACTCAACATTCCATGCTTATCTGTTCGTATTAAGCTCTGCACTCTCTCTGTCTACTTGCAGTACTATGTGTCTTTTCCCTTCTTGGCTAAAATGAAAATAAATCAATAAATATGCATCTTTGGACTGCAGTTTTTTTGCATTCACTAGATCAAAGGGACATTTTAGGTAAGTTAAGTAGGTAAGTTAAAATCCAGAACAGTTATGGTAGCAGAGGAAGTCTGGACCAAGTGCTGCCTGCCCCGGGCTGAACCTAGGGGCTGTTGATTTCTCCAAGCCCAACTGAGATTTTTTTTTTTTTTTTAAAGACAGATGTGGAGGACCGTGGACCTCTGCCCGGGGTAGGACCACTAGCTCCGGCCAAGATCCCACTTGTGGACCCTCAACAGTTCCTTGATCTGGTGAGAGTGTGGAGAAAGGAAACAGGCGAGGCAGCAAGGTGAACAACACACAAATTTTATTCTTTCTCCAACATCAAGTACAGTAAAAGAGCTCCCGGGTCTCTGTGCATTCCTCTTTTATACCTTTAATTCCATGCATAGAGACCCAGAACTTCCGACCATAATACTGTACATTGTTTGGAACAAAGATCTGTGTGGCACATTATCATGACATAACGCCGGCACCGCTGTCACACCCTTTCCTCTTCCAGCAGCTCCGGCAGTTCCTCCTCTCCCCTGGAGGCGCATAGTCCTTACTGTCCTGTCTGATACCCCCCCATGACACTTCCTCCTTCAGTCCATCGTTCCCCCCCCTTCCTCAGCTGCCTTCTCTGGGTGGAGAATCCCCCACACGTACCACCACGAGTAAATATTTCTCTGAAAATTTTTGAAATTTCTTGAATTAGAAAGTTGTTTGGGAATACAATATCAGGGACAAAGTGTAATATTAAAATATGCAATAAAGGAATCTTTGACAGTTCTTTTTTTGCAGTTTTTATTTGAGTCCATTTCTGGCCGCTCTACCTACCGCTGCTCCTCAGTGAGGAGTTAACTAGCCAACCGCCACCTCCCCCACCTGAATGGAGGAGAGTCTCTCGGTTGGAGTGCTCCCTCTTTATCCTCCTCCACTGATCACTGACGGGTGATGTCAGCGGGATCCTGCCTGCGGCTCATTGTGCGGGACACTTTTTTTTATTGGATGAGTGGAGCAGCTTCCTTTGTGCCTCTGAGCCCAAGGTGGCCCGTTGGGCTCTTAATCACCTTCTGAGCAGCGGCGCCTCATTCAGGCTCTACCCGCTCATTGTCGTCCCCTCTGTACCTCGCCTGGGCAAGGTAAACAAATGGCAAACAAAAGGTGGAGCTTTAGAGCCGAGCCGCCACTGCCACCACCACCACTGCACGGGCCTCCAAAAATATGACCTGAGCACCCACCTCTCCAGGAAAAAAAAACACTCACCCTTAAAACCTTCTCTCTTTAGTCCAGTCCAGTTTAGAACTTCAGCAGGTTTCTTTCTTTAATATTTTTAGAAATGTTTTAATCTTGAGTCTGAGTCAGTTCTGAAGTCTTTGAGTTACAACCGATGTTCCCACTTCAAAGTACCGCCTTTCTAGTAGGGCTGTTCGATATGGCTTTTAACATGTATTGCGATACATTTGGGGTTTTATCGTGACACACAATATATATCACGATATCTTGAGATCTCCTCCAAACCACTGTTTAAATGTAAATGTAAAACCTTTGCATAAAATGGCACTGGCATGATAATAGAAACAGACTCATGTACTGCATTTTTTAAAAAAAAAAGCATACAAAAGGTGTGTGTGTGGGGGAGTAAAATCAAGTTACATTTAGCAAACTTCATTGAACCAGTCTGACAACCCCACTCACAAATTTGTAACAAATCAGAATAAATAATGGTAGGTTTTCCTATTATGGCCTGTAATAAAGCCATTAAAAACAAAACTAATAAAAGCTCAACGCAATAAAAAGTGCATTAATCAAGAAGAGCGTGTGAGAGAGGAGGGGAGAGAGAAGCTGACAGCTTACACTGCCATGACAATGCTCCAGATCTGCAATAAAGACATTTTTGTATAGTGCATAGTACAGTGTATCGATGTAACGAATATATTCAGTGTATCGCCCAGCCCTACTTTCTAGTAGAACTATCAGCAGCTGAACTCTTTCAAGAGCTACATTCTTTTTTTTTTGGGGGGGGGGGGGTCGTTCCATTCGCATCAAGATGATTTTTTATTTAATTACATCATTACATAAGCATTGCAAGATATTGGAGAACAATGTTATCCCAGTGGTGTATTTGTATCAGTTTACAAATGTACATCGTGCCAGCATCGCCCCAACATGCTAAGTTTACATCGGGCATATGTCTTTTAGAGGTTGTTTTGCACATTGGCAAGACGTCGGCTAGACGCTGCCGTCATGCAAATTGTGACGTAACTACATAGAATAAAAAGTTTAACCAGCATCCAAATGAACTTGCAAATTTACAAGAAAAAAGTTTAAAATTTACAGGCACAAAGTTGCAAATTTAAGACAAAATTGCAAATTTCTGAGAAAAAAAAATTGCAAATTTATGAGGAAAAAAGTTGCACATTTACAAGAAAAAAGTTGCAATTTTACGAGAAAAAAGTTGCAAATTTTCAAGAAAAGATTTGCCAATTTACAAGAGCAAAAGTGGAAATTTATGCAAAAAACATTGCAAATTTATCAGATTTGGGGGGCATTTCTGCTTAGATTTGGTGCATTGGTGCTTTTCATTTCTGTTATATTGAAAGGTCTGCATCTGTCTCAAATCTGGCATTTTCCTTTATAACTCACAGAAATTTGTATTGTTGCAGCTATAAATGCGACATTTTCACAACCTGTCAGAGTGAGCTTATTTCAGACTTTTTTAATATACTGTAACTCTTGTTTTAATTACCTAACCTACACATCCAACCAATCAGTGTTCTTTATCTTTTAGATAGATGGATAGACGGATGGATGGATGTAGTTTCTGTTTTTTCCAAGTTTGATTTGATAAACGAAACCTGTTACTTTGGTTTGATTTTCCCCCCCCTTCCATTCAGTCATCATTTGACCTCTCAGACTTATGGCGGGACCTGCAGGGGGGTCCTGACCCCCACATCCAAAGACTTTTAGAGGATTTACTCAAATCCGGGTAAGACTTTCTCTCTGTCTTTCTTTCTTTCTTTCTTGTCTCCCTTCTGTCTCGGTCCTCAGTGCTCTTTACACCTGCTCAGCAAACGATTAAAACCACTAGATCAGGGGTCTGCAACCTGCGGCTCTGGAGACACATGAGGCTCTTTGATCCACAACCAGTGGCTCCCTGTGACCTTAAAAAAAATAAATGTTAAATAAAAAATAAAATAATAATAAAAATAAAAATGCAGATTTTAATTGTCACAAGTTTATGAGAAAATGTTTCAAATTTAAGACAAAAATGTACCAAATTTGCTTTGTTTTTCTTGTAAATCTGCAATTTTTTCTCATAAAATTGCAAGTTTTTCCCCTTTAATTCTGCAATGCTTTTCTTGTAAATTTGTAACCTTTTTTTTTGCAAATTTGCAGTTTTTTTCCCTCATGCGTTTAAAACTTTTTTCTCATAAATTTGCAGCTTTTCTTCTCATGAATTTGCAGCTTTTTACTTTTAAATTCAGTTTTTTTTCTTTTAAATCTACAGCTTTTTCTAGTAAATTTGCAGCTTTTTCTCATACATTTACAACTTGTTCATAAATTTGCAGTGTTTTTATAGTAAATTTGCAATTTTTTTACTCAAATGTAAAACTTTTTTCTCATAAATTTGCAATTGTTTTCCTTGTAAATTTGTAACTTTTTCTTTTAAATTTTCTTTTTTATTCATGAATTTGCTGGGTTTTTTCTTAATAAATTCACTATTTTTGACATAATCTGCAACTTTTTTCTCGTAAATGTGTGACTTTTTTCTTTTAAATTTGCATCATTCATATGGATGCTGGTTTAATTTTTATTCTTTGTAATTGATTAAATTTTCTTTGTTCATCAAGAAAATGGCTCAAGTTTTTGTTTTTTGCTTTTAAGGATCTGAACTAATTTCTATTATATCTTTACTCTTGAGAAAATCTGTTTATTGTTTACTGTCTCTCCCCCCACCCCCCAATAGTGAAATGAAATATTTGCCCTTGCCTGTGTGCAAGAAACCACTGCAAATTTAGAGAAAAACCTCACAAATTTACAGGGAAGAAAAGAAAATCTAGAAGGAAGAACTCATAAATTAAGGAGAAAACAGTCCCAGTGTTAAGTTTACCAAATTATTAGAAACGGAGACTTGAATTTAGCCACCCCCCCCCCCACCAAAAAAAAAAATAAATTCACATTTAAACACCTCTTTACTCTACTGTTTTAGCTTCATTTTAGTGTCTTAGTGTTCTTTCTTTCTTTCTTTCTTTCTTTCTTTCTTTCACAAAAATCCCTCTCTCTTTTCTTTTGGGTTGCCATGTCTTGCACTAACTAAACTTTTTCCCTCTAGTTTTCTATATTTCCTGTATTCCAGTCTCTTTTTTGAACTCTTCGAGTCTTATTTCTGTCACGTGTTCCAGAATTTTCCCAGACGTCCAATTTCTTTCTCATTCTGAATGTTTCCCCCTCCACCCCTAATCCCTCTCTCTCTCTGTCCTCCTCCATTCTTTCTGGGCCTCGCTCGCTCTCTGGGGATCAGATGAGATTAGCACTGTGATGATGATCCTCCGCTGCTACGGTCGTGTGACCAAACTGCGGCTTTACTTTTGGATTGTGTTTGCTTTTTTCCCCTCCTCTCCTCTTATGTGTTCAGGCAGGATCGTGACACTGACACTGACTCCACAAGTCACAGGTCTTTGTGTTCAAAGGGTTAAAAGACATTTAATCATCTTGTGATACAACTTCAGCTCTCAAACATTAGATTTTGATGCTTTCACATGTCTTTGTTCTGTCTCAGATAAATATGACTGATGAAAGATTCATTAATTTATTAAAGCTGGATTCTATATGCAGATGACATGACATTTTCTTGATCAGCCTGTCAGGCTGAGAAGTTCTGTGCATGATCTGTAAATGTCTCAGATTGACTGTATCCAGGAGGTGATTTGGGGTTTTTTTTAACGAGGGGAGGG
This sequence comes from Pholidichthys leucotaenia, assembly GCA_020510985.1. NCBI lineage: Eukaryota > Metazoa > Chordata > Actinopteri > Cichliformes > Pholidichthyidae > Pholidichthys > Pholidichthys leucotaenia. The sequence continues at coordinate 298,206,936 of CM035840.1, forward strand.
GAGTGTGTGGTGTTGTTTATTATATTAATATGTTGTATTATTGTATGATATGGGTGGTGGCTCCACCTTTCCGGTTCCGCCGCCACCCGGGGTATAAAAGGCTGATGCAGAAGAGGCACAGTCTGTCTGACCACCTCTCTGCCTAGCGGGAGCGTCTGTTGGTAACTCTGTGAGTCATACAATAAAGTCCTGCTCAGTTCACCACTCGCCTCATTATTGTGCCACGTTTTATGGACATAACATTTGGCGACGAGGATAAAGTACGGATGCGGGCGTGACGTCTTTTCGGACATTTTTGGAGCCTCCAGGGGAGCCTCCGGTGCCTTGGATGAGGTGGTTCGCTGCGTTTCAGAACTATCTGGTGGCGCTAAACATTGGCGAACTGAAGAAAGTACGAGCAAGGACAATTTTGGTCCATAATTTGGGTATGGATGGACAATCTATCCTTTCTACTTTGGGAGCTAGCAATAGCTTTGATGACATGGTTGAGCGAATGGCGCAACATTTTTGCACGACTACAAAATTCATCATCAGGAGGGTCCAGTTTTGGCAGCACCTCCAGCAGGCCGGCGAGTCGGTACAGCACTATGTTACAGACCTACGGCAGCTGGCTAGGGACTGCCAGTTTGGGGAGTTGAAGGAAGAAATGGTCCGCGACCAGCTGGCGGAGCACACGCTGTGTTCGTCAGCTCGTTTGAGATTGCTTACACAGTCTGGCGAATTAACTTTAGCCATGACTGTGGAGATAGCCCAGCAGTGTGAAGCAGCGGACAAGTTATCACATGACCTCAATGAGAGAGCTACGCTACACCGCTGCGCTATGACTCACAATCGATGACACAGGCTGTGGATCCGGACAGCGAAGACAGCGAGCAAGAGGAATGTGCTGCAGCTGTAAAGATGAGGTTCGCCCCAAGATCACCCAAATGTTGTGGTTGTGGGTCCACTAAGCACCGGTACAAGGCTAGAGAATGTCCGGCAAGAGGTAAATGCTGTGGCAAGTGTGGACTCCTGCATCACTTTGCCAGGGCCTGTAAGAAGTTTGAGTGAGGGGAACAGCGATACAAAGTGGATACCCCTGCTCCAACTCCCACGGTTATCCACACTGTTTCCCCGGACACCGACGGCCGTACGTATTGTATGGTGGAACTGGACGGTGTGGAGGTACCATTATTGGTGGACACCGGCGCAGTGCGGTTGGCGTTGAGTTGGCCCACCGTGAGGAGTTTCTTCCCATATCATCAGTTGAGAGGTCATTAGAAACCTGTATGCGGCTATGGAGGACGGAGGCTGCCCATCGTGGGTTCGGTGGAGCTGACGACCCGTTATAAATCATCGGTGGTCACTAGCCTGAAGTTTTTGGTGACTGGCATGGGTGAAAACGTGATGGGCTGCGATCTCTTCTATGGGCTGGGGTTTTCCATCAACAGCTGCGTGGATCGAGAAGTGGTCAGCTTCGCCGACATCTAAAATAAAAATGAGCGGGGGAGGACCGGCTGGCACCATTAAACGACGGACCACACAGGAACACTGGAAACTGAGCAGGGATCCTCTGGGGGTCGCTGATTTTCCCCAGAGAGGAGGACCGATCGAGAGGAGCCCACAGGAAGCAGAGGAGACAAGAGGACCGGGGCGGCCACAGATGGTGGCTGTCCAGGAGGAGGGTTACCTGCAGCTGACAGATGGTACGGAGAGACACCCCAACGAGCTGCGGCGTGTTTATGAGGAAGGTGAGGCGCTTCAGTACCGGCGTGGGTCATCCCCGGGAGCCAAGAAGAGGAGATGCTCTGGTCGGGACCTGCCTGACGGGTCTCTGGGGGGGGGGGGGGGGGGCTCTCCATGGTGTGTGACTGATGAGTTAAAGGGGGCAATGTGTTTACGGTGTGTTATTATTAATTGCCCATGTGGAAAAGAAATAATGTTTGTGTTAGCATGTTTGGGGGAATTGCTAAATATTAATGTGTGCATTGTTCTGGTTACGTAGGCAGTATGTCAATATGGTTAATACACAAAATTGCTATGTGAGCTGTCCATGGTGCTGAGTGATTATCTGACGTGTTTAACCCTTTAACTGCCAAACCCTTTAACATATGAAACTGTGGTGTGGGCTGCCCAGGTTGTGGGGTTGATGTGTATATTGACATATATGGTGATTAAGTGGTTTATTGAATCCAAGTTTGGGGTATAACCTGTATGTATATATATGTTTGTGGGATTATTTTTATGTTTACAGTAGGAACACGGCAATCTTTCTTTTTCTTTCTTTTATGGACTATAGTACAGTGATCCCTCACTTATCGCAGTTAATGGGTTCCAGAACCGACCGCGAAAAGTGAAAAACCGCGAAGTAGCGTCACCCCTAATGACGTCATCCATAAATAATACGTACTTTCATTCTCTCACTCTCTCTCTCTCATATGATACGTGTGTGTGTACGTGTACATACATACGTAGATGTAAATAAAGTGTACATAAATATGTTTTTAGAACTCTTTTATTCTTATAACAAGATACGTAACTCAAGATGAAGATGATTTACTGCACAGGTTAATGAGAGCTTTACTGCTCCTCAGGTGACGCCTCATCGTCAGGTGCTAGAAGCGCAGGATCATCGAGGGCAGCTTCCGTTAGAGCTGGAGAAGCTGCAGGAGGCGGCGTAGTGGCTCGACGGGAAGACTATTTTGCACAAAATGGCACAAGAGAAGAGCAAAAAGTTCCACGCTGCGAGACTACGTAACACGAGCGATAAAGAGCAATGAATGCGGTCTTCCTTCCCTTCATGGGCGCTCGGCAGGGAGAGGAGGTGGGTGAAACGTCTCGGCCAATCAGCTTGCGGGGTGAAACGTCTCGGCCAATCAGCTTGCGAGATTTCCGAGCCGAGCCAACACGAGAACAGCGAACAGAGAGGTGGATTTTTTGAGTTGTGCGGCTCTCCGTGTTGATACCTGATGGTCTAATGTAGTCTCCCTGCCTTCTGCTAGCGCCCACCCATTATTTCTCAATTTTGAATTTTTGATGAATATTTTTGAAAAATCCGCGATGCACTGAGGGCGCGAAAGGTGAAGCGCGAAGTAGCGAGGGATCACTGTATAACAAAGACGGCAGAATAAAACGTCTGGCCGTGTGGGGGGTGGGACAGTAGTCCACCTGTCCCCCTCTAGTTTTAGTTGTTTGTGTGTGCATGGAGAGGCCTACTTATCTTGTTTATTGTTAGAGTGTGATTCGGGCACTAAATTTGGGAGGGCCTAATTAGTGTGCATGTGTTTTGGACTTATGAAAGGGGAGGGATGTGATGTTGTTTATTATATTAACACGTTGTATTATTGTATGATATAATAATGCATCAGATTTGTATAGCGCTTTATCGTAGACACTCAAAGACGCTTTACAAATAGATACATTGTTCGTTCATTCCAGACAGGCAATGGTAGTGGCAAGCTACTACTGTAGCCACAGCTGCCCTGGGGCAGGCTGACGGAAACGTGGCTGCCAATCTGCACCAACAGCCTCTCCGGTCACCACTGAACATTTATACACATTCATACCCAGTGTTATGGACACTGGAGGCAAGGTGGGTAGAGTGTCTTGCCCAGGGACACAATGGGAGGATATCAGGGGAGAGTGGGATTCGAACCGCCAACCATCCGGTTATTGGACAACCTGCTCTACTTCCTGAGCTACAGCCGCCCAACATGGGAGGTGGCTCCACCTTTCCGGTTCCGCTGCTACCCGGGGTATAAAAGGTTGATGCAGAAGAGGCACAGTCTCTTTGACCACCTCTCTGCCTAGCGGGAGCGTCTGTTACTGATACTGTACGTAATACAATAAAGTCCTGCTCAGTTCACCACTTGCCTTATTATTGTGCCACGTTTTACGGACATAATGGGGGGGGCGCATTCACAATTTAGCATGAGGTATAAATGTAAAATATGTTAAAATTTTCAAGAATAACAATGAAAAGATATGATAAACGATGCGAATTTAAAAATTGCAAATTTCAGTTTAATTACACAGAATAAGAATTTACCACATCTAACTTGGTAAATTTACAGGATAAAAGTCACAAATTTAAGATAAAGTAAACCTTTATTAGTCCCACAATGGAGAAATTACAAGAAAAAAAATTGCAAATTTAAAAGAAAAAAAGTCACAAATTTGAGAACAAGTTGCATATTTTTTAAGAAAAAAGTTTACATTCACATTTATGAGAAAGAGTTGAAAATTTATGAGGAAAAAAGTCACAAATTTATGAGAAAGACGTTGCAAATTTTCAAGAAGAAATTTTTTTTATTCATTTTTCATAAATGGGCATTTTTCATAAATGGGCAACTTTTTTCATGTAAATATTTGACTTTTTTCCTATCCACTTGAAAGAAAAAGTCACAAATCTTTTGAGGAAAAAGTTGCAAATTTTTGAGAAAATTGTCATCCAGTAACCGGAGGGTTGGCAGTTCGAATCCCGCTCTCCCCAGACGTCTTGCCATTGTGTTCCTGGGCAAGACACTTTACCCACCTTGCCGCCAGTGTCCATGACACTAGGGCTGAAACGACTAGTCAACATTGTCGATAACATCGATCATAAAAATTTGTCAACGCAGATTTTTATTGTCAGCAAATCTTAAGGTCGCGGGAATGTTCAGTTTCACTGTTCCAGCAAAGAAGAGGAACACATCATGGCGACACAGAGAGAAAATCGCAGAGAAGGACAAAAGTTTCCAAAGTATGGGAGGATTTTACCGAAAATTAATAAATGAAACAAGTTAAATGTAGACTGTAAATCAGTGTTGGCATATCACAGCTGCACTACAGCGACGCATCCATTCCCTCCTCCTCTCTGTTCTTCCGTCTCTGGCCACCTGTCAGTGGACTGCACCAGTAAGGTTAGCAAGTAACGTCAGCGCTTCTTATTTTCAATGAGCGACTCTCTCAGCTTTAGAAAACTGACCACACTATTAGTACATGCTGTTTAAATAGTTTACCTGCTGTCGGACAATAATCTCTCTTTGACAATAGCTGTTGACAGCTCAGCCGCTTCAGTTATGCTAGCTATATGTTATGCAGTAAATGGGTGAATTACATGAGCAACGTACTCTTTTTCATATTCTCTATTATTGTTACCATAATATCACCCTTCATTCTGAATATTAGTGCATCTCAGTACATTAGAATATCATTATTTGTAATTCAGTTAAAGAAAGATAACCATAATCATCACAAATAAATATAAAACGGCTTAAATATTTCATCCTATGTGTAGTGAAGGCTCACATTCCTGCAGTGATATTTAAAGTGGGTTTTTTTTATTATTATTTTGGACTGGAAGAAGGTCTATTAATTTTCATCTGAAGCCTAATTAAACTTTTAAACTTCTAGACCCAGCAAGGTTTTAAACAGGATGGACTAGCTTGTTATTTTCTTTTTTACTTTAAAGAAGTTGAATATTACTCTAGTTTGTTGTTAACACACAGTTACAACAGCCTTTATGGAGCAGCATACATAAAGGCTGGGAGCATAAAAGCTGTGTTTGTAGCAACACAATTATTTAATTGTGTTGCTACAAACACTTCTGATTAAGCTGTCAAGTTCAAGTTTCCAACTCATGTTTGATGGATCATTATTTTATTTAGCTATGGGAAATTTTTATAATAGGCTACATGATATTAAGGCAGAGATTGACAACAAAGTGATTTTCACAGGTGTGCAGGCTTAAAGTGCTGATGACACGTTTTTGACTTCCTCTAATTTTTCAACACATAATACAATATGACAAAATAGGTTGGTCTGTGCAGTTCTAAGTCAAACAAACTTTTTTTCATGCGAATGTCTGATGTTTTCATGAGGGCCACGTCACCAATTACGTCAGTGGCTGGAAAACCCTGCTGCCATGTAGTCACGTCATCGGGAGAACACAGCACTCGGCTGCCCATTGTACACACAGGATGGAAGCAGTTGAAAACATCAACGATGGTTCCAGCACATGTAGTCTGGAATTGGTTTGTGTTGTCCAATCTTCCGACGATTATAGTTCCGAAGAATGGGATGATAATGAAGAATCTGAGGGCATCAGACCATATAGGTTTGAGCCGTGCCAAGCGGACATCGTGCCAAGCAAGTCAGACTCAGAGAGTGACGGTGGAGAGGCATACATGTCCGCCGCAGCAGCAGCGACAAACACACGGCAGGGGAACACCGAGTGGTATGCTTTTGTTACAGATATTGCAACAAATTTTTTGTTCATAGATATAATTTATTTAAACCCGATTTTTCAATAAAATCATAGCAGTGTATTCTCTGTGGCTCAGGCATCGGATTTATTATGGATTATATTTTGAGTTCTTGTTGTTTTTGTTTTGGACATGTGTTTTATGTGCGTTTTGAGCCACTTTCAGGTGGGCACTGTCCAAGATTCGCCCATCCAAATACACGCACCCTCTCTCTTTGGCAGTCAGCTGTTCATGTTTTGTGCATCATCTGCCGTGTTGTCAGCCAGCCAGTATTGCCAGTGCTATCACAACGTGTTAGCCACTCCACACAGCCGTGGTTCTGTTGCGCCCTTTGAAGTGATATCGGCCCTGGGACGCAACCGTGGTTAACATGTCTCCTCCCCATGTTCGCTGGGCGATGTCGGCCCCGAACGCCAGCTGTAAGTGTTTCTGTTTATTTTTGTAAGTCTTTACCTTTAGGGAACTATTGTCATCATTCTTATGTTTAATACATGTGCTGTGGTGAATTCTGCTCATAAATCCATTCATGACCCTCACTGCGCTCTTATGCAGGGCCGACATCACGCACGAGAACCACAGTGAACATGGAGTGACTAACACATTGTGACAGTGCTGAAAATACTGGCGGACAAACAGCACAGATGACTGGCAAATGGCCACGAAGTACACGCACTGCTGGTGATGGTGTGATTAGAAGCACCTGGGTGAGGACCAGGAAACATGACCAGCGAGGAGAGGAATCAGCTGGTGATAATGAGAGAGGGGACGTGCCCGGACCGGCGTGCAATCAGAGAAAGTAGGTCAAAGCTGCGCGTAAATCCATTAAGCCTTCCCCTCCTCGTGCGCTCTTCCTGCATAAAAGTGCACAGGAGGCTTATGACAGTTGGAGCTTAAGCGTGTGATGTGGTCTTTCACGCCTGCTATTTATCTAAGCCTGCGACACAACGCAAAGGCATAGCCGTAAAATTAAAAGAAGAAACCAGAGAAACTGTGAGCTACAAAGCTGCTGTCATTCTAGTTAACAACACCGGAGTCCGTTCTTTCGATTATGTCATTGGGGTGCTGCCCTTAATTCGGTGGGCGGCACCACAGTCCAGTCAGTGGCTGCGGTTTTTTGATGATAACTAGTTTATGCAGGCGCTGTTGTAAATATTATATTGATCATAGACAATGACTTTTGGGCTTACACAACGTGCTAAAAAATGTCAAAAACGTGTCATCAGAACTTTAAACAGGTGAGATAAAACATGACCTGAAGCCCTGAACAGGAGCTGTGCCAGCAGGAAGCTGAGCTGGTGGACACAACAGAAATAATCGTGATTAGTTGACTTATCGAAAAAATAGTCGTTAGATTAGTCGACTACCAAAATAATCGTTAGTTGCAGCCCTACATGACACTGGGTATGAATGTGTATAAATGTTCGGTAGTGGTTGGAGAGGCCATTGGTGCGGATTGGCAGCTACATTTCCACCAGTCTGCTCCAGGGCAGCTGTGGCTACAGTAGTAGCTTGCCACTACCATCGTCTGTCTGGAGTGAATGAATCATGTATCCATTGTAAAGCGTCTTTGAGTGTCTATGAAAAGTGCTATAAAAAATCTGATGCATTATTGTTATTAAAAGTTGTAAATTTTTTTGAAGAAAAAAGTTGCATATTTATGATTAAAAAATAAAAAAATTTGAGAAAAAGTCACAAATTTATGAGAAAAAGTTGCAAATTTTTCAGAAAAATGTTGTAAATTTGCAAAATTTTTATTGTAAATTTTTTACTTTTTTCCCCTAAATTTGTAAGAAAAAAAGTCACCAATTTTTGAGAAAAATTACAAATCTATATGAAAAAAATTGAAAATTTGCAGGAGAAAAATACAAATCTACAGGAAAAAAGTCACAAATTTATGAGAAAAAAGTTGCAAATTTTTGGATAAAGCTGTTACAAATTTATGAGGAAAAAATTGCAGATTTAAGATAAGATAATCATTTATTAGTCCCATAATAGGGAAATTTACAGTATTTATGAGAAAAAGATGCAAATTTACAAGAAAAAATGCAAATTTGAGAAAAAAGGTTTTTTTTAAAGCTGCAAATTTATAAGAAAAAAATGCACATTTTTTTTAGAAAAAAGTAAAAAAAAATTATGAGAAAAAAAGGTGCACATTTTTGAGAAAAAGTCACAAACTTATGTAAAAAAATGTAAATTTTTGAGAAAAATGTCATAAATTTATGAGAAAAAATGTACATTTTTGAGAAAAAAGCCACAAATTTATGAGAAAAAGTTGCAGATTTATGAGAAAAAGCTGAGAATTTACAGGGAAAAAGTCACAAATTTAAAAGAAAAAAAATGTAAATTTATGAGAGAAAAGTTGCAAATTTTTGGAAAAAATTTTCAAAAATTGATGAGGAAAGTTGCACATTTTTGAGAAAAAAGCTACAAATTTATGAGGAAAAAGGTTGCAAATTTTTGAGAAAAAGCTGAAAATTGACAGGAAAAAGCCACAAATTTTTGAGAAAAAAGGTCACAAATTTATGAGAAAAAAGTTGCAGATTATGAGGAAAAGCTGAGAATTTACAGGAAAAAGTCACAAATGTTTGAGAAAAAGTCAAAAATTTATGAGAAAAAAGTTGCTAATTTTTAGAAAAAGTTGAAAATTTACAGGAACAAAAGTTGCATATTCACAAGAAAAAATAAACACATTTGTGGGAGAAATGTCACTTTATGTTTTAGAAAAAGTTGCAAGTCTATGAGGAAAAAGTTTGCAAGATTTCTTTATTTTTTTATTTTTATTTTTTTGCAAGGCATGTAGTCTGTCCCAGATTTTGGCAAGTGTGGGGCCCCGAAAGAAACTATTTTTTTGTCTTGCTGATTCTGCCGTGTCCAACATTTATTGGAGGGTTTGTTTTGGTGTATCATCTTTTTATTTGTTGAGGTGTACGTCTGTCCCACCTGCTTAATTTAACTGGTTTAGAGTTGACATTTGACCTGATTAACGTTGGACATGGGCCGGTAGTGAATCCAGGGATGAATGAATGAATGAATTGTATTGGCGGATGTCAAGAAGTACAATAGCGGCACCCAAAAAAGAAGAAAGAAAAATATGAACGTGAGAATGAGGTTTTAAAAAAGACTCCTAAATCAACAGCATTTTTTAAAGTAACGATACAGCCTGGCAGTCGCCAAGTTTACAGTCACAACAAGATGCAAGATGTCAAACTGTTAGCATTACAGATGCTAACACAGGATGCACCGGTGGAGCCGCTGTCTGAAAATCCGTTAATCACAGATGGTATAGCTTTTCTGGCCACAGACGCTCCGGGTCATTGAAGTTGTGAAACACCCATTGTAAGTGTTAAAGATTCATACATACTGAGAATACTGGGCCAAAAATGCACAGGAGACCTGCCAGAATAAGGACACTGATATCAGAGTATCTGAACGTTCCTACAAATGGTAGAAATGTTTTTTCTCCAACTGCTAGTTCAATCGCAAACTTGCAAATGGTGAGTATGTTTCAAGACAATGGCTTACAGACAGTATATATTCTCCTTCCACTGGCTGTTTCGATTGTTTTGCCTGCTGCATATACATTGATTTTTTTTCCACTAAGGGCCCCTGTGTTGTTTTGCCACAGTTTCCAGTCTTTCCAGTACTGATGTTCCTTTTTGCTTTTATAAAGCTTAGACAGTACAGTTGTTACAAATTTTACAGTGTAGCATTTAGAGTACCCTGCCTCATGCCCAAAGATTCTGGGATAGACTCCAGCCCCACCGCGACCCGAAAAGGATTAAGCGGAAATAAATAAGACTAAATCTTGACTAAAATTAGGTGTCAATTGAAACATAAAAATGGCAATTTTAGTTTAATTTCTAGCTTTAGTTGATAAAATAATTTTAGTCAACAAAACTAACATTACAGATGAGCTGACACCAAGATGTGTGACCTGATGGGGACTGCACCAGAACCGTTCAGGTTCTGGACTTTGATTATGTGAAAGAAAGAGAGTGAAAAGAAGGTAGGATGTTTCCCACTACTGTTTCATTTAAATTAAAATGTGTTTTGCTGATTTCAAAGTAAACCTCTACTCTTTTTGACATTCTCCACACAATAAAAATTCCCATAACAATAAATCTATATAAAATGCTGTTTTAGTTGCACAATTATAGGGAATCTTTCAGTCATAGTTGCCTTTTTTTGGCTGTTTCAAGCGGAAATTAAATGAAAACCAGCCTATCAATCAAAATTGTTAGTCAATGTTCCTATTAACCATTCTTCATTTCCATTAAAAGGAGCATTTCGTCGATGAAAGCCAGCGTTGGTCGCTGCAGGGATTCACTCCCATCTGTTTGCACATCATTCATTCATTCGTTCATTCATTCACATGTTGCAGCTCCAATAGAGAGGCCATTTAAACGTGGAAATAAAGTGTGAGGGACAGATGAAACAACGCTGCGGTGAGAGCGATGAGCGGCAAGTGTGTTCCGGTCAATAGATTTATAACGGGAGAATTATCACAACAAATGAACACTTACAACACACAGACACAACCGTTTGACCCCCCCACCCCCACCCCCACCCCCCCAAAAAACACCCCGAAGACAAACTGCACACGGGGCCATCTGCTGCACACATACATCAGCATTGTTTCCAAGTGTGGTCTGCGGGCCACAGGGGTCCTTCATATAGCAAGATACAGACTAGTAAAGGTGAAATTCAGAAATAAATGATGTGATTACGTTTACTTTTTAAAAAACTTTTTTTCAGCATCTTCTATGTTTTTATTCAGGTGTTTTTGTCATACATTTCCAATCAAAATCATTCAACCCCCACTGTAAATTAGGTTTGTTTTGGCAAAACTGACAAACTAACAGCTGTTTGCAATAAACAAATCATACAAGAACAATTTAAATAGCTCAACACAGCTAATATCACAAGTGGTTTCTCCAAATTCAACACAAAATGCCACTTGTAATGACTACAGCAGTTTTAAATTATTCAACTCCTTCATGACAAGCATCTTTACACTTTTAAAAAAAAGTTGTCTCAACTTTAAAAAGTGTTCAAGGTGCCTTAACATTTTAGTTGACTGAACTTGAGTTTATATGTTTTATGTGTCTTTACCACTTATCTTCTCAGGTTCAGTCAACTTAAAATTTTAAGGCACCCCGAACACTAACTTTTTTAAGTAGAATAACCCTTGTTGTTTTTTACAGTGTAGTACTTAGTAGAGCACCCTTCTGCAGTTATTCATTAATTCATTCAATCATTCATCTTCTTCCGCTTAATCCTTTTCGGGTCACGGGGGGGGGGGGGGCGGCTGGAGCCTATCCCAGCATCTTTGGGCGAGAGGCAGGGTACACCCTGGACAGATCGCCAGTCCATCGCAGGGCCAACACAGAGAGACAGACAACCATTCACTCTCACAGTCATACCTAAGGACAATTTAGAATCCCCAGTTTTGATGCCAATTAACCTAACGTGCATGTTTTTGGCATGTGGGAGGAAACCGGAAAAAATCCCAGAGTAAACCCACGCAGACCTACTGCAAACGTGATGCATAGTCAGACACCAGCTTCTGGCAGCGTTCCTGAGGAATCTCAGCCCATTCCTCATAGGAAAAGACCTCCAGTTATTCTTGGGTTTGTGTGCTGCAACAACCTTTTTCAAGTCCCACCACAGATTTTCAGTGGGATTTAAGTCAGGTGAATGTGATGGCCACTCGAGTATCTTCCAGGGCTCCTTCTGAAACCAAATCTTGGTGGACTTTGAGGCATGCTTGGGATCATTGTCCTGTTGGAAGGTCCAGTGACACCCAAGTTTCAGCTTCATCACAGACGTCATGACATTTTCTCTCAGGATTTTCTGATCCTTGATTGAATCTCCAGTTTATTTATATAGTTTTGAACAAATTAGAGCCGACTTTTCTTGTTCTTTTGGCTTAATAGTGGTGTACGTCTTGGAGTTCGGGCATGGAGCCCTTCATTGTTTAGTATGTGCCTTACTATGGAAACTGAAACCTCAGTGCCTGCTGCCACCAAGTCTTGCTGCAGGTCTTTTGCAGTCAGTCCAGGGTTTTTGACCACCTGCCCCCTCAGGACTCTGGTGGCAGCCGTTGATAGCTTCCTCTTTCTGCCACGACCAAATAGTGTAGCCACTGCTCTTTCAACTTTAAACTTGCGAACCATGCTTCCAACTGTATCTCTAGGAACATTCAGTGCCTTTTCTATCTTTTTGTATCATTTCCCTTGTTTGTGCAAGGCAATGATCTCTCTTCTGAGCTTTTGGACAATTCTCTTGACTTGGCCATATTTCTAACATGTAATCAAACATCACCGTCAACCGTCCAGGTATTTGAGGTGTTCTGTCTCAAGCAAACCTAAAGTCAGCATAATCAGGCGTGCTTGAGACCACACCATACTTTTATGACAGCAGTAGTCATTGAAAGTAGGATTTAGCGTTGAATTTGGATAAAATCCTTGTAATATTAGTTTTATTTAACTATTTGAACTGTTTTTGTGTAATTTGATTATTGCAGTCCTTTGGGGGTTGAATGATTTTGATTGCAACTCAGTGTATAAGTTAGTTTGTTTTCCTGGTTGTACATCTCGAGTTTGTTCGATCATTTAATCAACTCCCCTCATCCTGATTCCTGCATGTATTTGCATCATCTCTGCCTGCTCTATGCTCTGATCATAACGGTTTCTTTCTGTTGTGGAGGCGCGGGTGGAGGATTCTCCACCCAGAGAAGGCAGCTGGGATAAGGGGGAACAATGGACCGGAGGAGGAAGTGCCACCAGGGGGTCTCAAATGGGATAGTATGGACTGTGCATCCCCCGGGGAGAGGAGGAACCACCGGAACCACTGGAAGAAAGAAGGGTGTGAGCAGTGGGGCCGACGTTATGATAATGTGCCACACAGGTCTTTCTTCCAAACAGTGTGTTATGGTTGGAAGTTCCGGGTTTCAATGCATGGAATTAACGGTATAAAAGAGGAATGCACAGAGACCCGGGGGCTCTTTTCCTGTGCTGTATGTTGGAGATGGAATAAAGTCCATGTGTCATTCAGCTCGTTGCCTCACGTGCTTCCTTTCTCCACACTGTCATGAAGTTGGACATTTTTGCATGCTGGTCTAAGGGGACTGACTCATGAGGGAGGCAGTCTGTCATGGACAGGTGAGGAATTGCAGATCATGGAAATTTATTTAAAGAAAATAGAATGAACAACTATGACTCATAAAATAAAATTGAGTATAAAATCTGTATAAATATATCCTTAGGAGGTGATTTGTTATTTTTTAACAAGGGGGATGGAGGTATTCACCAATTTAGTACAAGATATAAATGTGAATTAGGTACACATTTGCAATAAAGAAGCAAATATATGATAAAAGATGCCAATTTCAAAATTAAAGTTCCAATTTACAGTTTAATTACACAGAATAAAAATTTAACCAGCATTCAGAAAGCGTTGCAAGTTTATGGGAAAAAAGTTGAACATTTTTAACAAGAAAGATGAAAATTTACAGGAAAAAATGTCATAAATTGCCTTACCTAGGCTTAACTGAGGACATAATTTGCAGGCAGTGAGTTTTGCACATTAACTGAAAGACTAACGAAACTGAAATACACAAACACACACACACAGCGAATACCGGAGAACACCTGGGAAAATGACACAGACATGAACACAGTCTTCAGATCAAAGGACGAGACAAGAACGTCTGGAGACGCAAGACCGCTGCAAGGAATCAATATACCGGTCTGCTTAAATAGTACAGCACAGATGACAATCAGGTGTGGGTACATGAGTGAGAATGTATTCAAAACACCAAATGACAGCTGTGTAGCCCGTGAAACAGTTTGCCAGCCAGAAGCTGCACAGCACTGTCAAAATAAAAGTACAGACTGGAACTAAATCATACAGAATAAAATAACACAACCCCCAAAAGATATAAACAATACCATAACTACAAAATGACACACAATTACTAGACAAAACTAAAAGAACACAACTAAGAATACAACAATTCATAAATGAACAGACACCAGATACAAAACATCACAGTAAACAAAGAAACAAAAAAACAGAAAAGGACTAAACTTAAGACTGGAACTGAGCACGGCCCCCAACTGTGCTTATGATCATGACAAGAAAATCACAAGTTTATGAGAAAAAACATTGAAAAATTACAGGAAAAAACTCAAGTTTTTGAGGAAAAAAGATGCAAATTTATAATTTAAAAAAAGGCAGAAAATTTACAGGAAATAATTTGCAAATTTACAAGATTTTTTGCAAATTTATGAGGAAACAAAACATATTTTTGAGAAGAAATTGCAAATCTATAAGACAAGTCACAGATTTATGGGTGAAACGTTGCAAATGTCAAAGAAAAAAGTTGAGGGGTTTTTTGCATTTCTTAGAACTTATGGTTCAAAGTCATATTATTCAGTTATGTGAATAAAATAAGGAGGATGGCAGGTTGACAAGGGGGATGATTTTGAGTGATTTTGCTAACGGAGGATAACACCCCCATCCCCCTCAAATCACCTACTGATTATACTCTGTTATATAAAACTGTAACATAACACGTTTTTTCATCACTCAGAATGACCACAAATCCAAAGCTTTTCCTCACCTCATTAAAGTGTTTTCCCGTTATTCGTGTGAGCACCATCCCCACCAGCATGCTGTTGATAGATATTGTTGATAATTAAGTTTTAATTGCAGCGCCGACCCCGACGTCACATTCCTGACCGTCTGAATGAGTCTCAATGAGATTTAGATATCGAGGAAGTTTTAAACAGCTAGTTAAGTGCCATTCAGCTGCGTTCAAAGGCAACGCATTGAAAAAGCCAAAATGAGAGTGTAAAGAGCGTCGCAGCGGGGGTTCGGTGAAGAAGCGAAACATCGCCATTATGGCGTGGATGCCATCTCACAGAAACCCTCCCCAGCTGGCTGCTCCGGGTCTGTCGGCTGAGGGCTTTCACTCGGGGACAAAAGCTATCTAATTGAGAACAAACTGTCAGTGAAAGAGACGGGACCGTGACCGGAGAGGGGGCCGCTCCGGGCCCGGGGCCAGCACCGGGGGTTCTGCGAGTCCACCACGGGCCCCCTCCGACCCCCTCAGACTTCTTGTGACTGACATAAGAGGCCACAGTGGATAACACGAGCAGCGGGCCGACACAAAGGCCTTTCAGAGCGGACACAGTCCAAACTCAGCCGACTGTCAAGTGTGAAGGAGAGGAGGAGGAGAGGCTGAAAGGATGGAGAGATAAGTGTGAGGTCTGAGGGGGGAGAGGGGGGCGACGCATCGCTGCAGTCCTGAAGTCCTGAAACTAGTCTGCACATCAACAGCAGGTTGAACTCCATACACCACCTTTACACCCCAGCCAGCATGTCCATGTGGGCTCCACCAAAGGTTAAAGCTGGGCTGTCTTATGGGTCCCATGTGGGTTTGTCTGCGTGTTCCTTGTTGGCCCCATCTGGGTTTGCCCACATGGACTTTACCTGTGGTACAGGTTAAACCCAAATGGGCCCCACATGGGTTCAACATGGGTGAGCAGGTGTCAGTAGCACTTGTGCCATAGGCAAAATTATGCAAAAAAAGTCACAAATTTATGAGAAATTTATTGAAAATCTATAAGAAAAATGTGACAAATTTGCAAAAAAAAAAAATGTAGCAAATTTATGAGCAAAAAGTCACAAATTTACTAGAAAAAGTGAAAATTTAGGAGAAAAAACTTTTGAATTTACAAGAAAAAATAGTAAAATTACATGAAAGGAGTTACAAATTTACAGGAACAATTTAGTGCATTTACAAGAAAAAAGTCACAAATTTATGAGGTAAATGTTTTCAAAAGTTTCAAATTAACCAATAAAAGTAGCAAATATATGAGTAAATAAATTTAGGAGAAAAAAGTTACACATTTACAAGAAAAAATTTCACATATTTATGAGAAAAAAACTGCAAGGTCAGTACAGAAATTGAAAATTTGTTAGAAAGTTCCAAATTTGCCAGAAAAATGTCACCAATTTATGGGGTGTTAGAATAATTTTGAGCTTAAATTATTCAAAGTCAAATAATCAGGCGGAAAGTTGAATTTATGTACATTTATTACACAATCACCCCAATGGCCACTATGGGGGAGAGGTTACAAGGCATGCCATTCAGACGCACCTAGAATCCCTAAAGGATCCATTCTTCTAAGTCTGATATATATAGGTAGGAGAAAGGAGAGGGAGGATGAGGATAAGGGAAGGGACAGAAAGGGACAGTCCTGATAACTAAGCTTATCCAGGCGGACCTCAGACACTCTGGAGACATGGGTCATGAAGACATGAGATCCATAAAACTGACAGAATGTCCATCTACCACTGATCTGTACAGGCTGAGAAGTTCCTGTGCATTCCTGTGACCCAAAACAGGTTATGTCAAAGAGATTATAATAAATGGCTTAGATCATTCCTTACGCATGTACTGATCCTCAGTCTGAACTCGCTGAAATTGCTCACAGAAACAGGACAAGAATATATAAACTTATCCTATGTGAAATGCACATATAAACATTAAACATGGCATATAAAAGGTATGATACTTCTCAAATATAATAATACATTATTGATATCAATGATAGTATAGATAATATGGAATTTTTCTATCATATTCCCCCCTTGATGCTTAATAAAGCATCAGGATTAAAAGAAAAATGATAAAGTGAATGAATTAATATGTGTAAGAATTTACATGCTGTTATTTTGCAAGTTAAAAACGTGTATAGAATATATCAAAAGTGAATATGTGTGATGTGACTAAAAGTAATCTCAGACAGTGTCAAATAAGAACATAGAAAATAATATGAAACAGCCTTAAATTATATTGCAACCTTCACAAACATCCTCAGGCCAAAAACATCCTTGCCCCTCTCACCATCCTCATCATCGTATTAAGGACTCACACAAGAAGAAATCTGACGTTATAAAAATCATTACGAAGTTTATGGTGAGACTTCTCTATTAAGAGAAACACTAACTTCTATGAGTATCCGAGGTATTAATATGACCATCTGCATCATTTTCATGAATACAGTAATCTCCTATAATAGGGCCTACACCCCTACGGGTGGTAACTAGTCAATCAAGGACCATTCTATTCTTTGTTATAATAAGTAATTGTTTTAATCCCTAAGGTATTTCGTTTCCACTCTCACTCAAAGAAACAATGAACAAAACCTCACTCCTGTACTTTCCATCTGAAACTGCATTCATGCTTCATGAATGGCATCATGTGGTAGAAAAGCATCTCTCTTCACCCTGCCCACCTGCCCTGCCGACATGATGAGGGTACGGTCAGTTGCCAAAACGGGGTACACAGATCTGCCCAGTGTCCAGCCAGATGCGAATAAGCCCAATGACTCAATGACCTTTGACAATGTAGATCCTTGGTATAACACTTGCTCGCTTCGTTGGTCAAGCAGGGTAGCAGTACAGGGGAGAGACGCACTGTAAGCCGTTGCATACTCAGAGAGTGTTAAGCTGTTGAAAAGGGGACATCACCACTTCAACAAGAGGAGTTCCCTGATGAAATTAACCTTGCATTGGCAGAGTAAGGAGTGTCACCATGTTTCTAATCAGTGGAGTGATGTGTTGTGTCAGGTGTGATTCAAAATGACGTTTGCTATGTTATTTCTGTATATAGCCTTTCTCTTTTTTTTTAAACCAAACAGCCTGTAGTAGCTGCATTATTTTAGCAATAAAGATATTTTGCCTAACTGTTAGTGTTATTAAGGCGCAAACATTCTCTACAATGTAAAAGCAATGGAACAACTTAATGATCAATATTAAGTATTACTAGAGGATGATGAGGATGATAAGATAACAACACTGACCACACCTTTCCTTCAGATTATTTTTTCCCTTGTCATGATAAGCAAACAGCCTGCTTCTCCATCAGCAGAGGTCGTTACTGGATGCTAAGTCATCAGCTGACACTTGCATAGAGAAACAGTTAGACAGTCATGTGTTGTTTTCCTCTTTTTTTTCCAAATAAGTATACTATATACAGTGGGGGAAAAAAGTATTTAGTCAGCCACCAATTGTGCAAGTTCTCCCACTTAAAAGATGAGAGAGGTCTCCAATTTTCATCATAGGTATACCTCAACTATGAGAGACAGAATGAGAAAAAAAAATCCAGAAAATCACATTGAAGGATTTTTAATGAATTAATTGGTAAATTCCTCGGTAAAATAAGTATTTGGTCAATAACAAAAGTTCATCTCAGTACTTTGTTATATACCCTTTGTTGGCAATGACAGAGGTCAAACGTTTTCTGTAAGTCTTCACAAGGTTTTCACACACTGTTGCTGGTATTTTGGCCCATTCCTCCATGCAGATCTCCTCTAGAGCAGTGATGTTTTGGCGCTGTCGCTGGGCAACACGGACTTTCAACTCCCTCCAAAGATTTTCTATGGGGTTGAGATCTGGAGACTGGTTAGGCCACTCCAGGACCTTGAAATGCTTCTTACAAAGCCACTCCTTTGTTGCCCAGGCAGTGTGTTTGGGATCATTGTCATGCTGAAAGACCCATCCATGTTTCATCTTCAATGACCTTGCTGATGGAAGGAGGTTTTCACTCAAAATCTCACGATACATGGCCTCATTCATTCTTTCCTTTACACGGATCAGTCGTCCTGGTCCCTTTGCAGAAAAGCAGCCCCAAAGTATGATGTTTTCACCTCCATGCTTCACAGTAGGTATGGTGTCCTTTCTCCTCCAAACACGGCAAGTTGAGTTTTTACCAAAAAGTTCTATTTTGGTTTCATCTGACCATATGACATTCTTCCAATCCTCTTCTGGATCATCCAAATGCTCTCTAGCAAACTTCAGACGGGCCTGGACATGTACTGGCTTAAGCAGGGGGACACGTCTGGCACTGCAGGATTTGAGTTCCTGGCGGCGTAGTGTGATACTGATGTAGCCTTTGTTACTTTGGTCCCAGCTCTCTGCAGGTCATTCACTAGGTCCCCCCATGTGGTTCTGAGATTTTTGCTCACCGTTCTCGTGATCATTTTTACCTCACTGGGTGAGATCTTGCGTGGAGCCCCAGATCGAGGGAGATTATCAGTGGTCTTGTATGTCTTCCATTTTCTAATAATTGCTCCTGTGGCGGTTTGATTTAACCCCCACAACAGGCTAAAGACAATCACCTCACATTCTGGTTGTTTCTGCTACAGTCTGCCGGTTATGCATGTCACTGCTTTGAGTTAATGTATCATCCATGTGTTATCCATGCATTGTGCTCATGCATCCTGTCTGTTCCTTTGATATGCAAATGCCAGATTGACTGCTGTGAAGGTCCTTTGATCTATTGTTTGAGTTGGGTATAAATGCTGTGCCAAATTGTGATTCTGCCTCTCATTCTGATTCTGCAACTGCTACTGCTGGACACACACACCGTGTGTCTCCTCTTCTCTGAGAGCCTGAGGAAATCACCTCAGCCCGCAGCACGAGGGCTGGGGAGGTGTTCCGATGAAGGCGGTATGATTCAATAAACCAACTAAAAACTCCATCGCTGCCTTTATTTTATCATGCCGCTTTACTCCCACAGTTGATTTTTTTCACACCAAGCTGCTTACCTATTGCAGATTCAGTCTTCCCAGCCTGGTGCAGGTCTACAATTTTGTTTCTGGTGTCCTTTGACAGCTGTTTGGTCTTGGCCATAGTGGAGTTTGGAGTCTGACTGTTTGAGGTTGTGGACAGGTGTCTTTTATACTGATAATGAGTTCAAACAGGTGCCATTAATACAGGTAACGAGTGGAGGACAGAGGAGCCTCTTAAAGAAGAAGTTACAGGTCTGTGAGAGCCAGAAATCTTGCTTGTTTGTAGGTGACCAAATACTTATTTTACCAAGGAATTTACCAAATAATTCATTAAAAATCCTTCAATATGATTTTCTGGATTTTTTTTTTCTCATTTTGTCTCTCATAGTTGAGGTATACCTATGATGAAAATTGGAGACCTCTCTCATCTTTTAAGTGGGAGAACTTGCACAATTGGTAGCTGACTAAATACTTTTTTGTCCCACCGTGTGTGTGTGTGTGTGTGTGTGTGTGTGTTAAGCAGTCTCTTGCTGAGGGTTTCAGGTGGGGTAAAACGTTAGATGCACCCAAGTGCCACGTCCTTCACTTTCTACGGCTGTTTAGGTCAGCAGGATAACCTTTGTGCTGTCCTTGCCAGGGAGTTTTGGTCCAGTTTCCTTTGATGACCAGATCCCCTGGTTTGCTCAAGAGATGGGTGCACCTCCTACGGTTCCTTCATCACATGGTCCCTCCTGGGAAGGGCAGTATGGATGACATCACTGTCAGTTGTCATTCTTTGCATATAATCACCCAGAAACCCTTCCTCATCACCTAAGTTAAATGGCTTCAATAATAAGGTTTGTCATTCACAATCTCCCTATTTTCTTATTTGAATATTATACTAATCTTGTAAATTGTTGACGGTAAGCTAAATGGTTTCCTAGGTAAATGTTTGGTACTAATAATTTAGGAACTGCACTTAAATGTGACATGATTTGGTTTACAGTGTATTCCATTTCCATTATCTAAGTAAATCATTTCAGCTATTTTAAATCATGATATTGTTTTAGTTAAAACAATATAAACAATGTAAATAAGTAGCAATATTTAAATTAGTGTAGGGTAAAGCCTTTGTATATTCAATAAGTGTGTAAATAATTTCTAAACATTTTTTACCTTCACTCTTATTTAGTTCAATGAGATCCATGCAAAGGTTTTGAAAAAAAAACTAAGTTTATGCAGGGATGAGACATCTTCAAGCCATAATGAACATCTCATGGAAAGACAAGATATTCAACATAGAAGTGTTGAAATGAGCTGGTCTACCATCAATGGAGGACATGCTAATACAGATGAACCAGAGATGGCTCGGACATGTTGAGAGGATGGACCACCAGTGTCTCCCTCAGCAGTTACTCTACTCACAGTTATGCGAGGGCAAACACAATCAGGGTAGACCAAGGCTCAGATTTAAAGACACTGTAAAAAGAAACTTGACGAAGTTGGACATAGACAGGAGTTCCTGGCAGCGGAAGGCTAAGGACAGAGCTGTGTGGAGGAATCTGATCAGACCTAAATGAAACAGTCATTGTCGCCCATGACAGACTGCTATGATGATGATGATGATGATGATGATGATGATGATGATGCAGGGAAGATCAAATTATTTTGCTTTGAGCTTCCTAAGGCATTGTTCCCTTAATTGAGTAAGAATCTGTATTGTCTTCGTAGTAGATTCTAAATTAAGTCCCACAGTAAACATAAATTCAGCACAAGTTGGACTTTCCTTAGATATTTGGAACTTTTCTCATATATTTGCATGGTTTTCTTCCTTATCAGTTTACCTTGTTCCTTATAAACATGATATTTCCTTTACAATAATCTACAGATATTTCCTTAAATATCTGGAAATATTTTTTTCTTCATTATTGATCATCTATTGATAGTTTTTATGTATTATCTATTTCTCTGAGGATTGCTAATTATTTTTTGCTAATTAATTTCTTTAGTACCCCCCTTTTGATGCATGGGGATGCACATGCAGCAAAGTTACAGGGTATTTGCTTGATGGGTAGTGTCTTTTACTGGAAGGAAGCGTGTTACCACTTTTATGTGTTACACACAGTTAATTTAGATGAAAATTTGTGAGTAGTACAGCTCCTTCAAAATGAGGTTTCAATAATCATGGTTTCTTTTGTGACGTCTCTTCAACTAATTTACAAATTCCATTTAGGAAAAAGCAATATAGCTGTCTGTGCATATTTGATATGATTTAGCATTGATAACTAAGATCAGTTTGTCCAATTGAATACAGACGGGTTGAATTTGTGTAAGTGAATCCTTGTGAAAGGTTGTGTCATACTCCTTCAGTCAATGGAAAGGTGGACATTTTGCCTAATTAGAATTTGGCTTAATTTTGTACAAGGAATGCCTCTTTTTATACATTCCTTGGTAAATTATAGGGTGGACTGTAGTCCTGAGGCCCAGCTCGGCCACGGCTGAGCATTGGGAAAACACATTCCTTATTACTGTCACATTTCTGAAATGTGATATTGTCACACCATTATGTGATGAGTGGCATCAGATGTATCCTGCAGTGTGAAGTCATATGAACACTACATTTTTAAAGTCAGAGTCATTTAAATTGTTATGCTTTATGTCATTTGCAATGTCATTTGTTCTACTTAGCTTCAAAAAAAATGCTTGTTGTGGAAGATGTGAAAATGACGAGGCAGAGTTCTTTCTCAGAGTCAGCTTTATTCACATCTCCATCATTTCAAAGCAGAGAAAAAAGAGTGTGAAACAGTAAACTCTCGTCCTTAAATATCAGGGACTTCACACCTCATAGATGACATGTCACACAGACCACCTTGCATAATAAAGACAGTCACAATGCATTTCACCACCTTGCATAATAAAGACAGTCACAATGCATTTCTCTCCATGATATCACTTCCACTGTCTCCCATGCATCCTTTCCTTAATCCCTTAATTGACCCCCCACAGTCTCCAGCCTTGCATACCAAGGCTAAGATTCCTGCCTTTGTTCTGACCTAAAATGTGAGTCACAAAACCGGTCCAACAGGTCCCATGTGGGTTCACCACACAAGCCCCCCCAGCATTTTAGAAAAACAGAACAACAAGAAGGTAACCACATGCATGCCGTGATAGCATCAATACACATCAGTCCACATGCTGGATAGGCTTCAGCCTCCTGCCGAATCTGCTATAGCTGGGGTTCACCGTCTCTGCGGCGCTGTCACGCTGGGGGTTTGCCGTCTGGGGGCGGAAACCCTTTGTCAGTCTCTGTGGGTGTTCTGGGGAAACATTACTTTGGGAAACATTACTGTGTGAAACCCTCCGTGGTGGTCTACCTCGCTGCGGGGCCTTTGCCAACAGCACTTCCTCATCTGCCACCACAAAAGCGGGTTTAAGTCTGTTTATGCCAATTTTCTCTTTCCTACCCCCCCAAATCTAGCAAAAACTGCTTGTCCCCTGTTTCTAGCACTCTGAATGGTCCGTCATAAGGTGGCCGCAACGGGGTTCGATGCGCATCGTGTCTAACAAAAACAAACTCTGCGTTCTTCAAAGTTTTAGGCACAAAAACGCGCGGAAAACTGTGGTGCGCGGGGCCGGGCAGCGTGCTTGATTCTGTGTTACTCCGCAACAGCTGAGACGGGGAGACGTTTGGCACAGGATTATCTGGGAGAAACTCCCCAGGCAGCCGGAGTGGCTGCGCAAACACGAGCTCTGCTGGTGAGGCTTCTAGATCCTCTTTAGGTGCAGAACGCAACCCCAATAACACCCATGGTAACTTGTCAACCCAATTTGTATCCGTCAGTGACACTCTGAGAGCCGCTTTCAATGGCCTATGAAAACGTTCGCATAACCCGTTAGCCTGCGGATTGTACGCGGTTGTGCAGTGAATTGTCACACCCAGGCTGCGGGCCATTGTCGACCAAAGCTCGGAAAAAAATTGAGGGCCTCTGTCGGACGTAATGTCCGACGGAACGCCGAAGCGCGCCACCCAAGCTGTTAAAAACGCACGCGTCACTTCCTCGGCTGTGGTTGATGCCAGCGGGACCACTTCAGGCCAGCGCGTGGTGCGGTCCACCATTGTCAGAAGATGTGTGCACCCCTGTGACAGCGGGAGGGGTCC
The DNA here is from genome assembly GCA_020510985.1 of Pholidichthys leucotaenia. NCBI lineage: Eukaryota > Metazoa > Chordata > Actinopteri > Cichliformes > Pholidichthyidae > Pholidichthys > Pholidichthys leucotaenia. The sequence continues at coordinate 298,230,884 of CM035840.1, forward strand.
AACGAGGTCCACATGAACGTGATCGAACCTGTTGGCCGGAATGTGAAACTGTTCCAAAGGAGCCCTCATGTGCCTGTGTACTTTGGCTCATTGACACGCCGTGCAGGCTGCTGCCCACTCTTTGACCTGTTCGCGGAGGCTCGGCCACACAAATTTCTCTCCCACCATTTTGACCGACGCGCGCACTCCAGGGTGCGCCAAAGAATGAACCGAGTCAAAAACGCGGCGGCGCCACGCGGCCGGTACTACTGGACACGGCCGTCCAGTGGAGACATCGCAGATTAGGGGGGGCATACCGTCTTGCAGCACCCTGCTCTCCAGCCTTAACCCTGTTGGTCCAGCCTGGAGCGCGCGTACGTCCGCGTCATTAACCTGCTCCGCGGCCATGGCTGCATAATCTAACCCTACGCTGACTGGGGCCACCACGGTGCGCGAGAGGCAATCTGCCACTACATTGAGTTTGCCCGCCACATGCTGAATATCAGTGGTAAACTCTGATATGGCGGCCAGCTGTCTCTGCTGCCGGCCTGACCACGGTTCAGAGACCTTGGCCATCGTGAATGTTAGCGGTTTGTGATCAACGAACGCGGTGAAAGCGCGTCCTTCCAGCCAGAACTGAAAGTGGCAGATGGCCAAATGGAGAGCGAGCAGCTCCCTGTCGAACGCGCTGTATTTACGTTCGCTATCGCGCAAGGTCCTGCTGAAAAAGGCGAGGGGCTGGCAAACCCCGGCTACATGTTGCTCCACAACCGCCCCTATGGCCACCTCTGACGCGTCAGTGGTGAGCGCTATGCGGGCCGTTGGGTCTGGGTGTGCCAACAATGCAGCCTTTGCCAAGGCTGCTTTCACCTCCAAGAACACTTGGTCCCGCTCCGGGGACCACTCGACCTTATCCGCGGGTTTCTTTTTTTTGAGCGTGGCATACAGCGGCTGCATGAGTTGTGCCGCGCGGGGGGAGAAAACGGTTATAAAAATTCACCATTCCCAAAAACTCCTGCAACGCCCTGACTGTCTGCGGCTGGGGAAAATCTGCCACAGCACGCACTTTGTCAGGCAGCGGAACTGCTCCTTCGGGGGAGACGCGGTGTCCTAAAAAATCGATCTGCGCCACCCCGAACTGACACTTCGCTGGGTTGATTATTAACCCGTGATCTCCCAACCTTCGGAAAACTGTGGCCAGGTGTTTTTCGTGTTCGTCTTCGGATGCGCTGGCTACTAAAATATCGTCCAGGTAGACGAACACGAAAGGGAGATCGCGAAGCACAGCGTCCATCATGCGTTGGAACGTCTGAGCAGCCCCTTTAAGTCCAAATGGCATGCGTAAAAACTCGAATAAACCAAACGGAGTTATTACCGCTGTTTTGGGTATGTCCTCAGCGCGCACTGGGACTTGGTGGTAACCGCAGACCAAGTCTATTTTAGAAAAAATGCGCGCCCCTGCCAAATGAACGGAAAAATCTTGGATATGTGGGATTGGGTAGCGGTCATGCGCTGTAGCGTTGTTTAACCTGCGGAAATCCCCGCAAGGGCGCCATGATCCATCAGCTTTCGGGACCATATGTAGGGGGGAAGCCCACGGACTGTTTGAACGTCGGATAATGCCCAACCTCTCCAGGTTGGCGAACTCCTCGCGCACTATGGCTAGTTTAACTGCGTCCAAGCACCGAGCTTTTGCAAAAACGGGCGGTCCGGTAGTGGTAATAAAATGCTCCACCCCGTGCTTAGTGACTGTTGCCGAAAATGTGGGGACCGTGAGTGCTGGGAACTGAGTGAGCAGTGTGTGGAACTTACCGCCTGCTGCTGTGACATTGGCTTGTGCTGTTGGCGGGGCCACTCGCGCTGTACAGGGGATAGAATCAAAAGAAAGTGCATTAACCAGGCGCTTGTTAGCGAGATCAACCAACAACCTATGTGAGCACAAAAAATCAGCCCCCAGCATATTGAAATTTACTGTTGCTACAACAAAAGTCCACTCATATGCACGGCCGTGTAGAGACAGAAGCAGAGTCTTCTCACCAAAGGTCTTAATCTCCGAGCCGTTCGCCGCTGTCACCCGGGGACCTCCGGAACCAGCCAGTCTGTCCGCGTAGGAAGGTGTGATGAAACTCAACTGGGAGCCTGTGTCGACGAGGAACTGCCTCCCGGAGCGTGCGTCCGACAAGTAGAGCAGCTCGTTCTCTTCCCCGAGGGCCGCGGCTGCTACCGACCCCCGGTCTTGGCGTTTCCCGAACGCCCGAACTGGCACGGCGGTACACACTTGCGTGCCCTCTCTGTGAAGCGGCGATGGTAGAAACAAAAGACGTCCGGTCCACGCTCCCTGGCCCTTGCCGCCGCCGTCGTCGGTGAGTCTGGCACCGCTGCCTCTGGCCTCCTGTCGTCTCCGGTTGTCGTGCCGAGTTCCGCTGCAGCGGCCGTGGCTGTGCGCCGCTCGGTGGCATTGACAATCCGCTGCGCCTCTCGGCCCAGTGCGCAGTAGTCCCGTAGGGCCAACAGTGGCGAACTGGCCAGAACCGCTCTCGCTGCTGACGGTAGAGTCCTGAGGAAGAGGTGGGTGAAAATGAAGTGATCGTCGTCAGAGTCTTTCAACCTCAACAACTTCTCCATCAGGCTCGCGGGCATGTCGTTTTCCCCCTCCGTCAGCGCCAGGAGCCTCTCTGCTCGCTCCTCCGCCGAGGGGGTGAATTGTTGGATGAGTGCAGCCTTCAACGTGCCGTATTTGTCGCTCTCTGGCGGCTGGTCAATCAGGCTCTCCACATGCTGGGCCGTGTTGTTGTCCAGCTTTGCGACTACGTGGTAGAATTTCGTGGCATCTACCGATATCCCCCAGAGGTTGAACTGCGCCTCAACCGCGTTGAACCAGGAGCGCGGATTGTTCTGCCAGAAGTCCGGTAGCTGGACTGTAGCGGCATTCGCTTGGCTGGGGGCTCCTGACGCGGCTGGCCCGGGGGAATTTTCTTCTTCCATGATACGTCTCGGGTCACCAGTGTGGAAGATGTGAAAATGATGAGGCAGAGTTCTTTCTCAGAGTCAGCTTTATTCACATCTCCATCATTTCAAAGCAGAGAAAAAAGAGTGTGAAACAGTAAACTCTCGTCCTTAAATATCAGGGACTTCACACCTCATAGATGACATGTCACACAGACCACCTTGCATAATAAAGACAGTCACAATGCATTTCACCACCTTGCATAATAAAGACAGTCACAGTGCATTTTTCTCCATGATATCACTTCCACTGTCTCCCATGCATCCTTTCCTTAATCCCTTAATTGACCCCCCACAGTCTCCAGCCTTGCATACCAAGGCTAAGATTCCTGCCTTTGTTCTGACCTAAAATGTGAGTCACAAAACCGGTCCAACAGGTCCCATGTGTGTTCACCACATTGTCAACTTAACCCTTTGAGTGTGAGAATTTCCGTACCCCTAGTGGCAGAGCACGGCACTGCACCTGCCTTCTCACTCTTACTTTGTCAAAAGTAAGTGAGAAATTTCTGGGTTTTTTTTAAATGTACTGATTTCTTGTTCATATACTTTGAAGATAAGATGATGAGGTACCTCTGTACAAAAAATGGTGTCAAAAGGCTGAACCGTTTTTTGTGTAAATACGTCCAAAGTCCACTTTTGACTGAGTTATGGAATTTAAAGATGTGCTGCGACATTATGCAAATTAGATGCGTAAACTTATTCCTATCTTAAACTTTGGATCATATTTTACATCTTGCTAATTGACAGTAAGCCATTATCTCTTACCACTTTCAAGTTATAGCCTTGGAAATCTGAACTATTTTATTGACAAAAAATATTTACCACTCTTGACCACTAGGGGGTATGTTGCAGTTCTGCACCATACACACTTCAAAGGGGTTTAGGTTCAGGTTCAGGTTACTTTATTTGTACCCGTAGGTAGATTTGTTTTGCAGTCAGGTGATATCCATATTTAAGGGTTAAGAGGTCCTTCCCCCTGTGGTCCCTCCAGCCAATGAGCCCGTCTGGCCTCCCCCCATCTCCCACAAAGATCAAATGTCGGTGCCATCCTGCAAAGAAAAATTTGGCCCGTCATCTGAACTTGGTGAGCCCGGTGGGCCTGGTCGGGGCCCACTGAGGATGCAGCGTTGGCCCAATCGGGGTCCACCACGGGTGCTGCAGAGCTCCAGCCGGAGTCCACCGCGGGTGGTGCTGAGTTCCAGCCGGAGTCCACTGCGGGTGGTGCTGAGCTCCAGCCGGAGTCCACCGCAGGTGCTGCTGAGCTCCAGCAGGAGTCCACCGTAGGTACAGCTGTGTCCCAAGCCGGGACCACCGAGGGTACTGCTGGTCAGAGTGAGGACACCGGGGCCTCCACTCCTCAGTCTGATGCCATCGTGGCCTCTTCCTCCTCCCTGTCTGATGCCTGTCTACCTACAGTCCAGTCACCCACCAGTGAGCCTCCCGGTGGGCAGGCCGCCTCCTGCTTCACCCCTCCAATCCAATCCTGGTGGCTCAACAATGCTGGCTGCCCGCCAAAAGGACTGAGTCTCTGGGTTAGGTAGCCCGTGTTTTCCGGCAGACCACCAGACTCTCTTTGCCGGACTGTCTGCTGGGCCTGGGACTCTACACTGGTCAACACCAAATTTATTGTCTATGTTTTTTTAGCTGATTTGAGACAATTTTGATGTGCTGAATCCAGAAATCACAATGGTTTTACTCAATCAGGTCAACTTTTTGAATTATGCCCACATGTTGTTTTATACATTTTTGTTTACGTGTACGGGTATTTTCGCTTTATATGAATCATATCAAAATTCTTTTTTATGTCTTCAAATTCTCTGAATTTTGAACAATGATGATGTAACATTCAATTGACATGTACTTACCTTTATATAAAGGTAAGTACATGCACAATACTAAGTATGTACTAAGTAAGTACAGGTTTTTACTTAGCACCTGATTGATAGAAACGGATGTCATTTTCGGATTCAGTGGTGCAAAATTGTCTTAAATCAGTTGACAAAACACAACTTACAAAAAAAATTATTTTTGTAACCCTGTGTTATTCTTGTTGTTCCTGCTTGTGTGTGTGGGGGGGGGGGGGGCAACGTCCCTTGTGACATTGCCGTGGGTGTCTGGAATCCACCCCTTGAGAGGGGGGCTCTGTCATGAACCAAGCCAGTTTGCTCTTCAGGCTCGGTTCTGACCTGCTCGGTGTCTCAGGTTATCTGTATATTTATGTATTGTGTTATTTTTTGAGTTTCTTGTAGTTTCTATTTTCCCTTGTTTATTTCCGTACCTATAGCCACTGTGTTCTGGCCGACAGCTGTGAGGCAGCCTCCTTTGGCCTACACTCGTGTGGGCGCTGACATTTGCCGGTCCGACCACGCCCCTCTCTCATGACAGCCAGCTGGTTCCACTCTGGTAATTGCCCTTCCTGCACTTTGCCCAGGTGCACCCAGCCAGCAATGCTTGTACTTAAGCAGCTCTTTGCCAGCCAAACATTGCTGGACTATTGAATTGTCAGATGTTTGTGTTGTGCCACTGTACGCTGTGGTCTGCCCGCTTCACAACCCGTCATGTAGCCAGTAAGTGTGCCCTGTCGTCTTTTTGTATGTCAGCTTTGTTTTTTGAATTGTGTGTCCTTCATTTAATAAATGTGTTTGTGGTATAACCTGCACTTAAATTTCCATCTTCCTTCTACTCCTCTGTGCGCTGCGTAAAAGCGCACGGGGAGATCATGACAAATTGTCTATATTCTTTTCTAGAGATGGCAAAAATTTAGGGAAAATCAGAAGACCACAATGATAAAATTCATATCTATATTTATCTCAAGCAAAAATGGGAATAGACTATTAGTTCATTGGTTCATTAAATGTCCTTCATATTGGATGAAGACGGCACTACGACCTCAGAAATCAACCAAAACATGGATGGTCTTTGCAGGCCTTCGGTGAGGTTTTTATGAATGTATTGAGAACGTACTGGGATCTCCGTTAGGCTTGATAGAGTATGGAGAGCTCTGAGTATGCACGAAACCTCCGTGGCGAGGCCATGGTGGTTAATGATGGTGGTGGCATCGTACCAGAGTTGTGGGACTCACACCAGAAGGATTTGAAGTAGGACCGGCAGTAGTGGCAGTGATGTCATGCTAGCATGGTGTGATCTTTAGGTGCATAGCTGCATCCAGACAAGATCCAAGGGGCTCGTCCCAGGGCATACCTGGAGCATCTTTGGCCCTCCGCTTCGCTTCTGGCCTACGACCGAATTGCTGCAGGGATGTATTCATGATACCTCACGACTTTTAGTGTAATATTGCTTTTACACAACAGTTCCAGAAGTACAGTTTATTAACCCCTTAGCATTCCAGTCAATTTTCCTAAAAATGCCTAAATTTAGCATACACAAAGAAAATCAGATTTTTTCTTCACTGAAGGCAGTAGAAAATTTGAAACGTACCGCCGATGGAACACTGGAATTTTAACAGGTTTAATGATAGCAATACAGGACAAAATGGTATGATTTTTTTATTTGTTTAACCAGTTATTTTGCTCCACTGAGAAAAATAGTCCCTTCCAACTGTACCCAGTTAACTGTTGCTAATCACCTCAATGAGCATAATATAGAAAAAATAGACCTATTGTCATTTCACACACACATGTAACCAAATCAGATATTTTCCAGAAGTCAGTGTTCATAATATACACCTGTCAGCTGTTGAGTTGGGTTTATGGGGCACGTGACTCGTGCCGGCAGCTAGTTAGCTTGTTAGCTGCATTGAGGGAGTCCTTTACACAGCCATGATTATGGTAGCACCACAAAGGGATTACGAATCTTTGATCAGGATAGTAAATCCAACCTCAGCTTGTAAATTTTGTTGTCCGTTCTTCCACTTAACAATCCAGCTGACGCTGATAGCAGTTAGAAGCTAACAGCAATCTAGCTTCGTCCCATTTCCATGTTAATTTCTGTGCACTTCATTGACTTTTTCTCGGCATTTTCACATGAAACAAAGAGTTTGTCACCACAAAGGTATTATGGTTGGCTAGTCATGACAGTGGATCCAGCTCTAACTCGTCTATTTTGTTGTAAACAGATGTGAAATATACAGCCAGATGTTTACAAGGATGGAATGGAGATGTGAATTTTTAGGACCACCTATGTCACGTTCTGAGCGTGGGGGGATTCCACCGGGCTCAGCTTGTTTGCCTTTTTTCCCATATTTGTACTCTGCTGTCATTTTGAGTTTCCACTTATTCCATATTGTTTTTCAGTATGATTTATTTTCCAGTGTATGTTTATTATAGTTTGCTTATTGTATTTCTGAGTTTACCTACATCCCATTTTTGCCATATTTTTATATGTATATTCTGTTGTGCTCTCTCTCTTCCGGGGTTGACAGCAGTCAGCGGCTTCTGGGGTTTCACTCTGCGTGGGCATGGCCCTGTCAGCTGTCAGCTCTGAGTGCCCCTTTCTTTCTTATCATTCTCAGCTGGCCCAAATTGTTTCTTTTGTTTTCTCCTGCCCGGATTGCCCACACCAGTTACCACTTGTTATAATTTGTTTTTTGCCTTATTTAAGGGGCTGCGCACTTTAGTCCAGCGCAGCACCCTACTTTCTACTCACATCTACCAAACGTAAGTGTGTCTTTATTTGAAGCTTTTCTCAACGAGCCGTAAGTGTCTCTTTGCATTTTTATCTTTCCCTAGCGTCTGTGTTCCAAGCTTGTTCTCCAGGTTTAGCCGGCGATTCCTTCACCTTAGCAAGTTTGCTATTTTTTGCTTTCCTGCATTTTTCCTGTGCTGTCTCCAGGTTTAGCCGGCGAGTCCCCTCGCCTAAGCAGTTTGCTATCTTGCTAGCCTGCATTTTCCCAGTGCTGTCTCCAGGTTTAACCAGCAATCCCCCTCGCCTTAGCAGTTGCTATTTTTGCTTGCCTGTATTTTCTTCTTTCATTTGTGTTGTAACCCTGTGTTCTCCCAATAAATTTGCAAACTCAGCATGCGCGTGGAGCGTTTTTCCTCCCCTAAAAGGCAATTTATGACAGCCTATTTTCAAACAGTGCCTCACTGTGGAAATGAAGGTACCCAACACAGTATTGCAATTCTCACATATTACCAGAAGCCACTGACATTAACTATAATTTAAGGATTAGTACACAGCTGAAGCAGAGTGATACATATTTGGTGAAACATCCTGAGTCTGATTATTGGGGAACGTAGTAACTCCTGGAATCCCTATTGACCAATCAGATTGCTCAGTTGGGACTAACTGTTGCATAATGAAAAATAGCAGCTATAAAGCGTAGCAGCATCATGATTACCTTCACAGTGGAGGAGGTTTTCTAGTTGTGTTTTCAATGGACATTTAACTTGTGATATTAAAACTGTGAGCTTCACATTTGGGATTTTAAACTTCTAAAAGACTAATTTCCGAGTTCAAATCTTAAATTTTGATTTAGATTTTTGCTTTATATATCAAAATAAAACTAAGTTATCATTGTTAGTATGTCTTACAGTAATAATATACAGTCTCCTTTTATACACTGATTTTTAAGTGAAATTTCACAGAATTTTAAGACAGTTTTCAGGATTCCAGAATATTTTTGCCATTTCTCTGCTTGGAACTTTGAGATTGTTTTGTAGATTTTAAATCCAGACATGTGTCTCTCTGCGAGACATTCCAGTTCAACAGGTGAGTGTAAGTTTCTCAGTAATCTTTCTCTATAATTTAAGGTTTTTAAACATTTCTTTCCACCCTTTCCCTTCTGTCTTTGTGCCCTGGTGTCCACCGTGTTTTTTGTGTCGGAGGATCTCCACTCATGCTCCACTGCTGCAATGTTTTGGAGATGAAAAGTAGCTCCGCCACCAACAGAGCTGAATGTTCATTGTGAGGTTCACAAAGGCGGCTGCAGGGGGAGAACACAAGGACTCACTCGTCTCAATGGTTAACTTTGGGGGCTCGGACAAAGGCGGAGAGAGAAACACAGATAAGAGGCTCCAAAAAGAGGAGCACCACTTGAGTCTGAGGGACTCATCTGTTGAAGACGCCATCAATCACCCCATCAGCCCCGCTCCAGCTGACCTGATTTACATCAATCATCTCGGGCTCCGAGGAAGGAGGGACACTGCACCTGATCTGCTGCTGCCTGAGCGATGGGGCCGGTTACATCAACATAGCTGAGTTTAGTTCCATGGCATTCTTCAACAGAGCTGCTCTGCATTTAGGGAATATCAGTGAAGAGAACTTTCTTCAACAAAATGTCTACATTTGAAATCCCCAGTAACGCTGTCCTCCTCCTCTGTGTGTATTGATACAACTGTGGAAATTATAATACTTATAATATTATTACAGTTATACAATTATATATGAGTTTTCTTCCAACTCAAAGCTCAGTCACAGAGTTCCACAGGGATCTGTGTTAGGCCCTATTCTTTTTAGTTTGTATATGCTGTATGCGCTAGGCAACATTATTAGAAAGCACTGTATACATTTTCATTGTTATGCAGATGACACACAATTATACCTGTCAATGAAGCCAGATGATAGTAATCAGTTAGCCAAATTAGAGGCCTGTCTTAAGGAAATCAAAGCTTGGATGACTTGTAATTTCCTGCTATTAAATTCAGATAAGACTGAAGTCATTCTAGTTGGTCCAAAACACCTTAGAAATACCTTTCCAAATCAAACTCTTAGTTTGGATGTGGTTACTCTTTCTCTTAATAGTTCTGTGAGGAATCTTGGAGTTATTTTTGATCAAGATCTGTTTTTTAATGTACATATTAAACTTGTTTCTAAGCCTGCCTTCTATCATTTGCGTAATATTGCCAAGATTAGGAGCATCTTGTCTCAGAGTGATGCTAAGAAACTAATCCACGCTTTTGATAGCTCTAGATTAGATTATTTTAACTCTTTAATATCAGGTTGTCCTAAAACAGCTTTAAAAAGTCTTCAGCTGATCCAAAATGCTGCAGCAAGAGTTTTAGCAGGTACTAGAAAGAAAGATCATATCTCTGCAGTTCTGGCTGTCATGATCTGAGCACGGGGGGTTCCATCGTGCTCAGTCTCATTCTCTTTTCCTTATTTGTTTATTTGTTGTATTTTGGGGTTCTGGGTTCCTGTCATTTTATCCTTGAATGGTTGTTCCTCTCATTCTCCTGTTTACATTCATTGCAGTCTTGTTATTTATATATTTGGTATTATCTGTATTTATCCTTCAGTTTATTATTTGTCCGTATTGTACTTCTCTCTCTCTCTCTCTCCGGGACTACAGCTGTCAGTGGCACTTCCAGGTTTTGCTCTGATTGTGGGCGGTGCTCTTGTCAAGCTGTCAGTCCCGTCTCCTCTCCTTTCATGACTCACAGCTGTTCTCTATCATGTAATCACTTTCTCCTCCTGCCCTGTTTAACCCCGCAGCACTGTTCATTCGGCAATGCGGTCTTCTCTCACTGATCAGACGTGGTTCCTAATCTGCATCTTTATTTGTGAGTACCTTTTCACTCTGACAGGTATCTCCTGTCTAACTATGGTTTGTGTGGTTGCTATTGTCCTGACGAGCCTCCCTCGTCTCCCTGCATTTTTCCCTACACCTTAGCCCTTAGGCTATTTTGGGTAAGTGACTCTCATTCCGGCCATTTCTGTTATTTTGTGTTTTTGTGGACTGTGGACTCTATGTTTATCAATTTTTGCAAGTGTTGCACTTTTGTTATTTTGTACACTTGGTGTCTGTAGTTATTGTAGTTGTAATAGTATTTTTTTGTTTCTTGTACACGGTGTGCCTTTGAGTTATTATTAAATACGCAACTCACAGTTCCTGCATGTGGCGTCGTTAATCAGCCCTTGACAGGGCAATTCATGATAGAAGACTGCAGCCAGTTAAGATGCCAGCGGTCTGTGAGTTTGCTTTTTTTTTCCCCTCCCCCCTTTTTGTTTTGTTCGGGATTTTTTGAGTGTTGTTCCACCATGGACTTTCGATTATTTGGACTGAGTGAGGAGGAGTGTCGGGTGGCAGAACTCATCATACATTTTGCCTCTGAAGCTCGAGCCACCCACACTCCCGAAGTCGTTTTTGGTTTTGTGGACAGTGCAGCCTGGCTGCTCAAGGCATGTACCAGCCTCTGGAGCTATCCGGGTCTTACCGCTCTCCTCACCACAGTGGTCAAGACCCATCAGCAACTCAGTGAGCGGGTGAGGGACTCCCCCTTGGTGCAACCTGGTCTGATGAGGAAGCATTTCCAGGGGCAGAAGGCTCGTCCACCTTGCCAGGCAAACACACCCTCGCCCATCCACCAGACGACTCCCGGAGCTCCCAGAAGGACTTTGTCCGGCTCTGAAACAGCAGCTGATACCATTACGCCCCGGGAATTCAGGCAACTGCTTATTCATTCACTTTCTCTGTCTGTCAAGCCCTCTTGCCTAATTCCCGGTGGTGAGGCCCAGTTATCACAGTCCACTGTGACCTCACCATCAGCTGCCACTACTTTTTCTCACCATCTTCTCCCTGAAATGTCCGCCGGTCCTGGGTGGGAGCCGCCGGATGACGGATGAATCGGTGGATCCTGGGGGCCTTGGCTCAGCTCCACCACTATGTCCAGCAAGGGAGAGGAGCACCCGCTGTGTCCCGAAGCCAGTGCCGACGAGCGAGCGTCCCCTGGTTTCAGCATCGCAGGACCCCACACCATCAGTGAGGTGATCCCTGCCTCCACTCCTCAGGGATGGGGGCTTTTCCATGTTGAAGTCTGTGCTGACGACCAAGCATCCCCTGACTCCGACGCCTTGCCCACTTTGCCAGAAACCCGAGTCTCTGCCTGTCATTGTGCCTGCAGGGACGGTTCCTCCATGTTCTTCAGGGAGGCCCACATTCATGGCAGCCACTGAGAGGGATGACTCTGAACCCACAGCAGCTGTAACCATCATGCCCCGGGAATTCAAGCAAGTGTTTTTTCATTCTTTACCTAAGGATGAATCCTATTGCCTAATTCCCGGTGGTGAGGCTCAGTTTTTGCAGCTCACTGAGTCCTCACCGCCTATTTCTGCTATTGTTTCCTAACCTGCTACCCCTGTGCCTCTTCCATTCTTTTCTGAGTGTCCGCCGGTTCTGGGATTGAACCGCCGGATGACAGAAGAGCCTGTAGCCCTGGAGAGCCAGGTTCCAGCTCCGCAGCCACAACCCAGACGGGAGGAGATCACCCCCTGTGACCTGGAACCTGTGCCAACAATGGAGTGTCCCCCGGTTTCAGCGGCCTGGGATTCGGTGCCAGCAGTGAGGCCACCTCCAGCTGCCACGCCGGATGAGCCATCTGCGTCGGTCACCCTGCCTTGAGGTTCTGGACCTGCACCTTCCATCACACCTGCTGCCGAGGTCACCGTAGCAGGTGTGCCGGAGTCCTGAACAGTGGTGGCACTCGAGTCCAGGCAAGTACGCTGTTCTGTTTTCTCTTCCACAGATTCAGAGAATTCCTATCTGGCTCAGGGTGTGGAGGATCAGTTGCTGATGTCCTCTGCTCCTGAGTTCTCCTCGCTGGGCTCCGCTGCTGCCGGTGATTCCTCTCCAGCGTTTTCTTTCTTTGTGTCTTTCTCCCAAGGTGATCATGTTGAGAGAGAGTGCCTGGATGGTGAGACTTGAGATGCCCCTGCCAGGATCGCTGGAGTCCTGGATGGCAGTGGACTCCAAGGCAAGGCAAGTGCTCTGTTCTGTTCTGATATCATCAGATCTAGAGATTTCTTGTCCTGCTCGTGGTGGGGAGAGCCAGTCACAGCTGCCAGCTGCCTCTGAGCTCTCCATACTGGGCTCCACTTCTCCTGGTGGTAGTAACCCTGTGTGTGTTTCTTCTCCTTTGCTTGAGTCATCGCCTGGGCCCATTGATGATCATCCTCCTCCCTCGTCTGAGGTCACTGTGAGTCCCCCTCCTCTGCCTGAGGTCTCCACTCCCTCTCATCCATTGTCCGAGGTCGTCGTGGGTCTTCATCCATCATCTGAGGTCGCCATAGGTCCTCATCCTTCATCCAAGGTTGCCATGGGTCCTCATCCTTCGTCCGAGTTTGCCGTGGGTCCACATCCTTTGTCCAAGGTCGCTGTGGGTCCTCTCCCTCTGTCCGAAGTCACCACGGGTCCTCATCCTCTGCCCGAGGCCACCGTGGGTGCAGCCATGTCCCAGTCCAGGTCCGCCATGGGCGCAGCCATGTCCCAGTCCAGGTCCACCGTGGGTGCAACCATGTGCCAGTCTAGGTCCACTGTGGGTGCAGCTTTGCTCCAGCCCGGAGCCACCGTGGGTGCTGCTCTGCTCCAGCCTGGAGCCACTGTGGGTTCTGCTTTGTTCCAGCCCGGAGTTGCTGTGGGTGCTGCTTCACCCCAGCCCAGGGCCGCCGTGAATGCTGCATGTCCCAGCTTGAAAGCACCTGGGTCTCCTCTCCTCTGCCTGATGCCGTCATGGTTCCCTCTTCTCTGTCTGACACCACCGCAGTCCCCCCTCCTCTGCCCGAGGTCGTGGAGGGGTCCCCGTCCAGCTTCCCTGCTGGTCAGCCATCTCCCTTGTCGGGCCCTCATCTCTTAGCTCCTCTGGTCCACAGCAGGCACTGGTTCCATCTGCCTCCTCCAGGAGGGGGTGTGTTGTGCTCCATGGTCCGTTGGCTCGGGGGTGCTGGGAGGCCACCTGGTGAACCCTTCCTGCCATGTGGGTGGCTCTGGAGGCCTGGGAGACCACCCAACGAACTCATTCGGTTGCTTTGGTGGCTAAGTGACTCATGAAGACCACCCAAACTGGGCATTTAGCCTTCCCTACATCATTTGCGTTCTATGTTTCTTATTTTGGGTGTGAGTCAAGAGTGTTTTTCTTATTTTTCCTTTTTTTCCCTCTGGGTTGTTTTAGTCCGTCCGTGCCTGGGCCCCCCTCATCCTGCCCAGGGTGGGTTTTGTTTCCTGCCTTTTTTTAAGGTGGGTCTTCTATGTGGGTGGGTCCTTTTCCTTTTCTTTTGATGGTACCCTGGGTGTCTGGAATCCACCCCTTGGGGAAGGGGGGGCTCTGTCATGATCTGAGCGGGGGGGGGGGGGTTCGGCCATGCTCAGTCTTATTGTCTTTTTCCTTATTTGTTTATTTGTTGTATTTTTGGGTTCTGAGTTCCTGTCATTTTATCCTTGAATGGTTTTCATATATCTTGTATTAGTTCTTAGTTCTGGCATATACATGCTCCTTTATGTGGCGCACGGAGGAAAGGAGATGAGCCCACGTGCAGGTGAAGCGTGTGTTTATTAAACAGAAGTTCAACTGTACAAAAGTGTCCAACATAAGCAGTCAAATAAAGAGTAACACAGCAGGTGTGAAAAGGTTTGGGAAAACGCTGCTCGGCTACAAGGAGGGAGTTCACGTCTTGCCCCAGGGTCAGACTGGACCTCTGGGGGAAGAACAACAAAATGTGAAGTTGAATAAGGAGGAAAGGAGACTCACATGTGTATTTTGGAGCAAGGCTGAGCTCCGGGGGAAAACAGCACCAAATGAAGTCTTAAAGGAGTGTAGACCATATACAGGAGAATGACTAACACCGCAACAACAAGTGATTAAACTAACAGTGTATAAATACAGAGAGAACTAATGACATTGAGTGGAGGCAGGTGCAAGCTGCTGCAGGTGAGCTGATTACAGGCTGCTCACTGCAGCAGCAGGTTGAGCAGTCAGTGGGGAGTGCCTGGAGGGAGAGGGGCAGCGATAGACAGACAGAATAAACCTAGACGAATGTGCAGACATAAAACTAGGAAAATACAATAACCTGTGTCTGGGGTCTGGAATGGCATGAGCCCCCAGACACATGACAAGTTCCTCTCATTCTCCTGTTTACATTCATTGCAGTATTGTTATTTATATATTTGGTATTATCTGTGTTTATCCTTCAGCTTATTATTTGTCCTTATTGTACTTCTCTCTCTCTCCGAGACTACAACTGTTAGTGGCACTTTCGGGTTTTGCTCTGATTGTGGGCGGTGCTCTTGTCAAGCTGTCAGTCCTGTCTCCTCTCCTCTCATGACTCACAGCTGTCCTCTAGTGTGTAATTACTTTCTCCTCCTGCCCTATTTAACCCCACAGCACTGTTCATTCGGCACTGCGGTCTTCTCTCGTTGATCAGATGTGGTTCCTAATCTGCATCTTTATTTGTGAGTACCTTTTCACTCTGACAGGTATCCCCTGTCTAACTACGGTTTGTGTGGTTGTTATTGTAAAAACAAGCCTCCCTCGTCTCCCTGCATTTTTCCCTACGCCTTTGCCCTTAGTCTATTTCAGGCAAGTGACTCTCATTCCAGCCATTTCTATTATTTTGTGTTTTTGTGGACTGTGGACTCTATGTTTATCAATTTTTGCAAGTGTTGCACTTTTGTTATTTTGTACACTTGGTGTCTGTAGTTATTGTAGTCGTAATAGTACTTTTTGTTTCTTGTACACGGTGTGCCTTTGAGTTATTATTAAATACGCAACTCACAGTTCCTGCATGTGATGTCATTAATCAGCCCTTGACAGGGCAGTTCATGACGCTGGCCTTCCTTCATTGGCTTCCCATAGAGTTTAGAATTAAGTATAAAATCCTTCTTACTTACAAAGCTCTAAATAATCAGGCCCCTTTATATTTAAAAGATCTGACATTACCCTATTATCCTAACAGAGCACTACGCTCCTAAAATGCAGGATTACTTGTAATACCTAGAGTCTCCAAAAGTACAACAGGAGGCAGAGCCTTCAGTTATCAAGCTCCTGTCCTGTGGAACCAGCTGCCAATCTGGATTTGGGAGTCAGACTCGATCTCTGTTTTTAAGAATAGGGTTAAAACCTTCCTTTTTGATATAGCCTATAGTTAGGGAGGGATCATGTGCTCCTGAACCCTCCCTTAGTTATGCTGCTAATAGGTTTAGACAGCCGGGGGACCTCCAACAATGCACTGGGCTTCCCTCCTTTCTTCACTCTCAATTAAATATTTTTGCTCGTCATTAACATCTGTTTGTTCTCTCCCATCGATTTAGTCCCTGTCGTGCTGTTAGCTCTCTACATGTCTATTCTTTTCTTCTTCTTCTCTATCCTCTCACCCCTAGCCAGTCGCAGCAGATGACTGCCCCTCCCTGAGCCTGGTTCTACTGGAGGTTTCTTCCTGTTAAAAGTTAAAAGGGAGTTTTTCCTCTCCACCGTCGCCAAGTGTTTGCTCACAGGGCATCACCTGTGAGCTGTTATATTGACTATATTGAGTCAGGCTGTTATATTTGTGTATTTATAATATTTATGTTAAAGGTGAGTCAGGCTGTTATATTTGTGTATTTATAATATTTATAATATTTATAATTGTGTATTTATAATTTTTCTGCATTGATGTATGTGGTTATTGTGTATATTTTTATCTTGATTCTTTTTTCTAAAGCCCATCCAGGGACAAGAGTTGCAAATTAGCTAATAGCTATACACTCTATGTGCAACACATCAGATTGATTGTCTTTGATTAATTGTCTATGTTTATTGCACTGTCCCTGTCAAATAAACTAATCTACTACTACTACTACCTGATTGCTGGGGTCTTTCTGCAATTGTGGAGGTTTCCCCTACAGTTGAAAGTGCTATGAGATGACTGTTGTGAAATGGTGCTATATAAATAAAGTTGAATTGAATTGAAATTTTTGGAGTCTAGTGGAGGTAGGAAAGGGAGGAGAGGGTGCCCTGGGCCCAAGGACTTTGGGGGCAGATTAGGATATTGATAAATGTTTCTTGTGACTTACATAGTGTTTGAGGGGGGTTTTCCGAGTTGACGGTTCCGCCCAAGAGAGGTTCCAAGTCCACCGGGATCAGTGGGTGTTTAGGAGATCCTGATTGAGGTGAGAAGCAGAGGAGATGATTGCTTACAGTTTCCAGCATTGGGCGAAGGTGGAGGAGGTAGGCCCAAGAGCTTTACAGGTAGGTGCACAAGAAGTTGCAGAAGGATGCCAAGCTGCTGGCGTGCAGAATCCAACTTTCCCGCGAAGAGGAAGCAGAACTGCCTGCTCAGGCTTCAGGCTGTGGCTGATGAGAAGCAGGTAGTTAACTGGAGCAACTGGACATGATTAGGTGATCAGCAGTGGAGGAAGAGGTGAGAAAGTGTGCACTAGCCTGAGACACTACAGTCAGACCAACTCTTCACTCTCTCGAGGATCCTCAAGGGTTCATGAGAGTTTGCCCAACCAGTATGCAGTGGTGTGAAAAAGTGTTTGCCCCTTCCTGATTTCTCTTTTTTTTTTGTATGTTTGTCACACTTGCATGTTTCAGATCATCAAACAAATTTAAATATTAGACAAAGATAACACAAGTAAGCACAAAATGCAGTTTTTAAATGAAGGTGTTCATTATTAAGAATAAAAAAAATCCAAACCTACATGGCCCTGCGTGAAAAAGTGATTGCCCCTTAACCTAATAACTGGTTGGATCACCCTTAGCAGCAACAACTGCAATCAAGCGTTTGCGATAACTGGCAATGAGTCTTTTACAGCACTGCGGAGGAATTTTGGTCCATTCATCTTTGCAGAATTGTTGTAATTCAGCCACATTGGAGGGTTTTCGAGTATGAACTGCCTTTTTAAGGTAATGCCACAGCATCTCAATCGGATTCAGGTCAGGACTTTGACTAGGCCACTCCAAAGTCTTCATTTTGTTTTTCTTAAGCCATTCAGAGGTGGACTTGCTGGTGTGTTTTGGATCATTGTCCTGCTGCAGAACCCAAGTGTGCTTCAGCTTGAGGTCACAAACAGATGGCCGGACATTCGCCTTCAGGATTTTTTGGTAGACAGCACAATTCATGGTTCCATTTACCACAGCAAGTCTTCTAGGTCCTGAAGCAGCAAAACAGCCCCAGACCATCACACTACCACCACCATATTTTACTGTTGATATGATGTTCTTTTTCTGAAATGCTGTGTTACTTTTATGCCTGGATGTAATGGGACACACACTTTCCAAAAAGTTCAACTTTTGTCTCGTCAGTCCACAGAGTATTTTCCCCAAAGTCTTGGGGATCATCAAGATGTTTTCTGGCAAAAATGAGACAAGCCTTTATGTTTTTTTTGCTCAGCAGTGGTTTTCATCTTGGAACTCTGCCATGCAGGCTATTTTTGCCCAGTCTCTTTCTTATGGTGGAGTCATGAACACTGACCTTAACTGAAGCAAGTGAGGCCTGCAGTTCTTTGGATGTTGTTGTGGGGTCTTGTGTGACCTCTTGAATGAGTCGTCGCTGCGCTCTTGGGGTAATTTTAGTTCACCACTGTTCCATGTCTTCGCCATTTGTGAATAATGGCTCTCACTGTGGTTTGCTGGAGTCCCAAAGCTTTAGAAATGGCTGTATAACCTTTTCCAGACTGATAGATCTCAATTACTTTGTTTCTCATTTGTTCCTGAATTTCTTTGGATTGCAGCACGATGTCTAGCTTTTGAGGATCTTTTGGTCTACTTCACTTTGTCAGGCAGGTCCTCTTCAAGTGATTTCTTGATTGAGAACAGGTGTGACAGTCATCGGGCCTGGGTGTGGCTAGAGAAATTGAACTCAGCTTTCCAAAGATGTGATAAACCACCAAATGTTTTAATGGGGTGAGAGTGGTGGGGGTGGGGGGGTCACTTTTTCACACAGGACCGTATAGGTTTGGATTATTTTTTCCCTTAATAATAAACAACTTCATTTAAAAAAAAAATGCATTTTGTGTTTACTTGTGTTATCTTCAGGTTCAGGTTCAGGTTCAGGTTACTTTATTTGTACCCGTAGGTAGATTTGTTTTGCAGTCTGGTGACATCGATATTTACAAGCCACAATTACATTCAACATAAACACAAACACAGGCACACATGAAGCTGACTATAAACATGATAAAAATACTCAAGGCTCCATCAATCGGGGTATAAAGACAAAGACATGAGAGAAAAACCAGAGGTAAGAGAGAAGGGTCATATTAAAAAGTTAAAAACTAGTCAAAGAGGTTAAAAATTCAAAGGTCTAAAACCCAATAAAATATTTAGAACCCAAATAAAATCCTACAAAAATAAGTAAATATAAAATGGAGTTAATAAATAGGTACCTAAATTATGTGCAATATATTGTTACAACTTGTTCAACTCTTTGACAGCAGCAGGAACAAAGCTGTTTTTGTAGCGCTGGGTTTTACTTTTTGGGACAGCAAACCTCCATCTTGAGGGAAGAAGCTGAAAGTTGCAGTGCAAAGGGTGGGAGTCATCATTTAAAATGGAGGTAGCCATCCTCTGTACTTGTCTGGTGTACAGGGATGTCGGGCTCAGCTGTGACTCACCAAGCAAACGACTGGACCATCTAACTACCTGATCCAAGGATTTCCTCTGTTTCAGTTTTATCTGACCAAACCATGACACTAAAGAAAAGGATAAAACAGATTCAATAAAAGCCCGATAAAACATTGTCATTATGGTTCGGTCAATTTGGAAGCGTGCAAGTTTCCTCAAGCAATGCAAATGTTGCTGACCCTTTTTGCACACCCTTTCACAGTTCTCTTCAAAGTTTAAATTACTATCAATAATCGTCCCAAGATATTTGTAGGATTGTACACATTCGGTGGTCTGGCCTTTTAGTACGGTGACTTTGTGCCTGGGAGTTTTCCTCCTAAAGTCAATAATCATATCTTTAGTTTTTGTCGTATTCAGCTGCAGGTAGGAATCCTCACACCAGTGAACAAAATCATCAACTACTGGGCCGTGGCCACTCTCACCATCCTGGAGGAGACTGACAATAACTGAATCATCAGCATACTTTATAATGTGTCTGTTGTCATGTCTGCTCCGACACATGTTTGTGTACAGGATGAAGAGTAGTGGTGACAACACACATCCCTGAGGAGAGCCAGTAGAAGAGCACCTTAGGTCAGACAATGTACCATTGACCCTTACTCTCTGCATCCTGTTGGTTAAGAAATCCAGAATCCAACCCACTAGATTTTTGCTCAAATCAAATTGTTGCAGGAGCCTTTCAACTAAAATATGAGGTTGGATTGTATTAAAGGCAGAGGAAAAGTCCACAAATAAAAGCCTGGCGTGTGTCCCATTAAAATCCAGATGTTTAAAAAGCATGTTAAACAGAGTGACAGTGGCGTTGTACTGTTGCACCCAATGTGACTCGTGTCCTATATTGAGATTCACAGCCAGCTAAACTCTCTCTTGCATCACTTCCTCCAAGGAACAGGCAGGTGTCGTTTTGGACTAGGATTTAAAACAGAGAGTGTGAAACTGAAAAGATACAGACACAAAGAAATATTTACAAATTAGGAAATAAAGACGATATTTACAAGCGGTACATTAAAAAGTCAACACTAGCTAAACAGCGTCATCACACGGACTCGGATACGGCTTTGCTATCACAAACACATCGCCGATTAGTGTCTTTAAAACTTATCGAATTTATTCTAATAATCAGTTATATTTTATCTACTCATCACAACAACTACTAAACTTACTCATATTGCCACTCAAAGGGCTGGAAGTGAACGGATGGCTTTAGAAGGAACAGTGACGCAGACTCGTGTTCCTGTTGACATTCAGTATGCTAGGTCTCTTCTTCTCGTCACCTACTGGCAAGCTTAAAGCTACTACAGAGCCTAGCGCCCTCTAGAGGACTGGACGAACAAATATATTTAAACTGTAACAACACACTCCCCGGCTGGCATTATTTTAAGAATGCCACTAAACTTATAAACTAATTTGTTCGAGATAAAAGGAGTATACAGTCTGAGATGGGTCTGGAGAAAGTCTTTGTAGCTTTGTTCTGTGTCACCTTGACCTCCACCTTCCTTACGACTCCATCCTTGCTTGCGAGAGTCTTCACGATGATGCCCATAGGCCATTCGTTCCTTTTTAGGTTCTTGTCCTTGAGAAGAATGACGTCCCCTTCTTCCAGGTTTGGTTTGTTGCGCTGCCACTTCTGACGACTCTGGAGCATGTTCAGGTACTCTTTTTGCCAGCGGGCCCAGAAGGTGTCGGTAAGGACTTGAACTCTCTTCCACTGGTGTCTGTACATGTCGGCCTTGGTGAAATCTCCAGGTGGAGTTAGGATTGCATTAGTCTTCTGTGTGAGAAGAGTCATGGGCGTCAGGATCAAAGGAGCTTCCGGATCTGAGGAGACCGGCACCAGAGGTCTCGCGTTGATAATAGCTGTGACTTCAGCCAGCAATGTTGTTAGGACCTCATGGGTTAGCTTGGGGTTTCCTGATTGTAAGAGCATCGAGTCCAGGATGCGTCGTGCTATGCCGATCATACGCTCCGATGTGCCTCCCATGTGTGATGAGTGAGGAGGGTTAAACACCCAGGAGCACCTTTGTTCGCATAGGTAGTCTTCTACACTTGTCTCATCAGGCTTTGGAGGATCCAATTTCAATTCCTTAGATGCTCTGACAAAGTTGGTCCCGCAGTCAGATCTTAGCTGTTTAGCAGGGCCTCTGATGGCGAAGAATCTTCGAAGAGCATTGATAAAACTTGAAGAGCTGAGTGTTTCGATTACTTCAATGTGAATGGCTCTTGTAGACATGCACGTGAACAGAACCGCCCATCTTTTGCTGTTGACTTCACCACCTCTAGTGCGTCGCATTGTAACCTCCCACGGTCCAAATACATCTAGGCCAACATAAGAAAATGGGGGATCGGTTTGCAAACGTTCAGCGGGTAGATCTGCCATGATTTGCTGCTCTGTTTTGCCTCGAAGCTTTCTACAGGTCACACATTTGTGGATGACACTGCTGATGGATCTCTTGGCACCCACTAACCACACGCCGCTTGCTCTCACTGCACCCTCAGTGAAATGTCTTCCTTGATGCTTAACAGCCTCATGGTGATGTCGGATGAGCAATGTAGCGATGTGATGCTTTGCTGGGAGTAGAAGAGGATTGACTTCATGACTGGGCAGCTTTGACTCTGACAGACGTCCTCCTACTCGGAGTAAACCATTGTCGTTGATGATCGGATTGAGCTTGTAAAGGGAACTGTTCCGCGCTATTTCTCGTTTTGTCTTGATGCACTTGATTTCCTCTGCATACACTTCATGTCGGACACATCTGATGATTGTGTACTCTGCTTGTGTTAAGGCTTCTTCTGTGAGACTTGTTTTACAGAGATGCCAGCTCCTGTGACGTAGGTAAGCTACTGCTTTGACAAGGGAGGTCCACTTTGAGAAACGTTCAAAACGTGATGAACCCAAGGCTTTGAGGTTAGCTCTTGTCACAAGCGTTGTCACGTTCCATCTAATTTCAACATCCGACTCTGGATCGATGAGCTCAAAGGGGCCTTTTTCAGGAGCGACAGTCTGTTTGTCGAGCAGGAAGGTTGGACCATACCACCATGTAGTACTGGAGATTTTTCCTGCTGGCAGAGAGCGAGATCCATGGCCAGCAGGATTGTGCTCTGTTGGGACATACTTCCACTGGCCAGGCAAAGACGATTGCTTGATTCTTTGGACACGATTGTTCACATATACATGAAATCTTCTGTGTTGATTGTGGATGTATCCTAACACCACTTTGCTGTCAGTGTAAAATGTGATCTTGTCAATTTTCATCTTTAGTTCTTCTCTGAGAAGCTCAGACATTTCCACAGCGAGCACTGCAGCACACAGTTCTAGCCTCGGAATGGTGAGCTCTGGCACAGGAGCTAGTTTGGCCTTACCCATGACAAACCCGACCTCGTTGTGGTCGTCTTCGTGTGTGACTCTCAAGTAGGCACTGCAGCTATAGCTTTAACTGAAGCATCTGGGAACACACAGAGTTCAGTGACCTTGGCTTGTGAGATGGAGAATGAAACATAGGTACGGGGAATGTTCAATGTCTTGAGATGCTGCAGAGAGTCATGCCATTTTCTTCAACCGTCATACATGTCTTGAGGCAAGGGGCTGTCCCACTCAAGATTGCTGCTGGAGAGCTCTCTGAGGAGAAGTCTGCCTTTGATGGTTACAGGTGCTAGCAGCCCGAGGGGGTCGAACAGACTGTTAACAGTGGACAGCACACCACGTCGAGTAAAGGGCTTTTGCTCTTGAGGAACATCAAATGTGAACATGTCTGATGTGGTGTCCCAAATCACACCCAAACTGCGTTGGGCTGGGAGCTTGTCTGTAGACAGATCAAGGTCTTTGAGTTCTTTGGCCCTGTCTTCAGGTGGGAAAGCGTTCACTACTTCTACTTTGTTGGAGGCAATCTTGTGGAGACGTAGATTAGAAAGTGCGAGCATTTTCTGGGCTCTTTCTAGAACATCGATAGCCTCAGCTTATGTCAAGAAAGACTTTAATGCATCGTCCACATAGAAATCCTGTTCTATGAAGTTTCGAGCGTCAGTTCCATATTCACCTTCTGCTTCCTTTGCTGCCATCCTCAACCCGTAGATTGCCACCGCAGGGGAAGGACTATTACCGAAAACATGCACCCTCATGCGATAGTCCACCACTTCTTTGATCAGGTCGTTGTTTTCGTACCACAAGAAGCCAAGGTAATCTCTGTGATCTTCTTGGACAACAAAGCAGTAAAACATCTGCTCGATGTCAGTTGTGACAGCAACAGGTTCTTTTCTGAAGCGGAGGAGCACACCTACGAGTGTGTTGTTTAGGTCAGGCCCTGACAGCAGTACATCATTGAGTGAAACTCCATCAAACTGCGCACTGGAATCGAACACCACATGGATCTTCCCAGGCTTCTGTGGGTGGTATACACCGAAAATGGGGAGATACCAGGCCTCTTTGTCTCTATCACGAGGTGGCGCTGGCTCCGCGTGTTTGTTGTCGAGCATCTTCTGCATGAACTCAACAAAGTGTGCTTTCATGTCTGGCTTCTTGTCAAGCATACGTTGCAGAGACATGAGCCGCTTGTAGGCGTAGCACCTGTTGTCAGGGAGTAGGCGTCTGGGGTTACGAAACGGAAGTGGTGCCACCCAACTGTTTGTGTCATCTTTGAAGGACCTTTCCATCTTCTTCAGAAAGATTGTGTCTTCAACAGAGTGTGCAAGGTGATTGTCTTCATTAGTGCGACAGAAGACGGCTTCACCTAGATTCTCAACCGTGGGCTTTGCATGTGGGTTTGAAAGTGGCAGTAGGTTGGAGACAGCTTTCGGTTGGCTCACTGTGAAGCTCTCTTTTACATTGAAGCGACTGTCACAGGGAATGAGATAGCTTGGGCGTCCGTTGTCCAACACATGTGTTTTGAGAGCGTTTACCTCACTTGGCTTGTGGGCGGTGCCCAGACATACATCACCAATGATAACCCAGCCCAGGTCAAGCTTCTGTGCAAATGGATCGTTGTGCCTGCCACTGATTTGCTTTCTCACCTTGTGTACTCTGAGAAGGTTGCGTCCTATCAGCAGCAGTATGTCAGCGTCTGGTTCGAGGGGTGGTATTTCAGCAGCTATTGCTTTCAGATGGGGGTGATGCGAGGCAGCTTCTGCAGTGGGTATTTCTTCCCTATTGTTGGGGATAGCATTGCACTCTATGAGCGTGGGGAGAGGAAAACTCATTTTTCCATCCAATGATTGAACTATGTAGTTGCAGGCTCTTCTATCATTTACTTGTGTTGTGCCAGCACACGTCTTCAGTGTGTAAGGTGTGGCTGTGCCTTGAATATTGAATGTTTCAAAAAACTCTGTTTTTGTGAGTGATTGATTACTTTGATCATCTATTATTGCATACATCTTTTTCATGTTGTGTGGCTCACCTTTCGGGTAGACTTGCACCAAACAGATCTTGGAGCAGGATTTTCCTGTAATTTGATTTCCACATACCTCGGTACATGTGGCTGTAACATCTAAGTCCTGTGTGAGCTCTTGCTCCCCGCCGTTCTCTTTAGGGGATGAGGGAGAATTAGATGCTGTTGGAGTCGGGCCTGGGTGGAGAGCTGCCAGGTGTTTGTCGCTGTTGCATTCTCCACACTTGATTGTTATTTGACAGTCCCTGGCTTGATGGGTGGTGGAAGCAAGGCAGCGATAGCAAATGTTGTTGTCTCTGAGTATCTTTTTTCTGTCCTCGAGCAACATAGTTCTGAAACCCCTGCATCCTTTCAGTGGGTGTGGTTTGTGATGTATGGGGCATTGTCTTTTAATGTCTTCACCTCCTTCTTTTGTCTCCACTCCGACTGACACGTCTGTTTTGTGTACCGTAACTGATTGTTTCTGCATGTAGTGACTTTGTGATTTTCCTTTTTTGTAACTAATTGTAGAATTGGCAGGTGAGCTATAAGTCGTGTTGAAGCTTGGGTCATTCCTTGCCTTGGCTTGACCTTTTACAAATTCAACAAAGAATGAGAAAGGTGGGAAACTTACATGATGGTCTTCTTTATACTTTGACCCTACCATTGTCCACTTCTCCTGAAGGTGAAAGGGTAACTTTTCCACGATTGGACTTACACCCCTTGCTGTGTCTAAGTAGCTCAAGCCTGGCAGATATCCATCCAGCTTTGCTGCTTCCAGTTCACACAGTAGATCTGATAGATCGCGAAGCTTGTGTGGCTCTTTGCTCATGAGCTTTGGAAAATTTTGGATTCTTTCAAACATGGACTTTTCTATTGCCTCTGGTGAGCCGTAGCATTCTTCCAGTCTCGCCCAGACCATGTTCAGACCAGCAGGTGGATGCCTGATATTGACTGCTTTTAATCTCTTAGCATGTTCAGAAGACTCAGGGGCGAGCCACTTAATGAGGAGGTTTAGTTCTTCACTGGCTGTAAGACCGAGGTCTCTGATGGTACTCTGGAATGTGGCTTTCCAGCTAAGATAACTCTCTGGCTTGTCATCATATTTTGTCAGTCCTCCTGTTAATAGTTGGCTTCTGGCTAAGAACCTGACAAGGTCACTGGTAGTATTGTTTGCATCATTTGAACTTGATATCTGTTGTGATTGCAACACACTTTGAGAATTTTGGTGAATTGCATCTCTTTGTGGTGGTCGCTTGGCACCCTCTTGTGGCTGAATTGGGCAATGAGCTGTTTCTTGTTTGGCATGGAGATGTGAATAAATCAGTGTGGAATGTTGTTCCTGATGTGTACTGTCCTGTTGAAAAGTTTCTTTCTTTTGAGATGAATCAGTACAACTATGCCTGTTTATGTATTCACTCACTTTTTGTTCTGCAGTTTGTTCTAAAGGCAAGAAGCTCAATTCTTCACTGTGTTCTGGGTTAATGAGCCGAGCTACAGCAGACTCCATCACTTCTGCTTTAACCCTGGCCGCATCTGCTTCCCTTTGTAGGTTAAGTAGATCTAGAGTTGCCTCTAACTGTGCTTTTTCCATTTTAATGCTCATCTCTCTCTCAGCATATGCTAGTCTGTCTTTTGCTGCTTGAGCTTCTGCTCGGGCATGTGCTGCTGCCATACTGGCTTGACTTGAAGCTGATGACCTCCTAGATCCTACAGCTGATCGGGGAGTCAGTTTCCCGGAATGTACAGAAGACCTGGATGAGTGGAAGGAGCGTGACCTTGAGGAGCGTGACCCTTTTTCGCTCCGTGCTTCTTCACTGTTATGGCTTTCAGCCTGTGTTTGCTCCATCTTGTCGACTGGATAGGACTGCTGATGTTAAATGTACATTAAATTCCACCCACCTTCACTGTGGTCCCTCACCGAGTGCTATGATTTCACTCGCAATAGGATTTCACTGTACTGTTGCACCCAATGTGACTCGTGTCCTATATTGAGATTCACAGCCAGCTAAACTCTCTCTTGCATCACTTCCTCCAAGGAACAGGCAGGTGTCGTTTTGGACTAGGATTTAATACAGAGAGTGTGAAACTGAAAAGATACAGACACAAAGAAATATTTACAAATTAGGAAATAAAGACGATATTTACAAGCGGTACATTAAAAAGTCAACACTAGCTAAACAGCGTCATCACACGGACTCGGATACGGCTTTGCTATCACAAACACATCGCCGATTAGTGTCTATAAAACTTATCGAATTTATTCTAATAATCAATTATATTTTATCTACTCATCACAACAACTACTAAACTTACTCATATTGCCACTCAGAGGGCTGGAAGTGAACGGATGGCTTTAGAAGGAACAGCGACGCAGACTCGTGTTCCTGTTGACATTCAGTATGCTAGGTCTCTTCTTCTCGTCACCTACTGGCAAGCTTAAAGCTACTACAGAGCCTAGCGCCCTCTAGAGGACTGGACGAACAAATATATTTAAACTGTAACAACACAGGCGTCCTCTGCTCCCCTGTGAGGCCTATAGGCAAACTGCAGAGGATCCAATGCATGCTCAGTCTGCTTTAGGACCTCACATCTGACCAGTTTTTCAAAAATTTTCATTAAAATTGAAGTCAAAGCAACTGGTCTAAAGTCATTTACCATTTTAGGACAGCTGGACTTTGGAACGGGAACAACCACGGCTTCTTTCCAGATCTTAGGCACATGTTGTGTCTGTAAGGACTTATTAAAAATGTAATGAAATACAGGACTCAGTTCATGTGCACAGGACTTTACCAAGCGCCCACATATATTATCAGGGCCCTGACTTTTGTTCACTTTTACAGCGCAGAACTCCCTTTTAATATCCTGCACCTCAATATTAAAGTGCTGATTGTCTTTGAGTTTCTGTTTGAAATCTTGGGTTTCAGTGCTAAAATCAAAGGAGTCAAAACGACCATAAAAACAATTAAAAGCATTAGCCAGCTCTGTGTCTGAATTAAAACCATCTAAAAACACACAATTACTGCGCTCTGTGCTCTGAAGGCCTGCAATAGTTTTCATACTGGCCCAGGCTGAACCAAGTTTCTTTGTTGCCATCTTACTTTCCAATTCTGATTTATAATTCTGTTTTGCTCTTAAAATTTCGGCCTTCAGCTCTTTTGTGGCAACCTGTAGCTTAGAAACAGACCCCTGTTTAAAGGCCAGTGCTTTCCTCTGTAAGCAGGATTTAACTGATTTTGTAACCCATGGTTTGTTGTTGGGATATATTTTGACACGTTTACGTGGAACAATCGTATTTTTACAGAAAGCCATGTATGAGCATGTGACGTCCACCAAAGAGTCCAAATCATCCCCGCAGGACAGTGTGAACATCTCCCAGTCTGTACAGTTAAAGCATTCCTGGAGGCAGTGCACTGAATCCTCTGTCCACACATCTATGTCTCTGGTCTCCACCTTGCCTCTTCTGAGAGCAGTTTTATACGTGGGCAGCAAATGTACACAGTTGTGATCTGAGGATCCTAAAGGAGGAAGGGGGAGTGATTTATAGGCCCTCTCTATGGATCCATAGCACAGGTCCAATGTCTTTTTTAACCTGGTTGGGCAGGAGACATACTGATAAAAGTTTTTAAGTGTCTTCTTTAAAGAAACATGGTTAAAATCCCCAAGAAATAAGGTTTGGCGCCTCTGGAGAAATTGACTGCAGCCGCTGCACCACATCAAAGATGGTGCTGGAGGCGGAGTCAGCGTCTGCCCTCGGGTGTATGTACACAGTTGTGATGAAAAGTTGGGGGAACTCGTGAGGCAAATAAAAGGGGCGTAGCGATACGGACAGAAGCTCCACATCGGGTGTACAGATGCGCACTCTGACCGTGACAGATGTGCAGTACTGCTTATTAATATATAAACATACGCCGCCCCCCTGACGTTTTCCCGTTACCTCTTCCTGCCGATCCGAGCGCAGTGGGGCTCCAAAGCCGTCAATCCACAGGTCCACGTCCCAGTCATGCACAGTAAGCCAAGACTCGGTATAAGCCATGACACAGCAAAAAGTCCTTCTGGTAGCGTACATTCCCTTGAATTTCATCCACCTTGTTCCTCAGAGATTGTATGTTCCCCAAAATCATAGAAGGAAGAGGAATGTTATTAAACTGACGTTTCCTCAGGCGTAATTTCATGCCTCCACGCTTTCCGCGCCTCCTTCTCTTGTCTCTCTTTTCACCGCTGTGTCCATGAACGTCTCTCAAAATAAAGTCCGGCAGTTGCGGCTTAGACTCAATCACAGACGCTGCATTATCCGTGTTTAAATGCAGCAACATGTCCCTGGAATAATGTATTCTGCCCGGCATGATCACGATCGCGCTCACCTCAGAGACATAGACCCGGTGTGAAAGAAGCAGCAGTGCAAAAATGGGGAGGAAATCCATATTGATGGAACCAGGGAGCTCTTCGCCATACAGTCCACAAACATTCCAGGACAGAAACGACACAGAGAATTTCGTTAAAAACACATTAAAGTGGACTTCCGGGAAGATGGCGGAGAGACATAACGCTTAAACAGAGAGCTCTCCCTAGCCGGATTAAAAATCATCGGTAAATGGCCAACTCGACATAAGCGGATCAATAAACTAAGGGATGAAAACACGAAGGAGCCGGGCACAAGGACAAAAGCAGAGTAAAATTAAAGAATTCCTCTTCAACAACGCAGGAGAAACCGCTGAACACGGGGCCCAAAAAAACGAGGTGACCGCAGCAGAGAAAATGGAAGACACAAAACTCGATACCATGAACACTGGCATCGCCAGTTTGGGTAAAGAGTTGAGAGACTTCAAACGGCAGCTACAACAGGATTTAGCGGCTCTTAAGGAGGAGCTGAAAAAAGAGATTAAGGAAGAAATTATGGGCCTCCGAAGAGAAATGGAGCGCAAGCTAGCAGAAAACATGGAGGAGCTGCGCTCCCAGCGGGCGTGTATGACAGAAGCGCAGGCCCGAATATCAGAGCTGGAAGATTGGAATAGTGAGGCAAGTGAACAGCTGCAGACCCTGACGGCACAAATGCAGAGGATGCAGGAGAAAGTAACCGACTTGGAGAGCAGGTCCAGACGGGGCAATATACACATCTTCGGGATCCCGGAGGGCATTGAAGGCAACTCGATGACGAAATTCATGGATCAGTTCTTAAAAAAAGAGCTGGAACTGCCCAGCGAAGCGGATCTGCAGATTCAACGAGCGTACAGAGCCTCGGCACAGAACCCGAACCCACGCTCTACACCCAGGTCAGTTGTGGTAAACTTTCTGAAATATGATGTAAAGGAAAGAATCCTGACACGAGCGTGGAAAAAAAAAGATACGAATCGGCGACAAGCAGATATTCTTTGATCATGACTACCCGGCGGAAATTGTGCAGCAGCGGAAGAAATATGCCAACATTAAAAAAACGCTGAAAGAAAAAAAAATTAGATTCCAAACGCCGCTAACGAAGATGAGGATTCATTGGGAGAACGGCGTAAGAACCTACAACACAGCCAGAGAGGCAGCGCAGGACATGATGGAGCGGGGCCTTGAGGTGTACGTGCCGGAGGAAACGGTAGGAGCAGCGGAGGCCCTGAACGCATCACGACAGCCGGAGTGGAGGCGAGTGAACGGCAAAAGACGGGGGGAGACGTGGCGCAGCGGGCCCAGGAAAGACTACAAGGCTTTCAACTGAAAGCCTAGATTATAACAAAGATTAAGAAAGACACAGAAGAAATGAAGGCCAAGAAGACAAGGTAAAAGAGAAACAGACGGCTAGGAGAGGTTTAAGTGATATTTGTTGGACATTTCTAGACTAATGACTATTTCTTGGATAGTAAATACAGGTCTAGGGAGGGCCCTACACTCGGTGAGGACAATCCCTCCACCCACCAACAGGGACCAGTGGGCAGAAGAAAGGCCCAAAGTACGGAGGTCGAGATTTTTTAATGTGTTTTTATATAAATATGTGTTATTTTTGTTGTTAAAGGGGCTAGGAGCACAAGTTAAAAAAATGGAAAAACATGATTATGGGTAAAAATCTTAAGATAATAACACTAAACGTGAATGGTCTGAACTCACCTGTTAAAAGGGAAAGAATAATAAGAAAATTCAAGAAAGAAAAAGCCGAAATTATATTTATGCAAGAGACACATTTGAGCAAGACAGAACATGTGAAACTAAAGAGATTTGGCTATAAGAACTCCTACTACAGTTCATTTAAGGGAGGAACTAAAAGGGGGGTTATGATACTAATCTCAAATAAAATACAATTTGAATGTGAACAGGAAATCCAGGATAAAGAAGGCAGGTATGTAATAATAAAGGGTAGCATAGATGGAATGCAGATCACATTAGTGAGCATCTATGCCCCACCAGAAAGTGACAAGGGTTTTTTTCAACATCTGTTTGATCTCATAGCAACACACAGTGAAGGAGTCCTAATTTGTGGAGGAGACTTAAATGCTGTCATGGATCATGAAATTGATACAACAAGTGTTAAGAAGACAAAAAAACATGTAACAAAATTCATAAGAACCTCACTGGCAGAAATGGGTATGGTAGACATTTGGAGGGACCTGCACCCACTCGAAAAAGACTATACACATTATTCAGCAGTCCATAAAGTACACTCTAGAATAGATTACTTCCTTATGAATGAAGATGACAGACACAGGGTGAGAAATTGTTGGATTGGAGGGGCAGAAATATCAGATCATAATCCTATATACATGGAAATAAATTTAAACAATAGAAAACGACAAACAACATGGAAACTTAATGTAGGACTGTTAAATGATGATAAAATGAAAGAAAGAATAAAAGTAAACATAAATGAATATATCCAAGAGAATGACAATGAAGAAGTGGACCCAACAATACTATGGGATGCACTAAAAGCCGTGTTAAGAGGTAAATTAATTGTTGAAACAGGAAAAGCAAATAAGACTAAACTGGAAGCATATGAACAAAGATGTGAGAGACTGAGGGAATTAGAACATAAACATCAAAGCACAAATGACCCAAAAATATATCAAGAAATTAAAGAAGAAAAAATAAAGATAAAAGAAACACAAATGGATGAAATTGAAAGGAAAAATAGATATCTAAAGCAAAAATATTATGAAACGGGACCAAAAGCCACAAAACTGCTGGCAAAACGGTTAAGAAAACAACAAACAATGAATAATGTATATAAGATTAAAGACCCCACCACAAATAAAACCACAGTTAACCCAGAAAACATCGAAGAAATATTCCATAATTTCTACCAAGAACTATACTCGCAACCTGAAGAAACAAATACTAAAGATATTAAAAAATTTCTATGCACATTGGACTTGCCATCAATAGGAAATCAACAAAATGAAAAGCTAACAGCAGAAATAACAACACAAGAGATTAGAGATGTGATTAAGTCACTTAAAAATGGTAAATCACCAGGTAGTGATGGATACCCATCTGAGTTTTATAAACTGTTTATAGAAGAACTCACGCCACAGCTCCTAAAGTCATTTAATTGGACGCTGAACAACAACAAAATACCTCCATCATGGAACGAAGCCATTATTTCAGTCATTTTAAAGCCAGGGAAAGATAGAGAACAATGCGGAAACTATAGGCCAATCTCTTTATTAAATGTGGATTATAAAATATATACAACAATTATATGTAAACGAATAAAGACATTCTTGACGGAATTGATAGAAGATGATC
Source organism: Pholidichthys leucotaenia (assembly GCA_020510985.1). Taxonomy (NCBI): domain Eukaryota; kingdom Metazoa; phylum Chordata; class Actinopteri; order Cichliformes; family Pholidichthyidae; genus Pholidichthys; species Pholidichthys leucotaenia. The sequence continues at coordinate 298,263,225 of CM035840.1, forward strand.
AAACTGGTTTCATAGAGGGACGCCAAACACATGACAATATCAGGAGAACAATACATATAATTAATCAAATACATAAAGAAAAGAAAAGCGCAGTAATAATGAGTTTAGACGCAGAAAAAGCATTTGACAGGGTTAACTGGAAATTCCTATATAGTGTGCTGGAACGCTTTGGATTTAACGAAAAATCAGTACAATGCATAAGGACGCTGTATCAAGAACCTGTGGCAAGAATCAAGATAAACGGTAGCTTAACAGACAAAGTAAATATACAAAGATCAACTAGGCAGGGATGCTGCTTATCGCCCACCTTGTTTGCTCTGTTCATAGAGCCACTGGCTCAAGCGATAAGACAAAATAAGAAATTAAAAGGTGTAACAATAAAGGGGGCGGAACACAAGATTGGGCTATTTGCAGACGATATTATAGTTTACCTTGAACAACCAGATGAATCAATAATGGAAATGATGAACTTGATAGAAAATTTTGGAAAATTATCAGGATACAAGATAAACATAACAAAAACACAAATACTGACATTCCACTATAACCCTCTAAACCAGATAACTGATAAGATCAAACTAAACTGGAAACAAAAAGAAATAAAATACCTTGGAGTGAACATACCTAAAGATCTAAGCAAAATCTATAAAGCAAACTATGATAGGTTGGAACAAGAAATAAAAAAAGATATTGATAGATGGTCAATCTTAAATATGGATCTGAATTCAAAAATTGAGACAGTCAAAATCAGCATACAACCTAGATTACTTTACCTCTTCCAGGCTATACCAACAGAGATTCCAGATGCCCAATTCTCAAAGTGGGACAGGATGATATCGAGATTTGTTTGGGGAGGTAAAAAACCAAGAGTGAAATATAAAACTCTCCAGTTACCAAAAGAGAAAGGAGGCATGGGCCTACCGAGTCTAAAGGAATATTACTACTCAGCACAAATAAGATATATCATATGTTGGTGCGACGAGGGATATGAGGCAAAATGGAAAGAAATGGAAAAGGAAATTGAGGGACTCCCAGTACAAAGCATAATAGGAGATAAAGATGCATATAAGCAAATCAAACAAATAGACCCAATCACTAAATTTACTTTAGAACTGTGGTATAAAATAGTACAAAAGTATAATATAAAGGAAGACATAAAACTATTGAAATGGGTAGCATTTGACAGTCAGTTTGAACCGGCAAAACAAGATAGGGGATACAAAAATCTGGTGAACAAGGGAATCACAGCATGGGGCAATATCGGAAAAAAAGATCTCGGGAGCTTTGTAAATATCAGGAGAAAATTTAAACTAGAAAGATCGGAATTCTTCAGATATCTGCAGATGAGAGACTATTATATGAAGAAGATTAGGCATAACCTCCAAACAGATGTGAGCGAGATTATACAATTCATTTTAAGCTCATATACAGGAAATAAAACAAGAATTATTTCAAAGCTATATCAGAAACTTATGGCAAACAATCATTCAAGTAACTATATAAAGGAGAAATGGGAGAAAGAGCTCAATTTAAACATAACAGAAGAAAGCTGGCAGGAAATATGGAAAACACAACACACGTCAACAAATTCAAGAACATGGAGGGAATTTGGATGGAAAAACCTGATTCGCTTTTTCATTACACCACAGATTCAAGGAAAGTATACAAATACCCAATCTATATGCTGGAGGGGATGTGGGGCTCAAAATGCAGACCACTCGCATATGTTTTGGAAATGCTGCAAAATCTCATCATTCTGGAAATCTATACATGTGACAATACAGAGGATATTAGGATATAATATACCAATGAACTGTAACTTGATGTACCTATGTGATCTTAAAAGAGACAATGTTATACAGGCTGAGGACAGATATCTAGTTAAAATCTTGTTGATTGCATGTAAAAAAACAATCACAAAAAAATGGCGATCAGAAGTTCTTCCTGACCAAGAGCAATGGACTGACATTATTGAGGACATACGTATGATGGAAAAACTAACATATCGACAAAGAATGCAAGAAGGACTATGGGAAAAAAAATGGCGGAAATGGACACACTACAAAGTGCAACAACGAGACAGATATTGAAAGAATAACCAAAGACGCTGGAAAAACCAGAAGAATTAAGAGATGGAAACTAAAAACTTGATGTTCCAACATTTGTCCCCCCCCCCCTTTTTTTTTTTTTTTTCTCTTTCTTTTTTACTCTAGCCCCTTTGTTTTTTTTAAATGTAGACTGTGATCTGAATGCAATATATATAATGAAAAATGAATAAAAATCTTAAGTTACAAAAAAAACACATTAAAGTGCGTAAAAACAGGCACACAGACGACGGACTTTTTCACCAGCTGCTGGTCGCTGCATGCGCATGCGCCCTCACCTTTGTCTAATATTTAAATTTGTTTGATGATCAGAAACATTTAAGTGTGATAAACATACTAAAAAATGAGAAACCAGGAAGGGGGAAAATACTTTTTCACACCACTGTACGTGTGGGTTGTGTATGTGGAGAAGGCTTTCGACTGCATCCCTCATGGTTTCTTGTATCGGGCTCTTTGTTACAAGCTATCCAGCCTCTGTATGACTTTTGTGAGAGTTTGGTTCGTGTTGCCGACAATCAGTCAAATTTCTTTTTTTTTCCAGTGAGAGTTGGACTCCACCAGGGCTACCCTTTGTCACTGATTCTGTTCATGATTTTTATGGACAGGATTTCTAGGAGCAGCTGAGGAACGGAGGATGTCATGTACAGTGGTCATAGGAGCTCATCTCTGCTGTTGGCAGATGATGTTCTCCTGTTGGCTTCATCAAGCAATGGCCTACAGGTCTAACTGGAGTTGTTTGCTACTGAGTGTGAAGCAGCCGGGATGGGAATCAGCACCTCCAAGTCTCTCTGGGTTGGGGACGAACTCTTGTCTCAAGTGGAGAAGAAGGGGTAGAGCCATACTTGGCACAGTTACTAGTCTTTCTCTACCTAGGTACCATCAAGGGCCACATACTTCTTCTATTGCTTTATACAGCTGTGGAGACTTCATCTATAGAAGTCTTCAGGTTTCGTCAAAAGTAATGACTTGACCTCAGAAATTATTGTTTCATCATCATGGAAGTGTTTGCCCTTCAAAAATGACTTCATGGTTGGAAAAAAGTGGAAGATGGTGCGAGGTCAGGTGAGGTGGTGGGGAAGGGTTTCATAGCCTCAGGACTGTGCTTCTGTCTGTGCAACATATGAGCTGTGAACTGGGGCATTGTCTTGCAATGAGTGGATACCTTCGGTCAGCATGCCACGCCTCTCGATTCTGATGACCTTCTGCAATTTTTGCAGCAGTGAAGCATAGTAAGTGCCTTTTGCAAGGAAAAGCCATCATTCATACTCCATGCTGGTTCCAAAAGACCGTGAGCATGACCTTGCCTGCCGAAGGTTGGACATGTGCCTTTTTCAGAGGTGGTGCTTTGACTGGGCTTTAGTCGTCTGGATCACAGTGATGGACCCATGTTACGTCCTACATGATTAGTCTGTAGAAGAAGTTCTCCTGGTTTTCTTGGCACAAAACAGCCTGGGAGCATGTGATTCGTTGCTGCTTCTGGAAAGGTGTGAGCAACTGCGGAATCCATTGTGCAGACACCTTCCACATGTGCAAATGGTCATGGATGATTTTTTTTTTTTCACAGGCCCCATACTGATCTTGACATTTTGGGCTAGTTGGTGAATGGTTATGTGGTGATCTTCCAGAATGGTGGCCTCCACTCACCTGATGGTGTCTCATCAATGGGGCACTGTGGTCGCCCAGGATTCAGTGGCGTTTCCACCAATGTCCGACCATGCTTAAACTGTTGATGCTAGTGCTTGACTACGTCATACGATGGGACGTCCTCCCCATAAGTCTCTTTCATCTCAACAAACATCTCTCGTGATGTGCGGCCTCTCAACTACAGCAACCTGATGACCGCTCTGCATTCAACTGGCTCCATCATCACACCTTACTCCAGCTTAGCACCTGTAAAAGAGAAACTATCAAGAGCTAGGATCTGCAAATTACCACAGGACCTATAGAGATATGGGTTATTATCCATGAGACATTTCAGCCTCCTACAGGAACCAGAAGTAGGTCAGGGGAAATCTTTAATGTTTGCAACTTGTCTTGTAAACTTGAGACTTTTTTATCCCATAATGCTGAGAGCTCTAAAGACTTTTATTCTAAAATTGTGCCTTTTTTTCCCTCCTAAATTTGGCACCTTTCTTCACAAATCTGCAACTTTTTTTCTCACAAATTTGCCAGTTTTTCCCTGCGAAGAGCTGCCATGTTGCCTCGGGGCTGATCTCCACCTCGAGAATCAGCCTAAGCGCTCACTCTGCACTTTGTTTTCAGGAAACAAACATAACGTATTTCTTGTCAGAGTAGACGGACACGCATTGGAGGAGGAGGAGGAGGATGCAGTGATTATTCCTCCCTATGAGTCCTCCCATCTGTCCACGTTTCTGCCATCCTGAGCCTCTTTCACGGACCCTGCAGCACACAAACACAATATCCAGCCCCACCCGGAGCGGCCCACCAAACCCACGGTGCCCCCCCATCCCCCGATTTTGTCCCCGCACACCAAAGCACTCTTCTATAGCTTTTTGATTGGCTTTCAATCCCTACACCGCTGACAGGGCTGTGTATAGGAGGAGGAGTGTGGACGTCTTTAGTGTGTGTGTGTGTGTGTGTGTGTGTGTGTGTGTGTGTGTGTGTGCGCGCGTGTGTCGGGGGGGGGGGGGGCTGTCCTTTGCAGCAGCCCCAGAGAAGAAAACAGAAACAGGAGGAAAGTAGCACTAAAAACAAAACAGAATCACAATCAGGAATCAGAATGAATGAGAAAAAGTGAAGAAAATTGCAGATTTCTGGCTGTTTGGGTCACCTGTGAAAGATTGTGTTTTTTTTCCCTTTAAAATGAAAAAAAAACCCATCACTCCCATCTAAAATATTTTAAAAATAGATTTAAATCATAGTCACAGAAGCAGAGAAAATTTCAACTATTTCATAAAACAAAAATTTAATCAGCATCCATATGAATGTTGCAAATTTTCAAGAAAAAAAGTGAAAATATACAACAATAACAATAGTAAATAAGGTAAGTTGCTACTTTATAAAAAAAAAAAGGTTGCAAATTTATGGGAAAAAATGTCACAAATTTACAAGAAAAAAAGTTGCAAATCTATGAGAAAATAAGTTGCAAATTTCTGAGGCAAATGTAAGAAATTTACAAGAAAGTTGCAAATTTACCTTGAAAAAAAAGAAAATTTAAAAGAAAAAGTAGCAAAATTTATGAGAAAATAAGTTACTAATTTATTTGAAAAATAAAGTTGCCAATTTATGAGGAGAAATCTGAAAATCTGAGCATTTACCAGATAAAAAAAGAAAATTTTAAAGAAAAAGTAACTAAATTTATTAGGAAAAATAAGGTGGTTTTTTTAAGTTGCAAATTTATGGGAAAAATGTCACAAATTTGCAAGAAAAAAGTTGCAAATTTATGGGGAAAATGTCACAAATTTACAAGAAAAAAGCAGAGCATTTACCAGATAAAAAAAGAAAATTTTAAAGAAAAAGTAACTAAATTTATCAGGAAAGTAAAGTGCTAATTTAAAAAAAAAAGTTGCAAATTTATGGGGAAAATGTCACAAATTTACAAGAAAAAAGTTGCAAATTTACAATAAAAAGTTGCAAATTTATGAGGCAAAAGTAAGAAATTTACAATAAAAAGCTGTAAATGTATGAGGCAAAAGTAAGAAATTTACAAGAAGAAAAGCTGCAAATTACCTGAAAAAATAAGTGCAAATTTACCAGAAAAAAAAAATAAAATTTAAAAGAAAAGATAGCAAATTTATGACAAAAAAGTTACAAATTTTTGAGAAATAAATGGAATTTACAAGAAAAAGTAGCCAAATTATAATGAAAAAAGTTGCTAATTCATCTTTCAAAAAGTAGCAAAATTTATTGGAAAATAAGTTACAAATTTACAAGAAAAAAGTAACAAATTTACCAGAAAAGGAGTGGAAATTTAAAAGAAAAAGTAGAAAAATTTATGAGAAAATAAGTTGCAAATCTGTGGGAATTTTTTTTTAAGTTGCAAATTTCTGGGAAAATTTCACAAATTTACAAGAAACAAGTCTGAAATTTATGAGGAAAAAAAATACAAATTTACAAGAAAAAAGTGAAAAAGTAATTTTAATCCACTTCCAAAAATACTGAATTGAGCTTGGGTGGGCGGAAGGAGGGGTATCATTTGCATTCTCTGCTTTATACTGTATCTAGAAATGGCTCTTGAGAACTTTTATCAATACAACTACTTTACATTATATACACACCGTAGTATGTAGACTCTGTCACTTCTGCATGAAACATTAAAAATGCACTTGTTGGGTGTTTGTGTGAATATGTGTGTTCAGGAGTCTGTGGGGGGGTACAGAGGTGATTTTTCAGGGGATGGAGGAGGAGGAAAGTAAAAACGGGGACAGATGGGGCTGATTGTTGCTCCCTCCACACATTAAGGAGTGGGGGGCATCTGCAGAGAGACTGAGGCCTCAATCGGGGTAATTAAGGCCCAGGAGAAAGAGTCGTCCGAACTGTAACCTCCAAACTAAACTCAACCTCTTCTCTAACGTGTGATTTATGATTTTTAATCTGGCCCCAAATGAAAGAGGGTTTATCCACTCACTCACCACCTCCTCCTCCTCCTCTATTGTCCCATGGCCTGACTGAATATCTGCTATACATCTCTCTCTCACACTTGTTAACATCATCCATATACAGCAAGGGTGTCCAATTCAGTCTATAAGTTGCAAATTTACAAGAGAAAAGTTGTAAATTTACCAGAAAGAGTAGTGAAATTTATGAGAAAATAAGTTGCAAATTTACCAGAAAAATATGGAAATTTAAAAGAAAAAGTAGCAAAATTTATAAGAAAAAAAGTTAATTTATTTTGCAAAACGTAGCAACATTTATTGGAGAATAAGTTGTAAATTTACAAGAAAAAGTAACAGATTAATGAGAAAAAAGTTGCAAATTTACCAGAAAAGATGAAAATTTAAAATAAAAAGTTGCAAAATTTATGAGGAAATAATTTGCAAATTTATGAGGGATAAGTAAAAAATTTACAAGAAAAAAGTATATTTAAGCAATATTACAGAAGAGGGAGAGTGGGCTCAATATTACACTCCCTCTCCTGTAATATTCCTTTTATACAACAGTTCCACAAGCAGTTTATTAAATGACAGCAGTACGGGGTAAAATATTATGATTAGGGGTGTCACCATTACGGTGACAATTTTTTGAGCTTGATTATTCACAGTTAATCTTGGCAGGGCAAAACAGTGGGGCGGAACTTTCGAAACAAGGGTACCAAACCGGTCGGACAGTCTACGGCATGTCTGAAAATGATGTACAGCCCAATTCTTGGCACAAGCTCCTAATTTTATTTAATTTTGGGTGTTCAAATCAGTTTTCCTGAGTATCGCTGTCATACTATGTGGATACATAGATGGTATCAGCGCACAATCCAGTTCTCAAAACGTGGGTATCATTTCTGGTTGGACAGTCAAAACAGAGTTTCCATGGTTTGAATTCTTCATTTTATTTAATTCTGGGTGTTCAGCTCAGTTTGCTGGAAGTGCTGTTGTCATGTGGGCATGTGAACCATGTTGGTGCACGGTCCTGGCCTGGAAAGAAGAAGAGGCCTGATAGCTAAGCTGCAGGCTTACAAGTAAACTGGGGGCTGGCTCTAAATGAAGCCTTCCTTCAGTTTGGTTTGTGGGTGTCTGCTTGCTGGGGAATGGACTGAACTTACTACTACTGGAGCTCACATCAAAGTTGAGAGTGTATCTGTCCACTCCTATGTTAATAAGAGTATGGGAAATTTGAGAAGTGTGGAGTTTGAGGTACGCTGCATTATTTTTTAAAAATCTGTGCCTTTAATCGTGATTAATTGTGAATTTTGGGGCAGTTGGTCACAATTTAAGAATTTTGATCATTTGACACCACTAATTGTGATTTTTGTGTAACAGTTATTTTGCTCCACCAACAAAAATAGTCCCTTCTTAATGTACCCAGTTAACTGTTGCTAAGTGCCTCAATCACTATAATAAAGAAAAGAATAAGCCTATTGTCATTTCACACACATGTAGCCAAATGAAATATTGTTGGGCGAAGAAGTCAGTGTCTATATACATACATTACCATCCTACCTGTTGAATTGTGTCTGTTGGTCACATGACTCGTGCCAGTGGGTAGTTAGCTTGTCAGCTTCTTTGAGGGAGCCATGATTATGCTATCACCACGTAAGGATTGCAAGTCTCTGATCTGGATGGAAAATCCAACTTCAGCTTGTCCGTTTTGTCCTCCTTTCCTTCACTGTAAACGGTCAAGTTGATGCAGATAACAGAGACGATTTAGCTTTGGGACATTTCCATGTTAGTTTCTGCACACTTCGTTCACTTTCTGAGCATTTTCAGATGAAATAAAGAATCTATCACCACAAAGCTATTATTTTTTTGATTTTGATTTTTGATTTTGTATACTTTATTGATCCCCAGAGGGGAAATTGAGGGCATCCACCTGGATGGATGAAGCAGCCACAGTACGGCGCTATCCCTTAACCATTCACACACACATTCACACCTAGGGCCACTTTAGAGTCTCCAATTAACCTAACCTGCATGTTTTTGGCCTGTGGGAGGAAACCGGAGAAATCCCGGAGTAAACCCACGCAGATACGGGAAGAACATGCAAACTCCACACAGATCACTGTTGGTCAGGGGCTGGGATCGAACCAGGGATCCCATGGCCAAGGATGAGTTGCTGTGCTGGTGCAGTGCTAACCACTGCGCCACCGCACCGCCCATATTATGGGTGGTTAATCGAGACAATAAATCCAACTCTAACTCGTTTGTTTTGTTGTAAATAGACATGAAATATCTAGGTCACAGAGGTCTGGATTTTTAGGACCGCCTCTTTTTGAAACTGCACCTCACTGTGGAAATGAAAGTATCCAACACAGTATTACAGTTCTCACATAATAAGCCACTGATGTTAGTTGGCTCAGACTCACTACCCAAGCTAAGAGCAAACTAGCTATGATTAGCAATAGTGATGAAAGTGGGACGGTGGAGCAAAAAGAGAAAAAAAAATCGGCTCAGTTTGGTAGAGTAAGATGGGATTTTTTTTTTTAATCCGTAGATTTTTAGAAGAATTTATCCAAAGGTTTTTTTTTTTGAATAATTCCCCTCCAACAGTGATCAGTCTCAGCTTCTCTTATCAACACCTCCTAAAACCTAAGCTAAGCATTGTAAAACAGAATAAATCAACATTCGTGTTTGTAAAGTAAATGAGAGTGCTCAGGACAAGGGGAGGACAAAGCAGAGTGACTGAGGAGCTCCACGTCTCTGTGGAGGTCAAAGGTTCCAGCATAGACGAGCGGCGTGCTGGATTTAATGTGAGCCTTCTTTCCCTCTTTTTTTGTCTCTGCACGTTTTTGTTTTGTTCATCTGACTGTGCACACTCGCGGGCCTCGTGTGACAAAGCAAGGTCATCAGCGGGATTACTGCGGTAGAACGCCACTGCAGCAACAGAAGAATAAATCATGAGGGAAGGAGGGGAACTTCTATCACACGGTGTGTGGGGGGAGATTTTGGGAAAGATTATTAAAATGAAGTTTAATCTAGAGATTAACAAAACTTCCAGTCCAGTGTGTGGTGTTGGTAATGAATGTTTTGTCTTAAAGTGGGTCTGACAGTCTGAACTAATGAATCTGTCTTTGTCTCTTATGTAGGTTTGCAGGCTGCAGCATGAACACTGAATGAATAATAATCACAAAACCCCCACTACCAACCATCTCCCGCAGATAACAGTGCATTTTAGATTACAGGCTTTATTGTTATTGTGCAAACTACAATGAAACTTATGTGGTAGCTTCCAGCAATCAGCAGCAGTACAATAATAAAAAAAGAAAAGAACTTAAATACTGTATATACATATATTGTGGGTACATTGGGTGGGAGATTCTCCACCCAGAGAAGGCAGCTGGGATAAGGTGGAACAATGGACCAGAGGAGGAAGTGCCACCGGGGGTCTCAAACGGGACAGTATGGACTATGCACCATCTGGGTAGAGGAGGAACTGCCGGAGCCGCTGGAAGAGAGAAGGGTGTGAGCAGCGGGGCCGGCGTTATGTTATGTTAATATGCCACACAGGTCTCTGTTCCAAACAGTGTATTATGGTCAGAAGTTTCGGGTCTCACTGCATGGAATTAAAGGTATAAAAGAGGAATGCACAGAGACCCGGGAGCTCTTTTACTGTACAATATGTTGGAGAAGGAATAAAGTTCATGTGTCATTTAGCTCGTTGCCTCGCCTGCTTCCTTTCTCCACATTGGTGACCCTAAGATTTGCCATGGAAAGCGAGCCGAGCACCGCCCCGGAGACTACCTGGAGGGAGAGCACCAGCGCCATGTGCACTGTCTCAGTCAAGCTCCCAGAATTCTGGCTTCACAACCCGACTGCATGGTTCTTGCACAGAGAAGCCCAGTTCACACTCCGCGGGATAACAACGGACGATACCAAGTATTACTACGTAGTTGCTGCGCTGGATGTGCACGCCACGCAACAGGTGACGAGCCTGCTCCAGGAGCCGCCGGCCCAAGGAAAATATGAAGCGCTCAAGAGGATGCTTCTCCAACGCTATACCCTTTCTGACAGTGAGAGGGCAGAGAGATTCCTAACGCATTCGGAGTTAGGTGACAGATCAGCAGTGAAGCTCATGGAAAGCATGTTGGCACTGGGGGGAAGGACGATGACGCTTTCCTGTTCGCCCACTTGTTCCTTAGGAACTTACTGGCTACAGTGAGGGTGATCCTGGCCAACTTGCCACGGCTGGTTGCTAAGGACTACCATGCCCTGGCGCAGGAAGCAGACCGCATCATTTCTCAGCGTGCAAGCAGTGGCACCGGCACCCATGAGGGACTCCAGCAAGGTCGAGGAGCCATTGATGGTAGCCGGGACAGACACCAGGAAACAAAGGAACGGTGCGATCTGTTTTTATCACCGCCATTTCGGCTCAAATGCCCAACGCTGCCTGTCGCCATGCCAATTCAAGAAGCCGGGAAGATGGCACGTTCAGAATTCAGTTGCAGCTGCAACCGATCACAACAGGAACAGACTGCTTTATGTCATGGACACATGTTCGAGGAGACAGTTTTTGGTGGACTCCGGCTTCCAGAAGAGCCTCATCCGTTAACACAGACAGGGTGGCAGGAGGCAGCGGTCCCGAGCTCATGGCCGCCAATGGATCCACCATCAGGACATTTGGCGAGCGGACACTGACGATATGCTTACACGGACGTAACTTTCAGGGGGGCTTTGTGGTAGCTGCATGTTCCACCCCCATTTTAGGTGCAGATTTTTTATGTGCTTATGGGTTGTTAGTCGATGTTGCTAATATGTAGGAGATTAGTGGATGCTGTCTTTTTTACCTCACTGCCCTGTATAGCTTGGGGAGCTGGGTCGACAGCACTGGCTAACGTTATAGTTTCAGGGGGTAAGTACCAACTTTTTCTCACACAGTTCTCACCACTCACGGTCCTGACTTTTTCGGCTACGATAATGAACACTTCATAATGACAAAAGGCCCGTCAGTGTTCACGCAACCTCAGTGCTTGAACGCAGCTAAACTGGCCAGCAGTTGGGCATCGTCAGGCGCTCCAACAGCCCGTAGGCATCCCCGCTACACATGGTGCCTAAAGCCAACGGGTCATGGCGACCGTGCGGCGATTTCCGGCACTTGAATAATGCCATGGAACACGATTGTGATCCCATTTCACACATCCAGGATTATTCCGTGTATCTGGCCGGGGCGCATGTTTTTTTGAAAGTGGATCTGGTCCTTGGCTACAATCAGGTCCTGGTGCACGCAGAAGACATTCCAAAAACAGCGGTAATAACTCCTTTCGGCCTTTTCAAGTTTTTACGCATGTCGTTCAGATTAAAAGGCACGGTGCAGACTTTTCAGAGGATGATGGACGTAGTGCTTCACGACTTGTCCTTTGTTTTCGTCTACTTAGACGACATTCTGGTAGCTAGCGTGTCCAACAAGGAGCACATCGCCCAGCTCAAGATGGTTTTCCAGAGGTTGGAAGTGCACGGGCTTATGGTGAACCCGACGAAGTGCCAGTTCGGTGTTCCTGTGATTGATTTTTTTGGGCCACTGCATTTCGCCGGAGGGCGCGATTCCGCTACTGGATAAGATGCGCGCCGTGTCAGACTTTCCGCATCCACAGACCGTGAGGGCCCTGCAGAAGTTTTTGGGGATGGTCAGTTTTTATAACCGTTTCCTTCCAAGGGCAGCCCAGCTGATGCAGCCGTTGTATGTCACGCTAAAAAAAAAGAAGCCCGCAGAAAACGTCGACTGGACTCCTGAGCAAGTCCAGGCTTTCACAAACGCAAAACAGCACTTGTGGATGCCGTGTTGCTAGCTCATCCGGATCCGTCAGCACGGATAGCACTCACTATGGATGCGTCTGATGTTGCCATAGGAGCAGTGGTAGAGCAGTACGTCTCTGGTTCGTGGTAGCTGCTCGCATTTTTTAGTCAGACTTTGCGTGACAGCGAATACAGCACGTTCGACAGAGAGTTGTTGGCTCTACACCATTTCCAGTTTTGGCGAGAAGGGCGCGAGTTCACCGTGTTCGTGGACCAGCTACTGACGTACGCGATGTCCAATGTCTCGAAACCGTGGTCACCCTGGCAGCAACAGCATTTGGCCGCAATCTCTGAGTTTATGACCGACATTCAACACGTTGCCGGTTAGCTCAACATCGTGGCCGATTGTCGCACGCGTTAGTCTCCCCAGTCTACATGGGAATAGATTTCGCTGTGATGGCCACGGAGCAAGCCAGGGACGCGGACATTTGTGCGCTCCAGTCTGCGCCTGCTGGATTCAGGCTGGAGGGCAGGGTGGTACAAGAAGGGTGCCCTCCCTTGCTCTGCGACGTTGCCAAGCTCTTGGCGCCGTCACATTTTTGAGTCAGTCCACTCCCTGTCGCATCCAGGAGTGTGCGCTTCAGTGAAGCTAGTGGGGGCAAAATTTGTCTGGCCATGCTCACGCAAGGACGTGAAGGAGTGGGCTGCATATTGCATCACGTGCCAGTGGGCCAAAGTGCACAAGCACACCAGAGCCCCCCTCGAGCCGTTCCAAATCCCGGCCAGGAGGTTCACCCACGTACGTGGATTTGGTAGGACCCCTCCTGCCGTCGCAAGGTTTCACACACCTTTTAACAATTGTGGAGCACACCACACGCTGGCCTGAAGTGGTCCCGATGGCTTCTACCATGTCCGCAGAAATGGCTCGTGCTTTTTTGTCAGCTTGGGTTACACGGTTTGGATCCCCGTCAGACATCACTTCCAACAGGGGTCCACAGTTCATTTCGAAACTCTGGTCCGTGATGGCCCAGAGCCTGCGGGCAAAATTCACCGCACTACCGCATACAACCGCCAAGCTAATGGGTTATGTGAGCGTTTTCATAGGTCGCTTAAAGCAGCGCTCAGAGCTTCGCTCATGGACACAAATTCGGTCAACTGCCTGCCCTGGGTTCTCTTAGGGTTGCACGCCACACCTAAGGAGGATTTGGCAGCCTCCCTGACAGAACTCGTTTTTTCTCAGCCGCTGCGGATCCCTGGGGAGTTTTGACCGGAAAACCCCGCTACCCAAGGCTGATCCGCCCACACAATTTTTGCACAGTACGGAGGCTTTTATCATACTGGGCCCAGCCCACCATTGTTTTTTCCACACTTTTGTCCCAGAGTTTGCAGAATGCCAGCATTGTTCTCGTCAAACATGATGCGCACCGGACCCCACTGCACCCATCATACGACGGACCGTTCAGGGTGTTGGAACCTGGGGTGAAACATTTTGCATTAGACTTGGGGGGGGGGGGGGGAGACCGTCTGCATCAACAGGCTGAAGCACGCTTTTTTGTTGGCAGACGAGCAGATGGTGTTGGCCCAAGCTCCCCAGGGCAGACGTCCACCGTTGGTGGCTCTGCAAGATGGTGTTCCCTCGGTAGGGACCTGCGCACGTGAAGCTGATGTGTTTCCCCCACCTCCATTTTTCCCTCCACAGACTGACATGCCCTCCTGTACACCTCACCAGCAGGGTGCTCCAACTGGATCAGCAACCCCCTGCTACAGCCGCTATGGGTACCGGCTCAAGCCCAAAGGACGGGGGGGGGGGGGGGGGGGTTAGTGCCCTTTCTGGGTGTTCGGGGGGGGGGGGGCTGTGTGGAGGCAGGGGTTTGGGATTCTCCACCCAGAGAAGGCAGCTGGGATAAGGGGAAACAATGGACCGGTGGAGGAAGTGCCACTGGGAGGTCTCAAACAGGACAGTATGGACTGTGCACCCCCGGGGAGAGGAGGAAGCGCCGGAGCCGCTGGAAGAGAGAAGGGTGTGAGCAGCAGGGTCGGTGTTATGTTATGTTAATATGCCACACAGGTCTTTGTTCCAACCAGTGTATTATGGTCAGAAGTTCCGGGTCTCAAAGCATGGAATTAAAGGTATAAAAGAGAAATGCACAGAGACCCGGGAGCTCTTTTACTGTACAATATGTTGGAGAAGAAATAAAGTTCATGTGTTGTCCAGCTTGTTGCCTCACCTCTTTCCTTTTTCCACAATATACACATTTTGCAGTACAAAATGATGGTGCATGTAAATAGGCATAAATTGTGCAAATAGTGGAGTGCAAAGATTGTGCCAGGTGGTTCCTTGAATATGTTCAGTATGAAAGTACAGTTATTATTATGACAGCTATTATTGCACAGATGAGGGAGGGGGTCTGAGACAGTTACTGTCATAAGCCCCTTTTCTACTAGTACCTACTTAGTCCTACTCGCCTCACCTCAGCGCGCTTTGTAGGGTTATCCATTAGGACCTGCTACCTCGTACCTGGTACTTTTTTCTGGCCAACTTCACTGAGGATCCAACCGTGCTGTGTCGAGCTGAAAATGTGACGTCAAAAGACTGCAGGCCACTGATTGGTCAGTGTGTAACGTCATGAGAGCGACATCTTCACGAGAATCTTCAGCCACCATTTGCAAATTCATACACTGGCGTCAACCCGACGACGGCAGTTGAAAACCGGAATGGTGAGTGATGTGATATTATGTGTCTTTTACATTATTTATCCCAGTGGTGGAATGTTCACTTTGAACAAACAACACCATTGTCTCCTGTATGCAGACAATGAGCTAAGTAGTTAGCCATCAATGCTAACTCCGTGCTCTGCTTGTGTTTTGTGCTTGTGTCGACAACAGTTAATCCTGGTTAAAAAGGTCTTTTTTACATGTTGCACTTTCGTGCTGTGCATGTACTTAAGTTGTGTGTATTTTTGTTCTAGAGTCCGACCAGCATCTGCTTTGACACCGGCAACATAGCACGACACAGCAATGTGTTATGACTGGTAAGTCATAAAAAGTTGCACACCCCATTGCTTTTTAGTAGTGGTGGACAAAGTATTCAAATCCTTTCCTTTTTAAGTTAAAGTTCAGATGAAGTGCCAAAACTAAAGTAGCACAATTTCCACTTAATATGAAAGGGACTGAACTGAGATTTATTTGATTCTGGAAATATTAATTACAGAATTCAATTCAATTCAATTCAATTCAACTTTATTTATATAGCGCCATTTCACAACAACAGTCATCTCATAGCACTATCAACTGTAGGGGGGACCCCCACAGTTGCAGAAAGTGAAAGAATTGCAGAAAATCTTGTAGTGTCTCCTCATAACCCTGTACTGTCAGACCATTGTCTGTTAACCTTTGATTTTACTATTTCTGACTATTTGGCTCCTAAAGAAAAATATTATCACAGTAGATGCCTCTCAGATGATGCTGTTTCCAAATTTATGCAGATTGTTTCCTCTATGCCATGTGTCAACACAACGGAAATAAGCTATAGACAGCTTGCTCCTTCTGTAATTGATAACATGGTGGATAGTGTTTCAGCTTCTCTGCATCAGGCTCTAGACTTGGTGGCCCCCTTAAAAAAGAAAAAGTCTAATCAGAGATTTTTAACTCCTTGGTTCAACACAGAAACTCGTAGCTTAAAACAGAAGACTCGTCAATTAGAAAGAAAATGGCGCTCTACTAATTTAGATGAAATCTATTTAGCTTGGAGAAATCATCTTTTAATTTATAAAAAATCTCTTAGAAAAGCTAGAACGAGTTATTACTCTGCATTAATAGAAGAGAACAAGAACAATCCCAAGTTTCTTTTCAGTACTGTAGCCAGGTTGACAAAGAGTCAGGACTCTGTCAATCCTAGCATCCCCTTAGAGCTTACTAGTCAGGACTTTATGAACTTTTTCAATAATAAAATTTCATCCATCAGAGATAAAATCAATCAGATTCTTCCCACAGTTAACTTAAATACTGTAACTACTATAACTCCTTCTATTGATGTCTGTCTTGATGAGTTTACTCCAATCGACCTTTGTGAGTTAAACAAAATAGTTTCCTCATCCAAACCTTCAACTTGTCTTTTAGACCCTATTCCTACCAGGTTATTTAAAGAAGTCTTCCCACTTATTGGTAGCTTTATTCTTCATATAATCAATTCTTCATTAACTTTAGGCCATGTACCGCAGGCTTTTAAAACAGCTGTAATTAAACCCTTACTCAAAAAGCCAACGCTAGATCCAGGAGCTTTAGCTAACTATAGACCAATCTCTAATCTCCCTTTCATTTCAAAAATCTTAGAAAGAGTTGTTGCTACGCAATTGTTTGACCACCTGCAGGGAAATGGTTTACTTGAAGAGTTTCAATCTGGGTTTAGAATCCATCATAGTACTGAAACAGCCTTAGCGAAGGTCACTAACGACCTCCTCATTGCATCTGATAATGGACTAGTTTCTGTACTTGTCCTTTTAGATCTTAGTGCAGCTTTTGATACTATTGATCATAATATTCTACTTGATAGATTAGAACACTATGTTGGACTTAATGGAACTTTGTTGCAGTGGTTTAGATCTTATTTATCTGATAGGTTCCAGTTTGTTCATGTAAATGATGAGTTTTCTTTCAGCTCAAAGCTTAGTCATGGAGTTCCACAGGGATCTGTGCTAGGCCCTACTCTTTTTAGTTTATATATGCTTCGTTAGGCAACATTATTAGAAAGCACTGTATACATTTTCATTGTTATGCAGATGACACACAATTATACCTGTCAATGAAGCCAGATGATACTAATCAATTAGCCAAGTTAGAAGCCTGTCTTAAGGAATCAAAGCTTGGATGACTTGTAATTTCCTGCTATTAAATTCAGATAAGACTGAAGTCATTCTTGTTGGTCCAAAAAACCTTAGAAATTCCTTTCCAAATCAAACTTTCAGTTTGGATGCAGTTACTCTTTCTCTTAATAGCTCTGTGAGGAACCTTGGAGTTATTTTTGATCAGGATTTGTCCTTCAATTCACATATTAAATTTGTTTCTAAGACTGCCTTCTATCATTTGCGTAATATTGCCAAGATTAGGAGCATCTTGTCTCAGAGTGATGCTGAGAAGCTGATCCATGCTTTTGTTAGCTCGAGATTAGATTATTGTAATTCTTTATTATCAGGCTGTCCTAAAACATCTTTAAAAAGTCTTCAGCTGATCCAAAATGCTGCAGCAAGAGTTTTAACAGGTACTAGAAAGAGAGATCATATCTCTCGGTTCTGGCCTCCCTTCATTGGCTTCCCATAGAGTTTAGAATTAAGTTTAAAATCCTTCTTCTTACTTACAAAGCTTTAAACAATCAGGCTCCTTTTTATTTAAAAGATCTGATACTACCGTATCATCCTAACAGAGCACTACGCTCCCAAATGCAGGATTACTTGTAATACCTAGAATCTCCAAAAGTACAATGGGAGGCAGAGCCTTCAGTTATCAAGCTCCTCTCCTGTGGAATCAGCTGCCAATCTGGATTCGGGAGTCAGACTCGATCTCTGTTTTTAAGAATAGGGCTAAAACCTACCTTTTTGATCTAGCCTACAATTAGGGAGGGATCATGTGTTTCTGAACCCTCCCTTAGTTATGCTGCTAATAGGTTTAGTCAGCCGGGGGACCTCCAGTAATGCACTGGGCCTCACTCCTTTCCTCACTCTCTATGAAATATTTTTTTTTTTGCTGGTCATTAACATTTGTTTGTTCTCTCCCATAGATTGAGTCCCCATCGTGCTGTTTGCTCTCTACATGTCTGTTCTTTTCTTCTTCTCTATCCCCTCACCCCCCAGCCAGTCGAAGCAGATGACTGCCCCTCCCTGAGCCTGGTTCTGCTGGAGGTTTCTTCCTGTTAAAAGGGAGTTTTTCCTCTCCACCGTCGCCAAGTGCTTGCTCACAGGGGATCGCCTGATTGCTGGGGTCTTTCTGCAATGGGACATCCAATATTAGCCGCTGTTTAAGAACCGCTTGTTTATTTTTGTTTTGTTTTGTTTTTTGTCAGATCACTTATTTGTGTGATCTTTTATGACTTACATTCATAACAGTGTATCTTGCACTTTGGGGGATGAGTTGTTCAGTCACCATTCTGATTTCTAAGGACACAGTAAAAAATGATTTTAAACGTAACCCAGCCCTTGTAAAATCTACTTTACGGAGGTGCAGCTACATTAAAATTGTGGTTAAATACAACAACAAAGTACTTTTTTTGTCACATTCCACCACTGCCTTTTAGCAACAAGTGTATTTCCCAAATTTATGTTTTAAACTTGGTTTGATTAACCACCACCCATTTCTGTTTTTCGTCTAGGCAAGAGGAAAAAAATCCACACCAAACCGGACCTTACGTCACTATTTACAGACATGCAGGCTGAAGATTGGCTGAACAGGGACCAGCATGCGCGGCACATCCAGTTGCTTCTCTGTGAGGCAAGAGTGCATGAAACTACCTTGTGAAGGGAGGAGATGACTCAGAATGCTGCCTTCAATCAAGCATTCCTTGGTGTGCTGGGCCACCTTGTGAAGGTGATGAGTGGCCGGCATGTGTGACCCATTCAAAGTTTGGGTTTTTTTTGGAGGGGGGGTGGGTCACAGTTTAGAGTTTAAATTTTGCACATTCTAAATAATCTGGATTTTGCTGTTGATTGTTATAAACAATTTAGTGACTTATGTGTTTGCATCATGATTTTCTATTTTGTCTGTTAAGACACCAGTGGGAAAAGAGTCAACAGTACAAACCATTTATCAGTGATGTTGAAAATAATGGCTCATTTTTAAGAAAAGTAACAAAAACAATTATTTTATTTGCTGAAGACTGTATTGTTGGATGTGTCAGTGCAGAAGACACTGCACACTTTAGTGATAGTACCAGTATATGGAATAATTCTGTGCCATATTAGCATCTGTATTTCCTAATAATGGGTTAGGGCAGTGGCATCCAATCATGTGGCATGGAGGGCCAAGACCCTGCAGGCTTTACCTCTAACCAGTGTCTTCAACAGCAGATTCCATTGAATTTCTTCCCACTGATTGCTGATCAGTGAAAACACCTGCTGAAAAGACTGGATAGAAGAGAAAACCTGCAGGGTCTTGGCCCTCCATGGCACATGATTGGACACCCCTGGGTTAGGGTTTAATGGGATTTAACATTTTTATATAAACTGCTTTATGGTTCATAATTTTGTTGACCGACTTACACCAAACCAAAAGAGATTTCTCAAACCGCTAAATTGTTCTTTGACAGCTTTTCCAATCTTTTAGTATTTAATTTATGTCATGTGGTGGTAACCTTCACAAATAAAACAAAAGTGGAGACACATCTGCAAAAAGTACAAAAGTTTATTGCCAGATTCCTTTGCAATACAGTGATCCCTCGCTACTTCGCGCCTCACCTTTCGCGCCCTCAGTGCATCGCGGATTTTTCAAAAATATTCATCAAAAATTCAAAATTGAGAAAAAATGGCACGAAAGTTGCCCGGGCGCTAGCAGAAGGCAGGGAGACTACATTAGAACATCAGGTATCAACACGGAGAGCCCGCACAACTCAAAATCCACCTCTCTGATGCTCTCTGATGCTCGGCTCGGGAATCTCGCAAGCTGATTGGCCGAGACGTTTTACCCAGCTTCTCTCCCTGCCAAGCGCCCATACCCAGCGAAGGAAGACCGCATTCATTGTTCTTTATCGCTCGTGTTGCTTAGTCTCGTCGCGTGGAACTTTTCGCGTGGAGCTTTTTTTATTTACATGTTTCAAACTGTTCTTTAATGTTCTAATGATAACAATAATGTTATAATGATAACATATGCATTTATAGGGTTAATATACACTTATTGATATTATATATACACAAAAAAAATGTATGTAAAAAATGGGGGGGGGTGACGCTACTTCGCGGTTTTTCACTTTTCGCGGTCGGTTCTGGAACCCATTAACTGCGATAAGTGAGGGATCACTGTACTAAGTTAATACGGTACATGTATAGTACATTGTTGAAGCAGAGAATACAGTAGTGTGAAAAGGTGTTTTCCCCCTTTGTGATTTCTAATTTTTTTTGTATGTTTGTCACACTTAAACACCCCCCCGCCGCCCTGCGTTAAAACATAAATTAACTGTGGTTTACCACATCTTTGGAAAGCTGAGTTCAATTTCTCTAGCCACACCCAGGCCTGATTACTGCCACACCTGTTTTCAGTGAAGAAATCACTCAAATAGGACCTCCCTGAGAAAGTGAAGTAGACCAAAAGATCCTCAAAAGCTAGACATCATGCTGCGATCAAAAGAAATTCAGGAACAAATGAGAAGCAAAGTTATTAAGATCTATCAGTCTGGAAAATGTTATAAAGCCATTTCTAAAGCTTTGGGACTCCAGTGAACCACAACAAGAGCCATTATCCACAAATGGCAAAAACGTGGAACAGTGGCGAACCTTCCCAGGAGTGGCCAGCCAACCAAAATTACCCCAAGAGTGCAGCAACGACTCATCCAAGAGGTCACAAAAGACCCCACAACAACATCCAAAGAACTGCAGTCCTCACTTGCCTCAGTTAAGGTCAGTGTTCATGACTCTGCCATAAGAAAGAGATGGCAAAAATAGCCTGCATGGCAGAGTTACAAGACGAAAACCACTGCTGAGCAAAAAGATCATAAAGGCTCATCTCAGTTTTGCTAGAAAACATCTTGATGATCCCCAAGACTTTTGGGAAAATACAGATGAGACAAAAGTTGAACTTTTTGGAAGGTGTGTGTCCCATTACATCCGGCGTAAAAGTAACACAGCTTTTCAGAATTGGAACGTCATACCAACAGTAAAATATGGTGGTGGTAATGTGATGGTCTGGGGCTGTTTTGCTGCTTCAGGACCTGGTGTCATGATGCCAAGCATGAGTCAGTGCCGTGCTTGGGTCTTTTGGTTGCTACTCGTTTTCTGTATATGTATTTGTTCTTGATTTTCTTCCTTTATTTTCTTTCTTCTTGGGGCAGCACGGTGGTGCAGTGGTTAGCACTGTTGCCTAACAGCTAGAAGGTTCCAGGTTCGAATCCCCAGGCTGGCAGGGGTAGGAACCTTTCTGTGTGGAGTTTGCATGTTCTCCTTGTGCTGCGTGGGTTTACTCCGGGGGCTCCGGTTTCCTCCCACAATCCAAAGACATGCATGTTAGGTTAATTGGTTGTTCTAAATTGTCCCTAGATATCTGTCTCCTATAGGCCCTTAGAATAGAGAGTTAGTACTAGTGAAGCGCTTTGAACGGTCTTTGAGACTAGAAGAGTGCTATATAAGTACAGGTCCTTATCCCTTTATGGTTTGTGCTTTTATTTTGACAGTGCCGTTATGCTACTTCCTCCTTTCAAATCTTTTTGCGAGTTGTCACAGCTGTTTAGTTGTCTTTAATTACTTTCTCACTCATGCATCCACACCTGATCCACATTTGGGTTTCCCCCTTATTTCCCCCTTATTATTATTTAAGCTCGCTTCCAAGGTTCATTCCTGCAACCTCTGGGGGGAGGTATGTGGTGCTCCATGACCCGTTGGCCCAGAGATACGGGGAGACCGCCTGACGAACTCTCTGGGTTGTTTGCGTGGCTTCAGAATTCTGGAAGACCACCCGATGAACTCTCTCCTCCATTTTGGTGGCTCGGGAGACCTGGTAGGCCGCCTAACCTCTTCCACCTGATGGTCAGGTGGAGCCAGGACTGTGGAAGGCCACCTGAACTGTTCCCTTGTTTACCTAGTATTGCTTGGTTGTCTTAGCACCTTATTTAGTCAGTGTTGTGGGTCATGTGTGTTTTGTTTTGTTGGTTTTTGTGTCGCTCCCTCCAGGCCTGGATCCCCCCACTACCCTCCCGGGGTCTGTTTTTGAAGTTATTCCTGTGGGGGATGGGGGGGGCGTAAGGGTGTATTTTCATCCCTTTTTGATGTTACAGTGGGGGTGTCTGGGTCCACCCCTTAAGGGAGGGGCACCGTCATGATGTCGAGCGTGCCGTCAGTGCTGTGCTCGGGTCTTTTGGTTGCTACTCATTTTCTGTATATGTATTTGTTCTTGATTTTCTTCCTTTATGGTTTGTGCTTTTATTTTGATAGAGCCGTTATGCTACTTCCTCCTATCAAATCTTTTTGCGGGTTGTCACAGCTGTTTAGTTGTCTTTAATTACTTTCTCACTCATTGCGTCCACATCTGATTCACATTTGGGTTTCCCCCCTAGTATCTTTTAAGCTCGCTTGCGGGGTTCATTCCTCACTGCAATCTCACCTTGTGCAGACAGGAATCCCCCCGTCTGATTCCTGTTTTATTTTCTGCTCAGTACTCAGCCTCGCCTGACTAATGATAAGTTACCCTTCATGGTTTTCATTGATTGCCTTTTTCTGTAAGTTTCCCTTTGTGGTATTTTTGTTGTGCCTTTGTAATCTGTAAGTTGCCCTTCGTGGTTTATTTCTGTTCTTTATTATTAAATACGCAAACTCACAGCTGGCTAGTGGGGTCTTAATTTCTGCCCTGAAAGGGCCAATTATGATACCTGGAAGACTTGCTGTGGTAAATGGAGCCATGAATTCTGCAGTCTACCAAAAAAATCCTGAAAGAGAATGTCTGGCCATCTGTTCGTGACCTCAAGCTGAAGCACACTTGGGTTCTGCAGCACACAATTATCCAAAACACACCAGCAAGTCCACCTCTGAACAGCTTACGAAAAACAAAATGAAGACTTTGGAGTGGCCTAGTTAAAGTCCTGACCTGAATCCGATTGAGATGCTGTGGCATTACCTTAGAAAGGCGGTTCATGCTCAAAAACCCTCCAATGTGGCTGAATTACAACAATTCTGCAAAGACGAGTGGGCCAAAATTCCTCCACAGCGCTGTAAAAGACTCATTGCCAGTTATCGCAAATGCTTGATTGCAGTTGTTGCTACTAAGGGTGGCCCAACCAGTTATTAGGCTTAGGGGACAATCACTTTTTCACACAAGGCCATCCATGTAGGTTTGGATTTTTTTTTTATAATAAACACCTTCATTTAAAAACTGCATTTTGTTTTTACTTGTGTTTTCTTTGTCTTGTAGAGGGTGCGAAGGAAAGGATGTGGAGGCAAGGCACGAGCGTAGGTCAGCACAGATTCTTTATTTACCCTCTAACAGCGTGGCCGCTGGGGCCCGGTTAGTCGTGATGAGTTGAGATTGTAAGAGTTAAGAGAGAGATTTGAGGAAGAGCTGCTCTTTTATACCATCATACAGACAGAGAGAATGCATGGCACATTAGCAGATCAATTGTCATCTAATACCATTGGTAAATACACATAATTAGCATGACACTGGTTGGCACAAAGATGTATGCATTCAGTCCTGTCTGACTGTCTCCTGTGGTTCTTTTGGTCGTGTGTCAATTGTCCTCTGCTTCCTCCAAGCTCACTGCTGGGTGTGAGGAAAGCTCCAGAAGAATGTCCCAGAGGAATGTCTCCCTGCTGTGTTTAGTGTCACCACAGTCTAATATTTAAGTTTGTTTGATGATCTGAAACATTTAAGTGTGACAAATATACAAAAAAATGAGAAATCAGGAAGGGGGAAAACACCTTTTCGCACCACTGTATGTATTCATACAGTATCTACATGTATATATCCTGTAAATCCATGTATTTCTCCATGTGACCTTGTGACTGCATTATTATAATTGCTTGTAATCCTAGATCAAGTTTGTTTTGGCTTAAAAGTGCATCATAATTGTTAAATATATCTTATTATACCTAACAGTACTGTTTACCTGTTGAAATATATATTTTATGGCTAATATAACCTCACAACTACAATATGGCACCTGGCGATCAATTTTTGGCAGCTGATCGCTTTTTTGCCATGACACCACCAGACTAAGTGCTGCTGGAGCAAGTATATCCCATGATGTCTCACCAGTCTCTCCGAGACTATCACACAGATCAGAGCAATTTGTTGCAAAGGAAGCTAAACAATTCTACAGACATTCTGAAGTTCTGCAACCACTGCACGTTCATGAAGCTGGGGTGACATCCCACCACTTGGAGGCTTGGTTGAACACCCAGACCCACGGTTTGAAGCGATAATTTTGCCATAAGAAAGCCATCTGAAACATACACACAGCAAACATATTTTAATAGCTAATAGCGATAACTTGCCGCCATTACAGTGTAGTACGGGAGACTTATTAATGACTGTAGCAAACTAGAGTTAGCAATCATTAGCTTACCCTCATACATGATCTAGTTCGTATCCTCACGTCTTCGGCTTTATACTGCTTCATGGCTTCCTAAACACTCCAGTACTTTTCCAGAGTGTTTCGTCTCACTGCCTGTAGCCTTCTCTGGCTCTCCTTTTTTGCCTTTACTCTGAAAAAAGCCAGAGGCCGAGCAGTTTGTATACCATCACCTTGATATCCTCCATCTTGTGTTTTCCTTGTGTCACGTGTTTTACATCACGGGAGTGTTGGGCGGCCTTGCTATAAAAAAATCCCACCTACCTCAGGCGATACTCAGCTGTAATGGAAAACAAACTACACTGTGTAGAGCTGAGTTGAGTAAAGTCGAGGCGAGGTGAGTCAGGCTAAGTAGGTACTAGTGGAAAAGGTGCTTCAGTGAGCTATTTCTGTGGAGTGGAGGGGAGTGGGGGAGGGTGTGATGGGGGAAACAGCTCTGGGGAAGAAGCTGTTCCACAGTTTCTTTTCTCCTGGATAAGAACTTTCATGTCCTCACATCGCTGATGTCACATGAATGCACTGGTCAGCCCAGAAACTGCTGATGCCAGCCGCTATTGAGCATCACCAGCATTCTTACAGGTCTTTTCATTTTGTCACCCCGTGTCATACTCAGCGCAGATCAGTGGTGGAATACACTGCTCTATATAGTTCAGTGGTTGCTGCTCTTTGTCCTCTGTTACAATGGAGAGGATTGCAAAATGTATGCAATATTTTTTTCATATCGATACTGAATAGCTCTGTGTATTTGTGTGTGCAAGCTGCACTTTTGTGTGTCACATTTAGCACCAGACAAAACAGGATATGTTTTATTTTGGAGGGCGCTGTCACGGGGGGAAAAGAAGAGCAGAGTATAAGTTAATGCGAGGTGAGGGATGCATAGATGTCCTTGCTGGTCACTTCTCCACAGCAGCCAGAGGGACGGTCAGAGCTGCTGCAGGGTCTGAGGGAGTGACTGAAAAAATGCTCTTAAAAGAAACCTCTCATTCTCAGCCACTGTGATGCTTGCATAACTGTGATGCACACAGTTGTCTGCTGCAGCTTCAAAATTTTATATAATCTGCCATAATAATAACATACAGCCATCAGATTCATTTCCACTTTCTGTCGTTGTGCTGTGACATGGTGACAATGACACCTACTTCATTGCGCATTTATCCACATTTCCTATTCAAATGTTCTCTGAGCTGAGGTGAGGTGCGCAACGACCCATCTCGCTTGCAGGGGCATTTAACTTATGTCCTCTGGCGTGGGTATCCCTATTCAGACAATAGTAGCAAGCCGATACTTATTGGATTTGAGTGGGTTGCGGGGGTAAGCTGTCATGGGTTTTCTTTATAGTAATAATTGTCCCATGTTGATCTGGTTAATAAATAAGGTACAGAGTCAAAGATGCCTTTTCTGGGTATTTATTCTTGATCAAGAGGAAGATTTCATGCAGTAGTTCAGCAGAAATGTTCACAGCCAAAATGGTGTGGGCAAATTTTATAGCATGAAACAAGAAAAGATAATATGGTATGAGAACATTCTGTGGGAGTACTGAGCCTAGCTGTCTCCCGGAACTGACCTTGATAAGGCTAGAGTCTCTGTGTCTGTGGAAGAAACATGATATACTGTGTCTAGGAACATAATAACTGGGACACAGTGTAATATTAATTGATAAAATAAAGAAATCTTTCACAACTGAAAGGGGCTTTTGTGAACAGCTGTGTTGGCAAATAGTCCAACAGTTCAAGAACAGCATTTCTCAATGTACAATTGCAAGGAATTTAGGAATTTCATCATCTATAATCCATAATATCGTCAAAAGATTCAGAGAATCCAGAGAAATTTCTATACATAAGCGACAAGGCCAAAACCAACACTGAATGCCCGTGACCTTCAATCCCTCAGACGGTGCTGCCTTAAAAACCAACATCATTCTGTAAAGGATAGTACCACTAACTTTAATCCCCAAAAAGCTAGAAACAGCCCTGACTACAATTAACCAATATTACACAAGAGTGAGTTCAGTATCGTGATTATAGTAACTGCAGCTGTGGTATGTCTAGAGTATCACAGCCGCAGTTAGTATAATCATGATACTGTAATGAACTCGAGTGTAATATTGCTTTTATACACCAGTTCCGCAAGCACAATTTACTAAATGACAGCAATATGGACAAAATATTTTGGATTTGTTTGTTTAACCAGTTCTATTGAATCAGAATCAGAATCAGAATCAGGTTTATTGCCATTGTTCATGTGATACACAAACTAGGAATTTGTCTCGGTGCCATGCTGCAACATTAAAAACATAATGAGAAAAAGGGATAAACTAAAAAACTAAAGGACTAGAAACGTGCAATAAGTGTAGAAAAATAAGTAATAATAAGTAATAATAATAATAATAATACTAGTAATAATGAGTAGTACTAGTCAAGGCAGTTTAAAAAAATTGCGCAGCTGAGAAAAAAAAAAGTCCCTTCCAAATGTAGCCAGTAACTTCTGCTAAACATCTCAGTCGGCACAAAGACATCTATTGTCATTTCACACACATGTAAACAAATTAAATATTGTCAAGTGCAAAAGTAATGTGTTTATAAAACATATCTGTTGAGTCTGTATCCATTATTGTTATTATTTCTACAGAAGATTCCAGATCAAAACGTATCACTCATACACTGTCCAGCCTCCTCACATCTCCCACAAAGATCAAATGTCGGTGTGGGGAGCCTTGAATAACGAAACTGAATTGCATTTAATTCAAGTTTATTTCAAGCAATCATTCCCACAGTCTGCTCTCATTCTTGAGCAGCGAACAAAGAGGAGGAAACACACCAAAGTCCTCACCTTTAAACATTCTCACATAAAGGAATCTCCCTCGCAGGGGAGGTCACACATCTCCATCATAATCCCTTTACTCACATTCATCATCCCTTTATTTACATTACTCCCCCCTCTCTCCTCTCGAGCCTCAGAGGTCAGGAAGTCTTCTGTCCACACCTATGTCTTCTCTCGCTCTCCTCCGCAGGGGGCTCAGACTCTGCGTCGCAGGGGTCTCAGACTCTGCGGCTCCTTCATCGTGAGGTTAAATCACATATGCATATGTCCAACATATACATGCACAACTAGTTAAATCACATATGCATATGTCCAACATGTACATGCACAACTACACAGCCATATATGCACAACTACACAGCCATATAACCCCCCCCAAACGATGAAGAACGGACTATTCCCTAAAATTCAATAACATCTTACTGACTACTGTATAATCAACATCAACATTCAGTCTGTGCGCCGCCTGGGCTTCAACCGTCTGCCGAATCTGCTGTGAGTTGGCCCCGCCTTGCCTGCGGCGCCTTTCTGCTCTGGCTCTGTTGACTGAGGGAGAGAGTGATTATTTGCCCCCTGCGGGGGCCTGCCTCATCGAGGCGCCACTGCGACTGGTACAGACCCGTCCTTCATGACAAAAGCAGGTTTTAGTCTGTCAATACTGACTGTCTCTTTTCTGTCTCCAAAATCTAGCACAAATTGCTTATCACCTGCCTCCAGCACTCGAAATGGCCGTTCGTAAGGTGGTTTGAGTGTTGCTTTTAGGGCTTCGCGCCTGACAAAAACGAACTCAGCATTTTTCAAAGCCTTGGGGACGAAAACTCGTGGAAAAGCGTGATGAACCGGACCCGGAAGCGTGTCTGCTCCTGTGCCAACTAACGGTCCCAGAGCAGGGAGAGGTGGGGGCTCCGGGTGCTCTGGTAAAAACTCGCCTGGCAGCCTAAGAGGTTGTGCGAATACCAGCTATGCTGGGGAGGCGTCTAAGTCCTCTTTGGGCGCAGAACGCAACCCTAATAAAACCCATGGTAGTTTATTTACCCAATCTGCATCCGTGAGCGACGCTCTGAGTGCTGCCTTCAAAGACCTATGAAAACGCTCGCATAAACCATTAGCCTGAGGGTGGTAAGCCGTAGTGCGGTGAATTTTGGCTCCCAAGCCGTTGGCCATCGCTGACCACAGCTCAGAGATGAATTGAGGTCCTCTATTGGACGTGATGTCCGACGGAACCCCGAAGCGCGCCACCCAAGCTGTTAAAAAAACGCGAGCCACCTCCGCGGCCGTGGTCGTCGCAAGCGGGACCACTTCCGGCCAACGTGTGGTTTGGTCCACCATTGTCAAAAGATGCGTGAACCCCTGTGATGCCGGTAGGGGGCCCACGAGGTCGACGTGCACGTGGTCGAACCTTCTGGCTGGAATGCGAAACGGTTCTAACGGGGCTCTTGTGTGCTTGTGAATTTTGGCCCGTTGACAGGAAATGCAGGTTTTTGCCCATTCCTTCACGTGCTTGCGCAGGCTCGGCCAAACAAACTTTTCCGCTACCATTTTCACCGACGCGCGCACCCCCGGGTGCACCAGTGAGTGGACCGAGTCAAAAACACGGCGGCGCCACGCGGCCGGAACCACCGGACGCGGGCGCCCCGTCGACACGTCGCAGATCAGGGGGGGCATACCGGTTTGTAAACACTTGCTCTCCAGCCTTAACCCTGTTGGTCCAGACTGGAGCGCGCGCACGTCTGCGTCCGCCCCCTGGTCCGCTACCATGGCTGCGTAATCTATACCCACGTGCACCGGGGCTGCGCGCGCCACCGCGCCGCTCTCCTGCGGCGCGGTCACGGTGGCCCGTTCTGCCTCTGCGCGTGGTGGAGTCGTGACCGCGCGCGAGAGACAATCTGCTACTACATTGAATTTGCCCACAACGTGCCTAATGTCAGTGGTAAATTCCGAGATCGCGGCCAGCTGCCTCTGCTGCCTGCCTGACCACGGGTCTGAAATTTTGGCCATGGCATATGTGAGCGGCTTGTGGTCCACATAAGCGGTGAAGCACCGTCCTTCCAGCCAGAACTGGAAATGACGAATAGCCAAATGCAGCGCCAACAGTTCTCTGTCGAACGCGCTGTATTTTCGCTCAGCCGCGCTTAAGGATTTGCTAAAGAAAGCCAACGGCTGCCAAACCCCGGCGACCTGTTGCTCAATAACGGCCCCTATGGCTAAATCTGAAGCGTCTGTCGTCAGCGCGATACGCGCTGCCGGGTCTGGGTGGGCCAGGAGCGCAGCGTCAGCCAAGGCTTTTTTAACCTCTGTGAACGCGCGCTCCCGCTCCGGGGACCATTCGACCGCCTGGGTTGGTTTTTGCTTTTTGAGCGCGACATATAACGGTTGCATGATTTGAGCTGCGTGGGGCAGGAATCGGTTATAGAAATTCACCATCCCCAAGAATTCCTGCAGTGATTTGACCGTTTGTGGCCGGGGAAAATCCGCTACCGTGCGTACTTTATCTGGTAATGGAACCGCTCCCTCTGGGGAGACGCGGTGACCCAAAAAATCGATCTGCTCGACGCCGAACTGGCACTTGGTTGGGTTAATTATTAAGCCGTGCTCTCCCAGCCTCCTAAAAACTGCTGTGAGGTGCGTTTCGTGTTCGTCCTCTGACGTACTCGCGACCAAAATGTCGTCGAGGTACACAAACACGAAAGGGAGATCGCGTAACACGGCATCCATCATCCGCTGAAATGTTTGCGCCGCCCCTTTGAGACCAAACGGCATGCGTAAAAATTCGAAAAGTCCGAACGGGGTTATTACCGCTGTTTTAGGAATGTCCTCCAGTTGGACTGGGACTTGGTGATAGCCACGAACCAGATCAATCTTTGAAAAAATGCGCGCCCCCGCCAGGTGCACCGAAAAATCCTGAATGTGCGGGATGGGATAACGATCGTGCGCCGTAGCATTGTTTAGCCTGTGGTAATCACCACATGGTCTCCAGGAGCCATCGGCTTTTGGTACCATATGCAGCGGCGAAGCCCATGGGCTTTTTGACCTACGAACGATGCCCAGCCTCTCTAGGCTGGCGAACTCCTCGCGCGCAATGGCGAGCTTAACTGCATCCAAGCGGCGAGCTTTTGCAAACACGGGAGGACCAGATGTAGGGATAAAATGTTTCACCCCGTGTTTCGCGACTGTCGCTGAAAAAGTGGGCGCAGTGAGCGCTGGAAATTGGGTGAGGAGTGTGTGAAACTTACCACCTGCTGTAGCGACGTGGGTCTGTACTGGTGGCGGGGACACTCGAGCTGCACAGGGGAGAGAGTAAAAAGAGAGTGCATTTACCAGCCGTCTATTAGCAAGATCAACTAACAGATTGTGTGAGCACAAAAAATCCGCGCCCAACATGTTGAAACTCACCGCCGCTATTACAAAAGTCCATTCATATGTGCGGCCATGTAAGCATAAAGGCAAGGTCCTTTTCCCGTAGGTGTTGGATGCTCGAGCCATTTGCCGCCGTAGCTCCGCTACCGCGGGGTCCAGCCACCCGGTCCGCGTATGTTGGGGTGATGAAGCTCACTTGGGCTCCGGTGTCTATGAGGAACTCTTGTCCGGAGCTCGCATCCGTGATGTAGAGCAGCTTGTTGCCTTCTCCGAGAGTCGAAGCTGCTAGCGACCCCCGGTCTTGCCGTTTCCGGAACTCTTGAAGTTGCAGGGCGGCACACACCTGCGTGCCCTATCAGCGAACCTCCGATGGTAAAAGCAGAGATCCTCTCCTCCACTGTATCGGGACCGCGCCTCTGCCACCGGACCGTTGGCTCCACCTCGTCGCGGCCGTGCTGCTGCCGTCGTCGGCCAGCCTGGGTCTGCCGCCTCTGGCTCCCCACTGTCTTGGGTCGCCGCTGTGGTTGCTTGCCCGCCGCAGGCTTCCAGAATCCCATCTGCTTCCTGGGCCAGCTCCCGGAACTCCTCCAGGGTGTGACACTTCTTGCCGGCCAGCGTGCTTCTCGCATGCGTCGGGAGGTTGGAGAGGAAGATGAACTGGAAAAGGAAATCATCGTTGTCCGACCCTCTCAGCTGTATCATCTCCTCCATCAGGGCGCTCGGCCTGTGTCCTCCTTGGTCTAGCAAAGACAGGATCCTCCTCGCCCTCACTTCGGCCGAGGGGGTGAAAAACTTAATGAGGGTGGATTTCAGCTTGTCGTACCTGCCGGTCGCGGGTGGCTGCTCCACCAAGCTCTGCACACACCGAGCTGTGCTGTTATCCCGTTTAGCGATGACATGGTGGAACTTAGTGTCATCCACCGTTACTCCTGCGAGCGCGAACTGCGACTCCGCTTGCAGGAACCACGACTGTGGGTTATCCTGCCAGAAATCAGGCAGCTTGACGGCCACTGCGCTCGCCAGAACTGAACTCTGTGAGTCCGGGACCCTGAGACCTTCTCCGGTCATTCTCAATGTCGTTGGTCACCAATTGTGGGGAGCCTTGAATAACGAAACTGAATTGCATTTAATTCAAGTTTATTTCAAGCAATCATTCCCACAGTCTGCTCTCATTCTTGAGCAGCGAACAAAGAGGAGGAAACACACCAAAGTCCTCACCTTTAAACATTCTCACATAAAGGAATCTCCCTCGCAGGGGAGGTCACACATCTCCATCATAATCCCTTTACTCACATTCATCATCCCTTTATTTACATTACTCCCCCCTCTCTCCTCTCGAGCCTCAGAGGTCAGGAAGTCTTCTGTCCACACCTATGTCTTCTCTCGCTCTCCTCCGCAGGGGGCTCAGACTCTGCGTCGCAGGGGTCTCAGACTCTGCGGCTCCTTCATCGTGAGGTTAAATCACATATGCATATGTCCAACATATACATGCACAACTAGTTAAATCAATATGCATATGTCCAACATGTACATGCACAACTACACAGCCATATATGCACAACTACACAGCCATAGTCGGTGCCATCCTGCAAAGAAAAATTTGGGGAAAGCCTGATGGCTTCCCTGTCTGCACCTTTAGTATTTACATCAACAGAAGTGCAAATTTTATCACCTCATAAATTGATTTTACTAATGTTCCAGTGATCATCATTTTTTTTATTATTATTTTATTACATATTGCATATGTCACCAAGGATTTATTAAATTGAAAGGTAATGGTGACGTTATGATTCCTTGTTAATTTGGCAAATCTAATTCCTAGTGAAAAAGAAAAAAAAATTTTGTGAATGCTTTCCCTTTCCTGTTGAAAAACAAAGAATGAAGAATAGCAGAAAAACCTTTAAATTACACCTAAAGCTTCCACAATTTGAATGTGTTTTTGCTATTCACAGCAAGGATTCGCTAAATACTCTGTGAATCAGTAAATGTTTTACCAATTGACATGGATAATCACTAGTTTAGGATTATGTTTAAACAAAACAGTGTCATATGTTAGAAGCCTTAAACCAATGCAGCAGTTAGAATTAATAACTGGAAATGCAGGCCTATTCTCTGTTTTCAGGAATTTATGGCACAGGACCACAATCCATGGTCTGTGTGGTTTTTTGTTTGTTTGTTTGTTTGTTTGTTTGAATTTGCTGATTCTGTCTGTTTATCGTATCTAGGTCAGCCTGACACAACTTCTCTCAGCTGACGGCTAATCAGTCTGAGTTTACCATTGAAATTAAATTTCCTTTCTCCGTTTTACCAGAAATCTTGTGCTATTTCTGTCTCTTTTTTTTTTTTAACCATCTCCCGATACTAAAAAAAATTCATTCTCATCTTGCTGTTCTTTTAGGAGGGAAAAGTCAAAGCATGAACTGTCTCAGATCCTGCTCTTGCATTCTCCCCCCCCCCATTTTTTTACATGGACAGGCCCAGGGTCAAAATGTAAATAAGACTGCATATGTCATTTATTAAAAAGTGAGTATAGTATTATTTAAACAAAGCAACAATATGACATACAATTACCAAGACCTCTATTTGATAATCAGTAGTCTCTGCAAATCATATGCACAAACACATTAACTATCAATCTCTTTTGAACCTCTATGCTTTGAATCATGTAATATAGGGTATACATAAAGCCTTCAGTGATTAGGCATTATTAAGTGACAGCATGATATTGTAATGTTCAGTTAATTTCATCATTGTCATGCTTGTAGCATTGATTAAGATGCAAGCATTTGTACTTAACTTAGATGTTCAACCGCCTCTTTGATGTCGATGGGGGGAGAGCACAGACAGTGACGAGACTGGGTCTCAGAGGCTGGTTTTGTTTTGGCAGGGGGAAGGAGAACATCAGTCCTGCGTCCTTTTTCCCTGTAAAGTGCACTGTTATGTTTCAGTCAAAGAAAAAAAAGAAAAGTTAGTGATACGTCAAAAAATTCAATAAAAATGTTTTTCATTTTCCAAGGGAAAGAAAAATCAGAGGGAATGAAAATACTGGCTTTAAAAATATGTTAGTTGAGATGAGATGAGATTCAACTTTATTGTCATTACACATGTATGAATACAAGGTAACGAAACGTGACTTGGCATTTGGGCACGCTCTGCAGAGCGCATCCAAGGCCGGGGCAGCCGCTAGGCGCCAGTCATGATGTTCATCATGAATGCAACATCAGAGTGAAAACCCACAAAGTTAGACTAAAAGAAAAAGTAAAACCCCAAAACTTTGCAAAAAATACCAATATATAGATGGTTTTTTTCTCTTCCCTTTTACCAAGTTTTTACACACAAATCAGTAGCTACACAGCCTTTTCTATTTTTTTCCCCAAGTTCTCTCTCTCTGTCTGTTTCTTTCACCCAAGGACACATACACAGAGACACAGATAGATAAACACACACACACACACACACAGGGCCCACACAGAAATGGTCTCTTTTCGCGTTATCTCCACAAGGTCATACAATAAAGACTTTTAGGTTCATGCCAAAACCCAAAACAGCATGAGAATTACTTCAATTAATCTCCGGAACTGGCAACTCTTAGCAGAAAAAATCGCAGATATGGTAACCCCCCCCCCACACACACACACACACTGCACTACAACGTGAAGCTCCCTTTTTTTTACACTGCCGTAAAAACACACCAGTCCACTGTTTTTGCTCAAAGCTACTATTTTCAAATACCTATAAATTTAAACACTTCTCAAAAGGAAAACAATTAACTAATTAATCCTTTTATGCTAAAAAAAAATCATAAACAACAATTTTACAACCTGCTCCTTCCGCCTCCACGGAGAACTCTCACTTTTTTTTCACACCGGAGCAGATTACACAGAGACAAAACAAGTTCAGACTGCAGTAACTTTTATTTAAAACTTACAAAATAAAATATTTCAACAGTCACGTTAACCCCTCCACTGTGTGCCAAAAGCCCAAAGTAAGACCTCCTCCCCCGGCATCTTGCAATAGCTCACCGTAGCGGGGGAAGTCCCATGGGCAATAATGCAGACCCAGTAAGGGCACGAATCTTCCGTGAAAAAACCTTTTCCCTTCGGGGTTCATGTAACCTCCCCACGAATGCTGAAAGTCCAAACCCTGAACCATAAGCAGAAGTGGTCAAAAAGGCACAAATCTATCCCCAAAAATTTACTTCTCTGGGATCACGTGATTTTTTCCACAGGACGTCAAACGTCTTTGGTTAAAAGACCACGAATCTTTCCCTTTTTTCTTTGCATGCACTTCTAGACCTCCACTGCACTTACTAGGCCGTAGAGAGTGGCGGATTTCTAAGAATTTACCCCGGGTTTTGCGATAATGTTCACCGTTTGGAGAGGAAAACCCTCGTTCCTCCCAAGGGATTATTATGAGATTGCTCACCGTGGATAAAATAACTCAGCACTCAGGCCACTAGTTTCACCCTTTCAGCTTCCACAGTGTATGATCGGTCTAGGAAATCTCACTATCTTTTATCCATAAACAACAACAAATGTACTTACATTCAAGCCGCCTATAGGATTCTCAGATCCGTCACCCAGTCAGTTCCAGCACCCCGGTCTGAAATGCCTTCACTGCAGTAACACTGAGCCTTTTTTTTTTTTTTTTTTCCACTCAGCCTGGGAAGGTCTTTTTATCAGCTGTGCACTTGCTGAAATCAAGCCGTGGCTCCGGAAAGACAGAGATATCTGGATCCACTGTTCAGAGCGCCAAAATGTTAGAATAATTTTGAGCTTAAATTATTCAAAGGCAAATAATCAGGCGGAAAGTTGAATTTATGTACATTTATTATAAAAATATAAGGAGTCACCCCATTGGCCACCTCGGGGGAGAGGTTACAAGTCATGACATTCAGACACACCTAGAATCTCTAAAAGATCCATTCTTCTAAGTCTGATATATATATAGGTAGGAGAAAGGAGAGGGAGGATGAGGAAAGGGAAGGGACAGAACGGGACAGTCCTGATAACTGAGCTTATCCAGGCGGACGTCAGACACTCTAGAGACATGGGTCATGAAGACATGAGATCCATAAAACTAACAGAATGTCCATGAAACACTAATCTATAAGATGAGGAGTTCCTGTGCATTCCTGTGACCTGAAACAGGACATATCAAAGAGATTATAATAAATGGCTTAGATCATTCCTTACGCATGTACTAACCCTGTCTGAACTCTCTGAAATTGCTCACAGAAACAGGCCAAGAATATATAAACTTATCCTATATGGAACGCACATATAAACGTTAAACATGGCATATGAAAGGTATGATACTTCTCAAATATAATAATACATTATTAATATCAATAATAGTATAGATAATGTGGAATTTTTCTGTCAAGTTGTCATCAGACCCAGATGTAATCAGGGCTTAACATTAACATCCACCAATGGCGGGTAGATTTTGACAGTGGCCAGTAAGATAGCCACTCCCACTTGCCACTTTGACGGGTTGTAGTTTTATCAAACAGCGTCTAAGATAATAAACCTATCACAATGTGAGACTACGGAACTGCAACTCCCGTAACCACTATGTGCATACAGTGGCCCTCATTTATCAAACGTGCATAAGACAGAAAAATGGTGGTACGATCATTTCAA
Source organism: Pholidichthys leucotaenia (assembly GCA_020510985.1). Taxonomy (NCBI): domain Eukaryota; kingdom Metazoa; phylum Chordata; class Actinopteri; order Cichliformes; family Pholidichthyidae; genus Pholidichthys; species Pholidichthys leucotaenia. Next base: position 298,299,748 of record CM035840.1, read on the forward strand.
CGGTATTTATCAATAAATCTTATGTCCGCTCTGAGTTGGGGTACACAAATTTTCAAGTCATTGTAACCAGTGTAACAACCTGCCTGTGTGGGAGAATTATTTCATTATATGAAATTGTAATGAGCAGTTCAGCCTTTAAGGTGATGTTTGCCTTGTGTTATATTTAGATGAGAGATTTGATGATTTACTTTAAAGATGAAAGAGGCTGCTGTCAGTAATTATAGATGTTTTATCCACATTTATGTTACTCTAGCCCAGGGGTGTCAAACTCATTTTAGCTCGGGGGCCATATACCACCAGATTTAATGTCAAGTGGTCCCAACCAGTAAAATAATAGCAAAACAACCCAATGGCAACTCCAAATTTCATTGTTTGTTTAGTACAAAAGAGTACAAGTACATTATGAAATGTTTTCATTTATTGAACCATTGATCTTTTACAAAACATGAACAACCTGAATGGTGAATCTTCATCAAAGTATGAACAACCTGAATTTTTTTTTCTTTTTTGCTCTGTTTTGAACTGAAGCTGCTGACGAACAATATCTTAATCATATTGCTTCCATCTACTGTTTAGTCCTGGAACAAGTTTGTATTTTGAACAGTGACCCCCGGTTACATGGTCACAATAAACCGATTACTGTTAATAAACCGATAATGCCAATAATTAGTTTTCATATGTTTATATACACTGAATAAACAGATTACTGGAGGATAAACCACTTGAGTTAATGACTCTGGCTGCATGACCTTTAACGGATTATTCTGTTTACATGGCCACTTGAATAATCATATTACTCCAGAAATCCAATCATAACCAGTTTATTCATGTACATGTAAACATGGTCAATTGACCATATTTACATTTTTTTTTTAGATTTAGTATACTTTATTGATCCCCAGAGGGGAAATTGAGGGCATCCACCACCTGGATGGATGAAGCAGCCACGATACGGCACTATCCCTTAACCATTCACACACACATTCACACCTAGGGCCACTTTAGAGTCTCCAATTAACCTAACCTGCATGTTTTTGGCCTGTGGGAGGAAACCGGAGAAATCCCGGAGTAAACCCACACAAACACGGGGAGAACATGCAAACTCCACACAGATCACTGTTGGTCGGGGGCTGGGATCGAACCCACGATCCCCCAGCCAAGGGTAAACTGTGCTGCCGCAGTGCTAACCACTGCGCCACCGTGCAGCCCATGTACATGTACATGAATGTAATATAATGCAGTGTTTTTCAACCTTTTTTAAGCCACGGCACATTTTTTACATTGACAAAATCCTGGGGCACACCACCAACCAAAATGACACAAAATGACACTCTATAGCCTAATAATGTAATTGTATGTCTATATACAGTATATGGAGCCAAGGACGAGGCCAGGTGTCAAACTGAACACAGGTTTATTTGGGAGGCACTATACAGTATAGGCACAACCGTCAGGCAGAAGAGGTGGCCAAGAGACCGCCCCTCCTGCCCACTGCCCTCTTATTGCCATGGATGGTGGCGGAACCGAAAGGTGGAGCCGTCACCCGTACCTCACAAATAAGAGCCTAAACTATACACAACAGTAATGTAATATACTTTATTTACTGTATGTAGTCCTTTAAAACAACCCATAGGTGACCAAAGTGCTTTACAGAAAAACTGAACAGCCCTAGAAACACACAGAGCATGAAAACAGATTACATAAAAAAAGGAATAAGAAGAAGAAGCCATCTCTATTGTCATTCAGTCCATACAGCCAATCATGTACAGTAGAATGAAATTATGTTTCTCCAATCTACAATGTTAATCACATGTACAATCAGAGGGGTTGCTGCCATGCAAGGCGCCGCCACAAACAACTTCTCCTTCCCCCATTCTATTACGTTGAGCACCAAGAAAGAAGGTGGGGAGTACCATTTTTATATGGTCTTTGGTATGATCCGGCCAGGACTTGAACCCCCAACCTCCCGGTTGTGGGGTGGATGCTCTGTCTACTAGGTGGCCTAGTTAAGCATAAATACCTAAAAATAAAAGCAAAATAAGATGAAAAGAATAAAAAGAAAAAGTGTCACTACTACTGGGTACTAAAAGCCATCCTGAATAAATACGTTTTAAGTTTTGACTTAAAAAGGTCCAGATCAGAGATAACACGTAAGTCGGGGGGGAGATTACTCCAGAGCCTGGGGGCGGCAACAGAAAAGGCTCAGTCACCCCAGTGTTTATACCTTGACCTGGGCACATCCAGCAAGAGCTGATGACCTCAAAGCTGTGCCTTGGTCACGGACAGTTAAAATCTCAGATAAATAAGCCGGAGCAAAGCCATTAAGAGCTTTAAAAACAAAGAGTAAAAGTTTAAAATTAATTCTAAAATGGAATGGAAGCCAATGGAGTGAAAAAAGAATAGGTGTAATGTGCTCTTGTCTAGTTGTGTTGGTTAAAAGACGGGCCGCTACATTTTGCACAAGTTGAAGGCAGCTGAGAGAGGACTGTGAGATGCGAACATAAAGTGCATTGCAGTAATCAAGTCTAGAAGTGATTAAAGCATGGATGGCTATCTCGAGGTCAGGAAGACTCAGGAAAAGTTTGGCTTGACTACAATATCAATCTGTTTGTCAAATTTTAAATGACTGTGAAAAATCACCCCCAGATTTCTGACAGCTGAACTGAGTCTTAAAGACAGGGTACCAAAGCGAGCCATTACAGTATCCCCAAACACAATACATTCTGTTTTTTCTTCATTTAAGTGGAGAAGATTTTGGCTTAACCACAACTTAATGGCAGTGATCCAATCCAATAGAACACTTTGTGAGTCAGTTTGTTCTGGGCTCAAAGGTAAATAAAGCTGCAAATCGTCCACATAACAGTGGAAAGACATGGTGTGCCTGGCTATTATTGACTCAAGTGGCAGCATATATAATATAAAGAGAATAGGGACAAGGATAGATCCCTGTGGGACCCCACAGGAGACAGAGCCATTGGATGAGGACATGTCACCAATCGTGACAGAAAAAGTTCTGTTAAATAAGTAGAATTCAAACCATTTAAGGGCAGTGCCATGGATGCCAACATGGTGATTCAGGCGTGATACAAGGACAGTATAGTCCTCCATGTCAAAGGCTGCTGTAAGATCTAGCAGCCAAGGCCGGCCCAAGGCATAAACAAACTAAGCCACTGCTTAGGGCCCCATGACTACCAGGGGCCCCCTAGAGCATTTAATTATTTGATTTTAAATTTGTTTTTATTTCCTGAATGTGCGACTATAAAATTGCCCTAGCCAAGCCAAACATTTATATAAAAACACATTATTACTTATAATGTTCTCACTTGGACCAAACCATGGCAGCACATCACCCTTACTCTGAAGCAATTGCACTGGCTTCCCATTAAATTCTGGATTATTTTCAAACTTCTCCTCCTCACCTACAAGTCCCTTCATGCACTTGCTCCACAGTACCTATCCGATTTTCTTCATGTTCAGCACCCTTCTTGGAGCGTTTCGTCTGTTGACCTAGGTCTCCTCTCCATTCCCCACACTTGCAGAAGAACCTTTGGGAACAGGGCCTTCAGTGTGGCAGCTCCTACGCTATAAAACTCGCTCCCTCTGACAGTTCGCCAGGCACCAACCTTGGAGTCTTTTAAATCCAGGCTGAAAAGACACTTGTTCCTGCAGGCTTTTCCTGGCTAACTTGTTTTATGTTTGTCTGTCTATTATTTGTTTTGTTGCTGTTTGGAAAGCAACCTTGGGTTTCTTGAAAGGCACTATATAAAATGAAATTATTATTATTATTATTATTATTATTATTATTATTATTATTATTATTGTTGTTGTTGTTGTTGTTACACATACAGTGTTGGAGTCCCGATTTTCTCTCTGTCAGAGATCAGCTGGTAACAGACATGACATTCACTACTTCTCATGGCACACCACTGTGTAGGACTGATGTTAGGAGAAGCATTTATGTCCCAAAATGTATGTACCATCAGGGGCCAAAAAAAAGGAAGAAGAGAGCAGAGGACCAGAGAAAAGGGGAAGATAAAGGCATGTTTGATAATGTAACATAACTTTAGGTGTCACCGTGACTTAAGGCCTGTCTTGTTTGCAAGCTAGCTTGCAAACAAGTTTACGGTGCTGACCCACATGAAAAAAAAAATTACTGGTAACACTGATATTGACCATTAACCGTGCAGTCACACCAGATGTGATCCAAAAACATGTAAAGTTAATGCAAATGTGCAAATACACATGAATGTGTTTATTCGTGTCTGAGAGAGGTGGTCCCGATAACTAATCAGCCTTGAGATTCCACTGTCACTAAAGCAAAAGTATCAACACTAGAGAGTAAACTAGTCTGAAAAGGAGACTGCCACTCACCTGCAGACAGATGGACCAGGACCTCTTCAGCTGAAACAGAGTTTAGCCACCCACATACTCCTGCTACAGATGTGCCAATAAGGACTAGCAGGCTAGCACTGTAAACAACTGTCATCCAGATGCAGTTTCTGGAGGAGGCAGTGAAATTTTTTTCAGCTGTGTGCCGTATCGAATAATGTTGTAATCCTAAACATGACAGCATTTTGGGGATTTCCATAGCAGGTAGAAAGCAACTGCAAAAGTTATGAAGGCCCCCACTCCTCTGCTACTCGCTCATATGCAAATTTGCATCTATTCACATATTTGTATTGAGCAAGCAACGCTGCTACAACTATGCAAAATTTTCCAAGAAGCATAATGTAATTTACTTTCCTGAAGAGGGGCCCCAAATTCAAATTACGCTTAGGGCCCCATGAAAGCTTGGGCCGGCCCTGCTAGCAGCACTAAAACAACGGGGCACTTGGCATCAACAGACATCATAATATCATTCTGCACCTTTAGCAGGGCAGACTCAGTACTGTGACGAGATCCAAACCCAGAGTGAAACTTCTCAACAACAGAGTTGTTTTCTAAAAAGGATTGCAATTGCGAAAATTGCAATTTTCTAAAACCTTAGATAAAAAGGGCAAATGAGAAACAGGTCTAAAATTAAATAAGACTGAAGGGTCATGATGAGGTTTTTTAAGAAGGGGCCTAACAACGGCATGTTTCAAAGCAGGTGGGACAAATCCTGAACTAAGACAGGAATTAATAAAAACCAAAAGACTAGGCCCGACAGTATTAAAAACCCTTTTCAGGATTCCAGCGGTAACAACATCCAGTGAGCAATTTATAGGTTTCAGAGACTTCACTATGTCAGTAAGTGATGATAAAGAAATCAGTTCAAACTGCTCAAACATAGCAGTGACCCGGCACAATAGACAAGCTCCCATTAAAACTGTTACTAATAACTCGTCTGACAGAGTCCACTTTATCAACAAAAAAGTGAAGAAAAGTCTCGCATGTCATAAAGAAAACATCTGTTACAGTCAGAGTGCATGGGTTTATAAAAGAGTTATTTGTGTTAACTGGCACTCTAGGACAGTGACTGCTGCTGGAAATAACATTAGAGAGATACTGAAATTTTGCCTTTTGCACGGTCCTCTGGTAATCGGCAAGACAGTCCCTAAAAATTTCCAGAGACACATGTAATTTGTCCTTTTTCTATCTCCGTTCAGCCTGCCTGACCCATTGCCTAATGGCATGGGTAGTGTCGTTTAGCCAGGGATCTGTTTTCGGTTTGGCCGATTTAAGCTGAAATGGGGCAATAGTGTCCAAGATCCCTGAGCAGGTGGTGTGAAAGGGGGAACGAATATCATCCAGGTGGGAAGGGGAAACAAGGCAAAAAACTGCGAGTCCCTAAAAGCAGTAATGAACTCCTCCAGCGTTGAAGAAGTAATGATGCAACACCAGCATGAGGGAGCCACAGGCTTGCTGGGTGATTAAGGGGCCAACAATTCAACAATAAGGGGGAAATGATCTGAGATGACAGACTCAGAAATTTCTTTAAGAGATTGAGAGTCCAAAGGAGATAATAAGGTCCAGAGTGTGACCAAGACGGTGTGTTGGTTTGTCTGCTAGAATATTTAAATTAAATGTCACCAACAGTCTTTTAAAATCAGTCGCCAGCTGATCAGATGGACAACAGACATGAATATTAAAGTCCCTGAAAATCAATAGTTTATCATATTTAATAAACTGGTAATGATTGGATTTCTGGAGTTTCATACAGATTAAGACCCTTAATTTTTGGCAGGTGAAATAACATATTTATAAGCTATAACAGCCCTTTGAGACTATTTACAAGTTGGACAGAACATGTTATATTATAACCTTCACAATTCAACCTTGAATCAAATCAATTAATTTATTGGCACTGTAGTGGATTTATAGGTTTTAGAGGTGTTTTATTGTTGGTACAAGTATTAATGTAAATATGAATGTGAGTAGGGAAGAAAATTTATTTTAATTTATCAGCACATTAGCTCATTGGGGCACCAGTCCAAAAGGACAATTTTATTAACAATTCTTTATTTGTACCAATTATGAATCAGTCTTAAAAAAAAAAGCCCTTGTGAGTTCTTGTCTGCTGATAATCAAGAAGATGGACATGAAATCAAACAGTGACTCCCATATGTCTTTCAATGGTTTAATAAGAAATGTCAGAATAGGTTAGCACATTTGGATAACTTGAGACAGGGAATTCAACATGTATTATGAGCATCACAGACTGTTATTGAGTCACTGAGTGTAACCTGTGAATCAAACATTTGTGAAACCAAATAAACCGTAGTTTAACTTGTCACTATAATGGAAATTGAAAACCATAAAATAGCATTGGTTTAAAAAAAAAAAAAAAGTGGATGCAATTTTATGAAGAAAATGATGAGTGAACTATTTATAAAAATAGAAAACTGGTGTTACTCTGAAAAGAACATAAATTAATGACAGGACAAAATGCATTTTGAAATTCTGATGGGGGTTTGCATGAAATTAAGTTTAAAGAACTTATACCAGGACTATTCTGAAGAATTAAGTTTAAATTAAACAACAGACCGTCAGCCAAACAGGATCATTGTGTCCCAGTAGGTCGCAGGAGGTCCATTGGATTCTGTTTCAACTGGACCACCGTGGGTTCTGTTGGAATACTAGCAGACAGGCTCCTTACCACAGTTATGGCCTACTCCCGAGATCACAAAAGGGCTGGTTCTTCAGCAGGCTGGCTGCGGTCTTCTCTTATGCACTGAAGAAGGAATTGGTTTATTGTACAAAGTCCCATCAGAAATTCAAACTGAGGCAAAAACACATCACAAATCCATTTCTTCCAATCTTAGTGGTTTAAATGAGTTGGTTTAAGCTTAAAAAAAAAATCTAACAAAATCTTCTTACACGGTAATTTAAAGAAAAAGATTAAAATAAGAAAAAGTGAACTTCAAAGAAAAGGAGAAAAAACTTCACAGAGTATTGGAGGCTCTGGGCCTACTTGGAAGATAGGGAAAATGGAAGAGCAGAAAAGGTTCATTACAGCTTGACCACTACCCCAAAACTGAAACAAAGGAAAGTTTTTTCGGGTGTGGCAGAATCTCGCTGAATTTCATGGAACTTGAGCCGAACCAATTATATGAAGTTTTGTTCAACAGAAGTTATAAACTCGACCTAAACAGGAGATGCAGTGAAGCCTGGAGTGTCATGGTTCGTGCGCCGATCTCGTCCGCTCGTGAGCCATGCATCATCTTTACCAGGTTTGACAGCAGTGTTTACCCTCTGGCTCCCCGAGCCTTTATTGTGACAGCGCTCGGAGGGGGCTTCCTGCTGTCAAGCCTGACAGCTGTGCTGCATTGTCGGCTCATCAGCAGCTCTGTATTTAAGTGGGCTCTGGGAGCAGAATAATGCGGCAGTCTTGTCAATGTCAACAATTCCATGTCAATGTCAACGAATTGTCAACGATTCCATGTCAACGATTATTCTTTGCCAGACGTTAAGCGAGCATTCCTTGGCTCAGACGTCAATTATGCCTTCATGGTCTGGCTTATCGACCATCCTTGGGTTTTGATCGTAAGTGTGCTTCTTGTTTGCCTCATGACTAAGTATTTGTAGTGTAGTGTGTTTTAGCCCACCGTGGCTCATTGTTTTGTGTGTTCTTTTGTTAAATAAACAACTATGCAAACTTCACCGGTGACTTTTGGCATCTTATGGTGGCTTGCGAGGGCCACCACATGACAGTAGACTGCCGCCAAACCGAGACGCCGTTCCTGGTGAGTTTTGCTGAATTGGACAATTGTTTTTCCCTGTCTGGGTAACTGTGTGCTGGGAGAATGTCGTCTTTCAGGAACCGCGTTTGGCGCCTGGGCTACGAGTTAGTGGAGGCTCTGGATTACGTAGATGGAACGCTCTACACCGCTACGCTCTACGACACCCCCAACGATATGCGCTGGCACCTGGACTATGCTGAGGTTCTCCTTAATAACCTTCCTCGCTACTTTGACCACCCGGAAGTCATGACGAGGAGGGCAGAGATCGCTTCCCAACGTGAGGTACTCTGTGGGCTGGAGGGAAACTCTGGCAGGAAGCCGAAGAGGAGGCATCGTCGCTCCTCGTTTCGGGATCCCGTTCCTGTCCCCGATCCGGTCCAAGAGCAAGAGTCCGCACTTCCGGACCTCACCTTCGCTTCGCCTTCGGCCAGCAGACATCGGCGCCACACTCGAAGTGAACTTCAGCAAGATCCCCATCTGAATCTGCTTCGGGTGAAGCCCGTTAGTGGACCTTCACGAGCGGCTCCTCCTCGTCCTTCCAGGGGGCCCTCTGTCACCATTCAGTGGGGAAAGGGAGGAACAACGTCCCCTACAGCAGGCACCATCCTTCCTCCAGGAAACGGGCAAGTGCAAGTTCCTTCTTCTCATCATAGTTGTGATTTGCCTTGTCTGACTCCTGGGGGCGGAGTTCGGGGTTCACAGTCCCCCGAGCTCCCACCACCTGTGTAGCTCTTTCCACTAAACCTGCTGCCTCTGTGTCTCCCTCCACTGAGCGGTCCACGACGCCAGGCCTACATCGCCGGTCGAGGGTGGGGGGGCTGCGGTTCTGGAGAGCCTGGTTCCAGCCCCGCAGCCACGTCGTGGGCAGAGGAGAAGAGCGGACTGCAGCCTGGAGCCTGCGCCGATGATGAAGCGTCCCTGGGTCTCCATGTTGGAACAGTTCGAGCCAGCGGGTCAAGGGTCCCCTGCCACCACGCCGTGCGGGTTATCGGCGTGGACGTCAGCACTGGAGGATCCACAGACTGCAGAGACCATCATGCCTGCTGCGGATCCCGCCGTGGCCGAGTGGGAGCCTGATGACGAACTTCTCCGTCCTGAGCCTGGATCGACGAAGTCCTGGACGGCGAAAGAACCTGAGTGCAGGCAAGTGCTCTCCTTTGTGTTTCTCCTTTCTGTCTTGGAGCATTTCTGCTTGCCTTTCAGGGAGGTGAGTCAGGGGCAGCCGCCTGCTGCACCCGAGCTCGTCTCGCTGGGCTCTGTCGCTACCGGTGATTCTGATCCCGGTTCTTTCTTGTCTTCCGAGCCTTCCTCCAGAGTCACCGGTGCGGAGCCAGTCGCGGTCGCTGTGCTGGAGGTTCCAGGTTCGTGGTCAGAGGTCGTCACCGGTGCTGTGCCGACCCAGTCGGGGTCCGACGCGGGTGCAGCCGAGACCCAATCGTGGTCCGACGCAGGTGCAGCCGAGACCCAGTGGGGGTCCGACGCGGGTGCAGCCGAGACCCAGTGGGGGTCCGATGAGACCCAGTTGGGGTCCGACGCGGGTGCAGCCGAGATCCAATCGGGGTCCGACGCGGGTGCAGCCGAGACCCAGTCGGGGTCCAACGCGGGTGCAGCCGCGAGTGCAGCATTGGTCTGAGTCAAGGTCAGTGGAGGAGCTGCAGACCCTTCGCCACCTGACATTGTGCTGGCTCGTTGTCACCATCTTCCCCCTCGCTGTAGTCACCAACCCAGCTCATCATTGCCGGGGGCCGTTGGGAGGCCTCTACGTTCGACCCGGCTCTCCCACATCTTCCCCCCGCCAGGGAGGCCGCCGCAGGCTGTCTCCCCACGGTTCTGGTGGCTGAGGGATGCGGGCCGGCCACCCGAGGAACTGTTTCGCCGGTTCGGCGCCCTGGGTCGGCCACCCAACATACTGTGTTTGCAACTGGGCGACCTGGTTCGGCCGCCGGAGGATTTGTCTTTCCGGGCCTGGGACTGGGGTAGGCCGCCCAATCATGTACTGTCCCCCGTAATCACCCGTTGACCATTGGACGCAGGGAGACCACCGGAACCTTCTCCGTTGTTTTTGGACTCTGCCTGTCGTAATTCTTTTGAGTTGTGTAGGTTAAAGGGCTTTCGGTGTGATAATTCTGCCCAGTGTTTTTGCCTTTGTTAGCATGTGTTTTTTTTTCCTTCCCCTCTTCTGTCTGAGGGATGTATTGTGTTTAACTTGTGGGGCTTTTTTTCCCTTCTTTGCTTGCCTTGTGTGTTTTTTGTGCATTATGGAGTATTGTATTTTCTGTTAATCGTGCTCTGTAATTGCCTCATTTGTGCTCTGTTTTAATTATGGTTTGTGCTTTAGGGAGTATTGTGTTTTTCTGGGAAGTTTGACCCTGTATTTATCACTGTGCTCCCGGTCATCATCATGGTGTTTTGTTTTGTTTTTTTTCTCTGTTGCTGGTCCTCTCTCTCCGGGCCTGCTCCCCCATCCGCCCACCCTGGGGGGGGGGGGGGGGGGGCTTGGGTATCTTTGGGTGTTCGGAGTTTGCCCTTGGGGGGGAGCTACTGTCATAGTTCGTGCGCCGATCTTGTCTGCGCGCGAGCCATGCATCATCTTTACCAGGTTTGACAGCAGTGTTTACCCTCTGGCTCCCTGAGACTTTATTGTGACAGCACTCGGAGGGGCTTCCTGCTGTCAAGCCTGACAGCTGTGCTGCATTGTCGGCTTATCAGCAGCTCTGTATTTAAGTGGGCTCTGGGAGCAGAATAATGCGGCAGTCTTGTCAGTGTCAACAATTCCATGTCAATGTCAACGAATTGTCAACGATTCCATGTCAACGATTATTCTTTGCCAGACATTGAGCGAGCGTTCCTCGGCTCAGACGTCAATTATGCCTTCATGGTCTGGCTTATCGACCATCCTTGGGTTTTGACCATAAGTGTGCTTCTTGTTTGCCTCATGACTAAGTATTTATAGTGTAGTGTGTTTTAGCCCACCGTGGCTCATTGTTTTGTGTGTTCTTTTGTTAAATAAACAACTATGCAAACTTCACCAGCAACTTTTGGCGTCTTATGGTGGCTTGCGAGGGCCACAGCATGACATGGAGCTCTATTGGTCAGTTAAAGTCCAGCTGTGGTCTCCCAAAGAGCAGAGAGAGGAGGGGGAGAGACATTTGAAGTCTTGAAGTGAGATCCCCCCCCCCCCCAAGACACATATGTTGCTGAATAAAGCATAAATTCCTTAAACTTTAGTGACTAAGATATTGTACTCAGTAATAAGGGAACATACAATGTCTCTGCATTGTAACTGTAATTAATTTCTAGTAGGCATGCAAAAGTTAATTTCTTCCTGAAAATAAAGCAACACATATTAAATCATATCAATAAAAACATTTCACCACAACTATCCACCCCAATGTTCAACCATGTCTTCAGTAGTGGATACTGTCTTGAGAGAAAGAATATGAATTAATTTATTTGTCCATAATGCATAAATTCCACTGCAAAGAGAAAAAAATTAAATATTCCTGATTCGTCCACCAGATGGCATTGTGAAACTGTCTGGTTGTTTACTGGAGAATCTTGACTCCCAAGTCTGGATTATATCAACCATAAATCTGTCAATTTGGGCATTCCTTTCTGGAGAAGGGATTAACTTCCACTTTATGGCCGATGGATAGCGTTACAGCTCTGGTCCTTGGGCGATAGAAGCAGTTCATGACCAGACTTTTGAGTTGAAACAATTTTTCTTCAGCAAAGAATGATTTTATAGATTGGAACCCAAGGTCAACACTACAGCAGATAAAATGTTTTAATCCGAATTGGGAGGCTTAATGAATTTTTAGCAGATGAAGTATATATTTTATGGATTCTCCTTACAATATATACCGTAATTATAAGAGGCAAATAATGTACAAGCATTAGTATTCATGGGAAAGAAAAGCTTTATTGACTTTCACATCATTATACACTGACTTTGTTAATTTCAGCATACTTTTGTAAGGCAAAACATTAAAAGTTGTGACAGGATAAAATGTCATATCTGATTATTCTAACAAAACTCATGGGTCTAAAATTATGACTATCATTCACCGCATTACATATTCACAAACATACTTTCCGTTTTGCTCAAAAACAGCCGTAGAAATGCCTTTAGCCGAGCGAGGCGTGTTCCCGCAGCAAGCCGATCAATTTCTGGCAGCCCATCACTGTCATCAGCCAGCAGCTTCTCTTGTTTTGAACATGTTCAAAAAATTTTGTGACCAGAAAAACAGAAAAACAACCATAAAAACATCCGGCAAACAGCAGCGAACTATTGCGCCCCCCTTCTGGAACCGCAATGTGTGGTGATGTGCAGTGTGTGTGCCTCACCCTAATTATCTTGCACAGCTGCGGGCACACCTGCTCTCACTCATCAAGCATGCTTTATAAGGGACGCTGCCCAGTAGGCAGCATGGAGATGTCTACGCTTTCTCCCAGGAAGACCTCCTCCCTAGTGTCTTCTTCCATGTTGCTACACTTGAGAGTTCATGTCAGATTACCTGCTTCTCACCATGGGAGTTCCATCTCCCCAAAGCAATGTAAGCCTTCTCAGAGCTTTTACCTGCACCTGCCTTTCTTCCCCTTGTTCCCTGTGTACAGGTGGACCACCCTCCAGGCAGACCTCCCTTTCCTCCTGGCGGTGGACCGGACTTCAGCTGTAAACAGCGGCTTTCTCCCCTCGCAAATTGGTGAGCTGGAGCACACGTCACCTTCACCCAAGTTGCACTGTAAATACTCTGCACCTGCACTACGGCTTCACAACAGGGCGCTGGGCTGGTGTTGGAAAGTCATCTCTTCGGAGCTGGATTATTTCTTCACTGCCGTAAGACTGCTAAAACTTTATTAATATCATTACCTGCCAGCCTGAAGCTAACTCTCCTGTCTTGCTGTCATTCCAGGGTTGCCAGACCTGTCCTGTCGTCATGCTCCAGCTCTCACTACACTACATTCTCACAACACCATTCACACGCACACACATCCACTCTCATTCAATAAAAGATCATTACTGTTGCTTGAGCCTGTCTGTTTCTGGGTGTTTCCAAAAACCATGTCAGTACATCTCCGTCAATAAACCCCAGCAGACAGTGCTTTGGCATGCAAACTTAACACCATGGAGGCTCGGCTAGATCAATTAACACACCAGCAACAGGTGATCTTAACTCAACTGACACACATTAAATCACGACTCAACCATGTCTCCCCACTGCAGTCTCCTCCACCTGCTGCTCGGGATCTGGCCGGGTCAACCAACTCCTCTCAGTCTCCACCTCCTCATGCTCTGTTAACTCCCGTCCCCACTCCCACCCATTTTAGTGGCAAGTTAGGGAAAGCACGGGGTTTCTTGTTACAATGTAGTCTGGTTTTCCAGCGTGTGCCAGGGGATTTTCCCACTCACCATAGCCAGATTAGTTATTTGGTGAATTTACTGGAGGGACGGGCTTTGGCGTGGGCTACCGCCAATATGACCCAACCCGATTACGCTAATTACACCTACGATCAGTTTGTGGCAGAATTTGCTGAAGTTTTTGATTACTCTGATCGGGATTGTGTGCTCACATCTCGCCTCCTTAATTTGAGACGAGGGCTAAGTCAGTAGCTGACTACTCAGTTGATTCCGGGTAGTGGCTGCGGAGGTTGGGTGGGGGGATGCTTCGCTGTGTCGTATTTTTGTTCAGAGTCTTAGCTCCAGCTTGAGGGATGAGTTGGCCTGGGTGGGAAGACCCACTAGGCTTAACGAGCTCATTTCATTAGCGATTTCTATTGACAATAGGTTAAGGGAACAGGCTAGTGAGTGCCGCTCAGGCACTCAGCCTCATCACTCCCTGCAGTCTCCCCTTAAGGCCCTTCCTCCCTCTGAGTCCCCTGGGGAGGGTGAACCCACACTTTCTGGCTGGTTCAAATTGTCCCCGGCGGAACATCAATGCCACCATGACCTTGGGCTATGTTTGTACTGTGGCAGCGCTGAGCATGAGGTTGCGTCTTGCCCTAATCGGGTAAAAGGGAGGAGTCCATTAGTTACAGTAGGGGGACTAATGGATGGTGGTATTGTTAAGGCCCCTACACGTCTCATGCTACCCATTCACTTTCAATACGCATGCACTGAATTATCCTCACATGCTCTCATTAACTCTGATGCAGAGCAGAGCTTTATTTCAGAGGGTCTGGCAACCCGGCTGGGGCTTCCCTGCTACAGCCTAGAGAGACCACTCAAACTGATCGCCCTCACCGAGTTGCCCCTGGCCATCGTAACTAAACAGACTGCTCCTGCCTCTGTGCTGGTCTCAGGTAACCATCGTGAACATATGAGGTTTTTTTGTGCTTTCCTCCACCGCTTCCCCTGTCATCCTGGGGTTCCCATGGCTAAGTCTCCATAATCCCGCTATTGATTGGAGGACAGAAAGAATATTATCATGGAGTACGTTTTGTCTGGGTGCTTGTTTGTAATCTGCTGTCTGCTCTCCCTCTGTACCCCTCTGCCCTCAGGATTCACCTCCTCCAGATGTCTCGTCTGTACCCACAGAGTATCACGACCGGGCGGAAGTGTTTAGCAAAGCTAAGGCCCTGTCACTCCCACCCCCCACCAGCCGTACGATTGTGCCATCAACCTTCTGCCGGGGGCTCCTCACCTTCGAGTCGGCTCTACAGCCTCTCTGCCCCGCAACGTGAGGCCATGGAGAAATACATCAAACAGTCCCTGAGCTCGGGCATCATCAGACCATCCTCCTCGGCGGTGGGCGCGGGATTCTTCTTCGTGGGTAAGAAGGACGGTTCTCTCAGGCCATGTATTGATTTTAGGGAGCTTAATAACATTACTGTAAAGGACAAGTATACTCTGCCCCTTATCAATACGGTGTTTGAGTCCCTCCAGCGGGCCAGGGTGTTCACTAAATTAGACCTGCAGAATGCTTATCACCTGGTCCGCATTAAAGAAGGGGATGAATGGAAGACTGGGTTCCGCACCCCTAGTGGCCATTTTGAATATTTAGTGATGCCTTTTGGATTAACGAATGCTCCTGCGGTTTTCCAGAGGCTCATTAACGACATTCTGAGGGATTTTCTGGACTCATTTGTGTTTGTCCCCTGCAGAAGCTGCCAGCAGCCTAGGAGACGGCGGAGCTGTTGGTGTTGCACGTGGTCCGGCTTCATGGCATCCCGACGGACATTGTATCAGATCGTGGACCCCAGTTCGTCTCTCAGGTCTGGCGGTCTTTCTGCAAGGCAATGGGGGCGACGTTGAGCCTGTCCTCTGGATATCACCCCCAAAGTAACAGCCAGTGCAAGCGCACTAATCAGGAGTTGGAGGCAGCCCTGAGGTGCATCACGGCCTCTAATTCAGCATCCTGGAGCACATACTTACTGTGGGTTGAGTATGCACACAACACAGCTGTCTCTTCTGCCACTGGTCTCTCCCCTTTTGATGTCTCTTTAGGCTACAACCCCCCGCTGTTCCCAGAGGAGGAGGAGGAGGAGATCGCCATTCCCTCTGTCCAGGCCCATATCAGGCATTGCCGGCAACTCTGGAGGTCCACCAAGGCGGCTCTGCAAGGCACGGCAGCCCGCAATATGGAGATCACCAACCGCCACAGGACCCAGGCTCCCTCCTATCATGTCGGACAGCAGGTATGGCTTTCCACAAGGAACATCAACCTGAAGGATGAGACCAAGAAATTATCACAGTGTTTCATTGGTCCTTTCTCCATAACTCATATCATCAACCCCGTTGCTGTCCGCTTGGCTCTGCCCCCCTCTATGCATATCTGTCCTACCTTCCATGTCTCCCAGGTGAAGCCATGTGAGTCCAGCCTGCTGTGTCCTCCACCCAAACCTCCACCCCCGCCTGTGATGATCGACGGTGGTCCTGCGCACCAGATCAATCGCATCCTGGATGTCCACCGCCGAGGGCATGGTCTGCAATATCTGGTGGACTGAGAGGGGTATGGAACTGATGTGTGGTCCTGGATGTGTCCATCATTTGTGTTGGATCCTCAGCTCATCCGGGAGTTCCATTGGACACACCTGGACAGGTTGGAACAGCCGCCAGGAGGCGTCCCGTTGGGGGGGGGGGGGTACTGTGGTGATCTGTGGTGTGTGCCTCACCCTAATTATCTTTCACAGCTGCAGGCACACCTGCTCTCACTCATCAAGCACTCTTTATAAGGGATGCTGCCCAGAAGACAGCACGGAGACGTCTACGCTTTCTCCCAGGAAGACCTCCTCCCTAGTGTCTTCCTCCATATCGCTACACTTGAGAGTTCATCTCAGATTACCTGCTTCTCGTTATGGGAGTTCCATCTCCCCAAAGCAACGTAAGCCTTCTCAGAGCTTTTACCTGCACCTGCCTTTCTTCCCCTTGTTCCCTGTGCACAGGTGGATCACCCTCCAGGCAGACCTCCCTTTCCTCCTGGCAGTGGACCGGACTTCAGCTGTAAACAGCGGCTTTCTCCCCTCGCAAATTGGTGAGCTGGAGCACACGTCACCTTCACCCAAGTTGCACTGTAAATACTCTGCACCTGCACTACAGCTTCACAACAGGGCACTGGGCTGGTGTTGGAAAGTCATCTCTTCGGAGCTGGATTATCTCTTCGCTGCCGTAAGACTGCTAAAACTTTATTAATATCATTACCTGCCAGCCTGAAGCTAACTCTCCTGTCTTGCTGTCGTTCCAGGGTTGCCAGACCTGTCCTGTCGTCACGCTCCAGCTCTCACTACACTACATTCTCACAACACCACTCACACGCACACACATCCACTCTCATTCAATAAAAGATCATTATTGTTGCTTGAGCCTGCGTCTGTTTCTGGGTGTTTCCAAAAACCATGTCACAATGAACCACCAACTGTCAGTGTGAACGTTCCACAGCACCCGCCGTGCTGCAAGACATGGGAGAAAATGTATTTTAAACAACAGTTATTAAATACAGTAAATACCATGACATTTCAGTGTGTGCTGGATCCAGCATCCATAAAAAAGACTTATTCCATTTTTTTAGTAATCTGTTATGGCAGAGAAGGGACTACAGTGGAGTCAGTAGAAATCAGGGATCACTTTTGACATTTTCACTTAGGGGTGCACTCACCACCCTCTCGGTGAAGAGACTATGTCTCCCAGCTGGTCTGGGAACGCCTTGGTATCCCCTCTGAAGAGCTGGAGCAGGTGGCTGGGGAGAGGGAAGTCTGGGCTTCTCTGCTTGAACTGCTGCCTCCGCGACCCGGACCTCCGGAAAAGCGGTAGAAGATGGATGGATGGATGGATGGATGGGTGTACTCACTTTTGTGAGATACTGTGTATCCCTACTGTAAGGAGTCTCCTATGTGAGAACTTTGTTAAAATAATATTCTAAAAAGTATTTCTTTGACTAAGTTTTCTGTTATGCAGTACAGTATCTTATAATAGTTATCCCTTACAAATTATCTGTTAACTAATCTATAACACAGCGTTATGTACAGAAGTGTCCAGTTGAGGTGATCCGCTGCATCTGGGTTTAAAAAAAAAATGCTCCTGCTTAGCAAGAGGCATTTGGAATAGCAGAGTAGATGTGTTTTGTTTTGTTTTTTGCACTGTGTTTCTACACATTATTGAGAGATGACAGACAGCCGTGGCTGAGCTGCAGCCAATGCGCACAACGCCCAGACAGCTGAAGAGGGGCTGTCTTTCTGCACTTCTAGGTAATAAGTGATAAATTCTCATGTTTGACTAGTATGCTTTAAAATGACAAAATGGACAACATTTAGTCAGTCATCCAAGTCAAATAATAGGCTACAGATATATATTATAATCCTCAGCTTTAGATCAGAGTCAAATCAGTGGTGTCGTTCTTTTGCATTTAAAGTGAGTTTCAAGGTTAACAGACTATACTATATAATTATTTTTCACTTTTCTGATAGTCAATTTCTACTTATGAAAAGTTTCTCTTTTTACTGTCTCATGTTCCTGTGTTGTAAATTCTGGGGGCTAGACGTGGGCGTGGAATTCAAATGAAGCTCGGATCCATCCATCAGATTTATCAATGAGTGAACAATCATACAATGAGATTGACCAGCTATGCACGGGTTCATAAATACCAAGCAGACCTTTTTGTATGATCATATTTACACTCAAATGTGTGGTGATTTCTACACATGTTTGATACATGAGGACCAGTGCGTGCTCAACTCCCATATGCACTATCTGTACACAGTGTGTGCTCATTGGTCCACTGTCTCTGTGGACAGAGTCGGGCTCCACTGCCAGCAAGGTAAAGGAGAAGCCATGGACGGTCTCCTCCGCAGGTTGGTCTCCCTTCCTGCCCCTGTTCACACCGCAGCCTGATGGGAAGAAATGCTGTGGTGGGTGGTGGCTTCTCCTGTACTGAGCCCGGGGCGTTGCTGGACTCTGTCCACAGTGAGTTCATTTTGTGGCCAGTCTCGAGAAACGGCGACAAACAGACAGCAGCTGACAGAACACACCTGTCCCCACTCTCAGTGATCAGATTACTTCCCCTGGTCCCCTGTTACCCCAGCAGTGAGTAGCTAACTTTTTCCTCATCAGTTTTCTTTTTCTTTCTCTTCTTTTTTTCTGGTGAAAACAGGTAGTGTTCATTTAGGCTAAATCCATCAGCAAATATTAATCAGTTCCTCCAGGATTTCACGGGATGTTTTTATGATTGCTGCGGCCCAAAAAGCCTGAATTCGTGGGAGATTTTTTAAAAAACTGCAATAAAAGTTGCAGTGTTTTGAAAGCTTTTTTTTTGCACTAAAAGTTGTGGGAAGAATTACAGATTTTAAAGCAGATGTTTTTTCCATAGTTTACCACAAAGATATTCTGTATAACACCACAAGAAAAGCACAGGATTGTAAAAAAAAAATCCTATTAAACAGTGATTTGTAAATTAAGCAGAAACTTCTGCTATACAGAAAAATTCTTGTGTGCAACAGCAAATACAGACTTTAACACAATATCCATTACAGCAGCTAAATTGTATTGAATGCATGTTAAAGAGTAGAAATTTGGAAATTATTGGCAGCACCTTCATTTGAAAACTCCCAACAGTCCCCAACCACTCGGTACCGAGCGGAGAGGAAAAAAAAAAATTATTCTGTTGCTCTGTGTTGTCTATCAGAGTCTGTGTTTTTTCTGAAAAAAATTACAGACAATATTCTCTCTTTCCATGTCTAACTCCTGCCTATCTGCTGCATGTCTTGACACACACCTGTCTCATCAGGCACTCATCTTTCATTTACGGGAAGGGGGGGAAGGTGTCCGTGTCTGTGTCCAGACCGGAGATTCACAGCTTTACAGTTCATTGACAAGATGTAGTAATGATTTTACCTCTAAAGATGTATAAAATGTTCAAATACTGGCTGTAGTGTTAGATTTGCTCGTTTTGTTTGTGGTTTTATGGCGTCTCTCTTCACTTGAGCTTCCACGACGGGGTGCTTTTGGGGCAGGCGGACACCGTTTTTCAACACAAACCCAGCACTTCGTACACGCGGTCAGGACGGAGACGTGGCGAGACGTCCATCAGCAGGCTGTGGGAGAGACGGAGGAAGGGACGGTGTTGGAAACCTTGCATGTGAGTTTTTTTTAAATCACACACTTCGTTTTTGCTGTTGTGTTCCGTTAATACTCACTGTAAACATGGAAGTGAACGCAGTGCAGCAACGCATTTGATTGGTTAGACTGAGCGTTTGAGTGCCAGTTAGAGACAAATTTGACTGGTGAAATTGGTGTCAATTGATGAGGAATGGCCAAAATTGCGGGAAAGTTGCAGTGATTGGACAAAGTTGCAAGGTCCCACAATAGTCACGCTGATTGGCTGATTTCACGTGAATTGACGCAATCACAACATCGCGAAATCCTGGAGGGCCTGACTAATGATGTAGTGCAGCCCAAAGGCGTAGGACTCCCAATTCTCATTTGTACTCCTACCGTAGGAGTACAAATGAGAATTGGGACAGACCCCAAATCTACCTGTACTTCACTCTCACATTACAAATATTTTTTTTGACTGTTTCACAGTATTTACTGCTGTGAGTAAATAATTAAACAATGTTTCTCTTGCTATTTTTTATACAAAGGTTGCAAATTTTGTTCAAGTAAATTTTAGCATGCGATAGTCAAATTTGATTATATGAAACATAATTTTCCAGCTACAAAATTGTAGTTAGTGAAAAGGCTGACTGGCTAGTAACTTTGAAAATTCACTAGCCACAGTGGCTGGTGAGGAAAAAAGTTAATGTCATGCCTTGGGTGTAATGTAGCTAGATATGAATGCAGTTCTGCCCCATAATAACTCTTAAATTAGGATTTAGCACCTAAAGCCCTAGAATGAGGCTAAGGACAAACCAGGCGGGTGGTTTATGGACTCTTCCCACCACCAACACCTCTGTAGAAATGCTGTGTGAGCTTAACTGATGATGGTGGGGTGGGGGGGGCTTTCTCAGGCCACAGCTCATCGGCAGCTTTAATGAATCCTTGTGGGATCCTTTCACACATGTAAAGGAGCCGCTGGGATCGAGGAGGATTTTATAACAAGACCTGTTTGTTCATGAAGGGGGCTCCACCGAGATGATCTGCTCTCAGCTCAGAGATAATACCGAGGGCAAACGGCACACAGAAAGAACGGGGATGACTGGGAGTGAAGAGCCATTAATGAGATGGAGGCTGATGCCGCTGGAGGGGTCAGGGCATTGTGTTAACGGGTGGTCTTGGAGCGGGGAGCTGGGGTTCAAGAGGCCGAAAAAAATCTACTTCAATCGTCTTAACACAACTGAGGAAAAACTCCTGCTCCATCAGACCTCACCTGTGAGCTTCGTTCATCAAGAACGGACAAGGAGGAACTGATCAATGAAAGAAACTAAACAAAAGTTCAAGGGTTATTCGGTTTAGGGACGTTTCAGGATTTTTGGTGCAAGATTGTGTTTGAGGCCTTTTTTGTAAAGGAAAAGAGTTCAAACTAGGATTGGGCGATATGGCTCAAAAAATGTCTCATGATATAATGTCTGTATATCGCAATACACGATGTATATTTATGAAGTTTTATTCTTTTTTCTTATAATCTAATAAGTGTAATAACAACCTTAACAGCACACATACATTGGGCCAATGTTAGCAAGTTTACATTGGGAATACATCTCATGGAGGTTGTTTGCACATTGGCAAGACATGGGCTAGACATCGACGTCTAGCCCATGTCTTGCCAATGTGCGAACAACCTCCATAAGATGTATTCCCAATGTAAACTTGGTACATTAGGCTGATGTTGGTGTGATGTACAGTATGCGTACTGTTGGGGAAGTGGCAGAAGTATAATTTGTCACTTATTTTTGTTTTGTCAGGAACCGAGTCGGCTTGGTTTCCCCCGGCTCGGTCCTGATCTTTCTGTGGGTCATGGGGCCGTTGCGTATGCATGTTTAGTATGTATTTCCAGTGTGTACCGTGCCCATAGCCACTGCTCTGGGGCCGGCAGTTGTGTGTCTGCTGACAGTCTGCCGGTCTGACCACGCCCCCCCCCCTCACTGATCACTATCAGCTGTTCCCAGCCCGTTGATCATCTTTCCCAGGCCTCGCCTAGGTGCCTCCAATTTACCATCCCCAGCAATGCATGTACTTTAGGAGCCTTTTTCCAGTCACGCATTGCTGGGTCATTGCGCTAGACATACAGTCGTCAATCGCTGTATGGTAGCCCAAGTTGCTGAAGGACTATGCTCTCTCTGTGCTTTTTTGGACTAACTCGGACAGCTCCTGTTCTGTGAGTATATACTGTGTGTGTGCTTGTTCCCCGGTCATTCTCACCTAAAACTGTAGATCGTCCTTGAGGACTCCTTAAGCTTCTGAGGGAGTCATAACTGTAACTATGTGTCAGTATTTGTATTAATAAATGTGTGTGGTGCATTACTCTGCGTTTAAATCCTCGTCCTTTCACCCCTCCTCCGTGCGCTGCGAAAAACACACAGGGAGTTTATGACATGTTTTATATGTGTCTATGTTCAATCGGTTCTTCATCTGGCAATCCACTCGCTTTTATTTTGAAGGTTTATGGGACCAAATAGGAGCTCTTATTTTGAAAGTTAACTCACAAAGTGAGAATTTATTTGCACACATGCTGCAGTAGTCAGTAATGTTGCTCTTCATCTGGCTCCCCCATTTCGTGTGCTTAGAGATGGACCGGCTTTGATTCTGTTGGTTGAGCCATTTCTCTCCGCTCCCAGCATGAGCGAGTGGAACGGTTTCCACAACCAGCAGTTCGGGGTGTTGGGATGGCAAACGCGTTGGAGAGTTCAACCACAGCCTCGCAAGTCAGTGTTGTAAAGCATTTGTAACATTAAATATGTGAAAGCATGAATGTGTGAAAGGAACTTTCCGGGGGAAGTAGTCTGTTTCCCTCCCCTCCAGTTTATGAAAAAAATGTTCATGCATCCTGGAGGTTATGTTCTTTTTGAGTGGGGGAGTGAGCAGCAGCACTGTGAGGGGAAGAGGAGATGGCAAGAAAGAAGACATAGTAGCATGCTGTCAGCTTACACTAACATGGCAAATTATATTCAATAAGCATGATATAGGCATTTTATGTATCAAATACACTACCGTTCAAAAGTTTGGGGTCACCCAGACAATTATTTTGTGTTTTCCATGAAAAGTCACACTTATTTACCACCATGAGTTGTAAAATGAATAGAAAATATAGTCAAGACATTGACAAGGTTAGAAATAATGATTTGTATTTGAAATAATAATTTTTTCCTTCAAACTTTGCTTTCTTCAAAGAATCCTCCAGCATTGCAGACCTAACATGATTGCGCAAGGGTTTTCTAATCATCCATTAGCCTTCTGACGCAATGAGCAAACACATTGTACCATTAGAACACTGGAGTGATAGTTGCTGGAAATGGGCCTCTATACACCTATGTAGATATTGCACCAAAAACCAGATATTTGCACCTAGAATAGTCATTTACCATATTAGCAATGTATAGAGTGTATTTCTGATTAGTTTAAAGTTATCTTCATTGAAAAAAAGTGCTTTTCTTTCAAAAATAAGGAAATTTCTAAGTGACCCCAAACTTTTGAACGGTAGTGTATTTCTGATGGAGCCATTGACTTGAGATTTTCACTAGATATCAGTAACAACCCAAATAATCCATAAATAAAAATTAATCAAGGCAACTGTGTTCACAAAACAAGTTATATTTAATAAAGTGGAATGACACAGGGAATAAGTATTTAACATGCTTGGTAAAATTCATTTAATTTTTAGTATAAAAGTCTTTATTGGTAATAACAGCTTCCAGATGCCTCCTGTATGGAGAAATTAGGCGCAGGCATTGCTCAGGATTAATTTTATCCTATTCTTCCACACAAACTGTCTTCAAATTTTGAAGGTTCCGTGGGTGTTTTCTATGAACTCTGATCTTCAGTTCGTTCCATAGATTTTCAATTGGATTCAGGTCAGGTGACTGACTGGGCCATTCTGGCAGCTTTATTTTCCTTCTCTGGAGCCAGCTGAGAGTTTCCTCGGCTGTGTGTTTGGGATCATTGTCTTGCTGAAATGTCCACCCTCATTTCATCTTCAGCATTTTGGTAACAGGTTCTTATCAAGGATAACTGTACATTTGTCCATTCATCTTTCCTTTAATTATACTAGTGTATTGCCCATAGAATGCAAGTATTTCTGTCTGAAACATGAATCTCAATCAGGCTTTACAGGCCCAAATGTAGGCAGTATTTGAAAGTGGAATACAAAGAGGTGTAGCCTACATGTAGGCAATCACACGTCAGACTTTGACAAATATAAAAGGGAGTAAATGACACTAAGATTTATTTGATTGTGTGAATATTAATTACAGAATTCCTAAATATTGAAAATGAATGGGGCATCCAATATTAGCCATTTATATTCAAAATAATAGTGTATCTTGCACTTTGGGGAATGGGAGTTGTTCAGTCATATAATTATTTTAGTTTAGTTTATATCACTGTTCAGTGATGGAGTTAAGTGTAATATTGAATTTCTTCTGTGTATCATCAATAAACTCATGCAGTACTATAACAGGACACATTTACAAATATTTGAAACCCATTAGCTGCTGCTTTACCCGTGTGCCTGTGAAGGCCTTGATCCACCGGGTCAGCTGCTGCACCCCCCCCCCCTTCCCGGGCGCACCTCGTGTTCTTCATGCCAATTTATCCTTTAGACCTACGCAATCACAGCAACTTTATGGTGTAATTTTTTAAGCATTAAACCTTAAGTCTATCTTTTGTCACTATTTGCACTACGAGTAGCATTACTGTACATGGACTGCTGTTGTTGTTTTTCCAGCTTTATTCCTTTTCTTTTATTTTATATTGCACACACCACTGAAGAGAGAGAAACACCATTTCAATTCTCCTGTATGTCCTGTACGTACAGTATATCAGCTGTTCTGATAGATATGCCAAAATGTCAGAACACTGGATCCAATCAGCTGATCGCGCAAACCACAGAGCTCAGCTGTTTTCCATGATAAATCAACCTCAGGGCAAAAGCACACTCCGTGCATTATCTTTTTTTCACTTTATTGAAAATAACTTTTTTTTATCGCCATCAGTTAGCGTGCCTTTGAGCCAGGTCTGAACGCTGCTTCTCCCGGCATATTGTGTTGATTTGTCAGACCCAGTCTTCCCTCATGCTCTGCCCAGACTGCTTGCACACCTCATTCTCCACATATGGCAAATTATCCTTTAGACCTACACAATCACGGCAACTTATGGTACAATTTTTTTAAGCATGAAATCTTCAGTATTATCTTTTTCTGTCTTTCTAACTTTCATTTTGTTGTTTTGTCCTGGGAACACTGTGGTGACTGACAGGTCGTGATGCTGTGTGTTATCCAATCAGCATGGTCGTGATACCACATATTATCTAATAGGCATAGCCGTGATGCCGCATATTGTCCAATCAGCACAGAGTCAATCGAAACCCCGCCCACATTTATTGAAGCCAGCTCATGAAGAGACACAGAGCAGTGACTAAAACTTTTATTGATAAAAATTGCATATTTTGACTGAACGACTCCATATTCAGGGGATGCACACCCTTGTAGCCTCAGGAAACCACATTTAAAATCTGAGGCCAGTCTGACAAATGGTTCAAGAGATATGCGTGGAACAGAAAGACAAACACACACACACAGACAAAGGTTTCTTGCATTTATAGATAGATGGAGTCTGTCTGTACCATGTGCTGAAAATCACCCCCACACCATGATGCTTCCACCTCCAAACTTCACTGTTGGTATGTTTTTTTGAGGGTGATGTGTAGTGCCATTTTTACTCCAAACATGCTGTGTGTGCATTCATAAAGTTCAATTTTGGTCTCATCTGACCAAAATTACTTACTAGCTTGCACAAATGTTGTGCAACAAACTTTAAACAAGCTTCAACATGCTTTTTCTTCAGCAATGGAGTCTTGCGAGGTGAGTAGGCATAGAGCCCATGTCGGTTGAGTGCATTACTTAATGTTTTCTTTGAAACAGCAGTACCTGCTAAATCCAGGTCTTTCTGGAGCTCTCCACGAGTAGTCTTTGGCTCTTGGACAACTCTTCTGATAATTCTTTTGACTTCTCTGGTCAGAAATCTTGCAAGGAGCCCCTGGTCGTGGCCGGTTTATGGTAAAATGATGTTCTTTCCACTTCTGAATGATGGCTCCAACAGTGCTCACTGGAATATTCAGCAGTTTAGAAATACGCCTGTAACCAATGCCATCATTATGTTTTGCAAGAATAAAGTTGTGAAGGTCTAGAGAGAGCTCTTTGCTTCTACCCATCATGAGTTCTTTGTGGTGTGATAATCTGATATTCACAGACCCTTTTAAAGGCTATCAGTCAGGACTTAACCAGCTGAAATTAATTTTCACTGATGGGGGATGGGATGGTTTCCTAAATTCTGATGGATTTCAGCTGGTTTTTTGGCTTTATGTGCCTTTTTTGCACCTTTTTCTTCATGTGCTCAATACTTATTTCCTGTGTCATTCCACTTTATAAATAAATATATCTTGTTTTGTGAACACAGTTGCCTTGATTTCTTTGGATGTATGGATTACTTGGGTTGTTACTGATAACAGGTGAAAATCTCAGGTCAATGGCTCCACCAGGAATGTTTAATGAGAAAAATGTTGACGTGTTCAATACTTATTTTCCCCGCTGCATATAACTGGGAAAGTGCAGCAAAAGTATTGAGGGAAACGGGTAGAAAGGTATGTGATGTATCCTCTGGACAGGGAAGGAAGACAAGGAGACTTGATGATGGATTGAGGAGGTACAAGAAAGTATTCAAAGGAAGAGGTTGGCAAAGAAAAAGTGGGCTAGTCAGGGAGCTGAAGAAAGTAGACAGGAGTATTTGGAATGTAGGTGCATGGCAAAGAGAGAGGTGGCAAAGGCAAAGGATAAGGCACATAGTGAGTTGTATGATAGGCTAAACACGAAGGAAGAGAAAAGGACTTGTATCTGTTACATCCATAATTGGGCAAAGACGAATGCACAACTGACTTAGTTAACAGAGCTTTATTAGAATACTCATCACATGCATACATAGGCTTACGGCACTCGCCTGCATGCCAGGTGGCTCCCATGACGAAAGAGGATTTGCCCCTTCCGCCCACCTCCTTTATACTAGGGGCGGTGTCACCACCGGAAACCGGTAGTTAACCACCCCAGCCTATCCCATGTCCAACCCTGCCACCATCTTACTACTACAGCCTATTTACATACAAAACATTTACCCCCCACTTCAAAAAAAATGCCAAGCACACGGATAGCCCACCTAAATTTGCTTCCCGTCTCACACTCTAAAACAAAATAGTCACAGAAACAAACAAACCTACTATCCATGCATACAACTAAGACTGGGGGGCCGGGTACACTGCCAGCACCCCCACACGGCTGGGCGGATTATTCTGCCGCCAAACATGTAAAGAAAAATAAAGCCATTTTCTTAAACTAAAATAATCCCCAAAACAGCTCCACATACAAAGACATACAAAATTACAATACACACATAAACTACTGGCGGCCTCCACCCACCCCCCAACACCCACCCCATAATGGGTACATCCTAAGACAATCAACATTGGGTATGTAAAAAGTCAATTAAACAGGATAAATACACCCCACCACCCCAAGCTCGGGCATTAAAACCAATTTGACAGAAAACCAAATTCCAGCATATGTCACTTTTACTCAATTAATCCACCTCCAATGAGCCAATAAAATCTCATATCCACAGTACAGATCACTAACATTTTGCTCATGGATATCATTAATCACCTCAAATCTCCTTAAATAGCACATTTTCTTCTCTACACCATTCGTTTTGTTTTGTTTTGTTTTTTTAAAGTAAAACGGGGTACCACACCAGCAGTAAGCTAAACACATCAGGACCAGAGTAAAAGCACATATAGACAATAGACAGAAAATAAAGACAAAACAGCACTCTCAGTCCTTTGACGGGTCCTTCTCTGACCGCTTCCGTCTTTTGACCTCAGGGCTCCTGCTGTGGCACTTCTTCTCCTCCACCGTCCGATGCAGCTCGTTCAGATGCCTCCAGGTCTGGTCAGACAAGCGCAGATACCCATCACTCCGAGAAGCCTCCACCCGGAACCGCCTTCTGTCATCATGCCACTCGCGTGAACCGTGATCCCTTCTCATCCGGGCCTCGACCCTGGGTCGGAAAACGTCTCCAGCCCGCAGGCAAGCCCTTTTATTCTTTCCCGGGTCACACTGATTGCAACTGGTCACCACCACTGATCCGGTCGACTCGCGGGTCTGGTTGGTGTCATCCATGGTAGACCGTCGACTCAAGCGATTTATCCACACATTCTTTGGTCTCGCCCCTTCAGCATCCGGCATGGGCACCTCATCCTTAAAGGCTGCCCCTGGGGTCCCGTCGTGCCGTCTTGCACCCTCATCCAGGGCAGCAGAAGAACGGGCATCGGGTCCATCCCGAGGCAGCGTCGCGTGGCGCCGAACGTGGTCTCCCTTGTTATTCGTGTCCAGCCAGTCTGATTCCTGCACCTCCACACGATCCACCAACGGAGTCGTTCGGCTCCACAGTCCGCATCCCGACCACTCCTCACCCGACACATTGGCAATGGAGAAACCCAGGCTATAAAATAGGTTTCACCCCATGATGTTAACTCCCGCAGCAGTGACATGGATGCGGGCCTGGGGCACAACAACAGACTTGTATCGGGCCTCCATCTCCACAAACCCCAAAACTGCCAGTCTGTTCCATCCGTAGCCATAAAAGTCTCTCCCTTGTTGTTTTATCTGCCTGTGGGGAAACAAACTATTCATGGTCGCCAGGTTTAAAACGGAGATAACTGCTCCAGTGTCCCCAAGCAATGGAACCTCGATGCCATCGAGCATGACATCACACCTGATCCTCCCCGTAGTGTCCGGGGAGACCGTGTGTACTATTGTTGGAGTCTTCTGCACAGCACCTGGTTTACCCCTACAGCTCCTGCGTTCGAAGTTTGCGCACGCCCTGGCAAAGTGATCTAGCAAACCACACTTTCCACAATGCTTTCCTTTCGCCGAGCACTCACTAGACTTATAGCGGTGAACATGGGACCCACAACCATAACAACGTGGCATACCTGGGGTGGACCTTATTTTAACTATGGAGGCATACTCATCCTCTCCAACATCACCATCACTAGGGTCCAAAAACAGTGCTTCAGCGCAAGACTCACCCTTGTCCAGAAAAGCCCCTTCAGTAAGGCCTCTCGCGATGGTCTCTGCTGCCTCGAACTGTTGGGTGAGCTCGATAGCCGCGGCCAATGTCAACTTTCCTGGATGAGCTAGAAGCTTGGACCGTGCCGCTGCGCAGCAGACGTGCTCCGCCAGCTGGTCCCGAATCATCTCATCTTCCAGGTGTCCGAATCTGCATCCCTTCGCCAGCTCCTGGAAATGCTCCATAAACTTCTTCACTGGCTCTCCCAACCGCTGGTGGCGCTGTTGAAACCAGATACGCTGGACCGTGACACTCTCCGGCACGCGAAAGTGGCGCGCCATTAATTCTACAACACCATCAAAATTATCAGCCCGCCCAAGGTTCTTCAGTATTCTCTGCCCCTCAGTGCTCAAATTATGAACCAACACAGCCCTTGTGCGAAGCCTCTCATGCTCACCGAGGTTCAAAGCTATGAGGTAGTTGATAAAAGCAGCAAACCAGCAAGGCCATGACATGGGCGGCCTGCCCGGGGCCTCCAAAAACAGCCGAAAACTGGCAACAGATCTATCCATTACCGCTTTTACCTCATCGCCAAATGTTACATCCATAATTGGGCAAAGACAAATGCACAACTGACTTAGTTAACGGAGCTTTATTAGAATATTCGTCACATACATGCATAGGTTTACGGCACTCGCCTGCATGCCAGGTGGCTCCCACGACAAAAGAGGATTTGCCCCTTCCGCCCACTTCCTTTATACTAGGGGCGGCGTCACCACCGGAAACCGGTAGTTAACCACCCCAGCCTATCCCATGTCCAACCTGGCCACCATCTTACTACTACAGCCTATTTACATATACAACAGTATGGATTAGCTAGACAGAGGGATCAAGCCAGAAAAGATGTGCAGCAGGTTAGGCTGATTTGGAACAGAAATGGTAATGTACTAACAAATGACGAGAGTGTGTTGAGAAGGTGGAAGGTGCACTTTGAAGAGCTGATGAATAAAGAAAATGAGAGAGATGGATGAAGGAAAGATAGTGAGCAAGGAAGTCCTGAGAATTAGCAAAGCAGAAGTGAGGGTAGCTTTGAAGAGGATGAAAAATGGAAAGGCGGTTGGTCCAGATGAATGCTAGAACAAGGATTCAGTGTACCCCGGCTGGTATGGGGTTACCAGGGCCCCACCCTGGAGCCAGGCCTGGGGGAGAGGCTCAATGGCTAGCATCTGGTGGCTGGGTTTCCGCCCATGGGACCCAGCCGGGCTCAGCCCGAAGGAGTTACATGGGTCCCTCCAGTGGGCTCACCACCTGCAGGAGGGACCATGGGGGTCCAGTGCTATGTGGATCAGGATTAAAGGTCTGATGTCTCAGCAGGATCTAGAAAAGCTTGTCCATGCATGTATCTTCAGTAAAGGGGACTACTGTAACGCTGTCCTCACAGGTCTCCCTAAAAAGTCCATCAGATAGCTGCAGTTGGTTCAGAACGCTGCAGCTCGAGTCCTCACTAAGGCCAAGAAAGTGGATCATATATCTCCAGTTCTCAGATCTTTACACTGGCTTCCTGTCTGTCAAAGAATAGATTTCAAAATACTGCTGTTGCTTTATAAAGCTCTGAATGGTTTAGGGCCAAAATACATTTCAGGTCTGCTAGTCTATTATGAACCACCCAGAGCCCTCAGATCATCAGGGTCAGGCCTACTATCTGTGCCCAGAGTTAGAACCAAACACAGTGAGGCAGCGTTTAGTTTTTATGCCTCTCACATATGGAATAAACTCACAGAAAGCATCAGGGCTCCTGAAACGCTCAGCTTCTTTAAATCCAGGTTAAAAACTCCTATTTGCCACGGCAAATGTTTCAGTAGAACAATTGTTTATCTCCTACTCTGTACTGTAAATTTTATTCCTGTCCTATTCTGTTTTAGCTTGTTTTTGTTTCTCTTTAATTTACTTTTTAGTTTGCTTTTAAATTCTTGTTTTCTTTTTGTAACTTGCTGTAATGCTTTAATGTTTTATGTAAAGCACTTTGAATTGTCTTGTACACAAAACGTGCTATACAAATAAATTTGCCTTGCCTTGCCTTGAAAGTGTAATTTTTCTTGCCCCAAAGATAGACTGTCTGGATCTTCACAAATGCCCACAGCCAGCATGTCCATGTGGGCCCAACCAAAGGTTAAATCTGGGCTGTCTTACGGGTCCCATCTGGGTTTATCCATTGATTCCATGTTGGCTACATTTGTTTGCCCACATGGACTTTACCTGTTTACCTATTTTCTAACTTATTTTCTCATAAATTTGCTATTTTCTTGTAAATTTGTGACTTTTTCCCATAAATTTGTGACATTTTTCTTGTAAGTTTGGAACTTTCCAAAAATGTTCAACTTTTTTACTGTTTACTTTTTTTTACTGCAAACTTACAGCTTTTCCTCATAAATTTGGGACTTTTTCCCTCATAAATTCTCTATTTATTTACTCATATATCTGCTCATTTTTTGTTCATTTTTCCTCATAAATTTGTGACATTTTTCTTCTAAATTTGCAAAATTTTTCTTGTAAGTTTGTAACTCTTTTCGAGTAATTTTACAATTTTTTTTCTTATAAATTTGCAACATTTTTCCTAAATTTTCTTTTTTCCCTGTAAATTTACGATTTTTTTTCTCGTAAATTTGTGACTTTTTTCTCATAAATTTGCTTTTTTTTTTTTTGTAAATTTGTCACTTTTTTTTCTTACAAATTTATGAGAAAAAATGTAAAAATTATGACCTTTTTTATGTAATTTTGCCTATGGCACAAATATCACTGACACCTGCTCACCCATTTAAACCCCTGTGGATTCCAGTGAGGTTTAAAGTGGGTCAACAGATTACCTGCGCCACAGGTAACGTCCACGTGCACAAACACAGATGGGGCCAACATGGAGCCTGCAGACTAACCCACATGGGACCCATAAGGCAGCCCAGCTTAAACCTATTGTGGGGCCCACTTGGACATGCTGGCTGGACCGCCATCATCAATAAAGTTGAGAATGCCTTTACTCCTTTGAATGATTAAATTGAGTTTTGCTTTAAAGCTATAAGAAGTCATGGATTATTGAAGATATTAAACAAATTATCAGTGTTGGACTGGGCCAAAATCACAGGTCTGATGCACCATCAGGAAGCCCCCCCCTCCCTTCTCAGAGTCTATCTCTAAATCTGCAGCCCACTGTGCTGAAACTGCAAATGTAGCCGAGCAGAGAAGCTTCGGTTTCAGTTTTGGCTGGAGTTGGACGCCTCCGGGTGTTTGAGAGCTCACTTGACCAGATCACACAGACACACACATGGTGCCCCCCACCCCCCCCATACTTTACAAGGTCTTTCCATTGACTGCATCCCCTCCTGGACCCCCGTGTGTGTGTGTGAGTGTGAATTAGTGTGCACGTAAGCAAAGTGTGTTTGTGCTTTTTCACTGGGACTGGCAGTGAGAATGAACTTAATCCTCTAAGCTCTTGTCAGGGCTTGTCCTCTCTCTTCTCAACGATGGGGGGGGGGGGGGACTCATAAGTGGCCAAAGATTTAGAACAGAACAGAATCCTTCCATGAGTCCAAATAAATTTGCAACTTGTCATATGTAAGGTCAATGATGTGCATAGGTATGGGCTGTTGTTGCCTGAGCAACAGCCCATTTGCTATTTTTGCTGAGCTGCCCCTCCAGAGGAAGAAAAAATAAAAATGAAAGACTGTTGTGACTTTTTTCTCATAAATGTCTCACTTTATAGTAGTATATTGTTTGTTTTTTGCTTCTCTCATGGGTTTTTTCATATAATTTTGAGACTTTATTCTTATATTTTCACTGTATTATAGCAAATCTGCAGCTTTTTCTTTAGAAATTTGCAACCTTTTCTTGCACATTGGCACAAATCTTTCTTTTAAATTTGCATCTTTTTCTTGTAATTTTGCAACTTTATTCTGGACAATTTGCAACTTTTTTCATGTAAATTTGAAATTATTTGTGTGGTACATTTGCAGCTTTTTTCTTGTAAATCTACAACTATTTGCACATTTACAAGAAAAATTTGCACTTTTCTCCTAACAAATTTGTAACCTTTTCCTTATACAGGTGAATCTCAATAAATTAGAATGCCATCAAAAAATTAATTTATTTTGGTAATTCAATTCAAAAAGTAAAGCTCATATTGTATAGATTCATTAAACTCAGAGTGATATATTTCAAGTGTTTGTTTCTTTTAATTTTGATAATTATGGCTTACAGCTCATGAAAACCCCAAATTCAGTTTCTCAAAAAATTAGAATGTAACATAAACTATTGTTTAATTGATTTTTAATAGAAATGTTGGCTGACTGAAAGGTATGTCCATGTCCACACTCAGTACTTGGTCAGGGCTCCTTTTGCATGAATTACTGCATCAGTGCAGCACAGCATGAAGGCAATCAGCCTGTAGCATTTACTGAGGTGTTATGGAAGCCCTTTGACAGCAGCCTTCAGCTCGTCTACATTGTTCGGTCTGGTGTCTCTCGTCTTCCTCTTGACGATACTCCATAGATTCTCTATGGGGTTTAGGGCAGGAGAGTTTGCTGGCCAATCAAACATGGTGATATGGTCATTAAACCAGATATTGGTACTTTTGGTAGTGTGGGCAGGTGCCAAGTCCTGATGGAAAATTAAATCAGCATCTCCGTCAGCAGAGGGAAGCATGAAGTGCTTTAAAATTTCCTGGTTGGCGACTGCGCTGACTTTGGACTTGATAAAACACGGTGGACCAACACCAGCAGATGACATGGCTCCCCAAATCATCACTGACTGTGGAAACTTCACACTGGACTTCAAGCAACTTGGATTCTGTGCCTCTCCACTCTTACTCCAGACTCTCGGACCATGATTTCCACATGACAGGACTTGGCACCTGATTTGTTCTTTCAGGTTTAAACTTTACTTACTTTGAATAAAAAATATATTAATAACTCAATCAACACAAGCAATTCTGTGTTTTTCCTTTCAGAAATTACAATAATAAATGCTGAAATCTAAAAAAAAAAACCAGCCTCTCGCCCAAAGATGCTGGGATAGGCTCCAGCCCCCCCGCGACCCGAAAAGGATTAAGCGGAAGAAGATGGATGGATGGATGGATGGATGGAGAAAAAATTTTGGAAGATGATGCTACAACATAGAGATGCATCAAAACGGTCCGCCCAGGGCGTCCTACAAGCCAGGATTGCCACTGCCTATGCCCAACAGTCAAATGAAAGGATGGTGGAGGTACACACTCTTTGTGCACTTTCCAGTATCCTCTTGAGCATGTGAACACCTTCTCTAGCAGATGCAGGATGTCTTCCTCGCCTCGTGACTTGGCCTTTTGTCCTCAACTTGCTCAGATCTGGTCTTGGACTTGTGCTGAACTCCACGGAGGTGGTCCCGTCAGACAAGATCTCAGCTGCAGCTGTCCACACATCACACACACACAGTCGGGAGTGTTTTCCACCTAGTCCAGCTCTTTGTGTGTGTGTGTGTGTGTGTGTGTGTGTGTGTGTGTGTGTGTGTGTGTGTGTGTGCGTGCGTCACCTCGGGGCATTCAGTTACTTAAGAGCAAGGACATTTGGCCGATCAGCCCCCCCCCCCCCCCTTCCCCACACACACCCTGAAGTGCACGCTTCAAAGGCTGCATGAGCAGATTAGAGGTCAGGACAGGCTCTGGACTAAACTGATTTGGGAAGGTTTTAGTCTTCCCTCTGAAATCCATCCTCTTTGTTTGGCCCATCAGCTCTGTTCCTGTCCTCCTTCTTCCACTTTTTCCTAATTCGTTTTTCTCTGCTTCGCTGAGCCTAAGAAGACCGTCCATCCTGGTGTTGTCTACTAGAATCAAAGTAAATATGGTGAAGGCGTCACAGCTAGCTGGACACTACATGAAGAGTTTATTTGCCTTTTGTTGAAAGGGCAAACCTTACTGGAGATTAGTTCCTGTAACAGAATTTTCATCCTCA
This sequence comes from Pholidichthys leucotaenia, assembly GCA_020510985.1. NCBI lineage: Eukaryota > Metazoa > Chordata > Actinopteri > Cichliformes > Pholidichthyidae > Pholidichthys > Pholidichthys leucotaenia. The sequence goes on from CM035840.1 coordinate 298,334,589, forward strand.
GCAGTATGACTGTTGAACCTCTGTGTGCATGAGCTTTTAAAACGTTCTACCTGGAGGACCGGCATGATCATCCTCTGTGGAGAAACTGGTGGCAACCCTGCTAAGAAACATAAGCGTCTGCTACCACCTGCTGGTCAATCAGAGCATCACACTGTCAGTTTAGCGCATAGATAGATAGATAGATAGACATCTGTCTAACTGGGAAATTACAGTGTAACAGCAGCAGGACAGTAGACAACCAAAATGACAGAAACACACAGCATAATAGACAAGGGGATTATCCATGGAAAGTAAAACTGCTAATGTGGAGATATGTGGAAGGACGAGGCTGAGTTTATTTCTCAAGTCCAGTTTTATTCACATTCACATTCTCCAACATCCAAAAACAGAAAAGAGAATGAATCCCCCAACATCTGTCTCTTTTATACCCCAGGACATCAAAGCACACAGTCACATTGTCTTTTAATCCCAAATCACAATGCATCCCCCTCCAGGTCTTCTCGCCTCCACCTAAAGTCCTGGTGGTCAGGAAATCCCTCAAGGCCATCTCTTTGCATACAAAAGGCCAGATTTCACATCCTCCTGTTACCCCTAGGAGGTTCAGTCCTTTTGTTCCTCTGAGACGTGAAGCATACAATAAGCATACAGTAATATACATGTGAAGCATATGAAACCCACATATGTGCACCACATGACCCCCCCCCCAAATGTCTAAGATGGAACAACATAACCACAGATTGCATGTCATAATAAAATCACTAAATATCAGTCCACGTGCCGCTTGGGCCTCAGCCTTCTCCCGTATTTGCTGTAAGCAGGCTGTACCACCTCCGCGGCATCTTCCTGCTGTGGGGCTGCCGCCTGAGGATGAGAACTGTTAGTCAACCTCTGTGGGTGTTCTGGGGAATGCTCTCTAGGGGGTCTGCCACGCCGAGGAGCCTTAGCCAACTGCACAACTTCGTCAGCTACCACAAAAGCGGGTTTGAGCCTGTTTATGCCAATCATTTCTTTTCTGCCCCCCAAATCTAGCAAAAAATGCTTATCCCCTGTTTCCAGCACTCTGTATGGTCCATCATAAGGTGGGCGTAAAGGTGGACGATGGGCATCATGTCTGACAAAAACAAACTCCGCATTTTTTAAAGCCTCAGGCACAAAAACACACGGAAAACTGTAGTGAACGGGGCCAGGTAGCGAGCTCAGGCCCATGCTATTCTGTAACCGCTGAGCCGGGGAACACTCTGGCGCTGGAATATGTGGGACAAATTCCCCGGGGAGCCGAAGTGGCTGTGCAAAAACTAGCTCAGCTGGGGAGGCTTCTAAATCCTCTTTAGGTGCAGAACGCAACCCCAATAAAACCCATGGTAGCTTGTCCACCCAATTTGCATCCATAAGCGACGCTCTGAGAGCCGCCTTCAATGACCTGTGAAAACGTTCGCATAACCCGTTAGCCTGTGGGTTGTACGCGGTCGTGCGGTGGATCGTTGCCCCCAGGCTGCGGGCCATCGCTGACCAAAGTTCGGAAACAAATTGAGGGCCTCTGTCGGACGTAATGTCCGACGGAACTCCAAAACGCGCTACCCATGGCGTTAAAAATGCGCGCGCCACCTCCTCGGCTGTGGTTGACGACAGCGGAACCACTTCCGGCCAGCGCATGGTGCGGTCAACCATTGTCAGAAGATATGTGCACCCTTGTGAGGGCGGGAGGGGGCCTATGAGGTCCACGTGGACATGATCAAACCTTTTAGCTGGAATGTGAAACGGCTCCAAGGGAGCTCTCGTGTGTCTATGAACCTTGGCCCGCTGACAAGCCATACAGGCTGCCGCCCACTCTCTAACTTGTTTTCGCAGGCTCGGCCATACAAATTTCTCTCCTACCATTTTGATCGACACGCGCACTCCCGGGTGCGCCAGAGAATGGATCGAGTCAAAAATGCGGCGGCGCCACGCGGCTGGTACCACAGGACGCGGCCGCCCAGTGGAGACATCGCAGATTAGGGGGGCATACCGTCTTGCAGCACCCTGTTCTCCAGCCTTAACCCTGTTGGTCCAGACTGGAGCGCACGCACATTCGCGTCGCTAACCTGCTCTGCGGCCATGGCTGCATAATCTATCCCCACGCGGACCGGGGCCGCGCGCACTTCCGCGTCGCTAACCTGCTCCGCGGCCATGGCTGCAGAATCTACCTCTACGCGGGCTGGAGCCGCCACGGCGCGCAAGAGGCAGTCCGCCACTACATTAAGTTTACCCGGCACATGCTGAATATCGGTAGTAAACTCCGATATCGCGGCCAACTGTCTCTGCTGCCGGCCTGACCAAGGTTCTGAAATCTTGGCCATCGCGAAAGTCAGCGGCTTGTGGTCAACGAACGCGGTGAAACAGCGTCCTTCCAACCAGAACTGGAAGTGGCGGATGGCCAAGTGGAGAGCTAACAACTCCCTGTCGAATGCGCTGTATTTTCGTTCGCTGTCGTGCAGGGTCTTGCTGAAAAAGGCGAGCGGTTGCCAGGCTCCGGTTACATACTGTTCCACGACCGCCCCTATGGCCACATCTGACGCGTCAATAGTGAGCGCCATGCGGGCCGCTGGGACTGGATGTGCCAACAATGCAGCGTTTGCCAGGGCTGTTTTGACTTCAGAGAATGCGCGCTCTCGCTCCGGAGACCATTCGACTTTATTTGTGGGTTTTTGTTTTTTTAGTGCAGCATACAGTGGTTGCATGAGCTGTGCTGCGTGAGGGAGGAAACGGTTATAAAAATTCACCATTCCCAAAAACTCCTGTAACGCTTTAACCGTTTGTGGTTGGGGAAAATTTGTTACTGCGTGCACTTTGTCAGGCAGAGGAACCGCTCCTTCCGGGGAGACGCGATGCTCCAAAAAATCAATCTGCATCACCCCGAACTGACACTTCGCTGGGTTGATTATTAACCCGTGCTCTGCCAACCTCCGGAAAACTGCCGTGAGGTGGTTTTCGTGTTCATCTTCGGACGCGCTGGCTACCAATATGTCGTCCAGGTAGACGAACATGAAAGGGAGATCGCGCAAAACCGCGTCCATCATGCATTGGAACGTCTGCGCCACGCCTTTAAGCCCAAACGGCATGCGCAAAAACTCGAAAAGCCCGAAAGGAGTTATTACCGCTGTTTTGGGTATGTCCTCAGCGCGCACTGGGACCTGGTGGTAACCGCATACCAAGTCTATTTTAGAAAAAACACGCGCCCCCGCCAAATGAACTGAAAAATCTTGGATGTGCGGGATCGGGTAGCGGTCGTGCGCTGTAGCGTTGTTTAACCTGCGGAAATCACCGCAAGGTCGCCACGAGCAATCAGCTTTCGGGACCATGTGAAGCGGTGAAGCCCATGGGCTCTTCGAACGCCTGATGATGCCCAACCTTTCCAGGTTGGTGAACTCCTCGCGCGCTATGGTCAGTTTAGCTGAATCCAAGTGCCGAGCTTTTGCAAAAACGGGCGGTCCGGTGGTAGTTACAAAATGTTCCACCCCGTGTTTAGCCACGGTCGCCGAAAATGTTGGGACCGTGAGTGCTGGGAACTGAGTGAGGAGTGTGTGGAACTTACCACCTGCAGCTGTGACGTTGGCTTGTGCTGTTGGCGGGGCCACTCGAGCTGTACAGGGAATAGAATAAAAAGAGAGTGCATTAACCAGGCGTCTATTAGCAAGATAAACCAACAAACCATGTGAGCACAAAAAATCAGCCCCTAACATGTTGAAATTGACTGCCGCTATGACGAAAGTCCACTCGAATGTACGGCCGTGTAAAGACAGAAGCAGAGTCCTCTCACCGAAGGTCTTAATCGCCGAGCCGTTCGCTGAGGACACCCCGGGACCACTGGAAGGCGCCAGCCGGTCAGCGTAGGAAGGTGTGATTGAACTCAGCTGGGAGCCTGTGTCCACGAGGAAATGCCTCCCCGAGCGCACATCCCTCAAGTAGAGCAGCTTGTTCTCCTCTCCGAGGGCCGCAGCTGCTACCGACCCCCGGTCTTGGCGTTTCCCGAGCGCTTGAAATGGCACGGTGCAATGCACTTGTTTGCCCTCTCTGCGAAGCGGCGATGGTAGAAGCAAAGGACGTCGTCTGCTCCGTGTTTCCTGGCCCCTGCCGCCGCCCGTCGTCGGTGAGTCTGGTGCTGCAGCCTCTGGCCCCCTTGCCAATCTCCAGACGTTGCGCCTAACTCCGCTGCCGCAGCCCGTAGCCGCGCGTCGTTTATTGGCGTTGACGAGTCGTTGCGCCTCCTGGCCCAGCTCGTGGTAGTCTCGTCGGGCCAATAGTGGTGAACTGGCCAGGGTCACTCTCACCGCTGACGGTAGGGTCCTGAGGAAAAAGTGGGTGAAGATGAAGTTATCATCTTCGGAGTCTCTCAAACTCAACATCTTCCCCATCAGGTCTGCAGGTCTGTCGGTCTCAAATTCAGTCAGCACCAGGAGCCCTCTGCTCGCTCCTCCATCGTGGGGGGTGAACAGTAACGGCCACATGAGTGCAGCCTTCAAACGTGCCTGTACTTGTCACTGTTCGGCGGCGTGGTTGATCAGGCTCTCCACTCGCGGGGCTGAGTGGTTGTCCAGCTTTTGCAGCCACATGGTAGAACTTTGTGGCGTCTCTACCGAAATCTTCCGGAGGTTGATACTGTGCCTCGACTGCGTTAAACCAGGAGCGCGGATTGTTCTGCCAGAATTCCGGTAGCATGAACTGTGGCTGCATTCGTTGGCTGGCTCCTGACGAGTCTGGCTCGGGAGAATCGTCCTCCACTCATGATACGTCTTAGGGTCACCAGTGTGGAGATATGTGGAAGGACGAGGCTGAGTTTACTTCTCAAGTCCAGTTTTATTCACATTCCACATTCTCCAACATCCAAAAACAGAAAAAAGAGAATGAATCCCCCAACATCTGTCCCCTTTTATACCCCAGGACATCAAAGCACACAGTCACATTGTCTTTTAATCCCAAATCACAATGCATCCCCCTCCAGGTCTTCTCGCCTCCACCTAAAGTCCTGTGTGGTCAGGAAAATCCCTCAAGGCCATCTCTTTGCATACAAAAAGGCCAGAGTTCACATCCTCCTGTTACCCCTAGGAGGTTCAGTCCTTTTGTTCCTCTGAGACGTGAAGCATACAATAAGCATACAGTAATATACATGTGAAGCATATGAAACCCACATATGTGCACCACACTAAAAACTTATATACATCACAGATGAATACATGGTGACCCATATACAGTAGATACATGAATCATACCCGCTGTACAATGCAGAACTATCAGGTGCAGTGTGAAATGTGAGGTGCCACTTAGACAAGGTGCAGTATGACAGCATAGTTATGACCAAAATTCAACATCAGAGTGAGTTATTGTATAGTGAGATGGTGTGTGGCAGGAAAGATTTCCTGTACCAAACCGTTCAGCAGCGAAGTTGTAGCAGTCTGCTGGAGAAAGTGCTCTGCTGTCTGTCTAGTGTGTAGTGGAGGGGGTGATCAGGATTTTCCATGATGGAACGTAGTTTGTTCAGTGTTCTCCTCTCCACCACTGTCTCAAAGGTCTCCTGCCTGAGACCAATTACAGAGCCAGCCCTCTTGATAATCTTGTCAAGTCTGTTGGTGTTGCTGGCTCTGAAACTGCTACCCCAACAGACAGCAGCAAAGAAGATGGCGCTGGTGACAACGGCCTAGTAGAAAAACTCCAGCATCCTGTTGCACACGTTGAAGGATCTCAGCTTCCTCAGGAAGTAGAGTCTGCTCATCCCCTTCTTGTACGCAGCATTGGTGTTGGATTTCCAGTCCAGTCCGTTGCTGATCATGACACCAAGTATTTTTAGTCCTCAACTACCTCACATCCTCCCCCCTAATCTGCAATGGCTGTGAAGGTGTCCTCTTCTTCCTGAAGTCAATCACCATCTCTCTGGTCTTGCTGACATTCAGCCTCAGGTGATTCTGCTCGGTCCACTCCACAAATCTGTTTACCAGTGCCCTGTACTCCCCCTCCTCTCCCCTTCTTATACACCCAACAACAGCTGAGTCGTCAGAGAATTCCTGCGGTGGCATGACTCGGTGTTGTACTGAAAGTCAGTGGTGTATAAGATGAAGAGAAAAGGAGAAAGCACAGTCCCCTGTGGAGCTCCCATATCACTAACCATCACATCAGACAAGACATTGCCCAGCCGGACAAACTGTGGCCTGCCTGTCAGGTAGTCAGTAATCCAGGAGATCACAGAGCTGTCGACTCCCATTACCCACAGCTTCTCACCCAGCAGCAGTGGCTGGATGGTGTTAAAGGCACTGGAGAAATCAAAGAATGGGATTCTCACAGTGTCTCCTCCGCCATCCAGGTGCAGATGGGCTTGTTGCAGCAGATAGATGACAGCATCTTTAACTCCTAAATGGGGCTGATATGCAAACTGCAGAGGGTCCAGCCATGTCTTCACCTGCAGCCTCAGGTGGGCTAAGACCAGTCTCTCCAGGACCTTCGTCACATGAGATGTGAGGGCAACTGATTTATAGTCTGTCAGGTCCAATGGAGACGACTTCTTGGGGACAGAAACCAGGCAGGATGTCTTCCACAGCACCGGTACTCTCTCCAGACTCAGGCTCAGGTTGTACAGGTGTTTCAGTACCGGAGCTACCTGGTTGGCACAGGTCCTCAGGATCCTGGTGGAGATGCCATCAGGACCCTCAGCCTTCCACTGATGGAGTCTCTCAGCTGTTTCTTAACCTGGTCTGTAATCACACTGATGTGAGAGGGGGCTGGTGTCTCCAGAGGAGGGGGAGGGAGTGAGGGGGAAGATGGAGAAAGGTGCTGCACGGGGGGGGGGGGGGGGGGGGGGGGGGTCTGGCTGTGTTGTGAGGGTGACAAACGCTAAGTTGATCCTATTAAAATAACGATTCAGCTTATCAGCTCTCTCAAGGCTCCCCCGATGTCTGTCTGACTCTCCCCTTACACCCAGTGATTTGTTTCACTCCCGTCCAGACATCCTTAGTGGTGTTTTGCCATTTATCCCCCCAACTTCCTCCTGTAATTGTCTTTACACATCCTCAGCATCTCTCTCAGTTTGTGTTGCCACTCTCCTCAATTCCTCTCTGTCTCCAGACCCAAAAAAGCCCTCTTCTTTCTTGTTCAGAAGTGCTTTCAGGTCACTGGTGATCCACGGTTTGTTGTTGGGGAAACAGTGTACAGTCTGAGCTGGCATGGCTGTATTTTCACAGAATCTGATGTATCTCTGTGATGCAGTCAGATTTGTAAAGATTGAGGGGGAATCACAGGGGCATTGGACTGGGGGGGTACTGTTTTACCCAGGGCCTGCAGCAGGGAGGGGCCCTCAAAAACTCTGGAATAAAATGTTTTTTTTGGTTGCATTTTAAAATTTCTAATTATTTAATGTCATTATGAAATTCACCCTGGCTGAATAAATTGGCTGAGAGGCTGAATTTTGCATTAATAATAATGGATATTCTCTGAGCCCCCTTAAGTTAATCCCTTCCACACCTGTGGTATATACGGCAGTGCTTATCTCTGTTTCACTGACCCTAGGCCACACAGCTACTGTGAGTAGTGAAAGCTACAGTGGGGGGTCAGTCCTCTGGTAGCTCTGTGTGTTACCTTTCCTTTCCCCATTCAATTATGCTGAGCACCAAGCTAGAAGGCAGAAAGTACCATTTTTATATAGGGATTTGAACCCCAGCCTCCTGGTTGTAGGGCAGATGCTCTATCAACTAGGCCATCACTCCAGTGATCACTCTAAGCCCCCTATCACCCCTTTAATGGGCAGATTCAGCTGAGTTGCATACAGTGTCAGTGATCCCACAGCTAGAGGACCAGGAAGCAAGAGAAATGGAAATCATGATATCAAACAGAAAAGAAAGAAAGGTGGGGGAGAGAACATTAAGTGAAGAAAAGCAGCTTCTTACCTGTTTGTCTGACAAGAGAGGTGAGCAGCACAACTGAACTAACACACACAGTTTGAGCTAATATCAGCAGCAATTGTCTCCAAGTGAAAGCAGCACATTAACGCTGTATTATTTATTAATACTGATGCCATCCCTGTGATGGTGAAACTGAAGCATCATGAAGCAGTGAACCACTTTGAGAGACAACTGCTTCAAGAATGACACAGTGTTTTGAAGCATTTAATACAGAGTGACATCTGCTGACTGAGTTTCAGAACTGCAGAGCGTTCAGAATTTTTGGCCATTGCTCAAAAAAATCTGTCAGTGAAGAACAGTTTTCACTTAACGCAAACCTCTGACATATATATTGTATGTAGAGGGAGATGGAAAAATTAATGTTGTGGAATATCAGGGAACATGCTGGTGCTTCTGCAAGTGGGGTGTGTCCTCTATGTCTAGTGCGTTTGTGTGAATGAGTGTTTTGTATCGATCTATGTGTATGTATCTGTGTAATATTCAGTGAATGTTATGGCTTTTTTATGTTACTGAACCTAAACCCAATTCTAATTTGTGTAATACTCTCCCTGACTTCTATTCAAATAGTGAATGCAATAATAACAATAAATATCCTCTCAAAAGACCCACAATTTGAGCGATGAATCAGACCCCTTTTAAATCCTTGACATATTGAAATGCCCAACCCTCACAAACTTGGCAGGTTAACAGAGGGGAGGATTTTGGATCAGTTTACTGAAAAGGGGAATTAACTTTTTAATTTGTTTTCAATTCTTTTATTAATGGAGATTTGAAATTTACTTTATTGAAAGAAAAGCCATGTTCAGATCATTGCAAATATTTCTTTGGAACAGATTTTTATTTTTTTCAAGCCAAGCTGCCCGTTTTTTGTCGTTGACCTTTACATAATTAATGATGACGACCATGATATCTGAGTGACTTGATAATTTTGTAAAAATCTGTGGCGTATTAAATATCTCCATGAGTGTATAAAGTATTAAAATAAATATATCAAGTAAATGCAATGAAATTTTTGTCCATAACATTACTTTTTTTCAGGATTTAGAAGTTCCATATTTTTTTGTTGAGCAACTGCCCTCCAAAATGTCTGTGCACATCACTGTAAATTGATCTCTGTTGGAAACTGGGTTTGTTACAGATGCTCCAGCAAAACAAAAAAAAAAAAATGGAAGTAAACAAAAGAATAAGATATTTTCAATAGAAATGAAAATAGAGTGGTAAATAAATTTTAAAAGTGTGTAAATAAAAAGTGCTGTCAATCCCATTCTCAAAAAAGTGCATTATTGACAAAGAGGTGCAGGAAATAAAGTTATTCCGATAATAATAATAATAAATAATAATAATGCATCAGATGATGACAGTAAATATTCAAAAAACAGATAAATAATCATACAGCATCAAACCAGCCATAATGGTGGCACTTACTACACAAGGCTTTTAATAGAAATGGCCCCTATTTTAAAACCTTGGAATGTAAAATTCAAATTTGGTTTGTGTTTGGTGAGGGGCCCACCCACAGTGCTGTACCCAGGGCCCAAAATTGGTGCTACGCCCCCTGGGGACACTAGGTTGGGGCCCAATGCAAGACTGTGTTTTAAGGGCACCTATGCTTGTTATAGAAAAGAGTTCAAGCCATAAAAACTGGAGCCCATTAATCTAAGATAGAAGAAAGAAAATTAATCATTATACAGAATAGAAATTAAGCCAGCATACATAGGAATGTTTACAAATTTAAAAGAAAAAAGTCACCAGTTTTATAAGAAAAAAGTTGCAGTATTTATGACAGAAAAAGTAGTGAAGTTGTGAAGAACAAAACAGGCCAGTTCATGAGGAAAGAAAGTAGCAATTTTTATATTTTTAGTCCCACAATGGGGAAATTACAGGGTATTGAGCATGAGTGAATGAGGCAGCCACTGGTGCGGCGCCCAGCGCCTTTCACACCCGGGGCCACTTTAGAGTCTCCAATAAACTAACTTGCATGTTTTTGGCATGTGGGGAGGAAACTGGAGGAAATCCCGAAGTAAACCCGCACAGACACGGGGGAGAACATGCAAACGCCACACAGATCACGAGTAGTCTGGGGCTGGAATCAAACCCAGGATCACCCCCCGACCAAGGGTGAGTTGCTATGCTGCCGCAGTGCTAACCACTCCGCCACTGTGCTGCCCAGAAAAAGTTGCAGATTTAAAAGAAAAAAGTTGCAAAATTTCTGAGAAGCTATTACATTTATGAGAAAAAGTTGCACATTTACAATAGAAACTACAAATTATTTATGAAAAAAGTTTATATGTATAAAAACGTTGCAGATTTACTGGAAAAAAACTGGAGATTTTAAAGAAAATAGCTGCCAAATTTACAAGTAAAAATCTGCCAATTTTTTTTTTTTTTTTACAAAAAACTGGCAATAAACTGCCAAATTATGAGAAAAAAAATTTAAAATGTATGAGAAAAAGTTGGAAATTTACAGGAAAAAAGTTATTGAATTAAAGGGAAAAGATGCAAATTTCTAAAAAAAAAAAAAAAAACAGCAGATTTACAAGAAAAAGAGTCAAATTTACAAGATAAAAGTTTCACATTTCAAATCCCTGCTTCAGCTGCATTTTATTCTGCTTTGTAACATGATACAAAAAAGGTTTATGATGAATTGAGGGGACAGTTCTCTGGGGGGGGGGGGGTTTCTTGCAGACTGCTACAGCTTCGCTGTCGAATGGTCAGATACAGGAAATCTTTCCTGCCACACGCCATTTCACTGTACAATAATTCAATCTGATGTTGAATTCTGGTCATAACTATGCTGCCACACTGCACCTTACAGTCTAGTTGGTACCTCACATTTCACTCTGCACCCGATGGTCCTGCGTTGTACAGCGAGTACGATCCATGTATCTCTATGGGTCCATCTCTATTCATCCTGTGATGTATATGTCATTTAGGCAGTTTCACCTTCCATGAGTAATCCTTTTGTCTATTATGCTGTGTGTGTTTCTGTCGTTTTGATCGTCTACTTTCATGCTGCTGTTACGCTGTAATTTGCCAGTTTGGGATCAGTTAAAGCACATCTATCAATTCTGTCTATCGATCACTTATATCATGTCAGAGACATTCAGTAACACCTCTGGAAGCTGTGTCAACATGTGGTGGAAAAAAGTGCACAATAGAGTCCTCATACAATTTTGTATTTTACATTTCCATAACCCTCCACCGCCACCTTTTATAAAGGTCAAAGTTCAACCCTGGGTGGGTGGGGGCGCTTTTCCCCCCATGTTGCTGCAGCTGCAGGTTGCAGATCTTTTGGTAACAAGTTTAAATAGAGCATTGACAGTTGTTCACCAACAGGTGGGAGCAGAAGATGGAAGTACTTCAGATTCTGTGCATGAAAACAGTAAAATAGAGTAAAAGACATACAATCAGTTTAAAAAGGGGTCAGTTGGGGGGTGGGGGCAACCTCTGCTGTGATTTTAGGTCGTAATATGAAACTTTTCTCCTTCTTAATGTCCTTTTCTTTGTTTTCTTGTATATGTACTGCTATTTTTTTTTATACTTCATAGTAAAATTTCTAATTTTTTAATTGTTCTGTGTTGGTCTTGTAAATTGATGAGGTTTTGTTGCCTTGATATTCGCAGCTCATTCCATGTAAATTTGTGACATTTCCTTTTGAACTGGTAGGTGTTTTTTTTTCCTACAAATGTAAGTTGTTTTTTTTTCCATTTAAATTAGCATCTTATTTTAGGCTACATTTCCTTTTTCTTTGGGTTAAAGTCGCAGGAAAAGTCATCGACAGACGCAGACCCTGCTTTTATTTTGAAGGAAAACAGCGCAAACGTTTATTGTAACTTGGCATTATTTTGAAATGAAAAGAGGAAATTGCGTAATTGTGTTGGGTCGTGGCTCAGTGAGGACTGAGGAGTGTGACTGGCTTCAGGGAGGAAAAGTCCGGATCAGGAATAGAAAATAAAACCACAGAAACTGAAGAGAAGAAAGGGAAACTAAAGCGAAAACTGTGGGGGACTAAAAGTTTGGACCTGCTGAGACTGACACACTTTTCCCCCTCATATCGACTCTAACAGCTGCTGCAGCTGTCAATCATCCAGAACCAGACCGCACCAGGTGAGTTCAGGCCCCGCCCACTTTTCCAAGTAACCACTGCGCCGTGTTTACCTCCATAAACCACATGTGAACTTCAGAAGACGAACTGTAGCAGAAGTAAAGGTAGGTACGACCACATGTGCTGAAGTGGAATTGTGGGATTTTTTTTCCTCATTATTTATTTATTTATTTCCTGGAATGAGGAATTATTTCCTCATTCCTACATTATTGGGTTTTTTTCCATCATAAATGTATTCAAGTAAAACTAGTCAGTAAAGGAACGAGTTGGTGACAATCAGCATTGGATTTGTTATTTTTTAACAAGGGGAATTAGTATGAGGTACAAACGTATGTGTGAGATTGTATATTACACAGAGTTACAAAAATAATTTTTTTGTAAGTTGTCTGTTTTTTCAACTGATTTAAGACAATTTTGCACCGCTGAATCCGAAAATGACATCCATTTCTCTCGATCAGGTGCTAAGTAAAAACCTGTACTTAGTACTGTGCATGTACTTACCTTTACAGTGGGGTAAAAAAGTATTTAGTCAGCCACCAATTGTGCAAGTTCTCCCACTTAAAAGATGAGAGAGGTCTCCAATTTTCATCATACGTATACCTCAACTATGAGACACAATAAGAAAAAAAAAGTCCAGAAAATCACATTGAAGGATTTTTAATGAATTAAATGGTAAATTCCTCGGTAAAATAAGTATTTGGTCAATAACAAAAGTTCATCTCAGTACTTTGTTATATACCCTTTGTTGGCAATGACAGAGGTCAAACGTTTTCTGTAAGTTTTCACAAGGTTTTCACACACTGTTGCTGGTATTTTGGCCCATTCCTCCATGCAGATCTCCTCTAGAGCAGTGATATTTTGGGGCTGTCGCTGGGCAACACAGACTTTCAACTCCCTCCAAAGATTTTCTATGGGGTTGAGATCTGGAGACTGGCTAGGCCACTCCAGGACCTTGAAATGCTTCTTACAAAGCCACTCCTTTGTTGCCTGGGCAGTGTGTTTGGGATCATTGTCATGCTGAAAGACCCAGCCATGTTTCATCTTCAATGCCCTTGCTAGTGGAAGGAGGTTTTCACTCAAAATCTCACGATACATGGCCCCATTCATTCTTTCCTTTACACGGATCAGTCATCCTGGTCCCTTTGCAGAAAAACAGCCCCAAAGTATGATGTTTCCACCCCCATGCTTCACAGTAGGTATGGTGTTCTTTCTCCTCCAAACACGACAAGTTGAGTTTTTACCAAAAAGTTCTATTTTGGTTTCATCTGACCATATGACATTCTCCCAATCCTCTTCTGGATCATCCAAATGCTCTCTAGCAAACTTCAGACGGGCCTGGACATGTACTGGCTTAAGCAGGGGGACACGTCTGGCACTGCAGGATTTGAGTCGCCGCCAGGGAGATTATCAGTGGTCTTGTATGTCTTCCATTTTCTAATAACTGCTCCCACAGCTGATTTCTTCACACCAAGCTGCTTACCTATTGCAGATTCAGTCTTCCCAGCCTGGTGCAGGTCTACAATTTTGTTTCTGGTGTCCTTTGACAGCTCTTTGGTCTTGGCCATAGTGGAGTTTGGAGTCTGACTGTTTGAGGTTGTGGACAGGTGTCTTTTATACTGATAATGAGTTCAAACAGGTGCCATTAATACAGGTAACGAGTGGAGGACAGAGGAGCCTCTTAAAGAAGAAGTTACAGGTCTGTGACAGCCAGAAATCTTGCTTGTTTGTAGGTGACCAAATACTTATTTTACTACGGTATTTACTTATTAATTCATTAAAAATCCTTCAATGTGATTTTCTGGATTTTTTTTTTCTCATTTTGTCTCTCATAGTTGAGGTATACCTATGATGAAAATTGGAGACCTCTCTCATCTTTTAAGCGGGAGAACTTGCACAGTTGGTGGCTGACTTGACATGACTGATACACATACACTGACACACACACACTCACACTGTCTCTCTCAACTTTTGCTGCTTTGTTAATGTGTGATCTGCATTGTCTGCTAATTGTGCATTAGAGGGTTTTTTTTCTATGTAATCACAATTTTGCTCATGCGAGCTTTATTTTGATAACTATGTTTTTTCTCTCTGCCCAATGTGTTCCCTCCCCTTCCCCCTTCCCCTCTTTACCCCCCACTGTATGACAGGCGCCTTGCATGGCTGCCGCGTCATTGGGAAGCGCTTATCGAGCGCACCCAATGTCAAGTCAAATTCCTCGTATGTTTACATGTAAACATGCTTGGCAATAAAGCTCATTCTGATTCTGACTAAATACTTTTTTGCCCCACTGTATATAAAGGTAAGTACAGTGGGGCAAAAAAGTATTTAGTCAGCCACCAATTGTGCAAGTTCTCCCGCTTAAAAGATGAGAGAGGTCTCCAATTTTCATCATAGGTATACCTCAACTATGAGAGACAAAATGAGAAAAAAAAATCCAGAAAATCACATTGAAGGATTTTTAATGAATTAATTGGTAAATTCCTCAGTAAAATAAGTATTAGGTCACCTACAAACAAGCAAGATTTCTGGCTCTCACAGACCTGTAACTTCTTCTTTAAGAGGCTCCTCTGTCCTCCACTCGTTACCTGTATTAATGGCACCTGTTTGAACTCGTTATCAGTATAAAAGACACCTGTCCACAACCTCAAACAGTCAGACTCCAAACTCCACTATGGTCAAGACCAAAGAGCTGTCAAAGGACACCAGAAACAAAATTGTAGACCTGCACCAGGCTGGGAAGACTGAATCTGCAATAGGTAAGCAGCTTGGTGTGAAGAAATCAACTGTGGGAGCAATTATTAGAAAATGGAAGACACACAAGACCACTGGTAATCTCCCACGATCTGGGGCTCCACGCAAAATCTCACCCCGTGGGGTCAAAATTATCATGAGAACAGTGAGCAAAAATCCCAGAACCACATGGGGGGACCTAGTGAATGACCTGCAGAGAGCTGGGACCAAAGTAACAAAGGCTACATCAGAAACACACTACGCCACCAGGGACTCCAATCCTGCAGTGCCAGACGTGTCCCCCTGCTTAAGCCAGTACATGTCCAGGCCCATCTGAAGTTTGCTAGAAAGCATTTGGATGATCCAGAAGAGGACTGGGAGAATGTCATATGGTCAGATGATACCAAAATAGAACTTTTTGGTAAAAACTCAACTTGTCGTGTTTGGAGGAGAAAGAACACCATACCTACTGTGAAGCATGGGGGTGGAAACATCATACTTTGGGGCTGTTTTTCTGCAAAGGGACCAGGACGACTGATCTGTGTAAAGGAAAGAATGAATGGGGCCATGTATCGTGAGATTTTGAGTGAAAACCTCCTTCCACCAGCAAGGGCATTGAAGATGAAACGTGGCTGGGTCTTTCAGCATGACAATGATCCCAAACACACCGCCCGGGCAACGAAGGAGTGGCTTCGTAAAAAGTATTTCAAGGTCCTGGAGTGGCCTAGCCAGTCTCCAGATCTCAACCCCATAGAAAATCTTTGGAGGGAGTTGAAAGTCTGTGTTGCCCAGCGACAGCCCCAAAACATCACTGCTCTAGAGGAGATCTGCATGGAGGAATGGGCCAAAATACCAGCAACAGTGTGTGAAAACCTTGTGAAAACTTACAGAAAACGTTTGACCTCTGTCATTGCCAACAAAGGGTGTATAACAAAGTATTGAGATGAACTTTTGTTATTGACCAAATACTTATTTTACCAAGGAATTTACCAATTAATTCATTAAAAATCCTTCAATGTGATTTTCTGGATTTTTTTTTCCCCTCATTTTGTCTCTCATAGTTGAGGTATACCTATGATGAAAATTGGAGACCTCTCTCATCTTTTAAGTGGGAGAACTTGCACAATTGGTGGCTGACTAAATACTTTTTTACCCCACTGTACATGTAAATTGAATGTTACACCATCATTGTTCAAAATTCAGAGAATTTCAGACCTAAAAAATAATTTTGCATCATATAAAGCAAAAATACCCGTACATGTAAACAAAAACGTATAAAACAACATGTGGCCATAATTCAAAAAGTTGACCTGATTGAGCAAAATCACTGTGATTTTTGGATTCAGCACATCAAAATTGTCCTAAATCAGTTAAAAAAAAATTTAGACAATAAATCTGGTGTTAACCAGTGTGTATATACTGTATATGGGTGATTCTTCAATTAAGGGAGTTTTTCTGTCCCCAGGGTAGATTTTCAAGAAAAAAATGTTTTTTAAAAAAAACAATGATTGCTTTTGTTTACTTTAGGTTGTAGTAGCTATGAAAAAAATAACTGTGTCTCAATGATGACATTTTAATATTTTTTCAGTGTGCTGAAAATTCAAATGTGCAAGAATTCCACTGTTTTGTGCTTGTCCCCAACCCAGACTTTTTGACTTCCCCTCTATAATAAAGCGATAAAAAGTACTAAATTCACATTATTGACCTTAGTTCCCCGCTGACTCTCTTACCATCATCTCTTACCATCCGCACCTGTACATAACTGCCCATCTAACTTATTGTACATTATTTGCACATAACAGTACTCTTAACTTTCTGCACTGCTGCATATATTTGCATATATTTGCTTAAATTGCACATACTGTCAATTACTGTATATACTGCACTGCTGTCCTTTGCACTTCTGATTGGATGCTAAACTGTGTTTCGTTACCTTGTATTCATACATGTGTAATAACAAAGTTGAATCTAATCTAATCTAAATTCATTAAACATTTACTTTGCATTTCCTCATAACAACTTAAAAAGATATTTTTCAAATTCATATATTTTATATTTGTTCAATTTACTATTTATTTATAGTTAAATATCGCTGTCCCTCATACATCTGTCACTACCATCACGCTCAACGTTTTAGAGAGCAATAAAGTTTTTACAAACAGTTACTTAAATGGTTGCATGCAGATCAGATGCTCCAGAGCAACACGTCCAGACATGAGGCACAAGCCTGAGTTTTGATGCCCACATATGTAAGTAATTTGATGGTTTATACATCCTGATCTGAGAGTATGTTTATTAGGCGTCATTACCAAACAAGTTACTATTTGAGTATTTTAATTCATTAATACAAAATTTCACTTTATTTAGATATAATCAGTGTACATTGTATGCTAGCTAACCAATTAGCTTAGCAAGTCTAAAACTTAGCCAACATTTCCTGCAAAGAGTGAAAATTGTCATTACTATGGCGTGTCATTACATCACAAAAGTGACTGTGATGGTAATGACAATTTATGTTTTTATTTCCTAATAACTAGCATATATTAGCTTAATTTACTATTTACTACTTTACTATGATACATAATTGAACAGTTACCAACTGTAATCAGCATTATTTTTGTTTGAAGATGTCAGCATGGCCCCAGCTAAACCAGCTCAACAGTCAAAAAAATACAGAGACAAAATCAAGGAAGATCCTGAGAAATATCAGCAATATCTTGAAAGAGAAAAAGAGAGATACAAAAAAAGAAAAGAGACAGGAAAATTGAAAGCCATCTCACACTTATCAAAACGGGAACAAAGACGCAGGAGACGACAGTGGAAAGTTCACCAAAGAAACAAAAGGGCCAGTGATGAGAACAGAGAGGAGACAGAGTTCTAGAGCTGGAAACACAGCTGCCTCATCTCCTATAGGTCAGGAAGAACACGAGAAGGAAGTGCCCATTCTTGAAGCTTCACCTGATATTTCTCACACTTCTCATCATAAAACCCCAAATCATATGAGAGGACGGAAAATTGTGTAAGGTTTATGTTGGTAGCACACGCTAAACTGTCAAAATAGCTTTTTACAAAGTGATATTTGAATGCTGTTGATTAAAAAAAGTGTTAAAAATAAAGGCAGACACTTTAATTCTGCTATTGAGGTTCTGCACATGATGAGTTTTTATATTGTTAAGTGCATTTTCTTATTGCTAGTGTGTAAAATCAATTACTTTTGTGGTTGTTGCAGTCACAGAATGTGATATGTTTTTTAATTACTTAAATACTGTATTTCTTACTAGTATTTGTATTTTATTTATGACATTGTTCCAATGATTTGTATAAGCTGGTTGATAATCACCAGCAGGTCCCTGACTGTTGTTTAATATGGGTCACACCACTGTTGCTGTGCATTAATTAAAATGCTACACACTTATTTCAGAGTGCTGAAAACTTTACTTTCTATTTTATCATTTTTGGATCGGCACTCATCATATGGGACATTTGAGCTGAGCATGCCAGTTCTCTTCTTTGATCCTTTTTTATGTCAGAAACGAGCCAGCGGGCCAGAAGAGCAGATTATTACATAAGCAGTGCTGTGTTAGTTTGCCAAGTGATTAATTTTAATGGAAGGTTAAGTGTACAAAAGGTGGTGTTTTTAAAAAGTAGTATTTTCTTTGTCTGTGTTGTAAAAAAAACAAAAAAACAAACACCAGTGTTAATTTTTATGTCATTACCAAAACATGTTGTCATTACCATCACAGTGCATTTTTTGATAGAAAATGTTGCTTTATTGTTAACTTGGGTTTTACCACAATCATTGTGGTAATGTTTAAAAGTCTAAATTTGCATTTTATGAAAAAATATACATTGCAATTCAAATATTCTGATTAGTACGCAATATTTCATTGTTGAGACAAGGCAATATATTAACAAGTCAGAGAGAAGATGTTGTTAAAATGTATTTTAAATGTACTTACAAATATTTAGAACATGATTCTTAAAGAGCATGTTTTGTACTTACTGGAATGATTGTAAAACCTTTGCTTGTCAAATCATTTTGTATTAAAATCAGTGTTTTGTTTTTGTGATGGTAATGACATTTTGCCGTGGCAAATTTGAAAAAAGCGTCATAATATCAAAGTTATCATGAAGTAATATCAAAGCTACACTCAGATTTGTGTTCCAGACCAATTGCTAAACCTTTTGAAACAGAAAAAATAGAGATTAAAGAACTTTTTTTTTCCAAATTCTAAATGTCAGAAGTGCCCCTGATTGAAGAATCACCCATATATATATTATTATGGTGGTGCCCTAGGCGAGGGAGGAGTGACGCCCCACATCTGGGGGTGGCGTCACCTGAGGTATAAGCCAGCTGCGGGAGACGTATTGTCTGTTTGCTGTGGCTCCTGTACTCGTGGTAGGGACTCCTGTGTTCATAGTTCAATAGAACTTATAAAACATCACCTCGACTCCTCTTTAATTCGGACACAAAATTTGCCGACAAGGATATACTGGGATGGAGAGGGCTGCTACCACGCTTCGTCCTTTTTTGGAGGCTCCGGGTGAGCCGTTGGTCCCTTGGGCCAGATGGTTTGCGGCCTTCCAGAACTATCTGTTGGCGTTAGACCTCAGCAACCTTGATAAATTGAGAGTGAGGGCTATTCTGGTCCATAACCTGGGTATGGAGGGCCAGAAAATCCTGAGCACACTTGGAGGAGGTGACTCTTTCGACGACGTTGTGAGGCTCATGGCCGGCTACTTTCGTGCTCCCGAGAACATCATTATGCGGCGCATTCAGTTCAGATGGCGGCACCAGTGACCCGGAGAGTCGGTCCAACAGTTTGTGATGGATCTTCGACAGCTGGCAGGTGAGTGCAGGTTTGGAGCTTTGGAGGAGGAGATGGTCCACGACCAGTTGGCCAAGCACGTGGCCTATTCCTCGGCAAGAGTTCGCCTGCTAACCCATGCTGGAGAGCTAACACTGCTAGCAGCCTTAGAGCTAGTGCAACAACATGAGGCAGTAGAGTGGCTAATGAGAGATCTTGGTGATAAGGAAGCCCTGCCTAAGAACGACACACAGTGGAAGACTCTGGCCTTGGATTTGGACAATGGCAACGACGACGAGTATGCAGCCATCGTTAAAATAAGGTCCACCCCGGGGACGCCGAGATGCTACAGCTGCGGATCCAGCAGGCACCGCTATAGAGCGAGGGAGTGCACAGCGAGGAACAAGCGTTGTGGACGGTGTGGTCTGCTCCACCACTTCACCAGAGTTTGGCACAATTTCGACAAGGAGGAACGGAGACCTGCAAAGGGCAGTGTGAAGAAGAAAGTGCCTACGGTGGTCCACACTGTATCGCCCAACACGGACGGTCGTATTATTTGCAACATTCTGTTGGATGGGACACCAATACCATTATTGGTGGACACAGAGTTAGCGGTCTCCATTCTGAACTTGGAAATGGTGAGACGATGTTTTCCCCACTACACTGTAAGTAGAACAAGCGGAGCCTGTTATGGATATGTGCACAGCCGAGTTCATGGTGTCTCGAGACGGTAATAATTTAATGGACTGTGACTTGTTTTACGGGCTCAGGTTCTCCATCACCTGCGGAAAAGTGGAGGAGTGGTCAGGTGGTGGCCTGTGGGACCGGCCATTTTATGTGGGAAGTGACAAAGAAGTGTGGGACTTTGGGTGGCCCATTCCAAGTGAAGAGGGATGCCACCAGCACCAGAGTACCCCGACGAGACGGGGGCTCCGTGCCAGTGTTTGTGGTCCCGAGGACAGGGTTTCCCGAACGGCATGGTCTACCTCCCGCGAAGGAGGAAGGGTCCACAGAGCAAAAGCAGCGGGGCTCCAGTGGCCGGCCGAGTGCCACTGTTGAGCCGGACACTGCCAGTGCCGCTCCGATGCAACAATGACAAGCAACAGGGGTAACATCAGACGACACGAACCCGAGCCATGCCAAAAATGAAAACAAGGGATTTGGCTTGAGTCAACTTGGCAGATCACTGAGGAGCCATAAAGGTGCCAGATCGCGACACAGAAGAGGAAGAAAGCCAGTGAGTGCTCCCCTGGGCGAGGGTGATGATGTCCGCCCTAGGGTGGAGCCTCGGCTTGGTCGGGTGCGCAGCTCAAGAGAACTGAAAGTTGGACAGGATAATCTACGGGTGGTCCGGTCCGACGGCGACAGGTACCTGAATTTGACTGATGAGTCGAGACAGCATCTGAACGAGCTGCGGTGTTTGGGCAGAAAGGAGCGTCAATGCAGCCCGTCTCCTATCACACGAAAGCGGAGACGCTCTGGGAGTGGGCCGCGGGACGGACACTCCAGAGGGGGGCCTTCAGAAGACCCGGGTTAGAGCTTTGAATGAGGGCTTACGGTGTGTCTGTTTCAGTGCATTTAACAAGGTGTCTGCTAAGGTTAATGTTTGAATGTTCAATTGTTATAAAACGTCCAAAAAAAAAAAGGAGGGTCTGACATTAATAAGGGAAGTAGAATTCATCTTCATAGTATAATGGTGTAAAGAGCGACACTGAATATATTTTGAAATGCACATGAACAAGCTGGGAATTTATACGGAGAAAAGGTAACTAATAAGTGTACCTATATATTGTGGAGATGGCCCAGGTTTCTACAAAATAAGATTATGGGGGATTAAGGAGATAGAAGACACAGTTTTGTGAATATGGTAATGGAAAATGTGTGATATTACCTATTTGAATAGATGTTCTATATGCACATAACCATCGTTGAGTTGTGTATGGCCTGTGACTGAATGTTGTGTGTGTGTTGTGGGTGCTGACGCCTGGACGCGAGAATCTGTATGGGGTGTTGGTGTGATATTTTCCCTATATTATGTGATTTGTGTAATTTCATCAGGAATCTCTATATTTACTTGTGTAATAACCTGCGAGTTTATGGAGTTGGGTACCACCATTGTTCATGTCTGTAATTATTGTTTATTTGTATATATATGACTGTTTAACTCGGGATTAATTTATTTTGGCGCGTGGCCCTTTCCTTTCAGTGACTGTTTTGTTTACATAGCGGAGAGCTCCGCTGGGCCAGTGTGGTGTGTGTGAGTAGACCTATAGCCATTTGTATGAGTGTGAATCGGGTGTAAATTATAATGTTGGGTGAATTTGTGTGCTTGCATTTTTTAAAAGGGGTGGGGGGTGGCGGATTTGAGATTATATATATATGACTCCTGTGACTCCAGTGTTCATAGTTCTTATTATAATAAAACGTCACCTCGACTCCTCTTTAATTCGGACACAACAGTTTGACTATAAATTAGATTAAAAAAAAAACTAAAAGTGCAAAGATATAAAAGATGCAAAATTTAAAAAGTTGCTAATTTATGAGGGAAAAAGTTGAAAATTTACGGGAAAAATGTTGCGAAATTATGAGGGAAAAAGTCACAAATTTGAGAAAAAAGTTGCAAACCTATGAGAAAAAAGTAGCAAATATACAGGTAAAAATTGCAGGTTCACAAGAAAAAAAAATTGTGAACGTATGAGGAAAAAATTGAAAATTTACAGAAAAAAAATCAGCAAATTTAAAAGTAAAAAGATGACAGTTTTCTAGGATTTTTATTTCTGCCATACTTTACAAAAGTAAAGAAATCCATGAGAGAAGTTTCATAAATGAGCGTAAAAACTATTATTTCTAATGTTGACTTGTCTTTTTTTTCTTTAAACTCACCTGTTTCACTTTCATTCTGAGGCTCACGTGTGTTTTTCAGCTCCATGATGAACTGTTTGAACAAAATGTGCTCAGCAAGTGCCCCTGAGGTTTCAACCCCACTCTAATGGTCTTTTCATCCAAAAATCTCTAGTTTGTTTCACTTTGCAAACTTTCATCAGCTCAAACGATCTGAAGAGAGCTTTTATTTATTTATGCCCGACTGACTCTAAAAAGAGTTAAAATGTGAAGTGTTAAACATTCCCAGTGAGTCAGTAAATGATTAGACAGTTTGAAGATAAGATTAGATTTGATCTGATAATTTTCTTTTCTGCCTCCTTTAACATTGTGTGATAAGACTTTTTCCACATTTTTGTTTATTTTTTCTGAGTTATTCATGGAACGTGATGAAAAAAATTCAGGTTTATATGGGACATTTGTATGTATGAGTATGAGAACATGGTGCTGGTGATCTAAATAAAAATCTGGATCTAGAACTTTCAGATTGGAGGAAGAGCCACCACGAAAAGTCCACCACGGAAAAACATACAAGTTGGAGTCACAGATTAAAGCTCCAGTAGGCAGAAATCTAGGAAACTACAGAAAATGCCTGAAATTTAAAAAAGAAAACTGTATCTCTCCCTCCCTCCCTCTCCATGTTCTAAACTGCTCTCCATCCTTTGAGCAAGTCTATAGTCCCGTTTCCACTGCAGGAACTATGGGTGAAACACAGTGGACAGGAATTTTAGTAAGGTCCAATCCTGTATCTGGTACTCTACCTGTCTTGTCTCGACTGTAGGAACCATTGTTTGGGACGTAGCATGCCAACACAGATGAGCTGCACTGTTTAATATCCAATAAAATGATACAGAAATGATCATGTGCAAAATGAATCCAGAGTCATGTGCATGAGACGAACTTGCTGCCATTGTTGTTTAATGACTGCAGAAAGGAACGGATCAATTACAGTGGGGCAAAAAAGTATTTAGTCAGCCACCAATTGTGCAAGTTCTCCCACTTAAAAGATGAGAGGTCTCCAATTTTCATTATAGGTATACCTCAACTATGAGAGACAAAATGAGGAAAAAAAAGTCCAGAAAATCACATTGAAGGATTTTTAATGAATTAATTGGTAAATTCCTTGGTAAAATAAATATTTGGTCAATAACAAAAGTTCATCTCAATACTTTGTATATACCCTCTGTTGGCAATGACAGAGGTCAAACGCTTTCTGTAAGTCTTCACAAGGTTTTCACACACTGTTGCTGGTATTTTGGCCCATTCCTCCATGCAGATCTCCTCTAGAGCAGTGATGTTTTGGGGCTGTCACTGGGCAACACGGACTTTCAACTCCCTCCAAAGATTTTCTATGGGGTTGAGATCTGGAGACTGGCTAGGCCACTCCAGGACCTTGAAATGCTTCTTACGAAGCCACTCCTTCATTGCCCGGGTGGTGTGTTTGGGATCATTGTCATGCTGAAAGACCCAGCCACGTTTCATCTTCAATGCCCTTGCTGATGGAAGGAGGTTTTCACTCAAAATCTCACAATACATGGCCCCATTCATTATTTCCTTTACACGGATCAGTCATCCTGGTCCCTTTGCAGAAAAACAGCCCCAAAGCATGATGTTTCCACCCCCATGCTTCACAGTAGGTACGGTGTTCTTTCTCCTCCAAACACGACAAGTTGAGTTTTTACAATAAAGTTCTATTTTGGTTTCATCTGACCATATGACATTCTCCCAATCCTCTTCTGGATCATCCAAATGCTCTCTAGCAAACTTCAGATGGGCCTGGACATGTACTGGCTTAAGCAGGGGGACGCGTCTGGCACTGCAGGATTTGAGTCCCTGGCGGCGTAGTGTGTTACTGATGGTAGCCTTTGTTACTTTGGTCCCAGCTCTCTGCAGGTCATTCACTAGGTCCCCCCGTGTGGTTCTGGGATTTTTGCTCACCGTTCTCGTGATCATTTTGACCCCACGGGGTGAGATCTTGCGTGGAGCCCCAGATCGAGGGAGATTATCAGTGGTCTTGTATGTCTTCCATTTTCTAATAATTGCTCCCACAGTTGATTTCTTCACACCAAGCTGCTTACCTATTGCAGATTCAGTCTTCCCAGCCTGGTGCAGGTCTACAATTTTGTTTCTGGTGTCCTTTGACAGCTCTTTGGTCTTGGCCATAGTGGAGTTTGGAGTCTGACTGTTTGAGGTTGTGGACAGGTGTCTTTTATATTGATAACGAGTTCAAACAGGCGCCATTAATACAGGTAACGAGTGGAGGACAGAGGGGCCTCTTAAAGAAGAAGTTACAGGTCTGTGAGAGCCAGAAATCTTGCTTGTTTGTAGGTGGCCAAATACTTATTTTACCAAGGAATTTACCAATTAATTCATTAAAAATCCTTCAATGTGATTTTCTGGATTTTTTTTTTCTCATTTTGTCTGTCATAGTTGAGGTATACCTATGATGAAAATTGGAGACCTCTCTCATCTTTTAAGTGGAGAACTTGCAAAATTGGTGGCTGACTAAATACTTTTTTTCCCCACTATACAGTATATAGTTCTTATGTTTGAGCATGATGCCAGAGGCACCAGTGGGGACTGGAGCTGGGAAATGCACCCGAATATATTCGATGTATCCATACATTTGGCCATCTGCGATACTATAAAATGCTTATATTGCGCATATCGAGTATAATTTGTCATGCTAATATGGGTCGGGACTCCCCTCCATGCAGTGAAATTTTATCGCAATACTTTTTCTATCTCGCCCAGCTCTAGTGGGGACTCCATATCCCAGCAGCTGGTGGTGTGGATCTACATCACTGTTATCAACAGCATGTGCCACCGGTCCTATGCCATACCTTTCCAATATAATTCTCACGCCCTCCCAATGCTCGCTCTGTGTGTCTGTACAACATGAATATACTGTATAGTCAATCTGACTGTTCTTCTCTGCAGTCACAGAGGCATTAGCTGTTAAATTTTCAAGGATTAGAGCTTCACTATGGTCTTTTTCTAGAAGCTTTTTGGTGCTTCTCGTTGGCTTCTGTTTTGTTTACCTCATGACGCTGAGTTATAGTCAGTCACTACCAAGAAAATCCCAAATCTCACCCAGCAGTTTTTCAGGGCCGCACTGAAGTACTTGGCCCAGAGCAGGAATTTTTTCCAGCCCCTGACCACCGTCTCTCACAGGGCGGTGAATGTGGTGATTTGGGGGTTTCGTCAGGTTCATCAGGGTTTGTAAAAGATTGCTAAACAGTTTTTCTTGTTGCCAAAAAGATTTGAACATGTCTGAATTTTTTGGGGTGAATGTTCAGGTTTAGGTTACTTTATTTGTACCCATAGGTAGATTTGTTTTGCAGTCTGGTGACATCCATATTTACAAGCCACAAATTACATTCAACATAGACACAAACACAGGCACATATGAAGCTGACTATAAACATGATAAAAATACTCAAGGCTCCATCAATCAGGGTATAAAAAGACAAAGAGATGGGAGAAAAACCAGAGGTAAGAGAGAAGGGTCATATTAAAAGTTAAAAACTAGTCAAAGAGGTTAAAAACTCAAAGGTCTAAAACCCAATAAAATATTTAGAACCCAAGTAACATCCTACAAAAATAAGTAAATATAAAATGGAGTTAATAAATAGGTACCTAAATTATGTGCAATATATTGTTACAGCTTGTTCAACTCTTTGACAGCAGCAGGAACAAAGCTGTTTTTGTAGCGCTGGGTTCTACTTTTTGGGACAGCAAACCTTCATCTTGAGGGAAGAAGCTGAAAGTTGCAGTGCAAAGGGTGGGAGTCATTTAAAATGGAGGTTTCTCTTTTTATCTGTTTTTTTCTCTTTTTAACTGTTTCTTTTCTCTAAAGCCCATCCAGGGACAAGAGTTGCAAACTAGCTTAATGCTATACACTCTCTGTGCAACACATCAGATTTTCTTTTTTGTCTATGTTTATTGCACTGTCCCTGACAAATAAACAAACAAAATTTAAAAAAAAATAGCAATCCTCTGTACCGGTCTGGTGTACAGGGATGTCAGGCTCAGCTGTGACTCACCAAGCAAACGACTGGACCATGTAACTACCTGATCCAAGGATTTCCTCTGTTTCAGTTTTATCTGACCAAACCATGACACTAAAGAAAAGGATAAAACAGATTCAATAAAAGCCCGATAAAACATTGTCATTATGCTTCGGTCAATTTGGAAGCATGCAAGTTTCCGTAAACAATGCAATTGTTGCTGACCCTTTTTGCACACCCTTTCACAGTTCTCTTGAAAGTTTAAATTACTATCAATAATCGTCCCAAGATATTTGTAGGATTGTACACATTCGATGGTCTGGCCTTTTGGTATGGTGACTTTGTGCCTGGGATTTTTCCTCCTAAAGTCAATAATCATGTCTTTAGTTTTTGTCGTATTCAGCTGCAGGTAGGAATCCTCACACCAGTGAACAAAATTATCAACTACTGGGCCGTGGCCACTCTCACCATCCTGGAGGAGACTGACAATAACTGAGTCATCAGCATACTTTATAATGCGTCTGTTGTCATGTCTGCTCCGACACATGTTTGTGTACAGGATGAAGAGTAGTGGTGACAACACACACCCCTGAGGAGAGCCAGTAGAAGAGCACTTTAGGTCAGACAATGTACCATTGACCCTTACTCTCTGCGTTCTGTTGGTTAGGAAATCCAGAATCCAACCCACCAGATTATTGCTCAAATCAAATTGTTGGAGGAGCCTTTCAACTAAGATATGAGGTTGGATTGTATTAAAGGCGGAGGAAAAGTCCACAAATAAAGGTCTGGCGTGTGTCCCATTAAAATCCAGATGTTTAAAAAGCATGTTAAACAGAGTGACAGTGGCATCCTCCACTCCTCTGTGAGGCCTATAGGCAAACTGCAGAGGATCCAATGCATGCTCAGTCTGCTTTAGGACCTCACATCTGACCAGTTTTTCAAAAATTTTCATTAAAACTGAAGTCAAAGCAACTGGTCTAAAGTCGTTTACCGTTTTAGGGTAGCTGGATTTTGGAACGGGAACAACCACGGCTTCTTTCCAGATCTTGGGCACATGTTGTGTCTGTAAGGACTTATTGAAAATGTAATGAAATATAGGACTCAGTTCAAGTGCACAGGACTTTACCAAGCGCCCACATATATTATCAGGGCCCTGACTTTTGTTCACTTTTACAGCGCAGAACTCCCTTTTAACATCCTGCACCTCAATATTAAAGTGCTGATTGTCTTTGAGTTTCTGTTTCAAATCTTGGGTTTCTGTGCTAAAATCAAAGGAGTCAAAACGACCATAAAAATAATTAAGAGCATTAGCCAGCTCTGTGTCTGAATTAAAACCATCTAAAAACACACGATTACTGCGCTCTGTGCTCTGAAGGCCTGCAATAGTTTTCATACTGGCCCAGGCTGAACCAAGTTTCTTTGTTGCCATCTTGCTTTCCAATTCTGATTTATAATTCTGTTTTGCTCTTAAAATTTCGGATTTCAGCTCTTTTGTGGCAACCTGTAGCTCAGAAACAGACCCCTGTTTAAAGGCAAGTGCTTTCCTCTGTAAGCAGGATTTAACTGATTTTGTAACCCATGGTTTGTTGTTGGGATATATTTTGACACGTTTACGTGGAACGATCTTATTTTTACAGAAAGCCATGTATGAGCATGTGACGTCCACCAAAGAGTCCAAATCATCCCCGCAGGCCAGTGTGAACATCTCCCAGTCAGTACAGTTAAAGCATTCCTGGAGGCTGTGCACTGAATCCTCTGTCCACACATGAATGTATTTTTCCACCAACAGTTGCAGTCGTTTCCAAAATAGTTGTAACATGTTGCTACAGTTCTTTTTGGTTTGCCAAGGACTGAACACAAAGAATGACTAGACTTTTTTCATTTTGTTGTTGTTTTCCTTCGAATACAGAATAGAATAGAATCTTTATTGTCACTGTACACAAAATACAATGAAACTCTGTTCAGCAGTCTCTTAGCAGCTTAAAATACAATCATTTTAATAATGAATAATAAATAGAATACTAAATAAATAGATAAAATACTGATGCACTCTACATATCTGTGACTGTGTACATACCTGCTAAAAGGATTATGAGTGCATAAGTCTGTCTACTGCTCTAGGAAAGAAGCTCTCTTTCATTCTGCTGGTCCAGGGTTTGATGACTCTGAGCCTACCTGAGGGAAGAGTGGAAAACAGGTAATGTCCTGGGTGTGTTGGGTAATTTTTGATGTTTTTAGCTCTTCTAAGGAGGTGTGTGGAGTAAATGTCCTCCATGCTTGGGAGCGGGGAGCCCACAATCCACTGGGCTGTCTTTATGACCCGTTGCAGCGCCTTCTTTTCTGCCTCTGTGCAGCTGGAGTACCAGACAGTGCAGCCATATGTCAGGATACTCTCTACTGTACAGCAATAGAAGTTCTTAAGCAGAGCTGGAGGAAGTTTGTTGCGCTTCAGGGTTCTGAGAAAAAAAGAGTTGTTGCTGAGCATTGTTGATGTTGTGAGTTGTGTTCACACTCCATCTTAGGTCTCTGGATATATACACACCCAAGAATTTGAAGTCAGCAACCTGCTCCACCTCCTCCCCTTCGATGCTCAAACCTGCATGCTGTGCTTTTGATTTCCTGAAGTCTATAATTATTTCTTTAGTCTTCTTCGTGTTTAAGCACAGGTTATTGTCTCTGCACCATGCCAACAATGTCTGAATCTCATCCCTATAGGCTGATTCATCATTGTTTGTCACCAAACCCACTATGGTCATATCATTCGCAAACTTAATTATTGCATTAGAACTGTGGGTGGGGGCGCATTAATGAGTATACAGGGAGTACAAGATTGGACTGAGAACACTGCCCTGGGGTACACCAGTACTGAGAGTGACAGTGGAGGAGGTAAGACTACTCAGCTTAACATGCTGGGTTGGTTTGTGAGAAAATCTTTAATCCATTGACAAAGGGATGTTCCAAGCTGTAGTGATTGCAGTTTGCTGACCAGTCTGTTGGGGCTGATGGAACTGAAGGCAGAGCTGAAGTCAATAAACAGCATCCAAACATAGGTGTTTGGATTTTCGAGATGGGCAAGAGCTGTGTGTAGTGCTATTGACATAGCATCATCTGTTGATCCGTTTGGCCTGTAAGCAAATTGATGTTGATCCAGGTCCAAGGGAATGCAAGATTTGATGTATTGCAGCACCAGTCTTTCCATGCATTTCATGATTACTGGTGTGAGAGCAATGGGCCGATAATCATTTAAACCTGTGACAGCTGAAGTTTTGGGCACAGGAATAATGGTGGCAGTTTTGAGGCAAGTGGGAACTGTGGCTTGTTGAAGTGATCAGTTAAAAATAGCTGTAAATACTGTGGCTAGCTGATTAGCACGTTTTTAGTACCCGACCTGTAACTCCATCTGGTCCTGGTGCCTTCCTGGTGTCGATGTTATGCAGGACCCGCTGGACTTGATATGACTGAAAAATGAGTGGCTTCTCACTCTCAGATGCTGTCATAGTCATATCTGATTCTTGCCTATGATTCTCCTCAAATGGAGCAAAAAATGCCTTAAGATCATTTAAGAGGGAGATGGGCTGCACGGTGGCGCAGTGGTTAGCACTGCGGCAGCACAGTTTACCCTTGGCCGGGGGATTGTGGGGATCGTGGGATCGTGGGTTCGATCCCAGCCCCCGACCAACAGTGTTCTGTGTGGAGTTTGCATGTTCTCCCCGTGTTGCGTGGGTTTACTCCGGGATTTCTCCGGTTTCCTCCCACATGGCAAAAACATGCATGTTAGGTTAATTGGCTGTTCTAAATTGTCCCTAGATATTTGTTTCCTATAGGCACTTAGAATAGAGGGTTAGTATTAATGAAAGCGCTTTGAGTGGTCTTTGTGACTAGAAAAGCGCTATATAAGTGCAGGTTAGTTAGTTAGATGTTGATGGGAGTACTGTAGTTTTGCCTGTAATCAGTAATAGTCTTGATACCTTGCCACATAGCTCGTGGGTTATTTTCTCTGAAATCATCCTCAATGAGCCATTTATATTTCATTTTTGCTGCTTTGATGCCCCTCTTAAGGTCTGCTCTTGCGTCCTTGTAGGTCTCCTTGGCCCCCAATCTGAATGCTGCATCTCTGGCCTTAAGCAGCTTTCTCACGTTGTTGTTGAACCATGGTTTTTGGTTGGGGTATGTTTTAAGCCGTTTTCTGTGGTTACGTTATCTGTACAAAATTTGATATAAGATAGTATTGTAGTGGTGTAATATTCAATATCTGGATATTCAAAAATCTCCCAGTCTGTGTCCTCAAAGCAGTCCTGTTCAGTCCAGCACCGCACAGTCCTGTATTGTGGTTTTACTCTGCAAATGAGGGGGTTATAGGCTGGTGTTAAAAACAGAGATAGGTGGTCAGAGTGTCCTAAGTGGGGAGATGAATGAGTTTTATATGCTCCAGGAATGTTCGTGTACACCTGGTCCAAAATTTTATTTTCCTTTGTTTTAATGTCCACATTTTTGTGAAATCATGGGTAAAACAGTCTTGAGGTTCCAGCTGTTAAAATCTCCTGCCACAACAAAAACACTCTCTGGTAGCCTGTTAAGTTATTTGCAGATGGCATCATGCAGTTTGCTCATGGCTGTCTTAGCATTAGCCCGAGGATGGACATACACTGCTACGATGAACATTACAGAAAACTCCCTTGGCAGATAAAAAGGCCTGCACTTAAGCATCAGAAACTCCAAGTCCGGACAGCAATGCCTTTCAATAGCCATTGCATCTGTGCACCAGTTGTTATTTATATATACACACGCTCCCCCTCCTCTCGTCTTACCACAGTCTGCTGTGCGGTCTGCCCGGTAGATGGTGTGGCCTGCTAGCTCCACAGCTAGGTCGGGGATGTTTTCATGTAGCCAGGTCTCTGTTATCACCATAATGCAGCTGTTCATGCAGTTGTTCATAATCCGTAATTTAATGTCATCCACCTTATTGATGAGAGAGCAGGCGTTTGAGAGGAAAATGCTAGGGACAGCCGGTTTATATGGAGACGCCCTCAGCCTTGCATGGATCCTGTATATATCCTGTATAGATCACAATATACAATGTAATATATATTACATTGTATATTGTGATCTGGGAGAGAGAACAAGAGAGAAGAGGGAGAGGAATCATCATTTTATTCACCAAAAAGTGACAAACAAATATGGATAGAGGAAAAAACCCTGAACAGACTCCAAGCCTAAACCTCTGCGAAAAAAAAAAAAAAAAAAATCACTCTCTGCTGAGACAGGCCTGTGTCCAGATCACTGACATTACAAAATGCTACAAGATGATAACTGGTACATTTTCAAACTTAAGCAATTCTTCTGTCTACTGAAGATTTAACCTAACAAGCATGTCTTTGGCCTGTGAGAGGAAACCTGAGCACCCTAGAGTAACCCAGCTCAAAAGCACAGTGAGAAGGTGTGAAATCCACGCAAATGGCTGTTGGGTTTAAACGTAGAACCTTTGTGCTGTGAGGTGACTATATTAACTAACCACATTAATCTGTTGAATTCCTGTTACTGTGAAGATGATGACATCCAGTCTGAATCACATCAAGTGAATTCAAAAGTCAAGTGCAATTAGATGGTAAACTGTCAATAATACACTTCAATAGCAGAAGTCTTAACAAAAACTTCTCACAGATTCAGGACTATTTAAAACAGCTAAACAGAAAATTCACAGCTATAGCAGTCTCTGAAACCTGGCTTAATGCAGACCAGGCTCCCCTGATGGCAATAGAGGGATCTCAGATGTTTAACATTAACAGATCTCAAAAAAAGGGTGGTGGTGTTGCACTGTATATTGATGACCTATATAGATGTAAGCTTGTAAATGAAATGTCCTTAGCACTACCAGGGATTCTGGAATGTGTTACTGTTGAGATTGACCTAGACAAAACAAAAAATCTAATCATAAGCTGCATATACAGAACGCCGGGAACTTGCATTGAGACATTCAGAGATAAATTAGTCGAGCTGTACAATAATATTACTAGTAAGAAAATGGTAGCAATTTGTGGAGATTTCAATATTGACCTACTTAATCCACATCAACAAAATGTAGTTACAGAGTTCACGAACTCTATGTACAGCATGAGTCTATATCCCACAATAACACATCCCAGTAGAATCACAGCTCACTCTGCTACACTTATTGACAACCTGTTTGTCAATGTTCTCGACAAGAAAATAGAAAGTGGATTATTGATAAATGATATAAGCGACCACTTGCCAATCTTTGCACTTATCCATGGCCACACGGGGCCCAACCCAGAAAAAATCTCAAAATCGTTCAGACACAAATCACCAAACGCAATCAGTTCTTTTAAAGAGGACTTGCTGAAGCAAGACTGGACAGAAGTCTATGTATCAGATGTAAATGAAGCCTATGACACATTTACAAACATTGTAACCACTCTTTATGAAAAAAACTGCCCATTAGTTAAAAAAAAGCTTAAACACAAATTTACTGACAAACCATGGCTAACCAAAGGACTACAAAAGGCGTGTAAAAAGAAAAATTTATTATATAAAGCTTTCATAAAGAAAAGGACAAAAGAAGCAGAGCAGCGGTATAAAACATACAAAAATAAGTTAACATATATAATAAGATGTAGTAAAAGAGACTATTACAGTAAAGAACTGGAAAAAAACAAAGACAATATTAAAAATACATGGACAATAATCAACAGTATCCTTGGAAATAAAAGCAGAAATACCAGCTACCCAACTAACACTCCAAAAAATAATAAATTCCGAATGTGAATATAGCTTCACCTGCAGATGAATTTAATAATTTTTTTGTTAACATTGGACCTAAACTGGCCCGAGAAATACCCACTACGGTGCCAACAGGTGATTCAATATGCAATAACACTGCTGTAAAAGACACTATCTTCATAAAGAACACAGACGAAAGAGAGGTCATTGAAATTGTTAAATCGTTCAAAAGTAAAACATCTACTGACTGCGATGGTATTGATATGCTACTAGTCAAAACTGTTATCGAATGCATAGTGAAACCACTGACGTATATCTGTAACCTGTCTCTCCAATCAGGTATATTTCCCAATGCAATGAAAATAGCTAAAGTAATTCCGATTTACAAGACAGGCGACAGAGGGGAACTCTCCAACTACAGACCAATTTCACTATTACCGCAATTTTCCAAGATACTTGAAAAAATATTCTATGAGAGAATTGACAACTTCATACTGAAGAATGATTTATTGTGTGAGCAGCAATATGGGTTCAGACACAAAAGGACAACAGCATATGCCTTAATGGAATTTACAGAAAAAATATCAACAGCCATTGAAAATAAAGAGTATTCAGTTGGAGTATTCCTGGATCTTAAAAAAGCATTTGATACAGTAGATCACAATCTATTATTAAAGAAACTACAAAATTGTGGTATCAGAGGGGTAGCACTGTCCTGGTTAAGAAGTTACTTAAAGAATAGATATCAGTTTGTATGTGTTAACAACAAAAACTCAGAGCTACTGAAGGTCACCTGTGGAGTCCCACAGGGTTCAGTTTTGGGACCATTATTATTCAATATGTATATAAATGATATATGTAAAGTTTCAGAAAAAATGGACTTAATATTGTTTGCTGATGACACTAACCTGCTATGCAGTGGAAACAACTTGGAACAACTTCTGGATACACTCGGAAAGGAATTAGGAAAGCTGAAACTGTGGTTTGATTCAAACAAATTAACGCTCAATTTAAGCAAGACAAAATTTATAGTCTTTAACAACCATCACAACTACCCAGTACCCAAACTCAGTGTAAATGGTGTAGAGATTGAAAGGGTATCCGAAACTAAATTCCTTGGAGTAATAATTGATAACAAACTGTGTTGGAAGCCACATATTAATTATATAAAAGGTAAAGTATCCAAATCAATTGCAATATTACACAGAGTGAAAAATTTGCTGAATCAACCCACACTATACACCTTGTATCATTCATTAATACTCCCATACATGACATATTGTAATGAAGTATGGGGAAATACATATAAAACAAACATATATCCACTCTTTATGCTTCAAAAGAGAGCTATTAGAATAATCAACAAAGCAGCTTACAGGGAACCAACAAACCCACTTTTTCTTAAACAAAAAACTCTCAAGTTGAAAGATCTGATCGACTTTAAAACCGCAATAATAATGTTCAAAGTGAAGAATCTATCACTGCCCGCAAATATCCAAAAGTTGTTCCAAACAAGGGAGAAACGATATCACTTCAGAGGAACATGTATATTTCAAAAGCCTACAGTGAGAACAACTACCAAGCAACACTGTATTTCAGTGCAAGGTGTCAGATTATGGAACGATTTTGGACCTGAATTAAAATCATGTACAAAGCTTGGACAATTTAAACAAAAACTAAAGGAAGAAATACTCCAAACATATTTACAAGACGACATGTAAACTCACATAAGGATTGACATTTCCAGCCTGTGTTGTGTTATAGCTTAGTTTTTCTTTTTTCTCTGTGACACTATGTCTTAGATTTGTTTTTGAATAGTAACCGCTTAACTTAGACTAGCTCAGTTTTCTTTTTCTCTCAGTCATATTTTGTCTTAGCCTTGTTTTAAATTGTAATCGCTCTTGTCTTGTTTTCTCTTTTTTCTCCTTTGAATTCTTGGATGGAATATGGGTGGGCAATATAAGCTGCGGCTTCAGCCATCACCCATTTCGGATAACTCACGTGGAATTGTATAGTAGAAGGAGTCTTTGTCTAATTTGACCTTGTTGTTATATTATACAGTTTCTTTTAACCTGTAATGTACTATCCGAAATAAATTCATTCATTCATTCATTCATTCATTCATTCACATCTTTTCCATCACTGAGTTGCCATGTGAAGGTTTATTCACCCTTCCAGCTCAGAGGTCTGTCTTCGTAGGATAATGGTTACCACTCAGTAACTTTGTACTGATCTTAAATAAAACGGGATACAGTCTGGTACCAGATCGGATCTCTGGAAGGGTCTGGGGGTGGGGGTGGGGGTGGGGGTGGGTTCCTTTAATTTGTCATCCATCTGATACAGAGGAAATTAAAGTAGATGTGTTGTTGTTCGACTGAATTTGAACTACT
Organism: Pholidichthys leucotaenia; assembly: GCA_020510985.1. NCBI lineage: Eukaryota > Metazoa > Chordata > Actinopteri > Cichliformes > Pholidichthyidae > Pholidichthys > Pholidichthys leucotaenia. The sequence continues at coordinate 298,370,172 of CM035840.1, forward strand.
TTCTCTAATTATGTGTCATTACTGGGGAGATTATCTGCTTGTGCTGTGATCTCTGCAGTTAAAAGCCCCTTTGGTTGTTTTTTTTTAAGCTTTCATCTGTAGCTGGAACATTAACTGTTTGGGCATTGGCAAATATATAAATCTATTAAATACACGAATTAAAAACCAGCCAATGTGACAAACACTGAAAATGATAAACAAGGAGTGGTGTTCAGACTTGGAGCTTTTAGTTAAATCAGTTTAAACATAAATTAAATTGTTAATTTTGATGTCAGTTTCTCCATAAGTACTCCTTTTTACTTAAATAAATTGTTAGTTATTAAGTATATATTTTGGTATTGTCCTTAGTCTTTTATCATTTTCTAAATCTGTACAACTAATTCTACATATTTTATTTTCTATCTGAATTTCAGCTCAACGGATGAGGATAAGAAACTGTATTTATAATTTCAAAGCACTTAACTAGTAATTACATGAACCGTCTATCCCATGGGCTTAACAGAGACTGATAACAGATGAGAAATAACTATTGTGGAAGGTAAACAAGAGTGAACCCAATCTAGATCCCTGTAGAACACCTGTAGATCAGCAGAGAACAACTATGGTGGTTATGCTCTTAGCAGTAATTTTAATGTTGGGTTGTTAGTTTACAGAGTGGGCTTGTGGGGATGCAGAAGCATGTAATACTTTATTTGACGCTTGTGTTGTACACAATACAGTGAAATAGTCAGAGACGTTAGCATTCACTTCTAAACAGGAATGGGTTAAAGGGAGGCTCATCAGACATCATTAAAGTTTTGTTTTTTTTCCCCCTCTTCTTCCTGCTCTCTGTTCCCCTTGTTAGGAGGATGGATGAAAGCAGCCCAGCAGGAAATCCCAGCGCTACCTCATCCCATTCACTTCCTGCCCACACCGCAGAGGGGACGCTGCAGCCGACCGTCAGGATCTCAGAGTCTCAGGAGGAAGGTCAGCAGAGCAGGGCGTCCAGCTCAGAGAAGGACCAAAGTCCAAAAGAGAGCCAGCAGACTGCAGAGAAGGACCAGATTCCAGCAGAGAGCCAGCAGCGTGAACAGGAACCAGACCAGCCAGATCCCACCAGACACCCAAACCATCAACATTCTCCAACGGAGAAAAAGAATCAATTAGATTCATCAGATCTGATATCTTCAAATGATGAGCAAAAACCAGAACAGTCAGAACCTGTAAATTTTTCCTCAGCTAAACTGAATCAATCTGAGGTGGATTTTGAAAACCTGGCAGATTCTACTGTGACGGAAGTCACATTAAATGATCTGCATGATCTACTAGAACCAAATCCCAGTTGTACAGGAACCTGTGAACCAAGATGTGAACGAGAATTAGATCCTTCCCAGGACAACCAGAACCAGAAAGATTCCAGTTCTACAGAGAAAACAAAAAAGGAGCCCCTGATTCCTCACTCAGAGGATTTAACCGTTTCTAGTTTAACTCTAGATGAACAAAACCAGAAGAAGCAGAAGAAGGTCCAACTCCATGTCTCCACATCCAAAGACCAGGACAATTTAAGAAGCGGACTGACCTCCACAGACTCTCTTCCTGAGAAACTCACTTTGATCAAACCAGATAAAAAGCAGGACCACCAGGACTCTGCATCTCTGGACCTACTGGATGGTGGTCCTCCTCCTGCTAACCTGAACCTCCACCAAGGTTCTCCTCTTCAACCAAACTCCCAAAAGGCTCCTACTGACTCGGGCTACCAGCAAGCTCCTCCTCCTTGTTTAAACTCAAAGCGGGCTCCTCCTCCTCCTCCTCCTCCTCCTCCTCCTCCTCACCTGAACTCTAAAAGATTTCCTCCTCCTACTGGGGATCCTCCAAACCACTCGTCTCCTCAGCCTGAAGCATCAACCCTGGCTCCACCAACTCCTCCCCCCACCATTGAGGCGTTCTGCAATCAGGTGCAGCCACACCCTGGTGCTCAGTCTTCTTCAGGGGAGCCCAAACTGTGTGGCTTCCTACATAAGCAGGGCGGGCCTCTGAGGACCTGGAAACAGCGGTGGTTCAGCTATGAGGAGAAGAAGAACCAGCTGCTCTACTACAGGACACCCCAGGATGTGATGCCGCTCGGCCGGGTGGAGCTTAACGGCGCCATCTTCACATACCCACTGACTCTTGAGAAGGGCACCTTCCACATCAAGACACGCAAACGGATATTCATCCTGAAGGTACATGAAAAAAAGTGAGGAAAATGTTTGCAAATTTACAAAAAAAAAGTCCAAAATTGTTGCAAATTAATGCAAAAGAGTTGCAAATATACATGAAAAAAGTTGCAAATTAGCAAGGGAAGAAGTTACAAATTTACATGAGAAAGTTGCAAAATAACAAAAATGTTGCAAATTTACAAGAAAAAAGTTCCAAATTAACGAGAACAAAAGTTGCAAATTTACACCAAAGAAGCTGCAAATTTACAAGAGTAAAAGTTGCAAATTTACTTGAAAAAAGTTGCAACGAGAATAAAAGTTGCAAAATTACAAGAAAATTTTTTTTTCAAATTAATGAGAAAAAGGTGTAAATTTATGTGAAAAAGTTGCAGATTTGAGAATAAATTCCAAATGAAAAAGTTGCAGTTAACAAGAAAAAAGTTGCCAATTAATGAGAATAAAAGTTGCAAATTAACGATAAAAAGTTGCAAATTATGACAATAAAAGTTGCAAATTAACAAGAATAAAAGTTGCAAATTTACAAGAAAAAAGCTGCAAATTTATAAGAATGAAAGTTGTGAATTTACTTGAAAAAAAGGTGTAAATTTAAACAAAAAAGTTGCAGATTTGAGAATAAATTCCAAATTAACAAGAAAAAAGTTGCCAATTAACAAGAATAAGTTGCAAATTTACAAAAAAAGTTGCAAATTTACAAGAAAAAAGCTGCAAATTAATGAGACAAAGGTGCAAGTTTACATGTAAAAAGGTACAAATTAATGAGAAAAAAGTTGCACATTTATAGAAAGTTGCTTGTTGTTTTGAGAAACAAACCGCAAATCCATAAGTAAAGTTGCAAATTTATGAGAAAAAAAAATGGCAAATGTATAAGAAAAGGTGCAACCCTCCCCCCCCAAATATTTGTTTTGCATGTGCCCTTAACATTGGTGTTTAAAGATGCACTCCAGCTGCTCTAAAACCACCTCAGAAGCAAATATGCATTGCCCAAAATAGTATATTGTGGCTTTTTACCAACAAACACACTTTCATTGCCTTAGAATTGCTTGGAAAGAGATTTTCAATCGAATCTATCAATATTCTAATTAGTGGCCTACAGGGCTTGCACATGATTGGTCACCGCAACTCCTGGTGAGTGGGCTGCTAGTCTGTTCACGACACTTCTGGACATTAAAGTTTTGCCTAAAAGCCTAAAAAAAATTTTGCCTAAAAATTTGCCTTAAAGTTTTTGAAGATATTTCAAAAGTAAAAAGCGAAACATCTTTCTTAAAGTGATCTTGCCGAGTGTGGCAAGCCAGTGACAGTTCTGCTTACCAAAACTGGCCCACTGGGCGGCTCACATTCCGCAGCTCAGCACCCCATCTGCCAGCAAAGTGAGCTGAGAGCAGCAGTCTCGCTGAGCGACATTCAAGCCGGGTCCCCCCTCCCCTCCTCCCTCACTGCTTCGCTAATCACTTTGCAAAACGGATGCTTTCAGCCTCCTCAATCCTGCTGCTCCTCGGCTCCTCCCTCTTCTCCCGAGGTAGCCAAGAGTATCCATCTGATTGGTTAATGTTATAACCAACCAGGCTAACCTAGGATTTACACTGACTCCGGATGCAGTACATTATGGCTGCAATCCAGTCTCCGCAGCATATACGTAGTTCCCATTCTTGTCAATGTTCTATTCCCCACCTGGTCCGGACCACTACAGAACGAATCTGGCTCATCAGATTTGGATTGCTAATGAAACGCAAGGAGTCTGTTTTTGAGGGATGCCAGATACAGTCTGCAAGGAAATGCTGCTGTATCTCATGGTATTCAATAGCATTTGATCATTAAAAACGATTTAAAGATCGTCCGTTATTTTCTGTGGTCTACTCCTCCACTGTGTCAGAGAAGATTAAAAACTTGACAAGGCTATAACTTGAAAGTTACAAGAGATAATGGCTTACTGTCAATTAGAAAGATGTCTACATTGTAGAATATGATCCAAACTTTCAGATAGGAATAAATTTACGCATCTAATTTGCATAATTCGCGGCAGCTATATAAATTACATGACTCAGTCAAAAGTGGACTTTGGACACATTTACATAAAGAATGGTCCGTTTTTTTTGACGCCAATTTGTCTACAGGGGTATGCTTTTATCTAATCTTCAAAGTATATGTACCAGAAAATCAATAAAATGTCAAAAAAACATATATCTCTCTTACCTGTTGCCGGGTGGGGGGGCTCGCTTGTCCACGTGACCGGTCCGTTTTCGTCCATCGTGACCGATGTTTCGCGTTTACTTAGTAATTTACACCCACTTACACATCTACAAACCCTTATTATTGTCCCACATGAATTTCGTTTGTATTATGCGGCTATTTTTTCTGTTTGGTGCATTTTTCCTGTGGGAATCCAGCCGCTCATGGGCGCCGCCATCTTGGTAATGGGAGCTCAGTTTTTCGCCCATTGTGGCCGATGTTTCGCGTTTACCTAGTAATTTACACCCGCTTACACATCTACAAACTCTTATGATTATCCCACGTGAATTTCGTTTGTATTACCCTGTGGAGGAAAAATAAGTTAAGGCGAGATGCGACGAGCTGGAAGGTTGCAGAGTTTTATTTTCCTCCATCATAATGAGACACACTTGTAGCGCGCTGCGCTACTGTGCTGTACAGTGCTGTGCTGCGTTGTGTTGCCCTGTGTGTGCTGTGTGCTGCTGTTTTATATGTTATACAAACAGAGAGAATGCATGGCACATTAGCATATTGATATACAGTACATATCAGTTAATACATATAATTAGCCTGGTCAACTGGCGCCTGGACGTCCTCTCCTTAATCCGGGGATGTACAAACAATAGTCCATTGTTCTGGTTGTCCCCCCAGGGGTTCTCTGTCCGTATGCAGTCCCTGCTGAGCGTGAATAGTATCAGTCTGCATTGTGCTGGGTCGCCACACGGCTCACCCCCAGAACGCTCAGAAGGGGCTGTGGCCCCCCCGTCATTTGGGCTCCAGCTCCGGTAGAACTGTCCTGCTGTAAAGAAGTGCTGGAGGGCACGTCAGTCCGTGGGGGGTGGGTGGGTGGAAAAGACAGTGTGTTCCACTCCGAGTTCCAGCACGTTGAACGGCCGTGGATCGTGGGCGCCCGGGCCAGTGTGCGTCGTGCGTAATGGAACCAGACGGCGATTGGCCGGCTTTAGGGAGTGAGGTGCAGGAAGAGCGCTGTGGAGGAGGAGGGGGAGGGGGTGGGAGTAAGTGAATGCCGGCCCGGGACATCAAAGGTGTCTGAGCCACGCAAGAATTGCGTGTGGATCCGCAATGGTGAGGGACTTTCCCGTTAAACTTGGCGGTGATCCACAGCGACTGTGGAAAAAAAAAAAAAATTAAGTCTCTGACTTCTCTCACGGCTCGATCCAGCAAGGATGTGGGGAAGGCGAGCGGCCAAATTCCCTGAGGATGCATAGCGGCTGTGAAACAACTACAGCTGTGCGAGGGACCTGGCAGTTTGGCTTTTAGGTGCGGAAGCAGCCCTAAAGCCATCGGGGACAGCAATCAGCTAAATTCCCCTTGTGCGCCGTGGCTGAGAAACCCATACAAAGTCCTGTGTGCGGGCTGCACATCTGCTTCAGGTGCATGAGCAGCCCTGAAGGTTCCGAGGGTGGCGATCGGCCGTTTTTCTCGGGCATGTGCAGCGGTGGAGGACGATGTATCAGTCTGTGGAGCCGGTTCGTCTCTGTGCGTGACCACATAACTGGCAGTTGCGCTGTCCTCGTAATCCTGCGGTGTGCGTGCAAGGCTTCTGTGCGTGGGAGGTCCGCTGTCGTGTGAGTCAGGGTCGGGGAGCTTGGTGGAAATCAACGCAGTCAGCGTCAATGATTTCCCCGTTCAGGCTGCTTCTTTCGTTTTGCTCGTGTCGCGGTTCATGGTGCGTGTCGGTCCAAGCGCTGCCCGCTCCGGTGAGGATGAAGAGGTTGCAGGCGTTCTCTGGTCCTGTACTGTCCACAGCGCGGTGAGAGGGAGCAGACGGTCATTCTCTCTCGTCAGGTCACCAGTGTGGAGGGATAACATCAGGCAAGGGGCGCAACATGACATGTGCTGGGGCTTCCCGTCCGGGTGATCTCCAGGGTGTTCACCTCGTGTTCCATTCTTCGTCAAGGGTCACCAGTGTGGAGGAAAAATAAGTTCAGGCGAGATGCGGCGAGCTGGAAGGTTGCAGAGTTTTATTTTCCTCCATCATAATGAGACGCACTTGTAGCGCGCTGCGCTACTGTGCTGTACAGTGCTGTGCTGTGCTGTGTTGCCCTGTGTGTGCTGTGTGCTGCTGTTTTATATGTTATACAGACAGAGAGAATGCATGGCACATTAGCATATTGATATACATATCAGTTAATACATATAATTAGCCTGGTCAACTGGCGCCCGGAGGTCCTCTCCTTAATCCGGGCATGTATAAACAATAGTCCATTATTTTGGTTGTCCCCCCAGGGGTTCTCTGTCCATATGCAGTCCCTGCTGAGCGTGAATAGTATCAGTCTGCATTGTGCTGGGTCACCACAACACCACTATTTTTCCCGTTTCATGCAGTTTCAGTCATCATTGCTGCCGCGATGACCAAACATGGCGGCATCCACATTGGTGTGTGAGCTCAAAGCGGAAAAAGCAAGACTAATAATGAGGATTTCTTCTTCTTTGCTATATTCCATGTCAGCCATGATTCCTTTGGTGCGTGTCTGCCACCTTCTAATTTGTCAGATCAATACAGATTAGTACAAATTCTCAGTATAGCCGGGGGACGTCAATAAGTTGACACGTGCAGTTGCTGTGCTGTGCCACTGGGGGCGCGTGACCCGTCCATAAAATGTGGACAGTTAAAGGGTTAACATACAAACACTTCATAGAATTAAAATTAATGGGCTACTTATGTCTTATTTAGAGGACAAAAATCCAGGTTGAGAGCCGCTACATCACACTTCCTTGTTGTTATCACGTGATTGCAATCGGTTCATCTGGGTCACTCTTGGTTGAAGATCTCACATTATTTTGTATAATTCTCACGCAATCTTGTATTTCAAACTCTGTTCCTATCCATGCTGCTTCAAAATGAGCAAAACACAAACAGAGCTGGTAGGGACGGACGCAAGGGGCCATCTGCACTGCATCCGGAGTCAGTGTAAATCCTGGGTAAGCAGGAATACTTGTGTAGCTAGAAACGGTCTCTCCAAACTCACCTGTTGGAAGGGGGCGTTACAAAAGTGGAAATTCACAGTAGAAAAACACAGACTTGTGTCTGTGGTGAGATTTTACTCTTGAAATCTCTTGTAAGTCACAAAAAAATATGTTATAGACATGTTAACAACAGAAAAAAACATGATTTTTGCCGGCGTGTCACTTTAAATGCATTTTATTCAGCTATGTCAACATAGCTAGCCTTCAGAATTTGGCGGTAAAAGCAGCTGATATCAACTTTCTTCGTTAACTCTGCTTTTCTGCTTCCAACTTTGACCATGCTGTGGATAGTGAATGACGTGGTCACCTGAAACTCCTGGTTTCCTTTGCTCAAATAACGGACAAGCGCCCAACTATATTAACAAGCGGTTGGATTTAACACATCTGGTTTGCAGTCCGAGTTAAACTTTAATCACATGGTTTTTTTTTTGCAGGCTTCCACTCAGGAGCTGATGCTTTACTGGCTGCAGCAGCTGCAGGTGAAACGCTGGCAGCACCGGCAGTCCATCACCTGTTCAGACCCAACAAACACCACCGACAGCAACAGTGCAACAGGTGAGACGGCTGGGGGCAAACCGGAAATTTATGAAGAAGTCACAACGTACGGGAACAAAAACACGCGGAGAGCCTCAAACTTACATGAAAGAAGCTGTGAATGTGTGTGGGGGGGGGGGGAGGGCATCTGTTTTGTTTGGACAAATATTGGGTCTGTAGACGGTGCAGGAGTCCAGCCTACTGACTATAGTTTGAAACTCGCCCAGGTGTCGTCTCACTGTGTTGCTTTTGTTTTTTCACCTTGAGGAAGTGTGTGCGTCTGCCGTGATTTCTGCGTCCTCCTCCTCCTCCTTCCGTTACTCATTGTTGGGAAATCCCTCCTCCTCCTGGCGAGGGAGCGGCTCTGTCTGACTCACCCTTCTCTGAAAGTGTGAAAATGAATCAGAGCTTCCACACAGCCAGTCAGGCTAACGAGGCTTTTATATTTTAATGGAAGACTCTTATTCTGTATTTTAATAGTACAGCAGTCTGTGTGTGTGTGTGTGGGGGGGGGGGGGGGGTCAGCAAAAATTTATTGGATATGCAACATTAATATTTGGCAAGTGGATAGGCTGTCATATTTCAATGTCAAAAACAGGATGCTTCTGTCTGTTATGGTTGCTGCAGGACATTCGGTATGGAACACCGTCAAGGTCAAAAAACACAAATTTAACGGCCCCATTCACTCAAACATGGAGGGCTTGTTGGTTTTAACCTTCTAAAAGGCTTTCTTTGATTATATGATTTCATTCTTTTTTTTTTTTTAGAAAAAGAGTCACAAATTTGTGAGAAAAATGGCAAATTTGCAAGAAAAAAATGCAACATTTTTGTTGCAAATTTATGAAGAAAAAAATTCACAATCTTAAGAAAAAAAAAGGTGCAACTTTATGAGAAAAAAGTTGACCATTTACAGAAAATAAGTGCAATTTTACAAAAAAATTGCAAATTTATGAGAAAAAAAGTTGGATTTTTTAGAAAAAAGTCACAAATTTATGAGAAAAAAGTAGTATTTTTTTGTTAAAAATCACATTTATGTAAAAAAAAAAAAAGTTGCAAATTCACAAGAAAAAACGTGCAAATTTATGAGAAAAAAGTTGCAGAGGGAGAGAAGAGGGAGCTGAGCTCTAAGGCAAAGCTGTCTGTTTCCTGCTCAGTCTCCGTTCCTACCCTCACCTATGGTCATGAGCTTTTGGTAATTACCGAAAGAATGAGATCACGGATACAAGCTGCTGAAATGAGCTTTCTCAGTAGAATTACTGGACTCACCCTCAGACATAGGCTGAGGAGCTCAGTCATCCAGGAGAGACTCAGAGTAGAACCGCTGCTCCTCCACATTGAAACGAGCCAGTTGAGGTGGTTTGTACATCTGATCAGGATGTCTCCTGGACGCCTCCCACTTGAGATGTTTCAGACATGTCCCACTGGGAGGAGACCCCGGGGCAGACCCAGGACATGCTGGAGAGACTACGTCTCCCAGCTGGTCTGGGAACATCTTGGTATCCCCTCTGAAGAGCTGGAGCAGGTGGCTGGGGAGATGGAAGTCTGGGCTTCTCTGCTTGAACTGCTGCCTCTGTGACCCGGACCTCTGGAAAAGCAGTACAGGATGGATGGATGGATGGAAATTTATGAGGGAAAGAAGTCACATTCTTAAGAAAAAAGATGCAACTTTATGAGAAAAAAGTTGACCATTTACAGGAAAAAAAATGCAACTGGGTAGTCTGGGCCATCCCAAATATCCACCGTACTGTGCTGCTGCTCCTTGAATTTGCTTAATGAGGTTTTGGGGTGGAAGCAAACAGGAAGTGAGTCTGCTTTTCGTTCTTTGATGTGGCTTTGGGGAGCATTTCCTGTTTTGGGGAGGACTCCCAATGTAATTTCAGTTTCAGGAACTAGTCGGTGTCATTTACATGATAACACAGAAAATAAACAGGTTGTATGGTGGGTGTAGTGGAGAATCACCTCTGTTCAGAATAATCACATTTTGTTGTTCTGTAGCCTGAAATAAAGACGGACAGGACTACTGTTTTATCCGTCTGTTTACTGAGAGCAACTTCTGACATCAAGTGGAAGACAAAACAGCAACAGGACAGAAAAAAATAATAAAAACCTAAAAAAAAAACAAAATCACTGAGTTGGACAAAGGATCATCCCCTTGTTGCCAGTATTTTGCTTTAATTCTAGCCTTTAGTCTCTTTGCATGCATCTCTACCAACTTCACACATCTACACTTTGCAGTGTTGGCCCACTGTCCTTTGCAGAGCTGCTGGAGATCAGTTAAATGTGATGGTGACGCTGGTGGACTGCGATCTTCGAGCCATTTCCAGATTTTCAGCGGGGTTTATGTTTGGGCTCTGACTAGACCGTGCAGGACCTTCACCTTTTTCTCCTCCGGCCACTGGGTGGTCAGTTCTGCTGACAGCTTTGGCTCACTGTCACATCGGAAAGTGACTCTTCTTCCCCTTGAGAGCATGGGAGGCAGTTTTCGGCTCATAAATTTGCTGTTATTTTTTCTTGTAAATTTGCTATTTTTTTTTCCAGTAAATGGTCAACGCTTTTCTCATGAAGTTGCATCTTTTTTCTTAAGAATTACTTTTTTCTCATAAATTTGTAACTTTTTTCAATAACATTTTTTTCATAATTTGCACATTTTTTTCTTGTAAATTTGCAAATTTTTCACATAAATCTGCAGCTTTTTTCAAAAATTTGTAACTTTTTTCAAAAATTTTGTCATAAGTTTGCAAATTTTTTCTTCTAAATTTGCAACTTTTTCACATAAATCTGCAACTTTTTTCGCATAAATTTGTAACTTTTTTCTAAAAAATTTTTTCATAAATTTGCACTTTTTTTTCTTGTAAATTTGCAACTTTTTCACATAAATCTGCAACTTTTTTCACATAAATTTGTAACTTTTTTCTAAAATTTTTTTTTCGTATATTTGCACATTTTTTTCTTGTAAATTTGCAAATTTTTCACAAATCTGCAACTTTTTTCATAAATTTTTAACTTTTTTCTAAAATTTTGTCAAATTTGCACATTTTTTTCTTGTAAATTTGCAAATTTTTCACATAAATCTGCAGCTTTTTTCATAAATTTGTAACTTTTCAAAAATTTTGTCATAAGTTTGCAAATTTTTTCTTCTAAATTTGCAACTTTTTCACATAAATCTGCAACTTTTTTCGCATAAATTTGTAACTTTTTTCTAAAAAATTTTTTCATGAATTTGCACTTTTTTTTCTTGTAAATTTACAACTTTTTCACATAAATCTGCAACTTTTTTCGCATAAATTTGTAACTTTTTTCTAAAAAATTTTTCGTATATTTGCACATTTTTTTCTTGTAAATTTGCAAATTTTTCACAAATCTGCAACTTTTTTCATAAATTTTTAACTTTTTTCTAAAATTTTGTCATAAATTTGCAAATTTTTTTCTTCTAAATTTGCAACTTTTTCACATAAATCTGCAACTTTTTTCGCATAAATTTGTAACTTTTCTAAAAAAAAATTTCTTTGCACATTTTTTTTCTTGTAAATTTGCAACTTTTTCACATATATTTGCAACTTTTTTCTCATAAATTTGTGGCTTTTTTCTTTAAGAAATTGCAAGTTTTTTCCTCATAAATTTAATATTTTTTCTTGTAAATTCACATTTTTTCCCTGTAAATGTCAACTTTTTTCTCATAAAGTTGCATCTTTTTTCTTAAGAATGTGACTTTTCTCATAAATTTGTAACTTAAAAAAAAACTCACATTCTTAAGAAAAAAGATGCAACTTTATGAGAAATAACCTGACCATCTACAGGAATAAAAAATGTGTGTTGGTGGTGGAGCGTTTACGTCTGGACAGGAAGCGTTTTAGCCGGCAGCTGAATGAGAGGAAGCAGCTGCTAAATATAAACCAGCGAACACCGCGGTTACCTGCTGGGAGCACTGAGCCAGTCTGATTGAAATCAGAATGACAGGTTGTGAGCCGTTTGGTCTCTGTGTTGTTCCGCGTTCGTGCCCGGTCTGATGGATGTGTTGCTCACCTGGTTCTCAGGCACGGCGATCGTGTTCCGACTCGTTCTGCAGCTTCACGTTTCAGCTCAGAGATTTTATGACACGTGTGCAACGCCTAAAAGTCCCTGTTGTGCAAGTTCACATGGACACGCTCAGCCAAAACAGTTTGTGTTTTAGTGACCTCTGCAGGCTGATGCTGAAATTACAAAACATACACATTTTATGCATGATAAAAATATGAACTACAGATGTTTAAATTGTTGAGTTTGTGCAAATATACCAGGCTCCTTTATTAATCTTTATTAACTCATAATGCATAAAATAAATTTAAATTTAAATGTTTTTTCTTGTAAAATTGCGACTTTTTCCTTGCAAGTTTTTTCTAGTAAATTTGCAGCTATTATTTTCTAATATTGTAAGTTCGACTTTTTTTTGCTTGTAAATTTGTAACTTTTCTTTTTCATTTTTAATGTTTTTTCCCTCATAGCATTGCTACATTTTTTTTCTTGTAAATTGGCACTTTTTCTATATATTTTGCCATTTTTTTTCTCAAGTTTTGAATTTTTTTCATCATAAATTTGCATTTTTTTCTTGTAAATTTACAGCTTTTTTCTTATACATTTGCAACTTCTTTCTAGTAAATTGAGATATAATTTCTCATAATACCCCAACACTTTTTTCACACAAATTTGTGCCTTTTTCTTATTGTAAATATGTCTTTAGTTTTCCAAAGCTACAGTGAGCCGCTGTTTAATAGAGTCACATCTGGCTCCAGAGCTACAAGTTGCTGGATTTGGCCTTTTACCACCCATGAATACCCCTGGACTTCATGGGGATTAGGGGCTTGTCCAGGATCTGAAATAACATCTATGGCATGGTGTTGCACTCAGGCAGCAAACCAGAAACCACACATCTGGTCCTCACACTTCTACTTTAATATTTTTTTATTTTTTGGGGGGGCAGGCGTTAAAAATTTCAAATATCACCAGAGATATCTGTGTCCAATAAAAAGAGGAGTTGAAGTGTATGTGACTGTCTGGGAGAGGAGCAGTCCTTTGAGTCACATGGTGCACGCTGCCACCAATTGGTACATTGAATATCACTTTTCAACATGTTTAAATTTGCTGTAACTTTAAATAAAAAAATATATTCATGTGCATGAGCAAGAAAAGAAGGATTTTTGATCATTTTAAGACTTATTTTGTTATTATTTGTATACTAAAACTGTTTTTTGTTTGTTTGTTGCCTCAGGGCACTGTTGTTCAGACAGTATCACTCTACAGTGTGGATATGCGCTCAGTTGTAAAACAATGACCATAGTCAATTTTTTAACTTAACCATCGACTAACACAGGAGATGGATGCATGAACATTTTATGGGTGGAAGGTACACAATCAAGGAGTTAGGGTCATTTCTTCAGACAGTGAGGACAGTAAGTTTGTAGAGCGTGACAGGGGAGACAGTGAGGAACCAAAATCAGATCAAAGAAGTGGCATCATCAATTTCTGTTCCACTTCCTGGATATGATCGTTGTGAACACCTGATTGCTCTACTGCAGAGATGGTGAAGGCACAGATGAGGCCATATGCCTTTAAATCATATATCGCTGAAGGCTTTTGCAAAAATGGAAATAATCTGGAGTGCAAGAAAAGATATTGTTTGAATGTTTAAATGGAACAGATTCATACATGAATCTTCTTCTTTTGGCTGCTCCCTTTAGAGGTCTCCACAGCGGATCATCTGTCTCCATCTCACTCTATCCCTTCACCTTCTTCTGAAACACCAACCCTCTCCATGTCCTTCTTCACTACATCCATGAATCTTCTCTGTGGTCTTCCTCATTTCCTCCTGCCTGGCAGCTCCATCTTCAACATCCTTTGTCCAGTATAGCCACTATCCCTCCTCTGCACATGTCCACACCATCTCAGCCCTGCCTCTCTTACTTTGTCTCCAAACCGCTCAACCTGAGCCGTTCCAATTCAATTCAATTCAACTTTATTTATATAGCACCATTTCACAACAACAGTCATCTCATAGCACTTTCAACTGTAGGGGAAACCCCCACAATTGCAGAAAGACCCCAGCAATCAGATGATTCCCTGTGAGCAAGCACTTGGCAATGGTGGAGAGGAAAAACTCCCTTTTAGCAAGAAGAAACCTACAGCAGAACCAGGCTCAGGGAGGGCAGCCATCTGCTGCAACTGGCTGGGGGGTGAGGGGATAGAGAAGATGGAGAGAACAGACATGTAGAGAGGAAACAGCATGATGGAGACTCAATCTATGGGAAAGAACAAACAGATGTTAATGACCAGCAAAAATATTTCATTGAGAGTGAAGAAAGGAGTGAAGCCCAGTGCATTGTTGGAAGTCCCCCGGCTGTCTAAACCTATTAGCAGCATAACTAAGGGAGGGTTCAGGGGCATATGATTCCACCCTAATTGTAGGCTATATCAAAAAGGAAGGTTTTAACCCTGTTCTTAAAAACAGAGATCAAGTCCGACTCCCGAATCCAGATTGGCAGCTGGTTCCACAGGAGAGGAGCTTGATAACTGAAGGCTCTGCCTCCCATTGTACTTTTGGAGATTCTAGGTATTACAAGTAATCATGCATTTTGGGGGTGTAGTGCTCTGTTAGGATAATAGGGTAGTATCAGATCTTTGAACTAAAAAGGGGCCTGATTATTTGGAGCTTTGTAAGTGAGAAGAAGGATTTTAAACTTAATTCTAAAGTCTATGGGAAGCCAATGAAGAGAGGCCAGAACCACAGAGATGTGATCTCTCTTTCTAGTACCTGTTAAAACTCTTGCTGCAGCATTTTGGATCAACTGAAGACTTTTTAAAGATGTTTTAGGACAACCTGATAATAAAGAGTTAAAATAATCTAATCTAGAGCTAACAAAAGCATGGATCAGTTTCTCAGCATCACTCTGAGACAAGATGCTCCTAATCTTGGCAATATTACGCAAATGATAGAAGGCAGTCTTAGAAACAAATTTAATATGTGAATTGAAAAACAGATCTTGATCAAAAATAACTTCAAGGTTCCTCACAGAGCTATTAAGAGAAAGAGTAACCACATCCAAACCAAGAGTTTGATTTGGAAAGGTATTTCTAAGGTTTTTTGTACCAACAAGAATGACTTCAGTCTTATCTGAATTTAATAGCAGGAAATTACAAGTCATCCAAGCTTTGATTTCCTTAAGACAGGCTTCTAACTTGGCTAATTGATTACTATCATCTGGCTTCATTGACACTACTGTCTTGTAAATCTTCCCTTTCACTCTAGCTGCTATTCTTCTGTCACAAATCACCCCTAACATTCGTCTCCACCCACTCCATCCTGCCTGCACTCTCTTCTTCACCTCTCTTGTGCATTTTCCATTGCTTTGGATAGTTGTAGGGGCAGCTGTGGAGCAGGTGTAGTGTGGTCGACTTCTGATCGGAGGGTCAGTAGTTCAATTCCCACTGTCTCTGCAGTTTGCATGTTGAAGTGTCCTTGAGCAAGACACTGAACCCCATGTTGCTCCTGGTGGGTCAGGCCAGTGCCTTTGTATGGCAGGTCTGCCACCATCAGTGTGTGAATGGGTAGATAGCTAAATCTGTAAAGCACTTTGGCCATCCAGAGATGAGAAAAAGTGCTATATACAGTGGGGAAATAAGTATTGAACATGTCAACATTTTTCTCATTAAACATATTTTCTGGTGGGGCCACTGACCTGAGACTGTCACCAGATATTAGTAACAGCCCAAGTAATCCATACATAGAAAGAAATCAAGGCAACTGTGTTCACAAAACAAGTTATATTTAATAAAGTGGAATGACATTGGGGAAAAGTATTGAACACGTGAAGAAAAAGAGGTGCACACCATTTACTGTAGTTGTGCTTTGGTATTTAAACTCAGTCATGATCTGCATGTTTGCTTTGGCAAAGGTTTCACGCTGGATGCCCTTCCTGACACAATCCTTCCCATACACCTGGACTTGGGACTGACACTAGGAGTGTCAGTGTGTGTGGCCCTTTTTAAATCAGAACTTAAATCAGAACTTAAAACATATTTGTTTAGGATGGCTTTTAATACCCAGTAGTGGTGATGTTTGTCTTGGCATTTGTTTTTATTTTATTCTCATTTTTAGGTATTTATTCTTATTTCTTTGTTTATGTTATTTTTTTAATGCTGTGTGTGTTTTTAATGCTGTTTAATTTTCTGTAAAGCACTTTGGTCGCCTAAGGGTTGTTTTAAAGGGCTATATAAATAAAGTACATTACATTGTGTTCCTCCCGTGGCTGGGTTAAATTCATATATGATTGCTAGTTTATTGCTAGTCTATGCTCTGTTTATTTTATGTTTGATTGGTTGGAACCATTTCTGGTGTATTTTTGTCAAAATAAACTTGTTCTTAATGAATGTATCGTTTGTTATATACCACTTCTCATAATCACTGTTGAAAACTGGAGTTTTAGAACTCTTGAAGCACAGTGTTGCCCTGAGGCAACTAACCCAAATCTAGTTGAGGAAGGTGGGGGTTAGATTTTATAACAGATATATTATCAGGGACCACCAAGCTCCCAAAACATGGGGTAAAATATCCCCCCCCCCCCAAAAAAAAAGTCATGCTATAGAGGGATTTTTTTTTTTAAGTTTTGTCTTCCTGCCATGGTGGTTTTGGTCTTTCACTGCCCATGTGTACCCCTGTGTCTTACGGGGAATATAACAGATTGGTAGCTTGTCTGGGATCTGGACCTAATTCTATATATATTTAAACAGTCTTTTCTTCCTGCAGATGAATTCCTGCCTGTGCTGAAGAGCCCGTTGGGCCTGGTGGGGGAGGAAGCAGCGGCCAATGCTGCAACCCAGCTATCGCCTCTCATCAATATGTCCATCAAACATCCGCTCATCGAGATCCAGTGAGTGAATATTCAAGAACCTGAATAGGTCCAACTGATCTAATTCTGCTTAGATGTTCCACCAGTCCATCAGTCTGTTCCCTCTGTTAGGGAAAGAGACATTTGAAGCATTTTCTGGTCCGAAAAGTTTCTTACATATTTATGACTGCTGCTGTTAACCCAGCCATGAGGGGTGTACAAGCCAGTGTACTGCTAGTGCCGGTCCCAAGCCTGGGTAAATGGAGAGGGTTGTGTCTGGAAGGGCTTTTGACACAAAACCTTTGCCAAATCAAACATGGGGATTATAACGAAAGAAACTTTAATACCCGATCTATCAGAATCAGAATCAGAATCAGAATCAGGTTTATTGCCATTGTTCATGTAGTACACAAACTAGGAATTTGTCTCGGTACAATGCTGCAACATTAAACATGATAAGAGAAATAAACTATACATGTAATAAAGTGTAGGATAAGATTAAGTGATACTGGTCAACAGTTAAAATATATATTAGCCAGCAGCAGATACTGTGGAGAACTATATAGTGCAGTCGGTAATGCAGAAAGAAAACAGTGATGATTGACATGAGTCTGGTTGAGCTGCTGTACATGGTGCACGAGAGTCAATAAGTCACTTAGTGTTCAGCAGTCTGATGGCAGAGGGGAAGAAGCTGTTCATGTGACGGGAGGTTTTAGTCTGGATGGACCGAAGTCTTCTACCAGAGGGGAGGGGGGCAAACAGTACGTGACCAGGGTGTGAGGGATCGGCTATGATCCGGCCAGCACGCCTCCGGGTCCTGGAGATGTACAGATCCTGGAGAGATGGGAGCTTGCAGCCGATCACCTTCTCAGCAGTGCGCACGACGCGCTGCAGCCTTAGTCTGTCCCTGGCAGTGGCTCCTGCGTACCACACGGTTATGGAGCTGGTGAGGATGGACTCGATGATGGCTGTGTAGAACTGCACTAACATCTTGGTGGGTAGCTTGAGCTTCCTCAGCTGCCGCAGGAAGAACATCCTCTGCTGGGCTTTTTTGATGAGTGAGCTGATGGTCAGCTCCCATTTGAGGTCCCTGGTGATGGTAGTGCCTAGGAAGCGGAGGGAATCAGCAGTGGTGATGGGAGAGCCTGAGAGGGTGAGGGGGGGCAGAGGAGTAGTGACTTTCCTGAAGTCTACAATCATCTCCACTGTCTTCAGAGCGTTCAGCTGCAGGTTGTTATTGCTGCACCAGGACGCCAGCTGGGCCACCTCTCTCCTGTAGGCGGACTCGTCGCCGTTGGAGATGAGCCCGATGAGGGTGGTGTCGTCCGCAAACTTGATCAACTTGACAGACTGGTGGCTGGAGGTGCAGGAGGCCTGGGTTAACAATGACTGTCACCGGTGCTGTTAACTGACAGGTTGCCGGTGGAAATTGGGCTTCTGTTGGTCGAAGATTGAGGAGGAGGAGAGGGGGAAGGCATGTTAGGAGGGAGAGAGAGAAAAGGAAAGGGAGAGGTGTGGAGGTGAGAGTAGGCACTTTAAATGTAGGAACTATGACTGGTAAAGGCAGAGAGTTGGCTGATATGATGAAGAGAAGAAAGGTAGATATACTGTGTGTTCAAGAAACCAGATGGAAGGGAAGCAAGTCTAGGAGCATTGGAGATGGATTTAAACTGTTCTACCATGGTGTAGATAGGAAGAGAAATGGAATAGGAGTAATCTTGAAGGAAGAGTATGTGAAGAGTGTTCAGTAAGTAAAGAGGGAGTTGGACAGGATCATGAGTTTGAAGTTAGAAGTTGAAGATGTGACGCTGAATGTTGTCAGTGGTATGCCCCACAAGTTGGATGTCAGGTAGAAGAGAAAGAGGAATTCTGGAGTAAGTTGAAGTGGTAGAGAATGTTTCCAGGGGAGAGAGAGTGGTGATTGGAGCAGACTTTAGCAGACATGTAGGTGAAGGGAACAGAGGTGATGAGGAGGTTCTGGGTAGGTATGGTCTTAAGGAGAGAAATATGGAAGGACAGATGGTTGTGGATTTTGTTAAAAGGATGGAAATGACTGTGGTGAACACATACACTATTCACAAAAAGTTAGGGATATTCGGTTTTTGGGTGAAATTTCAGGATCCCCTCCCCTCTGGTAGAAGACTTCGGTCCATCCAGACTAAAACCTCCCGTCACATGAACAGCTTCTTCCCCTCTGCCATTAGACTGCTGAACACTAAGTGACTCTCGTGCACCATGTACAGCAGCTCAACCAGACTCATGTCAATCATCACTGTTTTCTTCCTGCATTACCGACTGCACTATATAGTTCTCCACAGTATCTGCTGCTGGCTAATATATATTTTAACTGTTGACCAGTATCACTTAATCTTATCCTACACTTTATTACATGTATAGTTTATTTCTCTTATCTTATCATGTTTAATGTTGCAGCATTGTACCGAGACAAATTCCTAGTTTGTGTACTACATGAACAATGGCAATAAACCTGATTCTGATTCTGATTCTGATTCTGATCCACCTAAAATGCACTATAACCTTTACAGGTGAACTTAATTTGACCTTCTCTAACCTTTTAAATGCACATGTCCAACTGCTCAATGTTTCATTAGTTTTTGCATAACTTGTTATTCTCTATCAAGGTGCTTAATGGCAGACTTCACAACAGACGTTTGATCTATGAATAGACCAATAAATTTTCTGGTTCAATTAGAATTGGTATTTAAATAGTCCCCTTCATCATGCTGTTCACATTTTGACATCATAAGACCAAGACGACACCTAACAATTGATCAACAGTACCTCACCATTGTGAGGCTTCAAAAAGGATGTCCTCAGAGGGAAGTGGCCACTGAGCTTAGATTGTCACAGAGTGTCCTCAGCAGGTTGCAACAGAGATACAAAGAGACTGGAAGAGTCACAGAAAGGAATAGAAGTGGACGTCCTTTGGCCACATCCCATGCTGATGACAGCTTCATTGTGAACAGTGCCCTGCGGAACCGGATGATGACGGCCACTCAACTCCAGGCACATTTAAGGGAGGTGAGAGGCACCCAAGTGTCACGTCAGACCATTCAAAACCACTTACATCAGCGTGGTCTGTGTGCTAGATGACCTGCAAGGGTACCTGTCCACACCACCAGGCACAGGTGTCATTGTCTTGCATGGGTCAGGGAGCATTGTTCGCTGATGAAAGTCAATTCACACTGAGCAGAAATGATGGCCACCAACGATGTTGGAGACGTCAAGGAGAGCGCTATGCATCAGCCACTGTTGTCACCACATGAGCCTTTGGTGGTGGTGTTACATCTGTGTAGGTGTGTCTAGTCAATCCAGAACTGCCCTACACCTTGTGAATGGTACAGTGACAAGCCAATACTACCTGAATAACATCAATCTAGTCATTGTGCCCCTGCATGAACAACACAGGCCTAATTTCATCTTCATGGACAACAATACTCCAGCTCATCGAGGTTGCATCATTAGGGAATGGCTGCTGGTGGCTGGGGTACCTCAAATGGAGTGTCCTGCACTTCTGCCAGACCTGAATCCTATAGAAAACCTATGGGATCAGCTGAGTCACCGTGTAGAGGTTCGTAACCCTGCACCCCACAACCTCACTGACCTGAGAGCCGCCCTTCAAGAAGAGTGGAATGCCATGCCTCAGCAGACAATAAGTTGACTTGTGAACAGCATGAGACATCATTGTCAAGCTGTAATTGATGCTCAAGGGCACATGGCAAGTTATTGAGACATTGATATTTTTTGTTGTGGCATACCCACCACTGTTGTAATATACAGTGATATACTGTATAATATCACTGTAGCATGAACTTTTTACATTTTTGATAAATTTCACCCGAAAGCCAAATATCCATAACTTTTTGTGAGTAGTATATTTCAAGAAGAAAGAGGAACATCGGGTGACTTACAAGAGTGGAGGAAGGTGCACACAGGTGGACTACATCTTATGTAGAAGGAGAAATCTGAGGCTACGGTCACACTGCAGGTTTTACTGCTCAATTCTGATTTTTTTGATGTGGCCCAAATCTGATTTTTTTAATGACAGTCTGAACAACACATATACGATTTTTTCACACCAGACCCAGGCCTCTTTCATATGTGGTCCTAATTCGGCTACATATCTGATATTTTCCAAAGCGACCTCAGTCTGAACGGTCATGTCGCATTTCATCCGACTTTTTCCTCATTGAAATGAGACAGACACTACAATTCTGCGGTGGATGATGCATCAAACACGGCAGACACAGCTGATTTGTGCTCTCTTTTTAATCAGTCTTCTTCCCTTTATCACTGGATCATAATTTTGTCGGCTCCAACTGCACAATAACTTCAAAATTTCAGAGGGGGGGAGTAAGGGGCTGAAACCGTCACACATTACAGGCGCACAGTAATGGCACATTTACTGACGCTGCAAATTCCTTTTTCCTTGTAAACAGCTCACCTGGCTGGTGTAATATCCAAAATGTAAAGTTAATAATGACACGACTGTGGAGCGGAATGGCCAGATAGGGGGGCACACAGGGGAGGGGAGGCTCCTTCCTGTGCAGGACCAGTGTTACGCCGCTGGTATGAGCTGTGCAGTTTATTAGGGCACGAGCGACTGACAACGTCAGTGGGTGAGAGCTCTATTGTAATCGCTAGGATTATTTATTATTAACTTTATTTTTACAGGTAATCCCATTGAGACACGGGGTCTCATTTTAAAGAGGGCTGTTTAATCGATCAGTTCTGTTAAAGCAAAGCTAATCACAGCGGTCATCTGGCATGTAGAAGAATGAAGCTGGTCTCATATTTATGATTTTAGCATTTTATTTTGCTGCACTGCATCAGGGTGAAGAAGTTCTGTCCCCCCCTCAATCGTTCTGGGCTCATATTTACTTCCGTAAACAGAACGTGTCTGACGTTACGTTTTCTTCTGTGCATGCGGGTCACTTCATAGCTGTAAACTGTTCACACTGGAGTCTGGTGGAGGTCGAATTTAAGTTATAATGTGAATGCCTACACAAAAAAAAAATCAGATCTCAGCAAAAAATCAGAATTGAGCATTAAGACCTGCAGTGTGACCGTAGCCTGAGAGAGATAGGAGACTGCAAGGCAGTGGCAGGGGAGAATGTAGCTAGACAGCATCATATGGTAGCCTGTAGGATGACATTGGAAAGCAAGAAGAGGAAGACAGTGAAGGCAGAGCCAAAGATTAAGTGGGCAAAGTTACAGAAGGAAGAAGGTCGCACAGAGTTCAGGAAGGAGTTGATACAGGCTCTGGGTGGTAGGGAAGAATTACCAGACGACTGGGAAAGTACAGCGAAAGTATTGAGGGAAATGGGTAGAAAGGTATGTGGTGTATCCTCTGGACAGAGGAAGGAAGACAAGGAGACTTGGTGGTGGAATGAGGAGGTACAGGAAAGTATTCAAAGGAATAGGTTAGCAAAGAAAAAGTGGGATAGTCAGAGAGATGAAGAAAGTAGACAAGTATTTTGAATCTGGGCGCATGGCAAAGAGACAGGTGACAAAGGCAAAGAAAAAGGCATATAGTGAGTTGTATGTAAGGCTGGACACTAAGGAAGGAGAAAAGAACTTGTATCGATTGGCTAGACAGAGAGATCAAGGTGGAAAAGATGTGCGTCAGGTTAGGTTGATTAAGGACAGAAATGGTAATGTACTAACAAGTGACGAGAGTGTGTTGAGAAGGTAGAAGGAGTACTTTGAAGAGCTGATGAATAAAGAAAATGAGAGGAAGAGGAGGCTGGATGAAGGAAAGATGGTGAACAAGGAAGTCCCAAGGATTAGCAAGGCTAGAAGTGAGGGCAGCTTTTAAGAGGATGAAGAATGGAAAGGTGGTTGGTCCAGATGACATACTGTACCTGTGGAGGTATGGAGATGTTTAGGAGAGATGGCAGTGGACTTTTAACCATATTGTTTAACACAATCTTGGAGAGTGACAGGATGCCTGAGGAGTGAAGAAGAAGTGTTTTGGTACCAATTTTCTAGAGCAAGGGTGATGCTTGGAGCTGTAGCTACAAAGGCATAAAGTTGATCAGATTGATACTATGAAGATATGGGAAAGAGTTGTTGAAGCCAGGTTAAGAGGAGAGGTGACGATCAGTGAGCAGCAGTACAATTTCATGCCAAGAAAGAGTACTACAGATGCAGTGTTTGCTTTAAGAGTGTTGATGGAGAAGTATAGAGAATCAGAATCAGAATCAGCTTTATTGGCCAAGTATGCACAACACATACAAGGAATTTGACTTTGGCTAAAAACTTGCTCTCGTTGTTCAGGTGAAGGATTTAAATAAGGATTCAATGACAACCAGAGTATGTACAGTAAATTACAGTCTGTCCACGTTTCTATAAAAGGATGCAAATATATACAGGAATATATGCAGTTATTTACTCGGACTAACCACACTTTGCAGAAATATATGAAAAAATATACAATCACACAGTATTTCAATGTGGACTCAGATTCAGTGATATAATGTGAATGAAGTAAAAAGCAGTGTGAGAGTTATGTGCAATGTAATAATGGATGAAAAGTCATGAGTACAGCAAACAGGTAGGGCTAGGTGAATGTTAGGAGTTCATCAGAGTGATGGCTTGAGGAAAGAAACTGTTCCTGTGACGGGTGGTTTTGACCTTCAGTGATCTGTAACGACGACCAGAAGATAGAAGTTCAAACAGTTTGTGGCCGGGGTGTGATGGGTCAGCACAGATGTTTCCCGCCCGTTTCCTGGTTATGGACCGATATAAGTTCTCAATGGAGGGTAGGTCGGTACCAATGATCCTCTCCGCAGACTTAATGATCCGCTGCAGTCTGGTCTTGTCCTGTTTAGTGGCAGATCCAAACCAGACAGTGATGGAAAAGCAGAGGACAGATTGGATGATGGCGGTGTAGAAGACAACCAGCAGCTCCTGAGGCAAATCAAACTTCTTGAGCTGACGCAGAAAAAACAACCTCTGCTGGGCCTTTTTCCAGACAGTGTCAATATGGGAGGACCACTTCAGGTTCCGGGAGATTGTGGTACCCAGAAACTTGAAGGAGTCCACAGTGGACACTGTGCTGTTGAGGATGGTGAGTGGGGGGAATGAAGGGGGGTGTCGCCTGAAATCCACAGTCATCTCCACCGTTTTGGCTGGGTTAAGTTCAAGATGGTTCTGGCTGCACCAGAGGATCAGCTGCTCCACCTCCCGCCTGTATGCAGACTCATCATCCCGGATCAAACCGATGACTGTGGTGTCGTCCACAAACTTCAGGAGCTTCACCGAAGGGTCCTCTGAGGTGCAGTCGTTGGAGTAGAGGGAGAAGAGCAGTGGGGAAAGGACACATCCTTGGGGGGCGCCAGTACTAATTTTTCGGGAGCTGGATGTAAATCTCCCTAGCTTCACCTGTTGCCACCTGTCAGTCAGAAAGCTGGAGATCCACTGGCAGGTGGAGGGGGGCACCTTGAGCTGGAGGAGTTTCTGATGAAGAATGCCTGGGATGATGGTGTTGAACGCTGAGCTGAAGTCGACAAACAGGATCCTGGCGTACGTCCCTGGGGAGTCGAGGTGTTGCAGGATGTAATGTAGTCCCATATTCACTGCATCATCCACTGACCTGTTTGACCGGTAGGCAAACTGCAGTGGGTCCATCAGGGGGCCTGTGATGACCTTCAGGTGGTTCAGCACCAATCTCTCCAAGGATTTCATGACCACAGAGGTCAGGGCAACAGGTCTGTAGTCGTTTAATCCTGTAATAGAGGGTTTCTTGGGAACTGGAATGATGATGGAGCGTTTGAAGCAGGAAGGCACTTCACGCAGCTCCAGTGATCTGTTAAAGATCCGGGTGAAGATGGGGGCCAACTCGTTGGAGCAGACTCTCAGGCAGGACGGAGACACACCATCAGGTCCTGCAGCCTTCTTGATCTTTTGTCTCTGAAAGACCCGGCGCACCTCCTCTTCACAGATCATTAGTGCTGGTGGGAGGTCAGAGTGGAGGAGGGATGGAGTTCCTGGGGCTGCAGATAATCCTTTTGTGTGGGTGGGAGGTGAGAACTGTAGGTTCTTTTCAAACCTGCAGTAAAAGCTGTTTAGGTCATTAGCCAGCTGGAGGTTTTCCGCAGGGTGGGGGGATGGTCTCCTGTAGTTGGTGATATTCCGTAGGCCTCTCCAGACAGAAGCAGAGTTGTTAGCTGAGAAGTTTTTTTGTAACTTCACACTGTAGCTCCTCTTAGCAAGCCTGGTCTCCTTCGTCAGCATGTTTCTGGCCCGCTTGTACAGAGTCCAGTCACCAGTCCTGTAGGCCTCCTCCTTGGTCTGACGTAGCTGCTTCAGTTTAGGAATGAACCAGGGTTTATTGTTGTTGTATATGCAGAAGGTCTTGGTCTGCACACACATGTCCTCGCAGAAACAGGTGTATGACGTCACAGTGTCAGTGAGTTCATTTAGGTTAATGGCTGCAGCTTCAAAAACACTCCAATCTGTGCAGTCAAAGCAGGCTTGTAACTTCAGCTTTGATTCCTCAGTCCATTTCTTCACAGTCCTTACAACAGGCTTGGAAGTTTTTAGTTTCTGTCTGTATGTTGGAATAAGATGGAGCAGGCAGTGGTCAGAAAAACCCAGAGCTGCACGGGGGACGGCATGATAGGCATTTCTTAAAACTGTGTAACAGTGGTCGAGTGTATTTGTGTCCCTGGTGGGACATTTAATATGCTGTCTGTATTTAGGAAGCTCATTTGTGAGATTAGCTCTATTGAAATCACCCAGAATGATAAGCAGAGAGTCTGGATGTTTTTCCTCCACCTCTGCTATCTGGTCAGCGAGGAGCTGCAGTGCCTCCGTTGTACAAGCAGCAGGCGAGATATAAATTCCGACCAGAATAAATGAGGAGAACTCTCGCGGTGAATAAAAGGGTTTACAGTTTATGAACAGTGACTCTAGGTTAGGGCTACAAAACTTCTTCAACACTGTGACATCAGTACACCAACCTTCGTTTATGTAGAAACAGATTCCACCACCCTTAGTCTTTCCAGAAAATTCTCGGCTGCGATCAGCGCGAAACAGTTGAAATCCGTCCAGACGCACCGCGCTGTCCGGGATGTGTTCACTCAGCCAGGACTCCGTGAAACAAAGGGCGCCAGATCTGCTAAAATCCCGGTTTTTGTGAGTCAGGAGCAGCAGTTCATCCATTTTGTTCGCTAAACTGCAGATATTTGCCAGATGGATCGATGGGAGCGGCGTGCGAAATCCTCGTTTCTTCAGCCTGACTAACGCACCGGCACGAAGACCACAGAAAAGATTCATGGATGTAGTGAAGGAGGACATGGAGAGGGTTGGTGTTACAGAGGAAGATGCAAGGGATAGGGTGAGATGGAGGTAGATGATTGGCTGTGACAACCCCTAAAGGGAGCAGCCAACAGAAAAAGAAGAAGAAGCTTTTAAAAACCAGGTAACTTGAAAATAAAGACAAATCAACAAAAATCAGGATAACTGAATAATCGTGTGCGCCACCAATAAAAACAGACAGCTGAAAACACTGAAAACAAACAATCTGATGTCTTCTAATAAAGTTTTTTTTTTTATACATTTAAACAGAAACTCGGTCCACTGTCTGAGGAAGAGGTCGTCTCAGGACTGGACACCAAGTGTTTTCCATGTAGAAGATCCATCACAGAGTCCCGACAATGACACTGTTGCAGGTACGCACAGTAATACTGATAACTCCAGTAGTTCTTCATGTATAATTCATACAGTGGATATAACAAATCTACACACTCCTGTTCAAATGCCAGGTTTTTGTGATGTAAATTAAATGAGACCAAGATCAATCATTTCAAAACTTTTTCCAACATTAATGTGGAAGCATATTTGGAGCAGACCACTCCAAATGTGATGGCTGCTGCCACCACCGAATCGTAGAAGGTCTTCAGGAGTGCCCCTTGCGCTCCAAAAGACCCGAGTTTCCTCAGGAGGAACAGCCTGCGCTGCCCCTTCTTGTAGAGAGCATTGGTGTTGTGTGACCAGTCCAGTTTATTGTTCAGGTGAACACCCAGGTACTTGTAAGATGTCACCATCTCAATGTCTGTTCCCTGAATGTTTATCGGTGCTGTGGGGGGTTGTCCTCACCTGCAGCAGTCCACCACCAGTTCCTTAGTTTTTCTCGCATTGATCTGGACGCAGTTGCGCAAGCACCAGTCCACAAAGTCCTGGATAAGTCCTCTGTACTCCGCATCATCCCCATCAGAGATGAGGCCGACGATCACAGAGTCGTCAGAGAACTTCTGTAGATGGCAGTGTGGTGTGTTGTATGAAACGTCAGCAGTGTAGATGGTGAACAGGACGGGAGCCAGAACTGTTCCCTGGGGGGGCCCCCATACTGCAGATGATGGTGTCAGACACACAGTCCTGAGTTCTCACAAACTGTGGTCGGTTTGTGAGACAGTCTAGGATCCATGATGACAGGTGTTGGTCCACCCCTGTGCTCAGCAGCTTGTCCCTCAAAATCACTAGTTAGATGGTATTGAAAGTACTGGAGAAATCAAAGAACTTGATCCTCACAGTGTTCCCAGGCTTCTCCAGGTGGGACAGGGAACGATGTAGGAGGAAAATCACGGCATCCTCCACCCCTTTGCTATGCTGGTAGGCAAACTGAAGTGGATCAATCGCTGGTCCCACCAGGGGGCAAAGGTGGGCAAGGAGCAGCCTCTCCAGGGTCTTCATTAGGTGTGATGTGAGGGCCACTGGCCTGTAGCTGTTCAGGTCCTCTGGGTGAGGGGTCTTTGGTACGGGTACCACGCAGGATGTTTTCCACAGGTGTGGTACCCTCTCCAGCTTCAGGCACAGGCTGAAGATGTGCTCCACGATCCCCCACAGCTGGGCTGCGCAGAACTTGAGGAGCTTCGAGCTGATGCCATCCAGACCCGCAGCCTTCCTTGCCTTGATCTTCCACAGCTCAGCTCTCTCCTGGGTCTTAGTGAGAGTCAGGGTCGTGGAACTGCTGACATGATCTTCGATGCACGCTAACTTCATGAGAAGTGTCAAGAGCAGAACATGAACCTCTACACAACATTTGTAGATCTGACCAAGGCTTTTGATACCATCAGTCGTGAGGGGCTGTGGAAGAGCATGGCAAAGTTCAGCTGCCCGGACAAGTTCATCAGCATGATGCGCCAGTTCCACAACGGCATGCTTGCTCGAGTACTGGATGATGGAGACTCCTCCGAAGCTTTCCCAGTCACCAACGGGGTCAAGCAGGGCTGTGTACTCGCGCCCACACTTTTCAGCATGATGTTCACAGCCATGCTGTCTGATGCCTTCTGCGACGATGAAGAAAGCCCCATCAGGATCAGGCACAGGATGGACAGCAGTCTCTTCAACCTGTGGAGGCTCCAAGCCAAAACCAAGGTGGAAGGGGAGTCATTGCATGACTTCCTGTTTACAGACGACTGCGCACTCAACACCGCTACAGAGGCTCAGATGCAGCACAGCATGAACTGCTTCTCCACTGCTTGTGACAATTTTGGGCTTACAATCAGTACGAAGAAAACCGAGGTCCTGCACCAACCCGCACCGCAGAAGACTTACATGGAACCAGCCATCACTGTCAACGGGGAGACCCTCAAGGCTGTCAACAAGTTCACATACCTCGGCAACACACTCTCCAGGTCTGTCAACATCAATGACGAGGTCGATTCGCACATTGCCAAGGCAAGCTCAGCATTTGGACGGCTACGTGCAACAGTGTGGGAAAGGAGAGGCATCAGGCTGACCACAAAACTGAAGGTGTACAAGGCAGTTGTCCTGCCTTCCCTACTGTACGCCTGTGAGACCTGGACAGTCTACGAGTGCCATGCTAGAAAACTAAACTGCTTCCACCTGAACTGCCTCAGAAAGCTCCTGAAGATCACCTGGCAGGACAAAATCCCTGACACAGAGGTCCTCTCCCGAGCTGAGCTGCCTAATATCCACACCCTGCTCAAGAGAGCCCAGATTAGGTGGGCTGGCCACCTTGTTCGTATGCCTGACTCACGCCTACCAAAGAGACTGTTCTACGGTGAACTAGCAGAGAGCAAGCACTCACAAGGTGATCAGAAGAAGTGCTACAAAGACACTCTTAAGGCCTCCCTGAAGAGCTTTGACATCAGTCCTGACACCTGGGAGACCCTAGCGCTAGACCGACCAGACTGGCATAGCCGTACAAGCAAAGGTGCTGCCTCCTTTGAGCTGAACAGGATTGCCAAGGCCTAGAGAAAACATGAGCTTCACAAGTCCAGAGCCACCCCTGTATCTTCTGCCCACACAGACCACCTGTGCCCAACCTGCAGCAGAGCCTTCGGTGCCCGCATCGGACTGATCAGCCACATCCGGACACATGGCACCCAGTTCTCTTCCCTATGATGTCCTTGGTCATCGTCGAGAACGACGGACAAATAACAACAGTGAGAGTCAGGCTGAGGCAGGAGGGCTGGATGCTGGGAGAAGGGGGTGTTAGGTCTGTGGGGGGGAAAACAGCGGGGGATTACGAGGGTGGAGTGGGGGGGAGGGCCGTGGACAACGGGACTAGATGAAGGTGGAGGCAGCAGTGGTTGGTGGGTTGGCGGAGAGGAGGGCAGTTGGTCAAACCTGTTAAAAAACAGGTTCAGGTTGTTCACCCACTCCCTACTTCCCGTGGCCTGGGAGGAGGTATTCTGGTGCCCAGAGATGGTTTTGAGGCTTCTCCAGACACCGCTGATGATTACATACATTTTTTCTGGCTTTTCTCCATCCATTCATTGCTTAACCAGGGGTCTGGGTCACAGAGGCAGCAGGTAGGAATGAGCCTCATACCCAGTAGGTGATTTGAGGGGGGATGGGAGGGATCCTGTCCCCTTTGTTAGCTAAATGACCCAAAATCAGCCCCCTTGTTAACTTGGAAAAAAGAGATTGTCCCCTCAACATCATCATAAGCCTTTCTATATGCTGTCACGTTACATAACTGAATGACTTTAAACCACCAGTTCTAAGCAGAAATGCCAAAAAATTCAACTTTTTTTTAAATGTGACTCTCATAAATTTGCAAATTTTTTCCTGTAAATTTTCTATTTTTTTCTCATAAATTTTCTACTTTTTTCCTTATAAATTAGCATATTTGGTGAGGGGGTTTTTTTTGTTAATTTGTTATTTTTACCTATAAATTTGCAGCTTTTTTCCCCAAAAATTTGTGACATTTTTTCTCATGAATTTGCAACTTTTTTGTAAATTTGAGACTTTTTCTCATAAATTTCACTTTTTCCCTGCACATTTTCATCTCTTTTTCTCATAAATTTTCAACTTTCTCATAAATTTGTGATTTTTTTCCCTGTAAATTTTTCATCTTTTTTCTCAAAAATTTGTGACTTTTTTTCCCTCATAAATCTGCAACTTTTTTCCTCATAAATTTGGGACTTTTTCCCTCAAAAGT
The DNA here is from genome assembly GCA_020510985.1 of Pholidichthys leucotaenia. Taxonomy (NCBI): domain Eukaryota; kingdom Metazoa; phylum Chordata; class Actinopteri; order Cichliformes; family Pholidichthyidae; genus Pholidichthys; species Pholidichthys leucotaenia. The sequence goes on from CM035840.1 coordinate 298,400,396, forward strand.
TTTGTGACATTTTGCTCATAAATTTGCACATTTTTTTCTTGTAAATTTGTTATTTTAACCTGTAAATTTACTAATTTTTTCTCACCAATGTGAGTTTTTCCCTGTAAATTTTCATCTTTTTTTCTCAACAATTAGCAATTTTTCTCCTATACGTTGGCCATTTTTTTTCACATAGATTCTCAACTTTTTCCTCAAAAATTTGTGTCTTTTTTTCTCATGAATTTGCACATTTTTTCCTGTAAATTTTCAACTTTTTCTCATAAATCTGCAACTTTTTTCCTCATAAATTTGGGACTTTTTCCTCAAAACTTTGCAACTTTTTTCTCATAAATTTGACTTTTTCCCTGTAAATTTTCATCTTTTTTTCTCAAAAATTTGCATATTTTTTTCCTCAAAAATTTAAATTTTTTCTCAAAAATTTGTGACTTTTTTTCTCATGAATTTGTAGTTTTTTTTCCTGTAAATTTTCAACTTTCTCACAAATTTTTTTTTTTTAACTTTTTTCTCTTTTTTCTTGTAAATTTGCTATTTTTACCTGTAAATTTGCAACTTTTATTTTGTAGATTTGCTACTTTTTTCCTCATAAATTTGTGACTTTTCCCTGTAAATTTTTCTTCTGTAAATTTGCAACATTTTTCTCATAGATTCACAACTTTTTCTCCAAGATTTCAGATTTTTTTCTCATGAATTTCCAATTTTTTTCCTGTAAATTTTCAACCTTTTCTCATTTATTTACAAATATTTTCCTCATAATTTTGTGACTTTTTTTTCCAAAACTTTTCAACTTTTTTCTCATAAATTTGCAATTTTTACCTGTAAATTTGCAGGGTTTTTTTTCAAAAATTTGTGACATTTTTTCCTCATATAGTTGCAGTTTTTACCTGTAAATTTTCAACTTTTTTCTCATAAGTTCGCAACGCTCATCTGAATGCTGATTAAATCACACTGCACTATCTACCCCTACACCATCCTGATGTTTAGTTGTGCATTTTAACATTTTAACCCTTTCCTCCCGCCAGCATCGTCAGCCCCCAGCACTTCCTCTGAACCGCCCTCCCTGTGTCCTCTTTCTCCATCTGTTGACACGTCAGTCGCTCAGGACGGAGGGGAGTCGGTGTCTCTGTTGGAGAAACGCGCCACCAGGAGGCTGAAGAGCCGTCGCAGGGACACTTTGTCGTCACCCGCCGTGGCGCGTCTGCAGCAGGAGAAACAGATTCTGATGGAGGAGGTCAAGTCTCAGAAGGTCAGGGCCTTTTTTGCATAAATCTGAGCATTTTTCATGCAAATGTGAAACTTTTTTAAGTCGATTAATTGAAACTTTTTACTTACAAATTTGAAACTTGTTTCTCATTAATTTGTAACTTTTTTCCTGTAAAATTTGATCTGTTTTTCAAAAATGTGGAATTTTTCTCCTATAAATATGCAATTTTTTTCACATAGATTTGCAATTTTTTTTCTCAAAAGATTTGGACTTTTTTTCCTCATGAATTTGCTGGTTTTTTTCCTGTACATTTTCAACTTTTTCTCATTTATTTGCAACTTTTTTCTCATAAATTTGTGACTTTTTTCTCATAAATTTGTGACTTTTGTCTCAGAAGGTTAGGGCCATTTTTGCATAAATTTGAATATTCTTCATGCAAATGTGCAACTTTTTTAACTCAATTAATTGAAACATTTTTTTTTCATTTTTCCTCATAAATCGTCTAATGCTGCACATTTTTGATTATCCAGATCTTTGTTTGTTACATGTTCATTTGGGCTTCAGATTTTTTTGTTTGGGCATTTGCTTTTTTGGCCCCAACTCACTCAGTTTTTAAAAAGGTGAATTACAAATTTACCTTTACCAAATTTACCAAAAATCACCTGAAAATTTAGGGGACAAAATTTCTAAAATTCACAAGATGAAAATAGCAACTTGATGATAAGTCACAAAATTTACCAACTAAAAAAAGATTGAAATTTTCATGAATAAATTTGGAAATATATAAGAAATAGATTCAAATTTATAACAAAACGGTTGGAAATTGATGTGTAAATCATCAGAAATTTAAAGGATAAAACAGTGAAAAAGTTTCATCTGAGAAAACCAGCAAATTAAGGAGAAAATGTTGCAAGTAATATGAAAAAAATATGAAATTTTAAGAGAAAAACTGTCAAATGTATGAGGAAAAATTAGATAATCTGCAAGAAAAAATGTAGGGAAGAAAAGTCAACATTTAGGCACCATTACTGGTTCTGGTCCCTGGTCCAGGAGCTGGTCTGGATCCTCCACAAAGCCCTGGAGGCGTCTCAGCTGGAGAAGCGGACCTGTGCGGAGTTCGTGGCTGCAGACAGCGAGCAGGAGCGCCTGGAGCTGCTGAGGCACCGGGAGAGGCAGGCGGCCGACCTGAGGAGGCGTCTAGAGGAGGCGAAGGTGCAGGAGGAGGTGGCCAAGAGGAGCCTGGCTCAGAGGGAGGTGCAGCTGGAGGAGCTGCAGGAGAAGGTCAGGATGATGAAGGAGAAGAACAATGCCAAGCAGGAGGTGAGGAGGATTTTTTTTTTCTTTTTCTGGTAAATCTATTAAAGTTTTTTCCTCTCAAATTTAAATATCTTTACATAAAACCATATCTTTTTTCTGATGTAAAAAACAATTTTACATCTTTTTTCCTTCAAAATTAGAATTTTTCCTTGTATATATTTTTGCTTCATTTTTAAAAGCATGGGGAGTGACGATCAGAGCGGTTTCTGCCTATAAAACAGAATACGCAAATTCTACCTCCATCTTTTTCCTTTTACATGTGAAACGTTCTCATAAATTTGCAAGTTTTTTGTTATATATACTACTCACAAAAAGTTAGGGATATTTGGCTGTCCGGTGAAATTTATGGAAAATCTAAAAAGTTCACGCTACAGTGATATTATATCATGAAAGTCGGGCATTTAAGTAGAAGCATGCAATAGTGATTTCCTTATCTCAAGTAATTTATTGAAAGAAAAGCCAACAACAGTGGTCGGATATACCACAACAGAAAATATCAATGTTTCAATGGCTTCTCATGTGCCCTTGACCATCAATTACAGCTTGACAACAACATCTCATGCTGTTCACAAGTCAACTTATTGTCTGCTGAGGCATGGCATTCCACTCTTCTTTAAGGGCGGCCCTCAGGTCATTGAGGTTGTGGGGTGCAGGGTTACAAGCCTCTGCACGGCGACTCAGCTGATCCCATAGGTTTTCTGTAGGATTCAGTTCTGGAGAAAGTGCAGGCCACTCTATTTGAGGTACCCCAGCCTCCAGCAGTCGTTCCCTAATGATGCAACCTCAATGAGCTGAAGCATTGTTGTTCATGAAGATGAAATTAGGCCTGTGTTGTTCATGCAGGGGCACAATGACTGGATGAATGATGTTATTAAGGTAGTATCAACTTGTCACTGTACCATTCACAAGGTGTAGGGCAGTTCTGGATTGACTAGACATCAGAGTTGTAGTTGAGTCACCACAGTCCAGGGCCGAGTCCGAGTCACCACATTTTTTCGGAGGCCAACTTCAAAGTGCTTTACAATTATTATGACATACTGTTTATACTTTAATGTGGTTCTTGTTGTCATTACAAGAAAAATGTGTTATTGAGGAAAAAACACCCATTTACTTTGTTCTGTTTGCAGATATGACAGAAAATTTTATCAAAATGCACATAAACTGTAAAGTGGTTAGGTGGTTTCATTTTAGAAGACCCTTTGAACAAAAAATGAAATAAACTAAACATTCCAAAACATTACACCTACCACAAGTCAAAAACTTTCAATAAGTCAGTTTAGTTGGTCTCTGAATCAAATAATGTCTTCACTGCATTTTAGAAACACTAGGGTCTCGAGCATAGAAAGAGATAGCTTTGCTCGATGTGGATGCAAGATAATCCCACCCTTGCTAAAGATGCCCTCCACAGGTGCACTGCTAGCAGGCACTGCCAGAACATTGGAAGCTAGAGCATACAGTGCAGGATATTTCTTCCTTGCAGCTCCATCTGGCTTCCAGAAAATGACAGCATATTGGCCATGGTTTTCATTACGCAGAGAGCTGGCAAGCTGGGATCTTACTGTTTCCTTCTCCTCACTCTTACATCTCTGCCTCAGAGTATGGTACTTCTGCGACAGTCGCAGTACTTTGGCTGGGGCTTCCTCCTCCTCACTGCTTGCAGTCAGTGATTGTGCCTGCTCCTCATTGGGCTGGTCAGGACAGAGGCGTTCAGCCTCAATGATTGCCAACTCTGCAAAGAAGAAACAAACAAAAATAATTAAAGAATTAATGTCTTTGATGACACTGATCAAACACTGTTAAAAACTTTTATCATGAACATTCTTATTACATGTACAAGAAACAATATGCAGTGTACAAATAAAAATATGGACAAGTGATGTCATCTTAAAGAAGCTTTGAACTTGCAGATTCTTTACAGATGATTCAGTGGTTTAAGTTATTATTTCAGATTTGTGACAAATTCAACATACCTCTGAGCTTATTCTTTACACTTGCCCTGGTGCTCTCCACATTAACACCTGTCATTATCTCAGCATCCACCCAATGGAGCATGTACTGTGGGTCCAGCACTGCTGCAATTAGGTACACAGTGTTGGATGAAAGGCTCCTGATGTTTACCACTGTCCGGCTCCACAGCCATTTGACAGCTGATAAATACTGTATACCCCTGAACCACTTTTTCAGGGAGGTGTGAAGTGCTGCTACAAGAACCCCGCAGTTACGGGCATCTTGTCCCCACTTTTTCAGGTGGCTGTTGAGGTCCAGCACTACAGGCAACACCTGACTGATGGTCATGCTCTGATTGCCTGTTACCAAACATGGAAAAAAAAAACTGAAGTTGTATACTGCACATAGTAGCAGAGAAGTTAGTTTGTACATTTGTTTCGCAACTGTTTTTCTCAAAACAAAATCCCCCCCCCCCACAATGTTGAAAGTTTTGTTTATGAGAGGTATCAAAATTATATTACGTGTAAGATAAGATAAGATAAGATAAGCCTTTATTAGTCCCACAACGGGGAAATTCCAGGATTGCAACAGCACAGGGATAGCAACACTCAGAGCAACAATCAGAAGGCAAGAAAAAAAACAAGCAAGCAAGAGCAGCTAATAAACATATGTACGTATTACTATAAAATATATATATATACACACACACACAGACACACAGTGCAGAGCATTGTAGCTGGATGGAATAAATATATGAATATATGAACACACAGTGCAGAGCATTGTAGCTAGATGGAATAAATATGTAAATATATAAACACCCACAGTACGGAGCATTGCAGCTAGGTGGAATAAATATGCAAGTATATAAACACACACAGTGCGGAGCAATGTAGCTAGATGGAATAATATGTAGATATATAAATATATAAACACACCCAGTGCTGAGCATTGTAGCTAGATGGAATAAATATGCAAATATATAAACACACACAGTGCAGAGCATTGTTGCTAGATGGAATGAAACAGCATAACCGTCTACTTAGTTATCCTACATGGTATGATTATGTGCCCATACATATTCTCACCCTCCATAGCGACCGGTATGTTCCTAGTTGTATGCCGGAGGGGACCATTGTGTAAGTCTATTGCATCTTTTGCATTCAAAAAACTATTAGTTTGTTACGTCTTTTTGCTATCTCTGCGAGCAGCCCTGCTTAGGTTGTACAGTCTGACAGCCGTTGGTAGGAAGGACCTACGAAACCTCTCGGTTGTGCACCTGGGATGATGTAGTCTGCTGCTAAATGAGCTCCTCAGTGCATTCAGTATGTCCTGCATAGGGTGGAACTCGGACTCCAGCAGAGATGACAGTTTAGCCGCCGTCCTTCTCTCTCCTATCTCCTCCATCGGATCAAGGCGCTGCCCCAGGACAGAGCTAGCTTTCTTAATCAGTTTGTTCAGTCTCTTCCTATCGGCTGCAGTAATGCCACTGCCCCAGCAGACCACTCCAAAAGTGATGGCTGATGCCACCACCGTGTCATAGAATGACTTCAGCAGCGCCCCTTGTACACCAAAAGACCTGAGTCTCCTCAGCAGGAACAGCCTGCGCTGTCCCTTCTTGTAGAGTGCATCAGTATTGTGTGACCAGTCTAGTTTATTGTTCAGATGAATACCCAGGTACTTATAGGATGTCACCATCTCGATGTCTGTTCCCTGTATATTTACTGGTTCTGTGAGGGGCTGCCCATGCCTGCGGCAGTCCACCACCAGCTCCTTAGTTTTCCTCGCGTTGATCTGGAGGCAGTTCCGATGGCACCAGTCCACGAAGTCCTGGATAAGCCCTCTGTACTCAGCTTCATCTCCATTGGAGATGAGGCCAACGATCGCAGAGTCATCAGAGAACTTCTGTAGATGGCAGTGTGTTGTGTTGTGTGAGAAGTCTGCAGTATAAAGAGTGAACAGGAAGGGAGCCAGCACCGTTCCCTGGGGGGGCCCCCGTGCTACTGATGATCGTGTCGGACACACAGTCCCGGGTTCTCACAAACTGAGGCCGGTTCGTGAGGTAGTCCAGGATCCATGATGACAGGTGCTGGTCCACCCCTGCGCGCAGCAGCTTGTCCTTCAGGATCATCGGTTGGATGGTGTTGAAAGCACTGGAGAAGTCAAAGAACATGATCCTCACCATATTCCCGGGCTTCTCCAGGTGGGACAGAGAACGGTGAAGGAGGAAGATCACCGCATCCTCCACCCCAATGCCATGCTGGTAGGCGAACTGGAGTGGATCCATCGCTGGTTCCACCAGGGGGCGGAGGTGAGCAAGGAGCAGTCTCTCCAGGGTCTTCATCAAGTGGGACGTCAAGGCCACCGGTCTGTGTACAGAATAAGATTAAAATTGTCAAAGACATGACAATATCTAGAGGTTTAACAATAGAGGGAATGCATTGGAGCCGAACTCTTAGCAGTTACAGGGCAGTTACCATAATTACACAAGCTGTCACATGTGTTTTGAGTGGCAGACCCATGTTGGAGCTTTAGTTTGTATGCAGCAAAACATAAAAATTAAACAAAATATTTAGTCACAGCAGTACAAAAAGTGTCTTTTTTTGCTTTAGATGTCAGTACCACACTGTTTACTTGACTGTAATGATGTATGGGTAAGAGCACACATTAGTGAAGAACTGGTTCTGGGCCTGTAATTATTTATTTATCTATTTTTTGTCAATTAACAGAAGGTGGAATGATGAGATTAGCTCTCCACATTGCAAGCAGGAACTCTGTATACTCCTGCAACCGAATACCGTGTGTGTTTTTTGTGTTTTACTGCATAAACAGGGGCAGCTCGGTGGCGCAGTGGTTAGCACTGTGGCAGCACAGTAAGAAGGTCATTGGCTCGATCCCACTCCCTGACCATCAGTGACCCTTTTATGTGGAGTTTGCGTGTTCTCCCCATGTCTACGTGGGTTTACTCCTGTTTCCTTCCACAGCCCAAAAACATGCAAGTTAGGTTAATTGGAAACTCTAAAGTGGCCCTAGGTGTGAATGGTGAAGGGATTGGCACTGTGCCACGGCTGCCTCATCCATCCAGGTGGATGCCCTGAATTTCCCTCTGGGATTAATAAAGTATACAAATAAATAAATAAAATAAACCCTATTGCTGCCACTCATTTTTGCCACTCAGTGTTTTATAACTGCCATGAGTTCTGCTCAGTAACATCATGTGCATACCCTCTAAGAAGAAGAAGTCAACTTTATTGCCATTCAATCCATACAGCCAATCATGTACAGTAGAATGAAATTATGTTTCTCCTATCTACAATGTTAATCACATCTAGAATCAGAGGGGTCACTGCCATGCAAGGCACCACCGAAAACAACTTTTCCTTCCCCCATTCTATTTTTGCTGAGCATCAAGCTAGAAGGCGGGAAGTACCATTTTTATATAGTCTCTGGTATGACCCAGCCGGGGCTTGAACCCACGACCTCCTGGTTGTGGGGCGGATGCTCTATCAACTAGGCCACCAACTCTATTGTTACCATTTGCAGTTGTTTGCAAGACAACATGAATTTAAGGAAAGCCTGACATGGATAACAAATTTTCACCTTGGGTCAAGTTTGTAGCATCTGCAAACGGTTCTAGAATTGTGCATAACTCAGAGAGTTGCCCCCATTCATGATGAGTCAGTACGATGTTCGAAAATTCCTGCATGTCGCAAACCTCCACCAGCACTTTACAGTTTATCCCTGCAATCCTCATGAGGGCCTTTAGTTGGTGGTAGGTCGAATTCCACTGGGTTGCAACTGCAGCAGGAATTGTTCGATCGGCCCCAATCTTCTCTTCGAATCTAAAGGCAAGAAATAAAGCACAGTCAATAGCCTGAGACATCAAGTTGTTAATATCTCCATTTTTTTCTTTTTTTTTTCCAAATATAATGAAATTAAGAAGTTACCTTTCCTTGAACAATGCACCCTTGTGTAGCAGTGTAGAAATCTTTGTGACTTTTGCTATTGCCCGGCCAACACATTTCATCTTGTTCAAGCCATCTCCAACAACAAGTTGCAAGGTACAGTGGATATAAAAAGTCTACACACCCCTGTTCAAATGCCAGGTTTTTGTGATGTAAAAAAATGAGACCAAGATAAAACATTTCAAAACCTTTTCCACCATTAATGTGGCCTATAACCTGTAATTGAAAAACAAACTGAAATGTTTTAAGTGGAAAAATAAAAAATAAAAAATTTACAATAACCTGGTTGCATAAATATGCACACCCTGTTATAACTGGGGATGTGGCTGTGTTCAGAATTAACCAATCACATTCAAACTCATGTTAAATGGGAGTCAGCACACATCTACCACCATTTAAAGTGCCTTTGATTAACCCTAGATAAAGCTTAGCTGTTCTAGTAGGCTTTTTCTGATATTTTTGTAGTCACATCTTACAGCACAAGCCATGGTCCACATAGAGCTTCCAAAGCATCAGAGGGATCTCATTGTTCAAAGGTATCAGTCAGGAGAAGGGTACAAAAGAATTTCCAAGGCATTAAATATACAGTGGAACTCAGTGAAGACAGTCATCATCAAGTGGAGAAAATATGGCACAACGGTGACATTACCAAGAACTGGACGTCCCTTCAAAATTGATGAAAAGACGAGAAGAAAACTGATCAGGGAAGCTGCGAAGAGGCCAACAGCAACATTGACGGAGCTGCAGGAATTTCTGGCAAGTACTGGTTGTTTAGTACATGTGACAACAATCTCCCGTCTTCTTCATATGTCTGGGCTACGGGGTAGGGTGGCAAGACGGAAGCCTTATCTTACAAAGAAAAGCATCCAAGCCCGGCTCCATTTTGCAAAAACACATTTGAAATCTCCCAAACGTATGTAGGAAAACGTTTTATGGGCCGATGAAACCAAGGTTGAGCTTTCTGGCCATAATTCCAAAAGGTGTATTTGGCACAAACACAACACTGCTCATCACTAAAAGAACACCATGCCTATAGTGAAGCATGGTGGTGGAAGCATCATGCTTTGGGGCTGTTTTTCTTCAGCTGAAACTGGGGCCTTAGTCAAGGTGGAGGGAATTATGAACAGTTCCAAGTACCAGCCAGTGTTGGCACAAAACCTTCAGGCTTCTGCTAGAAAACTGAAGATGAAGAGGAATGTCATCTTTCAGCACGACAGTGACCCAAAGCACACATCCAAATCAACAAAAGAATGGCTTCACCCGAAGAAGATTAAGGTTTTGGAATGGCCCAGCCAGAGTCCAGACCTGAATCCGATTCAGCATCTGTGGGGTGATCTGAAGAGGACTGTGTACAGGAGATACCCTCGCAATCTGAAAGATTTGAAGCATTTTTGCAAAGAAGAGTGAGCAAATATTGCCACGTCAAGATGTGCCATGCTGATAGACTCCTACCCAAAAAGACTGAGTGCTGTAATAAAAGCCAAAGGTGCTGCAACAAAGTATTAGTTTAAAGGGCCTATATCATGCAAAATCGACTTTTTTGAGCTTTTAAGCATGTTATAATGTTAATTCCTCACCAAAAACATCCCCAAAGTGGTATTTTGCTCCATTCATGCATCTCTGAGTATTCCTCCTCAACCCTGCTCTCTGAGCTGCTGCTCCGCCCTGTCCCTGATAATGACTGGGTCCCCACATTCATACGTATGAACGTGGGAGAGCCGCCCACTCCAGGAAGTGCCTGTGCTGTCAGCACTGCCCCCCAGGCTAACGCACACACCCACTTTCTCCGTGCAGCTAACGGAGCGGTGATCGGCAAAACTCTTTCACTTTAGCACTGACGCTGTGAAGAAGTAGTTCCTCTCGCACCTAATCTGCTCAGTGACAACAACTGTTTGCTTTTTTACGTAAGACAATGTCTTCTAAGTTTTCGTGGGCGGAACCCAGCGACACGCTGCAGCAGCCGGCTCAGGGGTTACGTCATGAAATGGGCGGCAGCCACAAGAAGGAGAGGCTGAGCCTCAGAGATCGAGGCATCTTACTTCTGGGTTGGAAAAGTAGCTCGTGAAAATAACTCATATTTCATAAGAAATTCATTCTCCAGTGTACCAAAGGTAATATACTATCACATACATGCATATAGTTTACTCTGAAAGGCTTAAAATAGCATGATATAGGCCCTTTAAGGGTGTGCATATTTATGCAACCAGGTTATTGTAAGTTTTTTATTTTTCCGCTTAAAAGATTTCAGTTTGTTTTTCAATTGGGTTGTACAGGTGATTGGTCACATTAATGGTGGAAAAAAGTTTTGAAATGATATATCTTGGTCTCATTTTTTTTACATCACAAAAAATATATCCACTGTATGTACAAAGCATGCAAGCCATTTGCGTGAGTTTGTGCTCAGGGCAGAATCCACATGCGCCTTGTCTTCCTCATTCAGCTCCTCCCATAGTGTCTCATCTTCCACTTCTTCATCTTTGTCCCCTACTGCTGTTTCATCGATTTCGTCAACAGGAAATTTTTACTGCAGTGCTTTACGTATATTTGCAGCATTGCCTGTGACAATGAAGTCAACCTGGTGAGAAAATTGGATAATATCAAACATAAAGTAATAAAATGATCACATGTACAATTTGTTCTTTTCTTTTGAAACGGTAAGTTTGACACATTCTTAAGGGTGAAATATAAAATACAAACATCTCTTGGTTGACAAATGAAATTGTAGTATCAATTGAAGACAATTGTAAATATTTAACCAACCTTTGATCCAATGTTGAAGTCTTCAGTGACAGCATCAAAAGCCCGGACAATGGTCTCACCGGTCAACAACATGGACATCAGTCCAAAGTTGCCAGTCTTGGGGTTTGTCTCATGGATGTGTGCTGTCACTCCTAAGAAGCTCCTCATTTTTCTGTCAGTCCATATGTCAGTTATTAGTGGGACACTTCTGTGTCCTGCCAGTATCGGCTATTTTCTCTTTCCCGCTAGCTTTCATTTGGGGCAGCTTCTGTGTGTGTTGACCTGGCCATTGGTTTGTATCTGGAATGACACAAACGAGAATTGGAACTGTTTTTAGTCAAAATTGATTATATGTCTGAATATTGGCACATCACATTAAGGACAGGATGAATCTGCTGAATCATAAAATGTTTCCAATTATACAAAAGAGAAAACATACCTTGGGTCAGCAAGTTGCATGACATTCCTAAAATGCACGTTCTCCACAATGGACCGGGCAAGCTGCACCCTACGATGAACTTGGCGATGGCATCCGATAGTTGTTTATGCCTCAGGTTTGTATGGCAGTACATGCTGGTGGTAGCCATTTCTTCTGTATTACTTGTCTAGCATCGCTCGAGGATGGAAAAAACAGCATGATATCTTGCTGTGAGCCTCCAACTGGGTGCCTCCCCTGAACATACTCATCCCGCCTGTAGAGAAACAGTATTACAGTGTGGTGGCACAGCGGGAGGTCTGACTCGCACCCTGGACCTTGGGGAACGAGGGGAAGGAAGGAGACATGGTAATGCGGGTGCCTCAGGTGAGAGAGAGGAATACAGGTGCTGTGGCACCCTGGGGGAGAGAGTTGAAAAGATGAGAAGCAGGTTTAGGCGTCAGAGTGCCAGGGTGGGTGGGTGGGGGGGAGTTCTTAAGATGTGCCTTCACACTGAGAACTGCAGCTGTGAATGTATTGAGATGTAATGTATGTATGATAATGACATGTACTCTCAGTGCCAAAGGAGAGAATGGGAAGATGTATAAAAGGTTGGCTTTGGCACCCAGAGAATTATTCTTACTTGTTGTCAGAGGAAAAAGGTCTGTATCTACAGAGCTCGTGTCTCGTCTTGTTCATTCCTCTACACTGGTGACCTTGATGTGAAAATGGAAGACGGACTGAGCAGCTCTGCGGGAACATCCACACGATTTCCCTCCGGGACCCCGGTTGCATGCACCATACTGGTAAAACTCCTGGACTTTTGGCTTCATGACCCGGCAAGCTGGTTCATCCATGAGGAAGCGCAGTTTGCTCTCCACGGAGTCTCGGCGGATGAGACAAAATACCATTACTTGATGGCTTTGCTGGACCCGCGCGCTATCCAGCGCGCCATGAGTCTGCTCCGAGCCACTCCAGCCCAGGGGAAGTACGACGCGCTCAAACAGCTGTTGTTACGGCGTTGCACCCTCTCGCATGGAGAGGGAGCAGAAAGGCTCCTGTCACACTCAGAGCTAGGAGACGGATCAGCTGTGGAGTTGATGGAAAGTATGCTGGCGTTGATGGGCACAGAGGGTGAGTCTTTCCTCTTTGCCCACCTCTTCCTGAAGAAGCTACCGGCTTTGACACAGGCATCTCTCTGGAGGGTGCGATTCCGCTACCAGATAAGGTACGTGCAGTGTCAGATTTTACGCGTCCGCAGACCATGAGGGCACTGCAGGAATATTTGGAGATGGTCAATTTCTACAACCGTTTGCTTCCCCGGGCAGCGCAACTGCTGCAACTGCTGTACGGCACACTCAAGAAGAAGAAACCCACAGATGGCATCGACTGGACCCCGGATCAGGTCCAGGCATTCGTCGCCGCCAAAACAGCGCTCGCTAACACGGCTTTGCTGGCCCACCCAGCCCCGTCGGCGTGTATAGTGCTCATGACAGACGTATCCAATGTCGTGATAGGAGCCGTGGTGAAACAGTACATCTCCGGTTTGTGGCAACCCCTCGCATTTTTCAGCCGTATTTTGCACAACAGCGAGCGTAAGTATAGCACTTTTGATAGGGAGCTTTTGGCCCTCCACCTGGCCATGCGTCATTTTCAATTCTGGCTCGAGGGTCACGAATTTACCGCATTTGTCAACCTTAAGCCCCTAACCTACACAATGGCCAAAGTCTCAGAACCGTGGTCGGCCCAGCAGCAGCGGCACATGGCCACAATCTCAGAATTCAATACCGACATCCAGCACGTAGTTGGTAAACTTCATGTCATGGCTGACTGCCTGTCGCGCGTGCTAGTTTCCCCAGTCTATGTGGATATTGATTTTTCCACCATGGCCGCTGACCAACCTGGGGACACACATTTGCACGCTCCGATCCGCGGGTACCAGGCTAAAACTGGAAAGCAGGGTGGTACAAGAGGGTTGCCCCCCCTTGCTTTATGACGTGTCCATCAGCAGGCCCCGCCTGGTAGTTCCAATCTTGTGGCGACCCCACGTTTTCAAGTCTGTCCAATCTCTTTCACACCCTGGCGTCCAGGCTTCAGTTAAGCTGGTGGGGTCTAAGTTCGTATGGCCCCGCTTACACAAGGATGTGAAAGAGTGGGCTGTCGCGTGCCAACAGGCTAAGGTTCAGAGGCACACCAAAGCCCCCCTCGAACCTTTCCAGATTCCGAGCAGGAGGTTCGACCATGTACATGTGAACTTCACGCCCCTTTTAACAATAGTGGACCGCACCACGCGTTGGCCAGAGACAGTTCTGCTAGTTTCCACCACATCTGCCGATGTGGCCCGCGCATTTTTGTCATACTGGGTCGCACATTTTGGTTCCCCGTCAGATATCAGCGGTCCACAGTTCGTTTCAGAATTCTGATCCGCGATGGTCGAGAGCTTGGGGGTCAAAATCCATGGAACCACCGCATACAACCCGCAGGCTAACAGGTTGTGTGAGAGGTTCCACAGGTCGCTTAAAGCCGCGCTCAGAGCCTCATTGACGGATGCAAATTGGGTTGACTGCCTGGCTTGGGACCTACTGGGATTGCGCTCTGTGCCTAAGGAGGATTTGGCAGCTTCCCCGGTGGAGCTCGTTTTTGTCAGCCATTTTGGATCCTGGGTGAATTTTTGCCGGAAAATCCCGTGCCCGGGACCAACTCGTCCACGAGCACTTTTTCCGGCACAGGGGCTAGCAGCGTTCTGGGGCTGGTGCACCATTGTTTTCCTCGCACCTTTGTTCTGAAGCGTTTGGAGAATGCCGAGTTCGTTTTCGTGAGGCATGACGCCCACCGAACCCTGCTGCGTCCGCCTTATGAAGACCCCTTCAGAGTTTTGGAAACGGGAGCAAAAAAATTTGTGTTAGACCTGGGGGGGGGGGGGGGGGGGGGGGGGGGAACCATCTGCATAGACAGGCTGAAGCCCGCTTATGTTTTAGCAGAGTTGCAGGTGGTGTTGGCCCAGGCCCCCTGGCGGGGTCGCCCGCCCGCGGGGGGCCCACAGGTTTGTTTTCCCCCTTCAGAGAACCGTTTGCAGGAGACCAAGGTTTTCCCCTCCCCACCTTTTCCCCCTACAGAGAACTGTGCACCAGAGACTGAGTCTGCTCCCTATCCACCACAACAGGAACGCCCTTCAGTCAGCCCGGCAGCTCCACGTTACAGCTGTTACGGGCGATTGATCAAGCCTAAGGCACCGGGCAGTTAAGACCCCTTCTGGGTGTTCAGGGAGGGGGGCCGTGTGGTGGCACAGGGAGAGGTCTGTCAATAACAAAAGTTCATCTCAATACTTTGTTATATACCCTTTGTTGGCAATGACAGAGGTCAAACGTTTTCTGTAAGTCTTCACAAGGTTTTCACACACTGTTGCTGATATTTTGACCCATTCCTCCATGCAGATCTCCTCTAGAGCAGTGATGTTTTGGGGCTGTCGCTGGGCACCACAGACTTTCAACTCCCTCCAAAGATTTTCTATGGGGTTGAGATCTGGAGACTGGCTAGGCCACTCCAGGACCTTGAAATGCTTCTTACGAAGCCACTCCTTCGTTGCCTGGGCGGTGTGTTTGGGATCATTGTCATGCTGAAAGACCTAGCCACGTTTCATCTTCAATGCCCTTGCTGATGGAAAGAGGTTTTCACTCAAAATCTCACGATACATGGCCCCGTACATTCTTTCCTTTACACGGATCAGTCGTCCTGGTCCCTTTGTAGAAAAACAGCCCCAAAGCATGATGTTTCCACCTCCATGCTTCACAGTAGGTATGGTGTTCTTTCTCCTCCAAACACGACAACTTGAGTTTTTACCAAAAAGTTCTATTTTGGTTTCATCTGACCATATGACATTCTCCCAATCCTCTTCTGGATCATCCAAATGCTCTCTAGCAAACTTCAGACAGGCCTGGACATGTACTGGCTTAAGCAGGGGGACACGTCTGGCACTGCAGGATTTGAGTCCCTGGTGGCATAGTGTGTTACTGATGTAGCCTTTGTTACTTTGGTCCCAGCTCTCTGCAGGTCATTCACTAGGTCCCCCAGTGTGGTTCTGGGATTTTTGCTCACCGTTCTGGTGATCATTTTGACCCCACGTGATGAGATCTTGCATGGAGCCCCAGATCGAGGGAGATTATCAGTGATCTTGTATGTTTTCCATTTTCTAATAATTGCTCCCACAGTTGATTTCTTCACACCAAGCTGCTTACCTATTGCAGATTCATTCTTCCCAGCCTGGTGCAGGTCTACAATTTTGTTTCTGGTGTCCTTTGACAGCTCTTTGGTCTTGACCATAGTGGAGTTTGGAGTCTGACTGTTTGAGGTTGTGGACAGGTGTCTTTTATACTGATAACGAGTTCAAACAGGTGCCATTAATACAGGTAACGAGTGGAGGACAGAGGAGCCTCTTAAAAAAGAAGTTACAGGTCTGTGAGAGCCAGAAATCTTGCTTGTTTGTAGGTGACCAAATACTTATTTTCCACCATAATTTGCAAATAAATTCTTTAAAAATCAGACAATGTGATTTTCAGGATTTTTTTTTCTCATTTTGTCTCTCATAATTGAGGTATACCTATGATGAAAATTGGAGACCTCTCTCATCTTTTAAGTGGGAGAACTTGCACAATTGGTGGCTGACTAAATACTTTTTTGCCCCACTGTGTATATATATATATATATATATATATATATATATATATATATACTATATATACTATATATATATATATATATATATATATATATATATATATATATATATATATATATATATATATATATATATATACTGTATATATACTGTATATATACTGTATATATACTGTATATATATATATACTGTATATATATATATACACACTACCGTTCAAAAGTTTGGGGTCACTTAGAAATTTCCTTATTTTTGAAAGAAAAGCACTTTTTTTCAATGAAGATAACTTTAAACTAATCAGAAATACACTCTATACATTGCTAATGTGGTAAATGACTATTATAGCTGCAAATGTCTGGTTTTTGGTGCAATATCTACATAGGTGTATAGAGGCCCATTTCCAGCAACTATCACTCCAGTGTTCTAATGGTACAATGTGTTTGCTCATTGCGTCAGAAGGCTAATGGATGATTAGAAAACTCTTGTGCAATCATGTTAGGTCTGCAATGCTGTAATTGCTGCAAATGGAGGATTCTTTGACGAAAGCAAAGTTTGAAGGAAAAAATTATTATTTCAAATACAAATCATTATTTCTAACATTGTCAATGTCTTGACTATATTTTCTATTCATTTTACAGCTCATGGTGGTAAATAAGTGTGACTTTTCATGGAAAACACAAAATAATTGTCTGGGTGACCCCAAACTTTTGAACGGTAGTGTATATATATACAGTATATATATATATATATATATATATAGTGGCGAAATTGTGGCAGGCTAGTCCAGTTTACTCAGATTAAAAAGTGTTCCTTTAATCTGAGTAAGCTGGACTAGCCTGCCACAATTTCGATATCCAGCTTATTTTTTCCCATTAAATCTGATGTGTTTTCAAAGTGTTCCCTTTATTTTTTTTGAGCAGTATATAAATAAATGTATGTGTGTGTATATACGGTGCTGTGAAAAAGTATTTGCCCCTTTCCTGATTTTTTTTTTTTTTTATCAGTATACGTAGTGGATAATTAAAAATTTTAACGCTATTAATCTTTTGGAACGTTGAGTTAATCGTGATTAATAACGCATTAATCGTGTGTTTTTCCATTCAGATACAGTGTACCTTAAATTGGTAATTTTTCAGGTTTCTCATACTGTTATAAACATGGGAATGGACAAATATGCTTTCTTTCTTCACCTGCAGGTTTATTATAGCTCTCAACGTATCCAAAATGATAAAAACTATCCAGAATATTCTCCAGAAAATTCTCAAAAGTACTACTGCATGTGCAAACAGAATGCCAGGGCTCAGTAATGTCACTGCAACACAAATTCAACTCTACTTCCATGAAAAACATTCACCGCTTTTAAACAGCTCAGCACAAAACGATGTACCTCATGTGTCACAACAGACACAATTTCCCTTTTAGCAGAAAAATTGTAAACATAAACAAACAGCTAGCTCACCTGTGACGTCACACACCATGCCGCAAAAACAGGGCGTGGGAGTGAGTAGACATTACAAACACAGCTACAGAATTTTAGACTGCTACTCACCTACCGACAGTTGGACCCAAAACTATGAGGATGAAACAGGCAAGTGTCTGTTTGTGTCAGCTGCTGGCAGCCAGTTACAACCTAGCACGTAACTGTTTATACTGCTAGCCGGCTTCCAAAGAAGAAGAACAACCAATATCCAGGCCAAGTTTTGGAGGAGGCTGTGGCAGTTATTGAGGATGAGATCTCTGACAGATAACATCCATCCATCCATCCATCCATCTTCTTCCGCTTAATCCTTTTCGGGTCGTGGGGGGGGCTGGAGCCTATCCCAGCATCTTTGGGCGAGAGGCAGGGTACACCCTTGACAGGTCGCCAGTCCATCGCAGGGCCAACACAGAGAGACAGACAACCATTCACTCTCACAGTCATACCTAAGGACAATTTAGAATCCCCAGTTTGATGCCAATTAACCTAACTTGCATGTTTTTTTGGCATGTGGGAGGAAACCAGAGAAATCCCGGAGTAAACCCACGCAGACACGGGGAGAACATGCAAACTCCACACAGATCACTGTTGGTCGGTGGCTGGGATCAAACCCAGGATCCCCCGGCCAAGGGTGAGTTGCTGTGCTGCCGCAGTGCTAACCACTCCGCCACCGCGCTGCCCATTGTAAACTTAAACATGACAGCATTTTGGGGATTTTCACGACTGTGATCCAGCTTGTTTCACTTCACATTAGCCACGGTTACATATGCAAAATTTCTTCAATCTGATTACAATTCAGATCAGAACTTTACTGTTTACATGGATCCTGAAAAAGTTGATCCGATTAGGACGTGCGTTTCCATGTGTCACACGTTTGAACGGACTAAATCATTTTGACATGTGCACAATTATCCAACATTCCAGAAATAGTAGAAGAAGAAGCAACTTCTGATGTAAACAAACCCCGCTTTGTGTCTTTCTCTTTTTGAAATGGACCTGTATTGTGTTATTCAGACTGTATTTTTGCTTCTGTTGGTCTCCGTAATGAAGCTACAAGTACATACTTCTGCATATGACGAACAGAGGGAGACAGCAGAACGATACAAACCAGATTTGTTTACGCCCGCTATGTTTTCCACTAGCTGCTGTAAAGGCAGAAATATGTCACGTTGACGTGTAGCTGATGTACAAACATACGCAGTAAACATATTTTCTACCCAGACTTCGGAATAAGTGTTTATATTTGCACCAATCGGATTAACAATTGGCATAATCCACCCGTCTCAATCAGAAGGAAATTTTGATCCAAATGAGTGTGATCGGGTCAGAATATTCAGATTGGCGTGTTTACATGAAGCATTTTTATTCCGATCAAGCTTTTAACCCCTTGCACTCCGGTCAATTTCCCTAAAAACGCCAAAAAATAAAGTGCCCAAAGTAAATCCAAAGCTGTTCTTAAACCCTTTGCAGCATCTTCATGGGGTTGGTCTCATTTAAAAGAAAACACTTTGAATTTTTTGGCAAAACAGTCATAATCTCTCTAAGTGTTGCGGCCACTGAGTTACAGTCATCTAAACATAGTGAACTTGAAGAAAATAAATTTGGCCTGGGTGTTTTTTTGGATACAAATGCTTGCAAATAACACACAGCTTCAGATCCGGGCTGGAAAATGCAACAGAAATGTAGAACCAAGTGTTATCCAGCTGAGGTCCAAATTTGGTAACAATACCACAAAAAATGAATATATTACACAGCTTTTTCCTCAGGTAGTTCCCAGACGTTTTTGAACTGTGCCAAATTGTGCCAAATGGCACAGTTTGGAAAAACGTCTGTAACTTTTGAATGATTCAATATAGAAGCTTCATCTTGGGCTCTAATGAAAGGTGACACTCAGGGCTGTATGTGTGTGTGTGTGTGTGGGGGGGGGGGGGGGGTTGTCCCCCCCCGCTCACTACAGAGGACGGACATCGCCCGTTGCGCCGCGGTCCGTCACGTAGCGATGACGCACAGCTGTAATTTACCGATCGGTCAAAAGTCATTTTGATTACAATTTTCAGGGATAAAGAATAATTTAGCTTAGAACACTTACCTCTTCACAGCAGCAGCGTAGCTGGCGAACTTCTTCCTCATTGTCAGACGAACGCGACGCTGGTCTCGCGAGTCAAAACATAATTCCATTATTGCGGTTTTGCGCTTCCATGATTGCGGTTTTGGCGAACGATTTTTCAAAACAAATAACAGTAGTAATTAAAAAAAGACTGGTGAACGCGTGTGTGTCACTCAGCCTTCGTCGTCGGCCTCCGTCGGTCTATGATGACCATGGAAGAGAATCCTAAACTCTACTCTGCTGGAATAAAAAAAAAAAGCACCGCCTGTGGCTGAACAGGCCGATGCGCGAATGGCAGTCCCTGTCACACAGGTCGCACTTGTGGGTGGTCTCCGTACTGCTGGATCTGTGTGGTTCTTCCTGCGGGTCCTTTTTTCATCTGCTGCTGCAGCAGTCTGTCTTCACCCAGCCTTACACAAAACAGCTTGCAAACTTCTGTGCTTCAATTGGCTCGCTGCATTCACAGCGTTGGTAGGCGGGTCCTTCTTTCTAGGTTTTCAGTCATTGGTTCTTCAAGGTTTCAGAAACCCAATTCAAGGCTCTTATTAGTCGAATGAGAGGTCAATCATATCCGATCTGTTCGCGGCTGTGTCTGCAGTGGAAGAACGGAAATGCAGCTTTTTTTTCCAGTGCGCTCTTAGGACGCAGCGCCCTCGTGCGTCCTAGAGTGCATGAGAGCGCCCTCGTGCGCTGTAGGATGCAGAGACGTGCCCGTCCGCGGTACACCGGAGTGCAAGAGGTTAATCCGGTTACTTGTGTCCATGTAAACATGGCTACTGTCTGTATGGTGCAGCCAGTGTCTACTGCTGCAGAGTGGCTTTGGTATGGAGTGCAGCTAGGGCAAAAAGTACTGTTCACACTTTCTGCCATTAACTGCTATTAACTGCAGTTAACCGCGATCACAAAATTTTTCACTGTTAATGGGGGCGAAGCGTTAACGGGCAATTAACGTGATAATGCCGACACACCACTAAAATATATATATATATATATAGGGTAATTGTCTCAACAAATATAAAAAAAATTAACCATGACATAGAATAAAAATTTAACCAGCATCCATGTGAACATTTTGAAATTTACAAGAAAAAGTCAGATTTCCAAGAGAAAAGTTGCAAATTTACAAGAAAAATGTTGCAAATTAATGAGATAAAAGTTGCACATTAATGAGAAAAAAGTTGCACATCAATGAGAAAAAAGTTGCAAATTAATGAGAAAAAGTTCCAGATTAATGAGAAAAAAGTTGCAAATTTACATGAAAAAAAATTGCAAATTTATGAGAAAAATTGCAAATTTATGAGAAAAAATGTTGCAGATTTATGAGAAAAAAATCGTCACTCTATAAGAAAAGTTGCAAATTTCCTTCCAGCAGTATTTTTGTATCTAGCATTAGTGCTTAAAATGCAGTTTATTCAGTTCTGTAACATGATACAGAAAAGTTTATGATGATATTGGGGGGACACTTCTCCCTTTTTTCCAGGTTGGGGGGGACATGTCCCCTTGAATGACACCCATGTCTTCAGGTCCAACTTTGATATTTGTATATTTATTCTTTATTCTTTAAAATTTACAAGAAAAAAGTAGCAAACTGATAATATTAAAAAACATCAGATTTAAATACTGTTGATACACAAAAAACCTTCAAAATTACATTTTACAAGAAATGAAAATTCATGTGGAGAATATTCTAAATTTGACTGGCGATCTGTCCAAGGTGTACCCTGCCTCTCGCCCAAAGATGCTGGGATAGGTTCCAGCCCCCCCACCACCACCAACACCACCACCTGAAAAGGATTAAGCGGTAGAATATGGATGGATGGATGGAAATTCTAAATTTATAAGAAAAGCTAGAAATTTAGGAAATAAATTGACATTTATAAGAAAAAAGTTACATTTTTACAACTGGAAGTTATGTGTTTAAGAGAAGTCATTTTTTTAGAGAGAAGGAAAGAAAAGGTGCAAATTTACAAGAAAAATTTGGAGTCAAAAGTATCCTGTAATAAAACTACAAGGAAGTACTGTATTGTGGGGGCATGGTGTGGGAGTTCTCCACCCAGAGAAGGCAACTGAGGAAGGGGGGGAACAATGGACCGAAAGAGGAGGTGTCACCGGGGGGTATCAGACGGGATAGTAAGGACTATGCGCTCCCCGGGAAGAGGAGGAACTGCCGCAGCCGCTGGAAGAGGAAAGGGTGTGAGAGCGGCACTGGTGTTATGTCATGTTAATGTGCCACACAGGTCTTTGTTCTAAACAACAATGTATTATGGTCGGAAGTTCCGGGTCTCAATGCATGGTATTAAAGATATAAAAGAGGAATGCACAGAGACCAGGGGGCTCTTTTGCTGTGTGCATGTTGGAGAAAGAATAAAGTTCATGTGTTGTCTAGCTCGTTGCCTCGCCTGCTTCCTTTCTCCACATTGGTGACCCTAAGACGTGCCATGGAAAGCGAGCCGAGCACCGCCCCGGAGACTACCTGGAGAGAGAGCACCAGCGCCACATGCACTCTCTCAGTCAAGCTCCCAGACTTCTGGCTTCACAACCCGACCGCGTGGTTCTTGCACATAGAAGCCCAGTTCGCACTCCGCAGGATAACAACGGACGATACCAAGTATTACTACATGGTCGCTGCGCTGGATGCGCGCGCCACGCAACAGGTGACGAGCCCGCTCCAGGAGCTGCCGGCCCAAGGCAAATATGAAGCGCTCAAGAGGATGCTTCTCCAGCGCTATACCCTTTCTGACTGTAAGAGGGCAGACAAAACTCCTAACGCATTCGGAGTTAGGTGACAAATAAGCAGTGGAGCTCATGGAGAGCATGTTGGCGCTGAGGGGGAAGGACAGTGAATTTTTCCTGTTCTCCCACTTGTTCCTCAGGAACCTACCAGCTACAGTGAGGGCGATCCTGGCCAACTTGCCGTGGCTGGTTGCTAAGGACTACTGCGCCCTGGCACAGGAAGCGGACCGCATCATTTTGATGACCAGAACTCTCAGGCAGTGGCACCAGCATCCATGAGTGACTCCAGCAAGGTCGAGGAGCCATTGGTAGTAGCCGGGATGGACACCAGCAGATGAAGGAACTGGGCGATCTGTTTTTATCATCGCTGTTTCAGCTCGAATGCCCAACACTGCCTGTTGCCATGCCAATTCAAGAAGCTGGGAAGACGGCACGTTCGGAATTCAGTTGCAACTACAACCAATGGCGCAGTTTTTGGTGAACTCCGGCTCCCAAAAGAGCCTCATCCTGCCAGTCAATGCAGACAGGGTGGCAGGAGGCAGCGGTCCCAAGCTCATGGCCGCCAACAGAACCACCTTCAGGACATTTGGTGAGTGGACACTGACGATATGCTTACATGGACGCAACTTTCAGTGGGACTTTGTGTAGCTGCATGTTCCGCCCCCATTTTAGGCACAAATTTTCTATCTTTATCTTATTTAGCTTATCTGTTGTTAATCGATGTTGCTAATAGGAGATTAGTGGATGCTGTCTCTTTTACCTCACTGCCCTGTACAGCTCGGGGAGCTGGGTCGACAACACTGGCTAACGTTATAGCTCCAGGGGGTAAGTACCAACATTTTCTCACACAGTTCCCAGCACTCACGGTCCTGACTTTCTCGGCTACGATAACGAAACACAGGGTCGAACACTTCATAACCACAAAAGGCCCACCGGTGTTCGCACGACCTCGGCGCTTGGACGCAGCTAAACTGGCCAGCGCGTGAGATGAGTTTGCCAACTTAGAGCAGGTGGGCATCGTCAGGCCGCTCCAACAGCCCGTGGGCATCCCCGCTACACATGGTGCCTAAAGCCGACGGGTCGTGGTGACTGTGCGGCAATTTCCGGTGCTTGAATAACGCCATGGAACACGATCGTTATCCCATTCCGCACATCCAGGATTTTTCCGTGCACCTGGCTGGGGCGTGTGTTTTTTCGAAAGTGGATCTGGTCCGCGGACACTATCAGGTCCCAGTGCGCGCGGAAGACGTTCCGAAAACAGCAGTAATAACTCCTTTCAGCCTTTTCGAGTTTTTATGCATGCCATTTGGATTAAAAGGTGCGGTGCAGACTTTCCAGAGGATGATGGATGCAGTGCTTCGCGACTTGTCCTTCGTTTTTGTCTACTTAGACGACATTCTGGTAGCTAGCACGTCCAAGGAGGAGCACATCACCCACCTCAAGACGGTTTTCCAGAGGTTGTAAGCGCACGTGTGCCTGTGATTGATTTTTTGGGCCACCGCATTTCGCCGGAGGGTGCGATTCCGCTACCAGATAAGGTGCGTGCCATGTCGGACTTTCCGCGTCCAGAGACCGTGAGGGCCCTGCAGGAGTTTTTGGGGATGGTCAATTTTTATAGCGGTTTCCTTCCCCGGGCAGCCCAGCTGATGCAGCCGTTGTATGCCACGCTAAAAAAAAAGAAGCCCACGGAAAACGTCGACTGGACTCCCGAGCAAGTCCAGGCTTTCACGGATGGCAAAACAGTGCTTGTGGATGCCGCGGTGCTAGCTCATCCGGATTCGTTGGCACGGATAGCGCTCACTACAGACGCGTCTGATGTTGCCATAGGAGCAGCGGTAGAGCAGTATGTCTCCGGTTTGTGGCAGCTGCTCACATTTTTCAGTCGGACTTTGCGCGACAGCGAACGCAAATACAGCACGTTCAACAGAGAGTTGTTGGCTCTACACCTAGCGATGCATCTTTTTCCAGTTTTGGCGAGAAGGGCACGAGTTCACCGCGTTCGTGGACCATAAGCCACTGACGTACATGATGTTCAAGGTCTCGGAACCGTGATTGGCCCAGCAGCAACAGCATTTGGCCGCAATCTTGGAGTTTACGACCAACATTCAACACGTCGCCGGTAAGCTCAACGTCGTGGCCGATTGTCTGTCATGCGCGTTAGTCTCCCCGGTCTACATGGGAATAGATTTCCCTGCAATAGCCGCAGAGCAAGCCGGGAACGTGGACATTTGCGTGCTCCAGCCTGCGCCTACTGGGTTAAGGCTGGAGAGCAGGGTGGTGCAAGAAGGGTGCCCTCCCTTGCTCTGCGACGTGTCTATTGGCCGCCCACGCCCGGGTTCCGAGCTCTTGGCGCTGTCGCATTTTTGAGTCGGTCCACTCCCTTTCGCATCTGGGAGTGCGCGATTCGATGAAGCTAGTGGGGGCGAAATTCATCTGGCCGCACTTGCACAAGGACGTGAAAGAGTGGGCTGCAGCTTGCGTTGCGTGCCAGCAGGCCAAAGTGCACAAGCACACCAGAACCCCCCTCGAGCCGTTCCACATCCCAGCCAGGAAGTTCAACCACGTCCACGTGGATTTGGTGGGACCCCTCCCACCGTCGCAAGGTTTCATACACCTTTCAACAATCATGGACCGCACAACACGCTGGCCTGAAGTGGTCCCGCTGGCTTCTACCACATCCGCAGAAGTGGCTCGTGCTTTTTTGTCAGCTTGGGTTGCACATTTTGGATCCCTGTCAGACATCACTTCCGACAGGGGTCCACAATTCATTTTGAAACTCTGGTCTGTGATGGCCCAGAGCCTGGGGGTCAAAATTTACCACACTACCGCATACAACCCCCAAGCTAACGGGTTATGCGAGCGTTTTCATAGGTCGCTTAAAGCAGCTCTCAGAGCTTCACTCACGGACACAAATTGGGTTGACCACCTGCCCTGGTTTCTTTTAGGGTTCTGCTCTACACCTAAGGAGGATTTGGCAGCCTCCCCGGCAGAATTCATTTTTTCTCAG
The DNA here is from genome assembly GCA_020510985.1 of Pholidichthys leucotaenia. Classification (NCBI taxonomy): domain Eukaryota; kingdom Metazoa; phylum Chordata; class Actinopteri; order Cichliformes; family Pholidichthyidae; genus Pholidichthys; species Pholidichthys leucotaenia. The sequence goes on from CM035840.1 coordinate 298,425,979, forward strand.
CCGCTGCGGATCCCCGGAGAGTTTTTATCGGAAAACCCCAGGCTGATCCGCCTGTGCAATTTTTGCACTTTTGCATTTTTCCCGGCCCACCATTGTTTTCCATGCACCTTCGTCCCAAAAAGCTTGCAGAACGCCAGGTTTTTTTTTTTTGTCAGGCACAATGCACACCAGACCCCGCTGTGACCACCGTAGGAAGGACTGTTCAGGGTGTTGGAACCTGGGGCAAAGCATTTTGTGTTAGACTTGGGGGGGATGTAGGGAGACCGTCTGCATCGACAGGCTGAAGCCCGCTTTTGTGTTGTCACACGAGCAGGTGGTGTTGGCCCAAGCTCCCCAGCGTGGACACCCACCATTGGTGGCTCCGCAAGTTGGTGATCCCTCGGCAGGGACCTGCGCTCGCAAAGCTAATGTGTTTTCTCCCCCTCCCTTTTTCCCTCCACAGACTGACGTGCCCTCCTCCTGTATACCTCACCAGCAGGGCGGTTTGACTGGATCGGCAACCCCTCACTACAGCCACTATGGGTGCCGGCTCAAGCCCAAAGGACGGGGGGGTTAGTGCCTTTTCTGGGTGTTTGGGGGGGGCTGTGTAGGGGCATGGTGTGGGAGTTCTCCACCCAGAGAAGGCAGCTGGGGAAGGGGGGAACAATGGATCGAAAGAGGAGGTGTCACCAGGGGTATCAGACGGGACAGTAAGGACTATGCGCCCCCCGGGGAGAAAAGGAAGTGCCGGAGTCGCTGGAAGAGTAAAGGGTGTGAGAGCGGTGCCGGTGTTATGTCATGTTAATGTGCCACACAGGTCTTTGTTCTAAACAACAATGTATTATGGTCGAAAGTTCCGGGTCTCAATGCACCTGGGGGCTGTTTTGCTGTATGCATGTTGGAGAAAGAATAAAGTTCATGGGTCGTCCAGCTTGTTGCCTCGCCTGCTTCCTTTCTTCACAGTATGGTGAAAAAGTTACTCGAGTACATGTAACTAGTTCCTGTGTTTCCCGTCAGGTGATCATAAAGCTGTCTGATCAGGTGAGCACCTGTCTGTCTGACCCACGACACCCAGCCTCGTTTTGCGACGCCAGCATGGACTCTCAGAAGATCCAGCAGCTGCAGCAGGAGATCGAGAACCTCAAGGTGAGAGTTTGTTATCGTTAATGTGACGTTGTCCCAGAGGTCTTAATGGAATATCTGTGATATGCTTATGGTTAGGGCAACTCTGTTTTTTAATTAATTTATTTTTTTACCTTTATTTATACAGGGGAGTTCCACTGAGAGGCAACCTCTCTTTTTCAAGGACACCCTGTTCAAATTCACACCTGGAAGCTGCTCAGTACAACCACAGACTGACATGTGGTCACCGAGCAGCTCCACTGGAGCAGTTGGGGTTAAGAGCCTTGCTCAAGGGCACCACAGTGAAGTTAAGGAGGGTGGGGCAAACACTGCTATGTTATCTGTCCCACCCACATCTAATCTTGCCGGTCCGAGGATTTGAACTAGCGACCCTCCGCTCAGTCCATATCCCTAACCATTAGACCACCACTGCCCAACATAATCTGAATTTTGGTTTGTAGACACATTTCAGGTAAACACACTACTATAATACCAATCCACCTTAGATCATGTGCGCCCTCTGCCCATTAAAGGTGAGGAGGGGAGCCATTCTGATTGTTTCATTGCACATTACACTCAAAGAACACCTCTGATTACTTAAGAATTATGACAAACCTTTGTGCTTTTGCAAACTCAAAATCTGTTTTTTCCACTGCTGTAACAGCTAAATGGACACACCTTTGACAATGGACTATTGAACAGATCATCATAATATGCATGGATGTAAATCCTCCCCCCACTTCATCATAAACCTTTTTCTATAACATGTTACATAACCAGCACCAGTTTTAAATCAGAAACTTTTTTCTTGAAAATTTGCAACTTTATTTTAAATGCATGACTATTTTCTTATAAAGCAGCACTTTTTTCTCAGAAATTCACAACTTTTTTCCTTTAATGGTGCAACTTTTTCTTGTAAATTTGCACCTTTTTTTCCTCATAAATGAAAACTTTTTCTCCTAAATTTGCAGCTTTTTACTTGTAAATCTGCAGTGTTTTAATCATAAATTTGTAGAGCATCCGCCCCACACCCGGGAGGCAGGGGTTCAAATCCCGGCCGGGTCATGCCGAAGACCATATAAAAGTGGAACTTCCTGCCGTCCAGCTTGGTGCTCAGCGATAATGGAATGGAGGAGGGAAATCTGTGGCGGCGCCTTGCATGGCAGCGGCCCTCTGATTCTACACTTGGGGTGTGTGTGATTAACACAGTAGATAGGTAAAGCACAATCTCGTTCTACTGTACATGATTGGTTGTACAGTTGAATGACAATAAGGGTGATTTAATTTAATTTAATTTAATAAATTTGCAACTTTTTTTTCTCATACATTAAAACTTTTTTCTCAAAAATTTGCAGCTTTTTTATTGTAAATTTGTAACTTTTTTTCTCATAAATTTTCAGCTTTTTATTACTTGTATATTTGCAGGGGTTTTTTTCTTTTAAATCTGCAGCTTTTTTCTGGTAAATCCACAACTTTTTTCTAGTAAATTTGCAACTTTTTTCTGATACATTTAAAACTTTTTTCACATAAGTTTGCAGCTTTTTTATTGTAAATTTGTAATTTTTTCTCATAAATTTTCAGCTTTTTATTACTTGTATATTTGCAGTTTTTTTCTTTTAAATCTGCAGTTTTTTTCTGGTAAATCCACAACTTTTTTTCTAGGAAATTTGCAGCTTTTTTCTCATAAATTTGCAGCTTTTTTATTGTAAATTTGCAACTTTTTTCCTCATAAATTTGCAGTTCTTTACTTTTATATTGGCAGCTTTTTTCTGTTAAATCTGCAGCTTTTTTCTTGTAAATCTGCAACTTTTTTTTTTATTAAATCCGCAACTTTTTTCTGGTAAATTTGCAACTTTTTACTTGTAAATCTACATTTTTTTATCATAAATTTACAACTTTTTCTCATACATTTAAAACTTTTTTATAAAACTGTAGTGTTTTTATTGTAAATTTGCAACTTTTTTCTCATGAATTTGCTATTTTTTCTTCATAAATTCACTACTTTTTTGTCATAAATCTGCAACTTTTTATAAATTTGTGAATTTTCTTTGTTCATTGAGATAATGGCTCAAGTTTTTATAATTTTTTGCTTTTATGGGTTTGAATTCTTCTCCATTACAAATATAGGAGCCCCTAAACACAAGTCTGCATAGGGCCTGACTACAATAACACCTGTAGTGTCCCCATCAATCTTTACTCTTGAAAAAATGTTCTGTTTATTGTCAGTGATATGAAATATCCACCAATGATAATGTGGTCTCTTGTTTCCAGGACGATATCGACGCCATCAAGACTCAGAACAAGTTCCTGAACTCAGAGATCCATCAGCTGACCGGACTGTGGAGGAAAAGTTCAGAGCAGGAAAAGAACCTGATGATGAAAGTGAGTTCACGCCAAATTATTCCAACTTTTGAACTTTAGAGGAGTCAGAAATCTCTCCAGTGTAGAGAGACAAAAACATGTCTGCATGGGTAGATATTTCATTTCACTGTTGGGGGGACAATAAAGAGAACATTTTCTCCAGAGTTAATATTGACAGGGACACTATCAGTATTATTGTAGTCAGGGTCATTCCTAGGTTTTAAAGAGCAATACCCAAGATTTTGTAATGAGGAAGAATTCAAAAAACATCTGTATATACAGTGGTGTGAAAAAGTGTTTGCCCCCTTCCTGATTTCTCTTTTTTTTTTTGTATGTTTGTCACACTTAAATGTTTCAGATCATGAAACAAATTTAAATATTAGACAAAAATAACACAAGTAAACACAAAATGTAGTTTTTAAATGAAGGTGTTTATTATTAAGGGTAAAAAAAATCCAAACCTACATGGCCCTGTGCGAAAACGTGCCCCCCCCCCCCCCCCGTTAAAACATAAGTTTTCTGTGGTTTATCACATCTTTGGAAAGCTGAGTTCAATTTCTCTAGCCACACCCAGGCCTGATTACTGCCACACCGGTTTTCAATCAAGAAATCACTTAAATAGGACCTGCCTGACAAAGTGAAGTAGACCAAAAGATCCTCAAAAGCTAGACATCATGCTGCGATCCAAAGAAATTCAGGAACAAATGAGAAACAAAGTAATTGAGGTCTGTCAGTCTAAAAAAGGTTATGAAGCCATTTCTAAAGCTTTGGGACTCCACCGAACCACTGAGAGCCATTATCCACAAATGGCGAAAACATGGAACCTTTGCCAGGAGTGACCGGCCAACCAAAATTACCCCAAGAGCGCAGCGACAACTCGTCCAAGAGGTCACAAAAGACCCCACAACAACATCCAAAGAACTGCAGGCCTCACTTGCCTCAGTTAAGGTCAGTGTTCATGACTCCACCATAAGAAAGAGACTGGGCAAAAATGGCCTGCATGGAAGAGTTCCAAGACGAAAACCACTGTTGAGCAAAAAGAACATAAAGGCTCGTTTCAGTTTTGCCAGAAAACATCTTGATGATCCCCAAGACTTTTGGGAAAATACTCTGTGGACTGACGAGACAAAAGTTAAACTTTTTGGAAGGTGTATGTCTCATTACATCCGGCGTAAAAGTAACACAGCATTTCAGAAAAGGAACATCACACCAACAGTAAAATATGGTGGTGGGATTGTGATGGTCTGGGGCCGTTTTGCTGCTTCAGGACCTAGAAGACTTGCTGTGGTAAATTGAACCATGAATTCTGCTGTCTACCAAAAAATCCTGAAGGAGAATGTCCGGCCATCTGTTCATGACCTGAAGCTGAAGCGCACTTGCATTCTGCAGAAGGACAGTGATCCAAAACACACCAGCAAGTCCACCTCTGAATGGCTTAAGAAAAACAACATGAAGACTTTGGAGTGGCCTAGTCAAAGTCCTGACCTGAATCCGATTGAGATGCTGTGGCATGACCTTAAAAAGGCGGGTCATGTTCAAAAACCCTCCAATGTAACTGAATTACAACAATTCTGCAAAGATGAGTGGGCCAAAATTCCTCCACAGCGCTGTAAAAGACTCATTGCCAGTTATCGCAAACGCTTGATTGCAGTTGTTGCTGCTAAGGATGGCCCAACCAGTTATTAGGTTTAGGGCAGGGGTGTCAAACTCAAATTCACAGTGGGCCAAAATTAAGCAGTGAAGTAAAGTCACGGGCCAAACTCAATATTTATTGAAAAATTGACTGCAACTGATATGTAATGTTTAACCTTTTCATATGGAAACAAACTTTAGTTTTGCTTAAACACAGAATCTGGAACAACCAAAGCTTGATATTACAAACACATGAGAAATTAAATTTGAAATAAAAGACACATCAGTGGTATTCATTTCTTATTTAAATAAATAAATAAAGTATGTCTCTCCCCGTATCCTTTCAAGTTCCTTTTTAAAGTAAATCTTTTTCAAAGCCAACAACAAAAGAACCAAAAATAATAATGTCATTCAATAAAAATCCAACATTTCAACTATTAACAGACCATGCCTTGCAGTAGAAAAAGTGCATAAATAGCAGATATATTCAAGCTCAGTTTGCTACACTCTGATTTACTCTGCACATTGGTCTAAGCCAGATACCTGGCATCTTTTCTTAGATGCAAGTTCATCAATGTCTGGGGTCAGGCTCTGAACTGAGGAAAACCTCAGGACGTGTTCTGAAGGTGTTCATCAGTGAGTCGACTTCTGTGAGGTGTTTTGTTCACCTTCATCATAGAGAACAGTTGTTCACATAGATATGTGCTGCCGAACATTGAGAGCATCTGAGCAGCTTGGGTGCGTAATTGAGACATTGTGTCGGGGAGGAAACATGGAAACCGCGCAGCACCAACAGAGTCATATTTTGATTTGAGCATGTCATTACATTGGAGTTCAATTAGCTCCATTTGGAGGCTGGTTGGTGCGCTTTCCACGTCGATCACAAACGGGTTACTGAGCAGTTCAAATCTCCCTTTCTGAGCCTCAAAGTCGGCAAATCGCCGGGAAAACTCGGCGCTGAGCGCGTTGATTTTTTCAGCAAACTGTGCGCTAGGCAGCACGGCAAGAGAAATTTGCTCTACCATGGTTTGGCAGCACGGAAAATGACCCAAGTTTCCTTGCAGCATCTGAGTCTTCCACAGACACAACTTAGTTTTAAAGGCCCTCACTGCTGCGTACATGTCTGTGATGATGTGGCCCCGTCCCTGAAGCTGCAGGTTAAGGACATCAAGATGGCTCACAATGTCAGACAGAAATGCAAGCTCACACAGAAACTTTTTATCTCTCAGCTCTGTTGTGTCCTTCCCTTTGTTTTCCATAAACTGACAGATTTCCTCACGTAGCTCAAAACATCTGTTCAGTACTTTTCCTCTGCTTAGCCATCTCACCTCTGTGTGATAGAGCACATCTCTGTATTCCGAATCCAACTCCTCCAGAAAAGACTTGAACTGCCGGTGATTCAAACCTTTGGCTCTTATGAAGTTGACTAGTCGTTTTATAGAGCTCATAACATGTTCCATTTGCAGAGCTTTGCCACAGAGCGCTTCCTGATGTATGATACAGTGATAAACTGTAAGTTCACCTGCATCTTCCTCCCGCATCTTCTCCTGAATCCTGCCAACCAATCCACTCTTTTGACCGCACATCGCGGGCGCACCATCTGTCGTCAGTCCCACAAGTTTATCCCAAGGCAGGCTCGTTTCAGTTATACATTTGGATACCTCTTCAAAGATATCTTTTCCTGTGGTGGTGCCATGTATTGATTTTAATCCTAAAAGTTCCTCTGTGACGCACAGGCTCGAGTCTACTCCACGGATGAAGATTGACAGCTGGGCAGTATCAGACGTGTCGCTGCTCTCATCCACAGCAAGGGAGTATGCAATAAAATCTTTTCCCTTTTTTATTAGTTGTTCATGTAGATTAGTGGAAAGCTCACACACGCGCTCAGCCACGGTGTTTCTGCTCAGGCTCACATTTAAAAATTCTTGCTTTTTATCTGGGCACACGATGTCGCAAACTTTGACCATGCACTTTTTGACAAATTCTCCCTCATTAAAGGGCCGGGCTGATTTTGCTATCTCTGCTGCCACAATAAAGCTGGCCTTTACAGCAGCTTCACTTTTTGATTTTGCTTTCATGAACATAGTCTGCCGGCAAACCAGACTTCTTTTCATCTCCTCCACCTTCTGCAGCTTCTGCTTTACGTCCAGGTCCTTGTACTTTTCATAATGTTTTGTTTCATAGTGTCTTCTTATGTTATATTCTTTCCTTACAGCCACGTTAGCTCCGCACACAAGACAAACAGGTCTGTCCTTTATATTCGTGAACAGATAATCTGCCTCCCACCTGTCTTGAAAGCTCCTGTTGTCCATCTTTCGTTTGGCCATTTTTGTGGAGGGTGAAATTAATTTGTCCGATGTGACTGGAGCATGGTTGTCAATGACTGTCAACAGAAAAAAGGAGCGCTTGCTGGTTTCGACTGCGCACCAACATACTAGCAAAGCATTGTGGGATTTGTAGTATTAGCGGTACAGTATATACTGCGGGCCAGCTCTAATGCACATTTGAGATGATCTCGCGGGCCAATTATAATTACACTGCGGGCCAAATTTGGCCCGCGGGCCTGAGTTTGACACATGTGGTTTAGGGGGTAATCACTTTTTCACACAGGGCCATGTAGGTTTGGATTTTTTACCGTTAATAATAAAACACCTTCATTTAAAAACTGCATTTTGTGTTTACTTGTGTTATCTTTGTCTAATATTTAAATTTGTTTGGTGATCTGAAGCATTTAAGTGTGACAAACATACAAAAAAATGAAAAATCAGGAAGGAGGCAAACAGTTTTTCACATCGCAGTATATAACTTAAATAAAATAAAATGGAGTCAAAATTAACCATTACATAGAATAAAAATTTATGTGAATGTTTCAAAATGTGAGGAAAAAAGTCAAAAATATTCTAGTAAAAGTTGCAAATTTACAAGAAAAATGTCCAAAATTGTTATTAATTTGCAACTTATTTTGTTAATTCACAAGAAAAAGTTGCAAATTAATGAGAAAAAGTTGCAAATTTACATAGAGTTGTAAATTTACATAAAAAAGTGCCATATTTACTAAAAAGAAGCTGTAAATGAGAGAAAAGTTGAAAATTAACATGAAAAAAGATGCAAAGTTAAATGAAAAAAGTTGCAAATTAACATAGAAAAAGTTGCAGATTAATCAGAAAAAAGTTGCAAACTGTACCCAACCAAACACAGTGTCACTGTCTCTGATTGGCTGCAGTGTGCCTACCTGGAGGCCACCAAATGTCAGATGGAGAGCCGATACCTGGGAGTGCTGAGAACGCTGCAGGAGTTCAAATCTCTGGAGCCGGGTCAGCGGGAGGCCGTTGAGCAGATGGTGGAGGACGCCCTGAAGGGGGAGCTGAGGAGCATCATGAAGTTGAGCGCTGACAGGTGCAAGATCACAGCAGCAAAACGTTTATCTGCCGTTAAAGTTTACGGAAGTCTGGAAAGTTTGTTATGGTGATGCCTGTGGACAGTGTGTGAACTGCAGCAATGAAGACACGTATAACCTGTTTTTAGCCAAAAAAAAAAAAATATATGCATGAAGCCATGAAAATAGAAATAGAAACATGAATCTAATTTACATTCTGCTGTGTCCTTAGGGAGCATGATGACTACGGCTTTAAGATTGTCCCTGACTACGAGGTTGAAGACATGAAGCTGCTGGCTCAGATCCAGGCTCTGGAGATCCGCTCCCACAACCTGCTGAACCAGGTCAGAACCTTCACCAGAACCTGAAGTTGCAAATTTACAAGAAAAATGTCCAAAATTGTTGTACATTAACAAGAAAAAAAGTTGCAAATTAATGAGAAAAAAGTTGCAGATAAATAAGAAAAAAGTTGCAGATTAAGGACAAAAAAGTAAATTTACATGAAAAAAGTTGCAAATTAATGAGAAAAAGTTGCAGATTAATGAGGAAAAAGTTGAAAATTGACCCCAGACTCCAACAGGCACTGGAGGGACTGTTGTATCTGGTGGTAGCAGGGCTGTTTCTAACTCTGTGTGGGGCCCTATACAAGATTGTGTATGGAGGGCACAATTAAACTATTACACAGAATAATAGCATAATAAATACGACTTACAATGTTCATAAAATCCAGATTTAGTCGGTTGTGTCCTGACGTCCTGGTTTTGTCCCCCATAGGAGGGACTGGAGTGCCCCCTGGTAAACCGCTGGGACCAGTATCTGGCCGGTCGCTCTGGCAACCTCTGCGCCTCACCGGAGCTTAAAGCTTTGGTGCGCGGAGGTGTCCCGAAGGAGCACCGACAGAAGGTGTGGAGCTGGCTGATCAGGCTCAGGACGGGGGCCATCCGAGACCGCCACCCAGAGAGATATGAGCAGGTACACCTGATCACACCTGTCCAGCACCTGATCTGTACCTGTTCAACATCTGATCTACACTTGTCCTACACCTGATCCCACTTGATTCACACCTGATTCACACCTGTCTTGCACCTGATCTATACCTGTCCAACACCTGATGTACACCTGATCCACACCTGTGTATACCAGATCTACACTTGTCCAACACCTGATCCACACCTGTGTATACCTAATTCACATCTGATCCACACCTGCCACCTAGTTTTAAGGGTAGATATGGGTAATTGGTTTAATCTTCTTCAGACAAATATTTCCTTAGAACAGACAGAATAAAACAGAATTTTGTGGGGACTGCTCATTTGTACCTGAGGTAACATTTCTGGCTCCTCCCCCTCATCTCCAGCTGTGCGAAAAAAGTCGGACGTCTCCTCATCCCGCCTCCAGACAGATCCAGCTTGACCTCCACCGCACCCTCACCACCAATCAGAACTTCTCCTCGCCTTCAAGCCCCGCACTCCAGCAGCTCCGACGCATCCTATTGGCCTTCTCGTGGCACAACCCCATCATTGGCTACTGCCAGGGCCTCAACAGGTACCCACACTTACCTTAACAAACACGTACTGGAACACTTTCAGGAACTACCACCTTTGAGAACTTTTTTTTGTCGCATTCCAACTGAAATGAAGAGCTACTTGATCATCTGTGAATATTAGCAAGATAGATAATGCAGCATTTAAGTCAGTTCTCTCAAACTTGCAGCTTTTATTTTAAATTTGCAACATTTTCCAAGCAAATTTTATATCTTTTTTCTATAAAATTTACATTTTTAAAGATAAAACAGACTTTTTTGTCATAAATCTGAAGATAACTTTCTGTGAATTTTTTTTTTAAAGGACTAAAATTTTTAATAGCCCAAATAAAGGTTTTGGGTAAATTCCCCCTGGGCCATTCTTCCCAGGAATTATAGGAATGACCCTAAAGAAAGTAGTTCCTGAAGTAGTTCCTCAGCTGATAAAAAGGTTCCAGTAGTGCTTGGTTTCTGTATGCATGACATCTCCATGGTTTCCTCAGGGTGGCGGCCATCGCCCTGCTGGTCCTCCAGAGTGAGGAGGCAGCTTTCTGGTGTCTGGTGACCGTGGTGGAAAGCATTATGCCTCAGGACTACTACACCAAGAACCTGGTGGCCTCTCAGGTGGGAACCCATCAGTCAGTAGTTCATCTGAGGGGGAATGATGGGGGATGTTACCCCTCTTGTTAAACTGTCATTCCCATTTATAGGTGTAAATCAAGTTGGGAGGACAAGGGGGAACTGTTGTGTCCATAATGAGGCAAAATAGACTGAGAGTAGTTACCGTTAATGGAGCTTTATTAACAGCAACTATATACAAGACCGTGCGGACTTTCTGTGCTCTCCAGCAGGCCAGGGTGTCAATAGTGAAAGAGGACAAGCCCCTTCTGCCCGGGCCCTTTATACTCTGGGTGGCGTCACTACCGGAAACGGCAGTTCGCCACCCCAGACCATTCTCCGGCCAACCCGGCCACCATCTTACTAATACTAACTATTTTCATATGTAACACTTCAGAGTGGTTAGCACTGCGGCAGCACAGCAACTCACCCTTGGTCGGGGGATCTTGGGTTCAATCCCAGCCCCTGACCAACAGTGATCTGCGTGGAGTTTGCATGTTCTCCCCGTGTCTGCATGGGTTTACCCCGGGATTTCTCCGGTTTCCTCCCACATGCCAAAAACATGCAAGTTAGGTTAATTGGCATCAAACTGGGGATTCTAAATTGTCCTTAGGTATGACTGTGAGAGTGAATGGTTGTCCGTCTCTCTGTGTTGGCCCTGTGATGGACTGGCGATCTGTCCAGGGTGTACCCTGCCTCTCACCCAAAGATGCTGGGATAGGCTCCAGCCCCCCCACGACCCGAAAATGATTAAGCGGAAGATGATGAACGGATGGATGGATGGAACACTCCCCCCCTTCAAAAAAACGCAGGTACATGGGTTGGCCCACCCAAATTTATCACCCAACTCACACTCTAATCACAAAACATATGTACAAAAGGAAATAAACAACCTATCCACTCACACAACCAAGGCTGGGAGGCTGGGACGACTACCAGTGCCCCCTACACAGCTAGGTGGATTATTCTGCCACCATATCCCTAATAGCCCAAAATAAAATAAGCCGTGTTTCTATCGAAAATTAATCCCTGAACAGTCATAACAAATATACAATCAACAATGAACAATGCAAGTATAAACATATCTAACCCCCCTATTGGCGGCCCCCTCCCCAACACACCCACCCCACACTTGGGCACATCACATAAATTACCGTATTGGGCATAGTATTCAATTCTCAGTAAATCCTTATCAACAGTAATTTACAGGTCAAGCCTCAAAACACCTACTAATAATACAACAAATACCAAGATATTATTCTCCTTCATATAAACAAACAACTCAGTGTTTTACTTTACATTTACCTTTTCTCTTTGATATATAGGTATATATATATATATATATATATATATATATATGTGTGTGTGTGTGTGTGTGTACACACAAAATACACAGTTCAATCAACCCATACAAATTACCCAATTTACCCAAAATTCCCACTTAAAGTATGTTAACCTAATACACACAAATGGTAACTTATATTCCTTTACAATTTCTCTCTAAAGTTTCCAAATGTATAACATTCAGTTATTAATCCTTTAACTGTCCCAGGCGCCGTATGGCGACAGAAACGGTTAAGGGGTAAACCTAACCCTTAGTGGTCAAGAGTGGTAAATATTTTTTGTCAATAAAATAGTTCAGATTTCCAAGGCTATAACTTGAAAGTTGCAAGAGATAATGGCTTACTGTCAATTAGAAAGATGTAGAATATGATCCAAAGTTTCAGATAGGAATAAATTTACGCATCTAATTTGCATAATGTCACGGCAGCTATATAAATTACATAACTCAGTCAAAAGTGGGCTTTGGACACATTTACACAAAGAATGGTTTGGTTTTTTGACGCCGTTTTGTCTACAGGGGTATGTTTTTATCTAATCTTCAAAGTACAGTATATGAACCAGAAAATCAATAAAATGTGAAAAAAAAATATTTCTCTCTTACCTGTTGCCGGGGGGGAGGGGGCTCGCCCACATGACCGGTCCGTTTTCGTTCGTCGTGGTCGATGTTTTGCGTTTGCTCGGTCATTTACACCGTGTACCACATCTACAAACTCTTACTATCTTATGATTATCCCACATGAATTTTGTTTGTATTACGCAGCTATTTTTTCTGTTTGATGCATTTTTCCTGTGAGAATGCATGATAATCATGGGTGCCGCCATCTTGGTGCTGGTAGCTCAGTTTTTCACCCATCGTGGTCGATGTTTCACGTTTGATAGGTCATTTAACCGTGTACCACATCTATAAACTCTTATGATTATCCCACATGAATTTCGTTTGTATTACGTGGGTATTTTTGCCATTTCTGCGGGGATCCCGCCTCACGCTGTCGATCCTTCCGCTCAAAATTCTTACAGGCCCTGGCAAAGTGGTTCAGTAAGCCACACCTCCCACAATGCCTGCCTTTCGCCGGGCATCCCCTGGACTTATGGCGGTGTTTTGGGGACCCACAGCCATAACATTTTGGCATTCCTGGGGTGGGCCTAATCTTGACCATGGAGGCGTATTCGTCATCCCCGCTGTCCTCATCCTCAGGGTTCAAATTCAGCGCCTTTAAGCGAGGCTCTTCCTGGGTCAGAGTGGCTCTCTCACTGAGGTCCCTCGCTATTGTCTCAGCTGCCTCAAATTGCTGAGCTAGTTCAATAGCAGAGGACAACGTCAGTTCACCTGGGTGGATCAAAAGTCTTGACCGAGCTGCGGGACAGCGAACATATTCCACCAGCTGGTCCCGTATCATTTCTTCCTCCAGGTGTCCAAACTTGCATTCTCTCGCCAGCTCACGGAGGTCTGCAATAAATCTTTTTACTGACTCTCCCGTCCACTGGCGTCACTGTCGAAACTGAATGCGGCAGACTGTGACATTTTCAGGCACGCGAAAATAACGCACCATTAGCTCCGCGTCCTCTTAAAAACTATCGACTCCTCCTAGATTCTCCAGGATCCTCTGTCCCTCCATGCCTAAATAATGTACCAAAATCGCTCTCACACGAAGCTTCTCAAGTTCGCCGAGGTTCAAGGCCACCATATAGCTGGTAAATGCGGCAAACCAACTAGGCCAGGGCATGGGCGGCTCGCCTGGTGCTTCCAGAAATGGCCAAAAATTGGCAACTGACCCCTCCATAACCGCTTTTACATCGTCGCCAAATGTTGTGTACATAATGAGGCAAAATAGACAGAGCATAGTTACCATTAACGGAGCTTTATTAACAGCAACTATATACAAGACTGTGCGGACTTTCGGTGCTCTCCAGCAGGCCAGGGTGTCAACAGTGAAAGAGGACAAGCCCCTTCCGCCCGGGCCCTTTATACCCTGGGTGGTGTCACTACTGGAAACGGCACTTCGCCACCCCAGACCATTCCCCGGCCAACCCGGCCACCATCTTACTAATACTAACTTTTTTCATATATAACAGGAACATTGCCCCTTCCATCCAGGAAAAAAGAATTTCCCCCCCAGTATCATCATGAACCTTTCTATATCACGTTACAGAACTGAATAAAATGACTTTAAACCACCAATTCTAAGCAGAAATGCTCAAAAATAAATTAAGTTTTCAACTTTTTCTTGTGGATTTGCAACTTTTTTAATAAAAGATTGACTTTTTTCTCCTAAATTTGCAGGGTTTTTTGTTTTTTTTTGAGATTTGCAACTTTTTTCCTCATGGCATCTTCTGACCACAGTGGTCAGAAGATGCCATTACTCACCTCCAGGGCTCCCAGGCATGCATTGACTGGAACATTTTTGATGGAAATCTGAATGACAACGTTTCTGTTGTAGCGTTGAGTCCTATAATTTGTATCCCGATGGGATCACCACCTTATCGTGGTGGGGCACTTTGAGCGTCTCCATGACCCCTAGAGCTATATCGGCCGGAGTCTCGTACTCCTGGCAGGGTCACCCAAGCCGAACAGGTCAAAGGGTAGAGGCCAGACTAAGAGTGATCCCGAAGATGAAGACCTCAACGGTAGAGCAGGCAGAAGCTGGTAGTAATGATAAACACCACAATGGCTGTAAAAGCGGACGAAGGCTAAGGGAGCACACCCTGACAAAAAAGCAAGCTGATGGTGGCACGCTTTGAGGCGGTTTCCCAAAAACCTGGATTCCGGCAGCCTCCTGCAGTTGTGAGAAGATGCCGGTCATCTAGGGTCTCCCTTGCCACTGGAACCATCTTCTCTACAATCAAGGTAGTGGCATCCGGAAAAGCGCACCCCCCATGCCACTCTAAAAACCATCACTGCGCAGGTATCTTCTTTACCTGAGTCTCCGACCTCTAAAGTCTGGCGGCGATGGAGCATCCAGGAACGGGGGCAGGTTTGAATGAGCTGGAAGCTCCTAGCTGGAACTCTGCACGTCAGCGGCACAGGACAATGGTCGTTAGCAGTTGGGATTGAGTGGCAGCTGCTTCCGGCAGACCCCTGTGCGTCTGAGCAGCCCTATTTAGGGACCGCACTGCTCACCCCAACTGGGGAAAGGCCTAGAAAAGGTGGCCTAAACATTGCCCACTCAGCACAGCACCCGGATAGGAAACCGCACCTGTCGGGACATTCCACTATGTGGTCGAAAAACAAAAACAATACCATTTAGAATTGCAGCATGGAACATAAGGACACTGCTGGATGCCAGTCTGGACAGACCACAGCGCAGAACAGCACTTGTTGCCAGCGAGCTGAAGCGCTACAATGTGGATGTGGCAGCACTCAGTGAGACCCGACTCCTCGAGGAAGGCTCACTCAGTGAAGTAGGAGAGGGTTATACATTCTTTTGGAAAGGATACCCCATTGGCGGACAACTCCTTCATGGAGTTGGTTTTGCAATCAAGAACAGCCTCCTGCACAAGCTCACAGAATCACCAGTGGGTGTCAGTGAAAGGCTCATGACTCTTCACATCCCCCTTGCAAAATGCAGGTATGTCACTTTGGTAAGTGCATATGCACCAACTCTGCCATTGAACGATGAAGAGAAGGACCGCTTCTACCAGACACTCGATGACATCCTCAGTCACATTCCGAATGGTGACAAAATCATGCTGCTTGGTGATTTCAATGCAAGAGTCGGAAAGAACTTGCAAAACTGGAATGGTGTAATCGGTGCCCATGGCATTGGAAAAGTCAACCCCAATGGCATGAGACTTCTTAGTCTCTGTGCGGAACATGATCTTACTATCATTAACACAATCTTCCAGCAAAAGAACAAATATAAGGCATCCTGGATGCATCCCAGGTCCAAACATTGGCACCTGATTGACTATGTGATCATGAGGAGGGCTGACCTCAAGGACGTGCTCATCACAAGAGCTATGCGAGGGGCAGACTGCTGGACCGACCTCCGCATGATTCTGACAAAGGTCAGCTGAGAGGCTGGCAGGTATTGAACAACTGATCATCTCAGAGTCTGGGATGGATGAGAAGTGGACCACTCTATCCACCATCCTCTTTGACACTGCAGCCCAAGCCATTGGTTTCAAAACCAAGAAACATCAGGACTGGTTTGACCAGAATGCTGGAGAGATCTCCACCCTTCTGGACAGAATACACAGAGCACACAGAGTCACCTTGAACGACCCACAATCCCAATTCCATAAGAAGCAATGGCAAGCCCTTCGTTCTGAGGTCCAAACAACTCTCAGGAAACTGCAAGATGAGTGGTGGATCTCAAAGGCCAATGAAATCCAGACTCATGCTGATAGAAACGATATGCACAGTTTCTATGATGCAGTCAAAACCATCTACGGCCCCAGAAACTGCTCCCTGGCACCTGTTAGATCTGCTGATGGATCTTCTTTAATCAAGGATCAGGCCATGATAGTGGAGCGGTGGGCTGAGCATTTTAACACCGTGCTTAACCAGCCCACCTCAGTGGACCCAACTGTCCTTGCAGAGCTCCCTGAACATCCTGCCTTGCCAGATCTCGACCTCCCCCCAACTTTCAAAGAAATCCTGCATGCAGTAAAAACCCTGAAAAACAATAAATCCCCAGGACCTGACGGCATCCCAGCTGAACTTCTTAAGGAAGGAGGCTACCTCTGTACTCGGACACTGTATCTCTGTATCTCAGAGGTGTGGAGACAAGAGTGTGTCCCACAACAGTGGAAAGACGGCAACATTGTGACCATCTACACAATGGGGCTGCGCCACCGTGGGCTGCACGGTGGCACAGTGGTTAGCACTGCGGCAGCACAGTTTACCCTTGGCCGGGGGATCGCAGAGATCGTGGGTTCGATCCCTGCCCCCGGCCAACAGTGATCTGTGTGGAGTTTGAATGTTCTCCCCGTGTTGCGTGGGTTTACTCCGGGATTTCTCCGGTTTCCTCCCGCATGCCAAAAACATGCAGGTTAGGGATAAGGGGCGCTTGTGCACGCAGCGACCGGCAGCTGGTGGCTTGTCACCAGACTGCAAAACAAATCTACCTATGGGTACAAAATAAGTACAAAAAAAAAAATCTACAAGAACAAAGGAGACAAATCCATCTGCTCCACTAGTAGGGGTATCTCTCTGTTGGCCATTGCTGGAAAGGTCCTTGCCAAGGTCATGCTCCGCAGACTCATCTCTGCGATATCAGAACGGGTCACCCCAGAGTCACAGTGTGGTTTTCGGAAGGACAGGGGGACAGTTGACATGATCTTTGTGACGCGTCAGCTCCAAGAGAAATGTCAGGAGCAGCATAAGGACCTGTTCATTGCCTTTGTCGACCTGTCAAAGGCATTTGACACAGTGAACAGGGAACTACTGTGGCAAGTCCTGAAGAGATTTGGGTGTCCACCCAAGTTCCTCACCATCCTTGCGCAGTTCCATTCTGGGATGATGGCCCAAGTGGTAGTGGGAAGGCACAGCTCAGAACCTTTTGGAGTGCAAACCGGAGTGAGGCAAGGCTGTGTGTTGGCCCCAGTTCTCTTCAACATCTTCCTTGTCTGTGTAACAACTCTGCTGCGTAGGAGGGTGGAGAAGCAAGCTGGAGTTACCATTGACTTCAGGCTTGATGGTAACCTGTTTAACATCAGGAGGCTACAGGCAACTTCCAAGCTGACATCAGAGACCATCACTGAGCTACAATACGCCGATGACTGTGCCCTGGTTGCCCATACACCAGACGCTCTACAAAACATCCTCTCGGCAGCTGTAACTGCATACACCAGAATGGGACTGACAATCAACACCCAGAAGACAGAGGTACTCTGTCAATCCAGTACTGACCCCCCACAAAACCCAATAACCCTCACAGCAGCAGGGCAACAGCTGCTCATAGTGCCCACTTGCAAATACCTGGGGAGCATAATGTCTGACACCTGCTCAATGGATGACGAGATCCAGAACCGCCTCAAGCAAGCATCAGCATCTTTTGGTTGTCTAAGGAGAAGGCTTCTTCAGAACAGCAACCTCAAACTCCACACCAAAGTGCTGGTCTACAGAGCTGTATGTATCACCACCTTACTGTATGGATGTGAGGCGTGGACTATTTACAGCCGCCATCTGAGAAGCCTGGAGACCTTCCATGTAAGATGTCTCCAGAAGATCTTTGGCATCACTTGGAAGGACAGAGTGCCGCACACAGAAGTGCTGGAGAGAGCTGGCAGCTGCAGCGTGGAGTCTATCATGGCCCAGCATCAACTCGGGTGGTTGGGGCATGTCATCCAGATGCCCAGCCACAGACTCCCACGCAGAATCCTGTATGGTCAGTTACACCGAGGCCAACGCAGCGCTGGTGGGCAGAAGAAGCGCTTCAAAGACCAAATGAAGTCCATCCTGAAGAGATGTTAGATCAACCCCTCTTCACTGGAGGAACTCGCTTCCTGCCGAGACATCTGGCGCTCCCACTCCTCACAGGGAGTGGATTATATGGAGGAACAGCGCACACAACACCGGACAGCAAAGCGTGTAAAGAGGCATGCTCGCCAAGTCCCCCCTGCATCCCCCTACACCTCCTTCACATGCTCGGTCTGTAACCGAATCTGCAGATCCAGGATCGGACTATTCAAACACCAGCAGACTCACAAATAAAGAAGATGGTCATCATCGAATCGATGGACTACCAGAAGAGAAGAAGAAGAAGAAATATAATTATTAATAATTATTCACCAACGTCAATACTTATTAATAAGCCTTGTATTACCTCCTTTGTAACACTAGTTGGGGCACCATCCACATTTTATAAAGGTGGAAACTCTATGGACAAAGACTTAAGGTTAAGAATTTGGCAATTAATAAGTTAAGCCTTAGTTAATAATTTCATTAGCAACATTTGATCAGTCTCATAATCTGGAAGCAGAATTCTTGATACTGAGTGGTTAAAATAACAGACAAGAAAAAAAATGACACCCTTTAACTTCAATCATTGCCTCTTTATTAAACATCAGAGCCTTGACACAAAAAACTTAAAGCATTTAAGATTAGCAGAATAAAACATGACAATAATCGGGTCTCTTGAAAGGGTAGGAAATCTGAAAATACCATACACCTAAGGTCACTACATTATTATCATGGTTAAACTCTGATACTTAAAGATTAGCTTTGTGCAATTACTCTCTGAGGAAGGAAAATCCATGCAGCTCTAATCAAAAATGGAGTGGTAAATTTTAGAGGGTAGAATTTGGATTCTAATGGATTCTAACACAAGGGAAGACGGGGGAGGACGTGCAAAACAGGAATGTATCTGAGCCTATCGCCATCTGGATCGGATTGACGGTGCTTTGAGCTGCTCCTCTGAGAAAGACAAATTCAATACAGCTTGAATGCCACAACAGATGAAAAAGAACATAGAGTGTTTCCTTGGATACGTAGTCCGGGTGAAGGTCATTTCAGGCCAAGGGAATTTGATCCTCCTCAAGGCCTCATTCGGATTCTGGCCCGCAAAATCCCAATAGGACTCGCTGCTTAGGTTACCCTGTGAGGGCTGGTGTTATGGCTGGCTTCTTCAGAGAGAGGGAAGACCCAGTCCTGGATCTCAACCCGCTGTACATTGTAAGAGGGGCAGCTGGTCTGGATACAAACTGGGATGTACGTTCTCCCGCCGGTCGGATAGACTAGTTAAGTTCTAAAAAAAACAAAACTTACTCAGGCTCTAATCACTAGGTCTAACAAAGGTAAACTCTACAGAAAAATGTGAACTACAAAAATATACAAAACAAGTAACTAGAAAAATGCAAGGCAATCATCTAGGCAGAAAACTTGAAAAGGAAACACAAAGAGACAAGACAGAGACAAGACGAAGGAGACGTAGACACATGGAAACCCGGAAACAGAAGAGTGTGAGCTTCTCTCTGCATCTGATTAAAACTCCCTCTCCACACGTGGGAAGGGAGGGGCTTAGGATTTCTCAACAAATCAGGGAGAGAGAAACTGCACAGAGATCAGGCTAGAGAAAAAACGGGTCACATCATATTAACATTATGACTAATACTAAGGTACACTTGTCTAAATTAAGCAATTGTACTAGGTTGATTATCTAATTTTACTAAAATAAATTGATCATAAAGCATGCAGACATTGATAACAGGCAGACATGTTTGATACACTGCAGTTTCAGAAATGAGGAGGAATATGCATGCATCATGGCGCCCCCCGAGGCAGACGTGCTTGCTCACTCCGTTCTCAAATGCCAGCTTTTTCTTCTTTTTTGCATGTTTGTTGCTCTTTCTGCAGTGCATAAATGTCACGCACTGCTAACATACAACCGACAGGCATTGCTGGACATCGCCAAGACAAGCAGCCATACGGAATTTACTGGCTTTATACCACCTGAACTACAATGCATTTTCTGCTCCCACAGCGATCACCACCACCCACAGGAAGACCCCGAAGTACCGAGCTGGAGTCAGTATGCTGGTCCCAAGAGAGCGCTTCAGAAACAGTGCCACAAGCGAGGCAAGAGGGGAGGGCTCCATGCTGGGCTAAGAGTTTGCACTAGCCTGCCACTGCTACCCAGCCTCCTGTTAGCTAACATGTATTCTCTGCAAAACAAACTGGACAAGCTAAGAGCAAAGATCGAAGACCAGTGGGAGATAAGATAGTGCTGCGCTTTAATTTTCTGTGAGGCCTGGCTCTCAGACAAAGTCCCTGAGTGTGCCACTCAGCTACAGACCCACTCCGTACATCGGGCAGACCGGACATCAGCCGCGGGTAGTGTGTGTGTGGGGGGGGTTATAAACAACTTGTGGTGTGGAGATGTGCAGACTGTTTACAAGCACTGTTCGCCTGATGTGGAGTTTTTACTGCTGAAATGTCGTCCCTATTATCTACAGAGGGAATTCACTGCTGTGTTTTTGGCCGCTGTTTACATTCCCCCATGAGGCAGCTACACAGCAGCGCTCCACAAACTCCATGACATTAGAGACATCTCATCCCGATGCTGTTTTTATTGTTGCTGGTGACTTTAACCAGTGCAATTTACGGACTGTACTTCCCAAATATTACCAGCATGTGGACATTCCCACCTGTGATAAGAACACACTGGACCATGTTTACACCAACATACGTGGTGCATACAGAGCGGCACCCCGCCCCCAGTTCAGACAGTCAGAGCACATCTCTCTGTTTATGTACCCGGCCTACAGACAAAGACTGAAACAAACAAACCCTGTTATTAAACAAATTAAACGCTTGATTCCAGAGGCTGAGAGCACCCTGCAAGACTGTTTTGCCTGGACAGACTGGGATCTGTTTAAAGCTGCAGCCATCCGGGAGGACTCTTCTGTGAACATACAGGGCTATGCTGAGTATGTGACTGGGTACATTAGTACTTGTGTTGATACCATCGTACCCACCATACAAGTCAGGAAGTTCCACAACCAGAAGCCTTGGATAAACAATCGGGTACGTCAGATGCTGTGTGCTCACTCTCTTGCATTTAAAACAGGCAATGAGGCCAAGTACAAAGCTGCAAAGTATGGACTGAAGAAGGCTATAGCAACAGCCAAGAGACAGTACAGTAAAAAGCTGGACTGCCTGTTATGTCTGACATTACCTGCTGAATAGAAGAGGCGAGGTGACTGAGAACACAGCTTTATTGAGCTCACTGATAACAACAGTTAGAAGCACAACACCGGCCAAACACCAGGTAAGATAAGGGACTAATAAGATGGCCGGCCCGGCCTTATATAGGGCGGGGCGCAGGTGCCACCTGGAGGTGCGTGCCCATCTTATACTTTCCTATTAAACGCATATCTCACCCCCCCCCAAAAAAAAGTCCAAAACCACTCACTCAATTAAGACCCTCCCCAATTTGGGACCCAAATCACGCACTAATAAACAAAAACTAATGTCCCTAAATAGCCTAACGTATTCACACAACAAAACCTAAAATAGGGAGGATGAGTTGACTGCAGTCCTGCCCACATGGCAAGGTAGATTATTCTGCCACCTGCTGGGGTAAATTAGAGTCCATTCCTAACTAAAATTGCATGCCATGCTTCTAAACTAGAACAAAAGGAAAACAAAACAAAACAAAGTAATCCCTTATATAACATTTTTTAACACCAACACAACAACAAAAGAACTTCAATATATACTATGCACAACCCAAGTGTTCCAGTAAAAAGGGCAGAACTGGTATGGGGGCCCAGGGCACCCTCTCAGCCGATGCACCCCTGGAAACAGCCGGTCTTCATGGTGATGGCTGGCCCTCCAGATGCTGAAGCCGCCCCTCTTTTTCATCGACTTTGTCCCGCATCTAGCCACGTTTCCCAGTGCCTCCTCCCGGGCACGCCGAAGCCGGTTCGCATGCCACACTGAGCCGTCAGCAAGCCTGAAGTGCGCTGCATCCAGTCTGGCCACTATGCGCAGACACTCCTGACGCTCCTGGGATTGTCGTCTGGCCCATCTTCGCTGCAGGCGCTCCTCACCTCACACCCAGACCCAATCCAGGACCCTCAGTGGGGCTCGGCTCGGCTCGAGACGTTGTTGCCAAGCCTGCCGATCCCTCATGCTCATCGGTCTTGCCCCAGCCTCTTCCAAAGTTGGTGTAACATGCGCCATCGTAGCCACAGACCCTCTGTCCCATTGCAGCTGGACTCTGGAGACATCCGGGGCTAACCCATCGGTGCCACTCATCGGCACATGTGCCTCGCCATCCCACTCGGTACTCCCCTCGACCGTTTCCCAAGCGCCGGCACTGAGACCCTCCTGTGCTGGCCCTGAGCAAACTTGGTCCCACTTGACCGCCATGGCATCCGGTAGTTCATCCCACACCACATCTTCATCAGTCACAGGAATCGGAGGTTCCACTGGCCACAGCCCAACCACTCCTCCCCAGCGTCATCTTTGATGGCGAAACCCAGTCAGTAAAATAAATCACAGCCCATGATGTTATCGCCCCGTACTGTCACGTGGAATGTGAAGTCAAGCACCGTCGCAGACTTGTACCGAGCAGTCAGCCCAAAGTCCCAACCGTGTCCAGCCTTCCACCTCCATAACCGTACAACGGCGCTGGGTTGCCTCTAACTCTGTGGTGAGGAAAAAACCTCTTCACCGTGGCCCATTTCAGCAGTGAACCCTCCGCTCCCGTGTCAATCAACAGCGGCACCGCCATGTCGTCCAGCCTTACCGTGCAAAACATGTACCTGTTCGTGTCTGGGGACACCGTGTGGATGGTTGTTTGGGGCGGGCGGAGCAATTTCTTCCGTGGGTTCTCCGGTTTAAATTCACGGCACATCCTGGCAAAATGGTCCAAGTGACCCCATCTGTTACACCGTGCTCCTCTTCCTGGGCAGTCCTTAGCCTTTTCCAGTGCGTCTTAGACCCACAGCCCATACAGAGGGATTTTCCTGGGTCCGACCACTGGCTCGTAGCATTGGCTTCCATCTCCTCGCCATCCCAGCTATCTTTGCTGTCCAGATCCGTGGCATTTGCCGCGACAAGAGGCTCTAGCAGCTGGTGGGACTGGCTCCCGATTTGCTCTAGAGGTAGCTTGTCCATTGCTTCCATTTGGAGTGCTAGCTTGACGGCTCTGGCTAATGTGAGCTCATTTGGTGCCGTAAGTAACCTAGCTCGCAATGAGGTGCTACAGGTATGCTCTGCCAGCTGGTCACAAATCATTTTTTCCTCCAAGGCTCCGAAATGGCACTCACTAGCAAGCTGTCTCAAATCAGCAATAAACTGCTGGACGGGTTAACCTACCCATTGACATCGCTGCCGAAAGCGGATCCTCTAGACCGTAACATTATCTGGGGTGTTGAAATAGCTAATAGCAGCTCCACTGCCTCTTCGTAGGTGTCCACAGCACTGAGCGTTCACAGGATCCGCCGGCCCTCTATGCCCAAATTGTGCACCAACAGCGCCCAGGCTCTCTGCTTGTCGAGCTCCCCGAGACCCAGCGTGGCAACGTAATTTTGAAAGGCGTCGTACCACCTAGGCCAGGACATTGGCGGTTCTCCGGGCACCTCGAGGAAAGGGCGGATCGGGACCACGCACGCCTCCATGATTTAATCCGACGTTGCTAATGTTATGTCTGATATTACCTCAGAATCAGAATCAGATTTATTGCCATTGTTCATGTAGTACACAAACTAGGAATTTGTCTCGGTGCAATGCTGCAACATTAAACATGATAAAAATAGAAGATAGAAATAAAAAAACTATACATGCAATAAAATGTAGAATATGAATGAGTAATACTAGTCAAGCAATTTTAAATATATTAGCGAGCAGCAGATATTGTGGAGTACCACATAGTGCAGTCGGTAATGCAAAAAGAAAACAGTGATGATTGACATGAGTCTGGTTGAGCTGCTGTATGTAGTGCACGAGAGTCAATAAGTCACTTAGTGTTCAGCAGTCTGATGGCAGAGGGGAAGAAGCTGTTCATGTGACGGGAGGTTTTAGTCTGAACAGAAGAGGCGAGATGACTGGGAACACAGCTTTATTGAGCTCACTGATAACAACAGTTAGAAGCACAGCACGGGCCAAACTCCAGGGAGATAAGAGACTAATAAGATGGCCGACCCGGCCTTATATAGGGTGGGGCGAAGGCGCCACCTGGAGGTGCGTGCCCATCTTACACTTTCCTATTAAATGCGCATCTCACACTGCCTCTACTCCACTCCTGACCCTGGGCGCATGTGGCAAGGCCTGCAGCACATCACAGACTACAAGAGAACCACCAGCAACACCACCAGCTCCACAGACATCCTGCCGGATGATCTCAACACCTTTTACACCCGCTTTGAGACCTGCAGCTTCAGTGCAGAGAGGATACACACACACACACACACACACACACACACACACACCCTCCACTAAAAGTCTCATTAAGCCAGGTAAACAAAGCACTGAAGAATACCAACCCCCACAAGGCAGCAGGACCAGACAACATCCCTGGGTGGGCTCTCAGAGCTTGTGCTGCCGAGCCAACTGATGTTCTCACAACCTTTTTTAACCTCTCCCTCAACCAGAACATAGTCCCCGCCTGCTTCAAAACCACAACCATCATCCCCTTCCGCAAAAAGAGCCCGCCGACCTGCCTGAATGATTACAGGCAGGTAGCACTCCAATCATCATGAAGTGCTTCGAGTGAGTGGTGCTGGCCCTTATTCAGGACAGCATACCGGATACCCTGGACCCCCTGCAGTACGCCTACTGGCCCAACAGGTCCACCTCAGACACCATTGCTGCTACACTTCATTATTCTATCTCACACCTGGAAGATAAAGACTCCTACGTCAGGATGCTCTTTGTCAACTACAGCTCTGCCTTCAACACGGTCATCCCCCACAAACTCGCCTACAAACTGTCTTCACTTGGCCTGCACCCCACCCTCTGTGACTGGCTACTGGACTTTCTGACTGGCAGGCTTCAGTCTGTCAGGATTGGTAACAGGACCTCAGCCAGCATCATCACGAACACAGGTGTCTCACAGGGTTGTGTTCTCAGCTCCATCCTCTACAGCCTCTTCACCCATGACTGTGTCGCCTCCCACAAGGATAATGTCATCTTAAAGTTTGCGGACAGCACAGCAGTGATAGGACCCATCACTGGTGGTGATGAAGCGTCCTACAGGAGGGAGGTGGCCAGCCTGGTGTCATGGTGTGAGGACAACAACCTCACCCTCAACACAGACAAGATGAAGGAAGTGATAGTGGACATGAGGAAGGGGAGGAGACCTCATTGGCCGCTGTTCATCTGGGAGCTTGAAGTGGAGAGGGTGAGCAGCTTTAAATACCTGGGCATCCACATCAGCGAGGACCTTACGTGGGCACGTAACACCACAGAGCTGGTTAAGAGAGCTCAACAGCAGCTGTACTTTCTGAGGAGGCTGAGGAAGTTTGGCATGTCCCCCAAGATCCTCAACAACTTCTACAGCTGCATCATTGAGAGCATCTTGACCAACTGCATCACTGTGTGGTATGGCAGCACTACTGCTTTGGACTGCAAACGCCTGCAGAGAGTGGTGAAGACAGCTGAGAAGATCATCAGGACTCCACTCCCCTCTCTGCAGAGTATCTATCACCGCAGAGCCCAAAGGAGAGCTGCCTCCATTCTCCAGGACCCCACCCACCCCCAGCACAGAATGTTCACACGTCTACCCTCAGGCAGGAGGTTCAGAAGTGTGAAATGCAGGACATCCAGACTCAAAAACTCCTCCTTTCCCACTGCCATCAGACTCCTGAACAAATAACACAATTCTGGACACAGCTTTGCAAACAGGAATTCACACATTGGATTCTAAATTTGCACATTGTTTATTTGCACATTGTACATAGTCTCACCCCACCTCACGTCCATATCATCTCTGCTGCTAAATTATCATTGTACAGTCTACTGGGTATTATCAGGGCACATGGCTTTATACAGAGGAATTCTCACACTGGATGCTAATTTGTACATTGCTCATTTGCACACTGTACATACAGTGGGGCAAAAAAGTATTTAGTCAGCCACCAATTGTGCAAGATCTCCCACTTAAAAGATGAGAGAGGTCTCCAATTTTCATCATAGGTATACCTCAACTATGAGAGACAAAATGAGAAAAAAAAATCCAGAAAATCACATTGAAGGATTTTTAATGAATTAATTGGTAAATTCCTTGGTAAAATAAGTATTTGGTTACCTACAAACAAGCAAGATTTCTGGCTCTCACAGACCTGTAACTTTTTCTTTAAGAGGCTCCTCTGTCCTCCACTTGTTACCTGTATTAATGGCACCTGTTTGAACTCATTATCAGTATAAAAGACACCCGTCCACAACCTCAAACAGTCAGACTCCAAACTCCACTATGGCCAAGACCAAAGAGCTGTCAAAGGACACCAGAAACAAAATTGTAGACCTGCACCAGGCTGGGAAGACTGAATCTGCAATAGGTAAGCAGCTTGGTGTGAAGAAATCAACTGTGGGAGCAATTATTAGAAAATGGAAGACATGCAAGACCACTGATAATCTCCCTCGATCTGGGGCTCCACGCAAGATTTCACCCCGTGAGGTCAAAATGATCACGAGAACGGTGAGCAAAAATCCCAGAACCACACGGGGGGACCTAGTGAATGACCTGCAGAGAGCTGGGACCAAAGTAACAAAGGCTACCATCAGTAACACATTACGCTGCCAGAGACTCAAATCCTGCAGTGCCAGACGTGTCCCCCTGCTTAAGCCAGTACATGTCCAGGCCCGTCTGAAGTTTGCTAGAGAGCATTTGAATGATCCAGAAGAGGAATGGGAGAATGTCATATGGTCAGATGAAACCAAAATAGAACTTTTTTGGTAAAAACTCAACTTGTCGTGTTTGGAGGAGAAAGAACACCATACCTACTGTGAAGCATGGGGGTGAAAACATTATACTTTGGGGCTGTTTTTCTGCAAAGGGACCAGGACGACTGATCCGTGTAAAGGAAAGAATGAATGGGGCCATGTATCGTGAGATTTTGAGTGAAAACCTCCTTCCATCAGCAAGGGCATTGAAGATGAAATGTGGCTGGGTCTTTCAGAATCAGAATCAGAATCAGATTTATTGCCATTGTTCATGTAGTACACAAACTAGGAATTTGTCTCGGTGCCATGCTGCAACATTAAAAACATGATGAGATAAAGAGATAAACTAAAAAACTAAAGGACTAAAAACGTGCAATAAGTGTAGAAAAATAAGTAATAATAATAATAATAATAATAATAATAATAGTAATAATGAGTAGAACTAGTCAAGGCAGTTTTAAAAAAAATTAGCAAGTAGCAGATAATATGGGGTACCACAGTGTAGTTGATAATGCAACAGAAAAAACAGTGATGAATGACATGAGTCTGGTTGAGCTGCTGTACATAGTGCACGAGAGTCAATAAGTCACTTAATGTTCAGCAGTCTGATGGCAGAGGGGAAAAAGCTGTTCATGCGCCGGGAGGTTTTAGTCCGAACGGACCGAAGTCTTCTACCTGAGGGGAGGGGGGCAAACAGTACGTGACCAGGGTGTGAAGGATCGGCTATGATCCGGCCAGCACGCCTCCGGGTCCTGGAGATGTACAGGTCCTGGAGAGATGGGAGCTTGCAGCCGATCACCTTCTCAGCAGTGCGCACGACGCGCTGCAGCCTTAGTCTGTCCCTGGCAGTGGCTCCTGCATACCACACAGTTATGGAGGAGGTGAGGATGGACTCGATGATGGCCGTGTAGAGCTGCACTAACATCTTGGTGGGTAGCTTGAGCTTCCTCAGCTGCCGCAGAAAGAACATCCTCTGCTGGGCCTTTTTGATGAGTGAGCTGATGGTTGGCTCCCATTTGAGGTCCCGGGTGATGGTGGTGCCCAAGAAGCGGAAGGAATCTGCAATGGTGATGGGAGAGCCTGTGATGGTGAGGGGGGGCAGGGGGGTTGTGACTTTCCTGAAGTCCACAATCATCTCCGCTGTCATCAGAGCGTTCAGCTGCAGGTTGTTATGGCTGCACCAGGACACCAGCTGGGCCACCTCTTTCCTGTAGACGGACTCGTCGCCGTTGGAGATGAGCCCGATGAGGGTGGTGTCGTCCGCAAACTTAATCAGCTTAACAGACTGGTGGGAGGAGGTGCAGGAGTTGGTGTAAAGGGAGAAGAGTAGGGGGGAAAGTACACAGCCCTGGGGTGATCCAGTGCTGATGCTAACAGAGTCCGAGACAGACTTCCCCAGCCGCACATGCTGCCTCCGGTCTGTCAGGAAGTCGGTGATCCACCTGCAGAGGGAATCAGGCACGTTGAGCAGGGACAGCTTGTCCTGGAGCAGATCGGGGCGGATGGTGTTGAATGCGGAGCTGAAGTCCACAAACAGAATCCTGGCGTAGGTTCCCGGGGAGTCCAGGTGCTGCAGGATGGAGTGGAGGGCCAGGTTGACTGCGTCGTCCACAGACCTGTTAGCACGGTAGGCAAACTGCAGCGGGTCTAGGAGGGGTGTGGTGATGGACTTGAGGTGAGACAGGACCAGGCGCTCAAAGGACTTCATGACTACAGAGGTGAGCGCTACAGGTCTGTAGTCATTAAGTCCAGTAATCCGTGGCTTCTTGGGGACAGGGATGATGGTGGACGATTTGAGGCAGGTCGGCACGTGACATTGCTTAAGGGAGGTGTTAAAAATGTCTGTGAAGACAGGAGCCAGCTCTTTCGCACAGTGTCTCAGGGTGGAGGGAGACACACCGTCCGGCCCGGGGGCCTTGCGTGGGTTCAGTCTGGAGAACTGTCTGTGCACATCCTGCTCACTGATGACAAGGGCAGGGGGGGAGGAGGAGGAGGAGGGGGGGGACCGCTTTTGATGAATTAGGGGCTGAGGAGGCAGTGGAGCTGGGTGGAGTGGGTGAGTTGGACACAGCTGACGAGGTGTCAAAACGGGCGTAATGTTGGGACAGTTTTTGACAAAGGGCTTTGTCATCCTGACCTTTAGAAGCCTGAGGCCGATAGTTGGTGATTTGCCTCAGTCCTCTCCACACAGAAGCCGAGTCATTAGCAGTGAACTGCTGCTGGAGTCTCTCAGAATACACAGATTTAGCTCTCCTCAGCTCTCTGTTAAACCGATATTTAACCTCTCTGTAGCAGTCCCTGTCTCCACTTTTCAACGCTGTTTCCTTCTCCTTCCTGATCTGTCTGAGCTTGGCCGTGAACCAGGGCTTATCATTAGAGTATCTCACCCTGGTGCGCGATGGAAGAATGTTCTCCTCACAGAAGTTGATATATGAGTTCACAGTGTCTGTGTACTCATTAAGATCATGTGTGGCTCCTTTAAACATGCCCCAGTCAGTTATTTCCATGC
Source organism: Pholidichthys leucotaenia (assembly GCA_020510985.1). Lineage (NCBI taxonomy): Eukaryota > Metazoa > Chordata > Actinopteri > Cichliformes > Pholidichthyidae > Pholidichthys > Pholidichthys leucotaenia. The sequence continues at coordinate 298,455,773 of CM035840.1, forward strand.
ATGTGTTCAGTTTCTCTCCAGCTTCACTGGTCAATTTCTTCGTGGTGGTCACAACAGGTTTAGTGAGTTTCAGTCTCTGTCTGTATGTGGGGATGAGGTGGACCATCACGTGATCAGATAGTCCCAGCGCAGCGCAGGGAACAGCGCGATATGCGTCTTTCACTGTAGTGTAACAGTGATCCAGCGTGTTATTTCCTCTGGTTGGACATTTAATGAACTGTTTGTAGCGGGGGAGCTCGTGACTCAGATTGCTCTGGTTAAAATCGCCCACCACAATAACCAGGGAGTCTGGAAAGTTCCGCTCCGTGAGTTGGATGTGATCCGCGAGCATGCGCTGAGCTTCGCGCGTGTCCGCGTCGGGAGGGACGTACACAGCGACGAGGATGAATGAGGCGAACTCCCGCGGGGAATAAAATGGCTTGCAGTTAATAAAAAGAAATTCCAGAAGAAGGAGTGGCTTAGGCTGTTCCCCGTGGGTGTGGAACGGTCGATGGCTATATCGGGAGACAGAATTTTTCTTTTGATTTTGGGGGGTTTGCCACAAGTGTGGGAAGGGGAAATTTGTTTGTGTGTAGTTTGTAGGATGAATGTTCAACCACTCATGTTTTTGCTTCTCTGTATGAGCATGTTTACACTGCAAGGTAATCCCAAACTCTCTATTGATCATGGACCAAAGTGTTAATCTTAATTTAACCTCATGGAATTGCAGAGGTCTACAAAATTTAAAAAAACTTAAACAAGTTATGAATAAAATAAAGGACATGGGTTCAAGAATTGTGTTTTTACAAGAAACTCATCTGATAGAGGAGGATGTTAAAAGAATTAGGAGTAGATGGCAGGGAAGTGTATTCACCTCTTCATTTTCATCCCGAGCCAGGGGAGTTATGACTCTCATACATAAATCAGTTCCTTTTCAAGTGAAAAATGTAATTGGAGACAAATTTGGAAGATATGTAATCATTCAAGGTTCTTTGCTATTAGAAAATATAAATCTTGTGAACTTATATGGTCCCAATATAGATGATCAGAAGTTCTTTGCTAATTTATTTCTCATCTTATCATCACTTACAGGGCAACATATAATAGCAGGGGATTTTAATTGTGCATTGAATCCAGGTGTGGATAGATCAACAGGACTGGATTGTACGCACATTGGATGTAGGATGACTATTAATCATTTTATGAAAGAATTGAGATTGTTAGATATATGGAGAGAAATGAAACCACAAGTTAAAGCCTACTCTTGTTATTCCAGTACCTACAAGACATTCTCACGTATTGATTATTTTTTGATTTCCACAGAATTAAGGTCCAAGATTCAAAACTGCTTTTATGATAACATCGTGATCTCTGATCATGCACCCTGTTGTCTAATATATGTAGATAAAAAATTGACAAAGGAATCAGGTAGATGGCAATTTCAGCATAAATGGCTTCAGGATGAGGAATTTGTCAAGTATATAGAAAAACAGATAGACGAGTTCTTTGACATCAATACTACACAAACATCAGCATGTGTAAAGTGGGAGGCTTTCAAAGCTTTTATTAGGGGACATATTATTAGTTATACAGGATCAAAATCTAAGAAGACTCGAGAGGAGAGAGCTAAATTGGAACATAAAATAAAAAGTCTTCAGGAAAAAGTGTATGCAGGAAGTGACCCAAGGTTGGAGAATGAATTACTGATTTTGAGAGCTGAATACGACAAAAAATCAGCGAATAGAGCTGCCTCGAGTCTTCTAAGATTGAAACAATCTTTTTATGAACAAGGTGAAAAATCAGGAAAATTATTAGCATGGCAGATTAAACAATTGGAAATTAAAACACCAATTACCAGTATTATAAGTAACGGACAGGTAGTTATAGATCCTTTAGAAATTAATAGAGCCTTTAGAGATTACTATGAAAAATTATATGATACCAAAAATGAACCTGATTTAACAAAACTAAATGGGTTTTTGAACGAACTATCTATACCGTGTATTCCAAATGAAAACAGGGAGATATTGGAGTCTAAAATTAGTCAAGAAGAAGTTGGGCTAGCCATTGATTATATGAAATCAGGAAAAAGTGCAGGACCAGATGGTCTTCCAGTTGACCTTTATAAAAAATTTAAGAATAAATTAATAAAACCTTTTTTTGGAAATGGTTTTAGAAGCATTTCAAAATAATAATTTACCATCATACATAAATAATGCCTTAATTATACTGCTGCCAAAACCAGGTAAGCCCTCTAATAAATGTGAAAATATGAGACCAATAAGCCTATTAAACGCCGACCTTAAGATAATCTGTAAAATTTTAGCAAGACGAATACAAGAAATTTTACCAAATATTATTAATCGAGATCAGAATGGCTTTATAAAGGGTAGACAAGGCTTCCATAATGTAAGAAGACTATTTAATATTATTTATTTTAATAAAGAAGCACCGGATACAGCTCTCCTATCATTGGACGCCGAAAAGGCCTTTGATAGAGTTGAATGGCCCTTTCTTTTTGAAGTCCTACAAAGGTTTGGACTTGGAAATAATTTCATAAAATGGGTTCAAATAATATACAATAATGCTACAGCAGAAATCCTAACAAATAACAATATTTCAAAACCAATAAAAATCAATAGAGGATGTCGACAAGGCTGTCCACTTTCACCTTTACTGTTTACTATGGCAATTGAACCTTTAGCGATAGCGATACGTTTACATTCACAAATATATGGAATTAAAGTTGGACCAACAGAACATAAAATCTCCCTGTACGCCGATGATATAATTTTGTTTATGTCGAATCTAAAAAAAATCAATTCCAACCTTGTTGAATTTAATAAAGAATTTTGGGGAAATATCAGGATATAAAATAAATAAAACTAAATCTTCAATATTAATGCTAAATGAGACCCAGAGAAATCACCCAGCCCCTGAGGTAAATCAATTCAATGTTGTAAATCAGTTTAAATATTTAGGAATCCAAATTATGCCTAAGCTAGAATCAGTCGCCAGTGTCAACTATGAAGCCTTAATGTCAGATATCAATGAGTTAACTCAGAGATGGATGTCACTACCAATGTCGATGATCGGGAGAATCAATATACTTAAAAGTAATATTTTACCTAAAATACTTTATTTATTTCAATACATTCCCTTATCACCACCTTTAGATCTATTCTCAAGAATAAAAAAAAAGTTAGTGGAATTTATATGGAACAACAGGAGGGCTAGATTACGTTTGTCTTTATTATATTTACCATTTGATCGTGGAGGTCTGAAATGTCCAAATTTTATGTTGTATTATTGGTCGGCACAACTGAGGTCTATGACATATTATTTTTCATCAAATGATCTCCCTCACTGGACTGAAATGGAATCATACAATTTACCTTTACCTCTTCCCATATTCATATACTCAGATTCGGCAAAAAAATTACAAAAACAAGTTAAAAATCCATTTGTAAAGCATATGATCAAAATATGGTGTGAAGCTAAAAACTATTTAAAAGAACCACAGTTATTGTCACAATTTAGTCCAATATGGGGTAATCAATATTTTAAACCAGGGAGAGCGGACGCTGTATTTAAAGTATGGAATTTAAAAGGGATACAAAAGATTCAGGATTTATATTTGCCATGTGCAGACAACATAATGTCTTTTGAAGAGCTGAGGATCAAATTTAATCTCAATAGAACACATTTTTTTAAATATCTTCAACTTAGAAACTTTATTCGATCAAATCAAAATAAAGCTCTCACTCGACCTATTTATTCATCCTTGGAAAAAATGATGATGAAAGATAGTAAAAGAAAGGGTATTATTTCAGAGTTTTATAACTCATTGACACTATCTTCAAGTGAAAATTCACTGAAAAGATTAAACTACTGGAAAGAAGATCTGCAAATTGAAATTTCAGAGGAACAATGGGAATTGGCTTGTACAGAAGCTCAAACCAAATCAATAAATGCACGCCTTAAATTGATACATTTCAAATGGTTAATGCGGATGTATGTTACACCGGAGGAGTTAAATAGATATAACAAAAATATACCAGATACATGCACAAAATGCATGGAAAGTAAAGGAACCCTATTTCATTGTTTATGGGAATGTAGATTAATAAGAATGTTTTGGGAAGAGGTGAGGGTAACAATTGAAAAAATAATCTCAAAACAAATCATATTGAATCCTAAACTGTTTTTGTTGGGTCTGTACCCAGAAAAGCATAATTTTAATAAAAGTGAAAGAACATTCATAGACCTCAGTTTGCTTAATGCCAAAAAATGTATTGCACTATTATGGAAAAAGACTCATAGACCAGATGTGACTCAGTGGTTAAGACAGATGTTAACAAACCTTCCATTAGAAAGAATAACATATATACTGAAATCAAAGGAAATTGTGTTTGAGAATATATGGAGACCTTTTATTGATTATGTAAAAAATTTAAACATAACTCTTGAAGAAGAAGGTGAATGATGTGTGTGGACCTTGTAAATTCCAAACTGGTGAACATAATATGTATACTTATGTATTGGATTGTCTAGACTAAACAGAGGAGCATTGTTGAAGACTTGATTTTGTTGGTGGTTGTTGGTGTTTTTAGTGCATTTTTTTTTTTTAGTACTTTAGTGTTAGTGTTTGATTGTTTGTATCATGTTTGTTAAAAAAAAAAAAAAAAGGTTCAATAAAGATATTGTGGAAAAAAAAAAAAAAAGAAATTCCAGGGTGGGAGAACAGTGTTTGGAAATCACCGTTACATCAGAGCACCAGCTGTTGTTAATATAGAAGCACACTCCTCCTCCAATAGACTTACCGGAGAGCTCTGTGACGCGATCAGCACGAAACAGCTGAAATCCCTCGAGGCTGATCGCGCTATCTGGAATGTTCTCTTTAAGCCAGGTCTCAGAGAAACAGATGACAGACGAGGAAGCGAGGTCCTTAAGTCGCATCAGCAGTCTTAATTCTTCTACCTTGTTCAAGAGAGAATTGGCATTGGATAGAAATATGCCAGGCAAGGCTGTTCGCGTGCCTCTCCTTCGAAGCCGAGCGAGAATCCCCCCTCGCTTCCCTCTTTTTCGCCGTCTTACTCTTTGAGCCAAACAATGAATCAGATCGGCGGCGGGAGCTAAAAAAACTGGGAGAAGGTCCGTGGGAGTGACCTGATATTTAATAATTCTTCACGGGTGTATGAACCGGCAGACGCACAATCAATGAACAAAAACAAACAAATCATAAAAATTAAAGGGCAGCGAAGCACCATGGCGACCGCTGTGGGCGCCATCTTGGAAAAAGAACATGACAATGAGCATGACAGCATGACAATGACCCCAAACACACTGCCCGGACAACGAAGGAGTGGCTTCGTAAGAAGCATTTCAAGGTCCTGGAGTGGCCTAGCCAGTCTCCAGATCTCAACTCCATAGAAAATCTTTGGAGGGAGTAGAAAGTCTTTGTTGCCCAGCGACAGCCCCAAAACATCACTGCTCTAAAGGAGATCTGCATGGAGGAATGGGCCAAAATACCAGCAACAGTGTGTGAAAACCTTGTGAAGACTTACAGAAAATGTTTGACCTCTGTCATTGCCAGCAAAGGGTATATAACCAAGTATTGAGATGAACTTTTGTTATTGACCAAATACTTATTTTACCGAGGAATTTACCAATTAATTCATTAAAAATCCTTCAATGTGATTTTCTGGATTTTTTTTTCTCATTTTGTCTCTCATAGTTGAGGTATACCTATGATGAAAATTGGAGACCTCTCTCATCTTTTAAGTGGGAGAACTTGCACAATTGGTGGCTGACTAAATACTTTTTTGCCCCACTGTAACTGTATTTCACCTGCCAAAAATTGATTAAGGGTCTTAACGTTGATTAAAACAGTTTTCATGCTTTAAAAATAACTTGATTTGGTTGTTCAGGGTTAAATTATGAATATAAAGCTGTAACTTTCTCTGTCACACTTGTGAATAGTCTTAAAGGGCTGTTATAGCTTATAAATATGTTATTACATGTGCCAAAAATTGATTAAAGGTCTTAATGTTGATAGAAACAGTTTGCATGTTTTAAAAATGATTTTATTTGGTTCGGGATTAAATTGTGACTGTTGTACTGTAACTTGCTCTCTTGATTAAAGGTCTTAATCTGGATTGAAATTCCAGAAATCCAATCATAACCAGTTTATCCATGTGCATGTAAACAAGATCAATCAGTCCCTCCAGGATTTCGTGATGTTGCGATTGTACCAATTCCCATGACTTCAGCAGGTCCTGCATAATTTGAATTTTGTCCAATCACCGCAACTTTACCGCAATTTTGGCCAGTTGTCGTCAACTTCTGCCAGTTTTGCCAATCAAATTTGTCCCTGCGTAGTGTGCAAAAGTGTACATCATCAGTATGACCAATGAAATACGGCGGTGCACCGTGTTCACTTCCGTGTTTACAGTGAGTATATACAGAACACATCAGCAAAAAACAGTGTGATTTAAAAAAAACACTCGCCTGCGAGTTTTCCCACATCGTTCCTTCCTCCGTCTCCCCGAGCCTGTCATAAACTCTCCGTGCGCTCTTCCATGGTGCACAGAGGAGGAGAAGGATGAAAGGATTTAAGCGCAGGGTTTCACCAAACACACATTTATTGACAGAAACTGTTCACTGACAAAGACAAACAAGTAAATTATAATACAATATGGATGCGCTCGGGAGAGCTGGGAAGACTACGGGAAGCTCAACTTACTCGGGGGGAATGTAAACTGGGCAACAGCCTGAGCGTAGCAGTTATGCTGCGAGGAAAAACGCCACCAGAAGCGTAGCAGAATTACTGCAAGGGGAGAAACGCTTCTGGTCCAGCGTAGCAGCAACCGCACAGAGAAACACTAACAATTTACTCATGAGTAGGAGCGGTCCCAAAAAGTCCAGTTCTCTTGGCGAGCATAAACAATAGTCCTTCCTGACATGATGGTCACACCGTGGAAAAGAAGAGTGACTCGTACAATGACCCGGCGGCGTTTGTCTAGCGAAGAGCTGCTTTTTTTTTTTTTTTTTTTTTTCTCTCGGCGCCACACGAGTCGGCTGCCTTTTGCAACAGCGGCTCGATTCCGAGTCTTTTTCCCTTCCTCTCTCTTTTGATCCGTCTTTTTTTTTCACCCCACTTATATCACGGACACACAGATCGTCCTAAATGTCTCCTGAGCCGGTGGACGGAGCCACTGTCTATAGCAGGATACGATACAGCAGAGAACAGCTGCTAGCATTCAACCGCCACCCGGTCCCATTGGAAAAACTCGACATACCGAGTGAACTGAGGCGAAAACGCCGCGGCTGCCGGGCTGGAGTAAGGCGGAGGACAAAAAATATAAGGTACAGACCCTCCCTTCCATCTGTTGTCATGGGAAATGTACGGTCGATACTGGGAAAGTTAGATGAGCTAGCGGCTATCTCCCGTTATGATAGCACATACCGGGAGTGCTCTCTCCTTTTGTTTACTGAGACGTGGCTAACTGAACTAGCAGCAGATGCTAACATTGAGCTGGAGGGTTTTCACATGATACGAGCTGACCGAACACCAGAGAGTGGCAAGGCTAGGGGCGGTGGAGTGATCATGTATGTTAACAACAACTGGTGCAGACCGGGACATATCACTGTTAAACAACGACACTGCAGCAAAGACATTGAGTTGCTAGCTGTTAGCATGAGGCCTACATATCTCCCGAGAGAACACTCACACGTGATCTGCATTGTTGTTTATGCAAATCCGACGGCGAACGCTGGGACAGCACGTGACGTCATCCATTCAGTAACCAGCAGGCTGCAGACAGAACACCCAGATGCTCTTCTCCTCATCTCAGGCGATTTCAACCATGTTTCACTGTCTCCCATTCTACCCACGTTCACCCAGTATGTCACATGCCACACTAGAGACAATAAAACACTGGATTTATTCTACGCAAACACTAAGGAGGCGTACACCTCATCACAACTACCCCCACTCGGGAGATCGGATCACAACTTGGTTCATCTCCGGCCGGTGTACAAACCCCTAGTGCACAGACAACCTCCGGCCATGCACACTGTGGAGTTATGGTCTGAGGAGACAATGGACACCCTAAAGGGCTGTTTTGAAGCCACCGCCTGGAAGCAGCTCTGCGATCCACATGGTGAGGACATCGATGGCCTCATTCACACCTTCACGGGCTACCTCAGCTTCTGTGTGGACAAATCCGTTCCCACCAAGACCATACGGCGTCACTCAAACAACAAACCCTGGATCAACCCTGAGATAAAAACACTTCTGAGAGAGAAGAAGAGGATCTTCAGGTCGGGGAACAGGGAGATGCTGAAGTCCGTACAGAGGGAGCTGAGGAGAAAGATCAGAGAAGGCAAGGACAGCTTCAGGAAGAAGATGGAGGACAAGCTGCAACAGAGCGACATCAGCGGGGTCTGGAGAAACCTCAAAACCATCTCGGGGCTCCAGAATACCTCCCCCCAGGCCACAGGGGGCAGGGAGTGGGCGAACAACCTGAATCTGTTTTTCAATAGATTTGACCAACCGCCCTCCCCCCTGACTGCACAACAACCACTGCTGCCTCTAAAGAAATCAAGTCCTGCTGCCCACTCCCCACTCTACCAACACCCCCCCACTCCCAACACACAGCCCCCCATCCTGACCCTGACCAGGACCCAGGTGAGGACGGAGCTGAGGAAGATCAAGGCGAGGAAGGCGCCGGGACCGGACGGCATCAGCGCAAAGCTCCTCAAGTCCTGTGCAGACCAGCTGTGTGGGATTGTGACGTATATCTTCAACATGAGCCTGAAACTGGGGAGGGTACCACAGCTGTGGAAAACATCTTGTGTGGTACCTGTACCAAAAACTTCCCACCCCAAAGACCTGAACAGCTACAGACCGGTGGCCTTGACGTCCCACTTGATGAAGACCCTGGAGAGACTGCTCCTTGCTCACCTCCGCCCCCTGGTGGAACCAGCGATGGATCCACTCCAGTTCGCCTACCAGCATGGCATTGGGGTGGAGGATGCGGTGATCTTCCTCCTTCACCGTTCTCTGTCCCACCTGGAGAAGCCCGGGAATATGGTGAGGATCATGTTCTTTGACTTCTCCAGTGCTTTCAACACCATCCAACCGATGATCCTGAAGGACAAGCTGCTGCGCGCAGGGGTGGACCAGCACCTGTCATCATGGATCCTGGACTACCTCACGAACCGGCCTCAGTTTGTGAGAACCCGGGACTGTGTGTCCGACACGATCATCAGTAGCACGGGGGCCCCCCAGGGAACGGTGCTGGCTCCCTTCCTGTTCACTCTTTATACTGCGGACTTCTCACACAACACAACACACTGCCATCTACAGAAGTTCTCTGATGACTCTGCGATCGTTGGCCTCATCTCCAATGGAGATGAAGCTGAGTACAGAGGGCTTATCCAGGACTTCGTGGACTGGTGCCATCGGAACTGCCTCCAGATCAACGCGAGGAAAACTAAGGAGCTGGTGGTGGGGCTGCCCATGCCGCAGGCATGGGCAGCCCCTCACAGTACCAGTAAATATACAGGGAACTGACATCGAGATGGTGACATCCTATAAGTACCTGGGTATTCATCTGAACAATAAACTAGACTGGTCACACAATACTGATGCACTCTACAAGAAGGGACAGCGCAGGCTGTTCCTGCTGAGGAGACTCAGGTCTTTTGGTGTACAAGGGGCGCTGCTGAAGTCATTCTATGACACGGTGGTGGCATCAGCCATCACTTTTGGAGTGGTCTGCTGGGGCAGTGGCATTACTGCAGCCGATAGGAAGAGACTGAACAAACTGATTAAGAAAGCTAGCTCTGTCCTGGGGCAGCGCCTTGATCCGATGGAGGAGATAGGAGAGAGAAGGACGGTGGCTAAACTGTCATCTCTGCTGGAGTCCGAGTTCCACCCTATGCAGGACATACTGAATGCACTGAGGAGCTCATTTAGCAGCAGACTACATCATCCCAGGTGCACAACCGAGAGGTTTCGTAGGTCCTTCCTACCAACGGCTGTCAGACTGTACAACCTAAGCAGGGCTGCTCGCAGAGATAGCAAAAAGACGTAACAAACTAATAGTTTTTTGAATGCAAAAGATGCAATAGACTTACACAATGGTCCTCTCCGGCATACAACTAGGAACATACCGGTCGCTATGGAGGGTGAGAATATGTATGGGCACATAATCATACCATGTAGGATAACTAAGTAGACGGTTATGCTGTTTCATTCCATCTAGCAACAATGCTCTGCACTGTGTGTGTTTATATATTTGCATATTTATTCCATCTAGCTACAATGCTCCGTACTGTGGGTGTTTATATATTTATATATCTACATATTATTCCATCTAGCTACATTGCTCCGCACTGTGTGTGTTTATATACTTGCATATTTATTCCACCTAGCTGCAATGCTCCGTACTGTGGGTGTTTATATATTTACATATTTATTCCATCTAGCTACAATGCTCTGCACTGTGTGTTCATATATTCATATATTTATTCCATCCAGCTACAATGCTCTGCACTGTGTGTCTGTGTGTGTGTGTATATATATATATTTTATAGTAATACGTACATATGTTTATTAGCTGCTCTTGCTTGCTTGTTTTTTTTTTTTTTTTTTTTTTTTTTTTTTTTTTTCTTGCCTTCTGATTGTTGCTCTGAGTGTTGCTATCCCTGTGCTGTTGCAATCCTGGAATTTCCCCGTTGTGGGACTAATAAAGGCTTATCTTATCTTATCTTATCTTAAATCCAAACGCCGCTGGCCACACAAATTGGGAACACCTGGGCGAGGTGCAGGAAAGGTAATTACCGGGGCTGGGACAGCTGGTGGAATTAAGGAGAGCGAGGGGGCGTGGTTGGACCAACAGACTGTCAGCAGCATGGGAAAAAGATCACAGAGGCTGACTAACAGCTGCCGGTCAGGCAGTGGCTAAGGTGATGAAATAAATACAGAAAAACACAAAATGCACCTAAACAGTGAAGCCAAAACCCACAGAGAGATCGAGACCAAGCCGGGGAAAGCCAAGCCGGCTCAGCTTGTGACAGGGCCCCCCTTTAAGGGGTGGATTCCCAGACACCCCAGGTAACATCAAGAAGACCCCACTCCCCACAGTTACAACAACAACACACAACACGAACCCGGGTGGGCAGTAGGGGGAACAGGAAGGAGGGAACACAATGCCCCGCCCAGGGCCCACAATTAACCCCACCCAAGTCCACGGGCGTTGGGGCTCAGGAGGCCGCCCAGAGTCCCAGGCCTAGCAGAAGGTCCGGTGGACCGAGTCCAGCGGTCTGCCGGAACACATGGGCCACCTGACCTGGGAAGTCAATTCTTCTGGCAGCCGGCCAGCGTAGCCTAGCCACCAGGACCGAAGGGGTGAAGCAGGAGATGGCCTGCCCACCGGAAGGCTCACTGGTGGGTAACAGGACCGGGGAAAGGGGACCTCCGTGACATCGGGCAGGGATAAGGGGACCACGGCATCCTCAGGGTGGTCCGCAACTATACCCGCGGTGGGCCCCAACCGGGCTGGCTCTGCTGCACCCGCAGTGGACCCCGACAGGGCCGGCTATGCTGCACCCATGGTGGACCCTGACCGGGCCGGCTCCACTGCACCCGCAGTGACCTCAGGCTGAAGCTCAGCTGCACCCGCGGTGACCTCCAGCTGAGGCTCAGCTGCACCCGCAGTGACCTCCGGCTGAGGCTCAGCTGCACCCGCGGTGACCTCTGGCTGAGGCTCAGCTGCACCCACCGTGGGCCCCAATTGTGCCAGTGCTGCACCCATGACGGTCCCAGTCTGGGATGTGGCTGCGCCCATGACGGTCCCAGTCCGGGACATGGCTGCACCCACGATGGTCCTGGTCTGGGACGTGGCTGCACCCACAGTGGGCTCCAGCTGGAGCATCGTTGCACCAGCGGTGACCCCCATCGGGGGCCTCATTGCTCCCGTGGTGGGCTCCCCAGCGAGGGAGGTGGTGCTCCTAATGCCACCTGGTGCTGGATCCCGATCCTCGGTGGCCTCTGACAAAGTCAGCTGCTCTCGAGCAACCCTGGCAGGGGGCTCCAACCCTGGAGGGAGAGAAAAAGAGACCAGGTCAGGGTCGCCGGCAGCGGCAGAACCCGGTGAGGCAGCCCCGAGGGCTACTACGAGCTGCCCTGGGCCCTCCTCACCATGAGTTGAGCAGTGTGACATTGACAAATGAGGTATTGACATAATGGAGCACACTTGCCTGAACTCGGGCTCCACCGCCGTGCAGGACTCCGGCGATTTGAGGTGCGTAGTCTCTGTCATTGCGCCCAGTACTGTGCCCCCATCAACCTCCTCTGGGGCCACCAACACCCCATCGTCGTCAGTAGGCAACCCCGGTGATCATAACTCCTCTCCGGTGACCCTAATGAGGGGCTCGACAGGCAAGGGAGAGAAGGAAAGGTTAGGGTTGCCGGCAGCGGCAGAGCCTGGAGAGGGAAGCCCAGGTGCGGCCAAGAGCTGCACCTGACTCTCCTCCCCAAGAGCCAGACAAGATGTCTCAATCATAGGCAATTGAACTGCAGGAGAGATAACTTGCCTGGGCATGAGCTCTACCACCATCCAGGACTCCAACGCTGTCGACGGTGACGGTCCGGATCCCGTCGGCCGGGGGTCTGGTCCAGGGGGTGACTCTGCTGCAGCGGTCCCCGCAACAGACGTGATGGTTGTTGCAGTCCAGGTCCTCAGACGCTCCTCTTCGACCCGGCCATTGACTACAACGAGCAAGTTCGCCCACTCCTCATCCAAAGGCGAATCCAAGGGCTGAGCAGGCGTAGGAGGTGGAACCCTCACAGCCGGGAAAGTGCGTCCTCGGACCTCCCTCTCACGGTGCTCCTCCTCGACCCGGCGGTTGAGTAAGGTGAGCAAATTCGCCCACTCCTCGTCTGCCGGTGTGTCTGCGGGGAAACGCCTCTGTGCAGGCTCCTGGGCAGGATCATCCAGGGCCTCAACCTCCTCCATTGTCAGGTGGGCCGGTTCTTGGACCGGCAGGCCCTCAGAAATTAAACGAGGAGACACGGAGAGGGGAAGGAAACAATCATTAATTGCAGCTGGAGGAGAGGACCCATTGGACTGCTGATACTGGGCCTCCCCCTCGGGAGACAAGCAAGGTTCAGTGTTAATGAATGACTTAGAATGAAAAAATACTTGCCTGTCATCCCGGTTGATGACCTGCACTGCTGCAAAGGGGAGAAACTCATCCCTCTCCGTGCCAGCGATGAGGTGGACCCCTCCACAGACTATTGGAGTCGTCGTCTCCCTGATGACAGAGGTAGGCATGGCCGGGATGAATCCAGCGGACCTCTCGGCGGCTGAAACGATGATGGTCGCTGCTGAAGAGGAAGGCTTCTTCCGGCGTTTCCTTGCGGGACGACGCTGTCCTTCGCGTTCCAGAACAGACCGTGCTGGAGCGAGTGGAGGGTCAAGCAACGTGCCACGGAGGCTGCCAGTTTGCGAGAAAATGGACCTCTGTCTCGGCGTTGCAGGAAATGCCAGACCCAGGAAGAACGCTGAAGCAAGCAGACTGTGGAGAGCAGGTCAGCGTACTGTGGGTAGCTCCATAACCCGAGATGTGCCTCCAAAATTCCCACTATTCCGTCCAAGTTTTCCAGCGTCTCTTTCGGACCCCGGACGGTGAGGGCGTCATTAACAAAGTCTTGAATGAATTCCGTAGCCCATTCCTCCTCTACCGTGGGGAGCCCTGCTGCCGTTCCCTTTCTTCGGCGAGACCAGGGCATGACAAACTCCAACACAGGTTTGTCCAGAACAGAAAAACAGTTACAATGAAAAAAAGGGAAAATGATGTGTGGGTGAACCCGCTAAATCCTTTTTGCCGGCTGGGTCATTCTGTCATAAACTCTCCATGCGTTCTTCCATGGTGCACAGAGGAGGAGAAGGATGAAAGGATTTAAGCGCAGGGTTTCACCAAACACACATTTATTGACATAAACTGTTCACTGACAAAGACGAACAAGTAAATTATAATACAATATGGATGCGCTCGAGAAAGCAGGGAAGACTACGGGAAGCTCAACTTACTCAGGGGGAACGTAAACTGAGCAACAGCCTGAGCGTAGCAGTTATGCTGCAGGGAAAAACGCCACCAGAAGCGTAGCAGAATTACTGCAAGGGGAGAAACGCTTCTGGTCCAGTGTAGCAGCAACCGCACAGAGAAACACTAACAATTTACTCACGAGTAGGAGCGGTCCCAAAAAGTCCAGTTCTCTTGGCGAGCATAAACAATAGTCCTCCCTGACGTGACGGTGTGAAAAACAAAAGTGACTCGTACAATGACCCAGCAGCATCTGTCTAGCGAAGAGCTACTTAAATCCAAACGCCACTGGCCACACAAATTGGGAACACCTGGGCGAGGTGCGGGAAAGGTAATTACCGGGGCTGGGACAGCTGGTGGAATTAAGGAGAGCGAGGGGGCATGGTTGGACCGACAGACTGTCAGCAGCGTAGGAAAAAGATCAGAGGCTGACTAACAGCTGCCAGTCAGGCAGTGGCTAAGGTGATGAAATAAATACAGAAAAACACAAAATGCACATAAACAGTGAAGCCAAAACCCACAGAGAGATCGAGACCAAGCCGGGGAAAGCCAAGCCGGCTTGGCTCGTGACAGAGCCCGCCAGTGAACGTCTCCTTGAGTCTCTGTAATGACCACGTGTATGAAGTGCCGGATTTGTGTTGAAAAAACACCTGCCTGCCTGAAAGCACCCCCGTCTCGGGAGTGCATGTGAGGAGACATGCCATAAAACCACAAAAAAAATGAGCGAATCTAATACTATAGCTAGTGTTGTAACAGTTTATACATCTTTAGAGGTAATAAAATCATTACTACATCTTGTCAATGAGTTTTTAAAGCTGTGAATCTCAGGTCTGGACATGGGCCAATGCACAATTCAGTCAAATCCCCAAGGAGAGCCCGCAACGTACCGCAACAATAAAAAAAAAATCCCACAAAATCCTTTAGGGACTGGTCAATGATCAGGTTTACATACACTAATAAACTGGTTATGATTGGATTTCTGCAGTTATCTGATTATTCAAGTGGCCATGTAAACAGGATAATCCAATAAACGCCATGTACAGTCATGTGAAAAAATTAGGACACCCCTTTAAATATTCAGTTCTTTATTAAGAAGTGTTCACATATGTATGTCTAACCTTGTTTTTGTTTTTATTTGCATTTTTTAACATTTATTTTAGCCATTTTAAGTGGGAATGAATGTGGGGTGTCCTAAAAAAGATGGGGGGTGTCCTGATTTATTCCTCACCATTTGTTTAGAATTACATTTTGCAAAAAATTTGGAAAAAAGTCTTTAATTCATTTTTAATTGTTTAGTTGTATTACATGAATCTCCCAGTATTTTTAACATTGATATTAAATATCCATATGTCCAAATATGTAAAAAAAAACAAAAAAAAACACAAAGACTTATACAGGGTGTCCTAATTTTTTCACATGACTGTAACTGGGGTCATTACTCCAACTCATTCAGGTTGTTCATATTTTGTAAAAGATCATTGGTTCAGTAAATGTAAACATTTCACAATGCACTTGTACTTCTTTGTACTTTATGATGAGGTAGACCCTCTGGCTGGCCGTAGGAGAGGTGCAGAGTACTTTGGAGTGAGACATTGCCCTTTGAGATCCCGAAGTTCGACTAGCGGCCTTGGGTTGCGGCGATCGGTGAATCACCCGGCGCTGGCGATTTGTTGTGGTGTCTCAGCGGGAATGTTGGGGGGTGGGCTGGGATGACGCAAGATGCACAAACAACTGTGGATCAGTGAACCAGCACTGTTCATCCAAGCTAAAAGCAGGCTAGAAGCTAGCCAGCTAATGGCGAAGTGATGTAAGAGGGAGGGTGGAGTTCAATAGCTGAACTCTGTTTCTTAAAGTGACAGGCTTTAAATCAGAGCGTTTTAAGAAAGCCAAGAAAAACAAATTTGCTTCAATAATTAAAAAAATTAAAGAAAATATAAACAAAATATGTCACAAACACTTCACTAAAACACGCGTGAGCTGTTAAAATGTGGAAAAAGTGCAGTCAAAGACCTCTTTAAATCAATGAATAACACTGTTAAAACTGAGCATCTTTTATTTTCCTTAATATTTTACCATACTCAGGCATTGTACCTGATAACAAGTGTTGTTTTTTCATGTAATATTCAACTTCTTGTGCAAAAATGAAGAAAATGCAGTACATGCCTATGTGGCTCTATGGCATGTTTGTGTTTTTATCAGCACCAATATGGCATCTGTGCCTGGCCACCTCAAACTAGCCTGGTGGCTAGCGATGAGCACTCTAGTCTATTCTATCTCTGTGTTACTGCCGTCAGGCATGGTTCAAAGGGAGATGGAGGGAAGACGGTAATAATTTAAATTTGAGCTTCGACTGTCTGTTTTCTGTGTCAGGCGGACCAGCGGGTGCTGAAGGACTTCCTGTCAGAGAAACTCCCCCGGCTGGCATCCCACTTCGAGGATCATGGCATCGACATTTCCCTGATCACCTTCAACTGGTTCCTGGTGGTTTTCGTGGAGAATCTGCCCTCTGACATCCTGCTGCCGCTGTGGGACGCCTTCCTCTACGAGGGCACCAAGGTCACAAATGTGGATGGGGAAAACCCACACATTTACACAAAAATTAACAATTTATTTTGAAAAAAATAGACAAATTAATGAGTGGGAAAAGTTGGAAATTTACATGAATAGTCGATTTATGGGAGGGAAAAATCACAAATTTACAAGAAGAAAAAACTCACAGAAAATGCAAATTTACAAGAAAGATAAATTTACAAGGAAAAAATTTTAATTATGTTTTATAAAAGCTGCAAACTGATGAGAATCTTTAAAATTCCTGTTGTTTTCCTCTAATAAATTCATATTTTGTTATGCTGATGTTATAAATTCAGATGTTCTTTTTCTCCTGTAGGTGATCTTCAGATACACTCTGGCTCTGTTCAAATACAAAGAAGACGAGATCCTGAAGCTGAATGAGAGCGTGGAGATCTACCGATACCTTCGTTTCTTCACCAAAACCATCACTGACAGCAGGTACCATGGGTTACGATTACGATGAAGTCTCGCAGTTTTAGTGACAGAACTACAGCACAACAGCTCAAAAAAGAATCACTAAAGTCCAGGAAATGAAACTGAACTTACAAGAATAACTGCCAATTATTTTTTTTTTTAAATAACAAATTTGAGGGGAAATATCAAGTTTATAATTGTAAAAGTGGTACAGTTTAGAATAAAAAATATGAAGGGAAAGTATAAAGTTTCCAAGCGCAAAGTCACAAATTTAAGAACATCTATCAAATTCACAAACAAAAAACTGGTCACAAATTTACAAAAAAAAACTTACTTTATAAGAAAAACTTTAGAAAATAAAGTTTATAAGAAAATTTTTAAAAATATCTAGAAAAAAGTAAAACCTTCAGGAATGTCTATGCCGGGGTCCTGGAGAGGAGAGTCCGGCTGTTGGTCAAACTTCAGATTCAGGAGATTTGTAACTTGCAATTCTGCAACTTTTTCCTGTAGATTTTGAACTTTCTTTCTCAAAAATCTGTGATTTTTTTTCTCATTAATTTGCAATTTCTTTCTGAAAAATTTGTGACTTTTTTCATTAATTTGCAAATGTTTTCTTGTAAATTTTATACTAAAGAGTCTAACTGTTGGTCAAACCTCGAGATTCAGGAGGAGCAGCGTGGTTTTCATCCCAGTTGTGGAACATTGGACCAACGCTTAAAGGATCCTTCATCCTTTTTTTTAACTTAAGATGGCGACACGTATGGACGCAGCAGCTAGTTGCTCCAGACTACTGTGTACGTTTTTGTGTTTTTTAATGTTTTTCTTTTGTCCTCTTTCTGCAACGGACTAATCACCTATAGTCGCCAGGACTTATTAGAATATTGGCTCCCAACTTAACTCCCACATCACTAATGCCTA
This sequence comes from Pholidichthys leucotaenia, assembly GCA_020510985.1. Classification (NCBI taxonomy): domain Eukaryota; kingdom Metazoa; phylum Chordata; class Actinopteri; order Cichliformes; family Pholidichthyidae; genus Pholidichthys; species Pholidichthys leucotaenia. Next base: position 298,473,773 of record CM035840.1, read on the forward strand.
TACTTGGACTCATTGTATCCCCTGTGGAGATTGCGAGACCACCGGGCGCTCCATGGATTGTTGTCGGAGGTGGCATCGGGAGAGGAAGCAGAAGTGAGGGTGCACAGCAGGACTTCGAGCTCAGCTATGCAAATAAGACAAACCTCCACTACCACCAATCTTCCTCACCAACACCATCCTTCGCCAACAAAATGGACGAGCTACAATCTGAGACCGCCTACAACTGCTTTGTCTGGGACTGCAGTATTCTGATTGTGACAGAATCCTGGTTGCACCCACAAATCCTGGCCACTACAGTGGGGCTATCAGGCCAGACTACCCACAACCAGGACTGCAACGGAGACTCCGGTAAGGGGAGAGGCAGAGTGCTCTGTGCTGTTTTGCTTCAGGCCTGGTGTAATAACAGCAGGACAATACACAGCCACTGTTCACCGGACGTATGGTGCTTTCACACCTAAATTCATTTAATTTGGTCTGAATCAGTTGACATATTTGTTACTTTGTATCATTTTCTCCTTGGTTCGGTCCCCTTTCACACAGGCAACAATTCAAGCAGACCAAACTACGTCACGTTAAATCCCACGAGACTTACGTCAGAACGTTCTCTGTTCTTATTGGTCAGATTTTTTTGACGCAAGAACAGGAAAGGTAAATGGCCCTCACTTATATAGCACTTTTTCTCATCTCTGGATGACCAGAGCACTTTACAGATCCTGCTATCCACCCATTCACGCACACATTCACACGCTGATGGCGGCAGAGCTAGCGCCTGTGTGTGTATGTGTGTGTATGGGGTTTCATCGTCCTGGTTATCATTTATTACATACGTGCATATACCGCTTTTGGCAAATTGTACAGTTTGAAAATGAAGCACTGCTATGGATGGGAAATACAGTAACATGTTAATGTTCATTAATCCTCCAGATCTGTAACATGCTCTGCCACAGATATTTTCAAAGATCTATCAGGTATGTACAGTGACATAAAATGTTTTACCATTTGCCGCTGGTCCTGTTTTAGTACGGTCGCTTTCTCACCTGCAGGACCACACCAGTTTGTAAGTTGATTTGAATCAAGACCACCTCTTTCAGGTGGTCTTGATTCAAGAGCCACGCTCCCTCTGCTTCTGCTCATTAAATCAGAAAAAATCTCCATTGAAGTGAATGGCAAGAGCAAAATTATCTTTTGATCCTGATCAAATTTTGCCACGAGTTACACATATGATGTTTGTCAATTTAAAAGATAATTTTCCACGTAAATAACGATGTAGGTTGTTGTCTAAGTGTTAAGGTATAATGTTGTGAAAATATGTAAATTGAAGGACTACAAACACTGAGGCACATACCTGACATCACGTTTTCAAGGTGACGTAACTAACAGTCCTCTGGATCAGTTGCAGGTCTCAAAATACAAAACAATACCTTTGTGTTGTTTTTCTCCTCTTTGGATCCTTCTTTCATCGGTCAGGAAACAGAAGGTGAGGTTTTAGTAATCTCTCGCTATGATCGTGTTTGGTGATGTAGAATGATGGGAGTTGTTGTCTGCTAATCATTTTCACAAACACTAGATATTACTCAGTTGTTATACGACAGCCAACAACTTAAATTACGTAGAAAATTATCTTTTAAACTGACAAACATCATATGTGTAACTCGTGGCGAAATTTGATCGGGATCAAAAGATCATTTCGCTCTTGCCATTCATTTCAATGAAGAATTTTTCCGATTTAAAGTCCCATATGTGGAAGTAGAGGGGGCATGACTTAGGCTCTCTATTGTCACAGCCATTTACATTGCTCTCGATGGTAACGTTAGCTCAGCACTCTGCCACTTTCAGTTCATTATTAGCAAGCAGCAGAGAGACCAGCCTGATGGAGTCCACATTATTTTTATTTTTATTTTTTTTTTATTGGGGATTTTAACAAAGCATGCTTAAAGACTGTACTCCCCAAATTCCACCAACACGTTAAGTGTCCTACAAGGGGGAAAGAACACTGGACCATGTTTACAGTAACATCAAGCATGCCAACAGAGCTACCCCCCTCCCCCACCTTGGACAATCAGATCACCTCTTCCTGCTTCTAATACTTGCTTACACCCCCCTCAGGAAACAGTCACCCCCAACCAAACAGACAATTAAAACCTGGCCTGAAAATGCTCTCCTCCAGCTCCAGGACTGGTTTGCCTGCACAGAGTGGAACATTTTTTAACTTTACATTAAGTGCCGTGTAGAAAATGTGACAGTCACCAAACAAACCGGAAACCCTGGATAGCCAGTGAAGTCCAGGCTCTGGTCAGAGCTCGCAACTCAGCCTTCAGGTAGATGGACAGCTCTCTGTACAGCACCGCCAGAGCCAACCTAAGGAGAGGCATCAAACAGGCCAAGGAGGCCTACAGGAAGAAAGTAGTGATGTTATGCTCGACACCGCCCACTCAACACTGATTCGAGCAATATAAGGTGGAAGTGTCATGAGCAGTGCATCGAGCGCTGTTTCAGTACGTCCACAGTCAACGTGACCGTAGCAAGCAAGGCCTCGCTATGGCAGTCACATCATGTGACTTGAGGGTTCTATTGGAATTAGGTTTTTTTTTTTACCATCCAATTTTGAATAGACCTCAGATGGCCCAATGTTCAAAAAAAAGTATTGAGATTTTTTCAGGTCTTCCACTCAGATGCAGCTCTGACACTCAGTCAGCAGATGGCACTCTTTATTAAATGTTTCATAACACTGTGTCGATCATGAAGCAACTGTCTCGAAGTTGTTCATTGTTTCCTAAGGCCTCAGTTTCACCATCACTAGGGGAAGGTGGAGGGCTTCCTCATGGATAACAACCCCCAACAGATGTGGAGAGGCATTCAGGTCATCACCAACTACAGGGCCAGAGCCCCCAACATCGGACAGCAGCCTCACTTTGGCAGATGAGCTTAACAGCTTCTTTGCCCGGTTTGAGACCACCACCGCACACACTGCTCCCCTCCTCTTCTAGCTTGTCCCCTCTCTCTTTCTAGGAGCATGAGGTGAGGAGGAAGCTGAGAGCAGTGAACCCCTGGAGAGCTGCTGGGCCCGACAGCATCCCAGGAGTGGTGGTCAAAGCATGTGCAGACCAGCTGGCAGGGATCTTCACCAAGCTGTTCAACCTCTTCCTGATGCATGCCACCGTCTCCACATGCCTCAAGACCTCCACCATCATCCTGATCCCCAAAAAGTCTGCAACAGACAGCCTGAATGACTACAGACCCATAGCACTCACATCTGTAGTCATGAAATGTTTTGAACGACTGGTGTCCCAGCACATCAGGGGACTGCCCCCCCCCTCTTCCTAGACCCCCACCAGTTTGCCTACAGAGAGAATCGGTCCACAGAAGACACCATCGCCTTCACACTTCACAGAGTGCTAAGCCACCTGGAGCATACAAGGAGGTCTGTGAAGATGCTCTTTGTGGACTACAGCTCACCATTCAACATCATCATCCCGGATATGCTGATCAACAAACTGCACCACCTCCAGAACCCCCCTCCCCCCCCCCCCGCTCCTGGATAAAAAACTTTCTCACAAACCACCCACAGTCAGACTTGGCCCCTACCACTCCTCCACACGGTCTCTCAGCACTTGCTCCCCCCAGTGCTGTGTGCTAAGCCCACTACTGTACTCCCTGTATACCTTTGACTGTATTCCAACCCACCCAACCACCGTCATTGTGAAGTAGGCGGATGACACCACCTTGGTTGGGCTCATCACCAACGATGATGAAAAGGCATACAGGGTGGAGGTAGAGAATCTGTTGCTGCGGTGCTCAGCAAACAACCTGAAACTGAATGTGCACAAACCAAAGAACTCATGCTGGACTTCAGGAAGAACTGACAGGATGACACCTCCTCCTCATAAATGAAGACCGCGTGGAAACTGTCACCACTTTCAGGTTTTCTGGGCACCCACATCACCTCTGACCTCTCGTGGTTAGACAACACTAAGGCCCTGGTGAAGAAAGCCCAGCAGCGGCTGCACTTCCTCTGTGTCCTAAGGAAGACCAACCTGGACCAGAAGCTGCTGCTGGCCTTCTACCACTGCTCAGCGGAGAGCGTGCTCACCTACTGCCTGGGTGTGTGGTACGCTGGCTCCACGCTGAGAACAGGAAAGCTGTGCAGAGGGTCATCTGCACCGCCCAAAAAAATCATCGGCGACCCTCTGCCCTCCCTGGAGGACATCTCCAGATCCTCCTGTCTCAGAAGGATCAAGGCCATCACAGGAGACCCCTCACATCCCGCCCACCACTTGTTTGACCTGCTTCACTCTGGATGATGGTTCAGATCGATCAGGTCCCACACATCCAGACTGACAGTTTCTTCCCCTGGGCCATCTGGACTTACCTAACCCTAACCCTAACCCTAACCGCCAGAGGTCCATCCCCCTCCCCCGACAACACTCACATACATAAAACTAAAGACCTTTTAATTTATTTTTTTAAATACTCTCACCTGTTTATGCACTCTGCACTTTTCAGTGCATTGATCCATCTGTTGAGCCGCTACCAATGTGTATATTTTTATACTTCTTCATTCTACTTAATGTATTATATTTATTCAAATGTGTGCTTTATATCTGTTTTTATATTTTCATACCTTTACTGCACAGTAGCCAAGTGGAGCACCCACAATTTCATTGTACTTACAGCTGTACAATGGCAATAAAGCCTATTCTATTCTATTCTATTCCCACATCTCACAGAGTGGCAGATGCTGGCAAATGTCCTACTTTTTAGGGTTTTTCAGGGTTCATAAAAGGTTGCAAACAGTTTTTCTTGTCTTTCTTGAACATGTAAAATTTTTTGGCAGTGTATTTTTTCCCTAACAGGTGCAAACGTTTGCAAAATAGTTGTAAGCGTTTGCAAATGGTTGCAACATGTGTCGTTACCATTCTTTACAAAAAAAAGTCCCCAAAACAACTTAAGTTCCTAGAATAGTTCCTCTGCCTGTAGCTCCTCTGTAACTTTTCACTTCTTCGTGTGTTTGTGAATTTTTTTTTTTACATTTTTTTCCCTCCATAGGAAGTTGATCAGCATAGCGTTTGGTGACATGAACCCGTTTCCACGGCGACAGCTGAAGAACCGGCGGGCGCTGCACCTGGAGCGCCTGCAGGCGGAGCTGAGGGAGCTGGAGGAGCAGCAGTGGGAGTTCATCACAGAGAGCGCCGAGCGGAAGGACAAAGACGTGGACACGGTCATGAGCGAGGACGACGACGAGTTCTAAACCTGATCTGGATGAAGAATAAAAGATTCACGGGGGAATAAATGGGCAGAATTGTTGGAAAGGATTCACAAATTTACAGAGAAAAATAATTGAAAATTAGGAGAAAAAAAATGTTGCAAAACTCTAAGAAAAAAGTTGCAAATTTGTAAGAAAAAAAAGTTTAAAAAAATATTTAAAAATGCTGCAAACTTACTGAGGAAAAAGTAGCAAATTTAGGATAAAACATAAGTTTAAAAGAAAATAATCGTAAATTTATTAGAAAAATTGTCATATGTGTACATGAAATTTTTTTTACACAAACATAAGCAAATTTAAATTAAAACAATAGAGCAAAATTTGAAGAAGTCTCAGTTCTGCAAAGAAAAAGTGCAAATTCATAAAAAGCTGCTTATTAAATGTGACCTGTGCTGGCAAAATGAGTCGGAATGCGCACCGCGTCATTACGAGCTGCAGGCAGGAGAAGTCATAAATCATGACTCTTTCTTTGTTTGCTAGCGGTAAGTCCCGGGAAGAAACCTATGAGTGCCTGGAATCATTGGAAAGCTTAGAAAACGTACTTTCTAAAAATACATATGTTTTTGCAGAAAATGTAGTGTTATGTCCACAAAACGTGGTACAATAATGAGGCGAGTGGTGAACTGAACAGGACTTTATTGTATGACTCAGTGTTACCAACAGACGCTTCCGCTAGGCAGAGAGACCGCCCCTCTACCGCACAGCCCTCTTATACCATAGGTGACGTTACCACCCGTGTAACACCATAACATATCCCACGAACAACACTACATTTACCCCCCCTCTTAAAAAATGGGCCAGCACACACAATTGAAACCCTCCCGAATCTGGAACCCAAATCACGTTCTAAAGTGAACAGAAAATCATTAGGGCCTACCTCATTCACACAAACAACTAAGGCTAGGGGGGGACAGGTGGGCTACTGTCCCACCCCCCCACACGGCCAGACGGATTATTCTGCTGTCTTTGTTATACTGTAGTCCATAAAAGAAAGAAAGACTGCCGTGTTCCTACTGTAAACATATATACATACAGGTTATACCCTCAAACTTGAATTCAGTAAACCACTAAATCACCATATATGTCAATATACACATCATCCCCACAACCTGGGCAGCCCACACCACAGTTTTGTGTGTTAAACACGTCAGATAATCACTCAGCACCATGGACAGCTCACATAGCAATTTTTTGTATTAACCATATTGACATACTGCCTGCGTAACCAGAACAATGCACACATTAATATTTAGCAATTCACACAGTAAAACAAACCCCCAAACATGCTAACACAAACATGACTTGGGTTTGTCCCTCTTCACATGGGCAATTAATAATAACACACCATAAACACATTGCCCCCTTTAATTCATCAGTCACACACCATGGAGAGCCCCCCCCCCCCCCCCCAAGAGACCCGTCAGATGGGTCCTAACCAGACTATCTTCTTTTCTTGATGCCTGGGGATGACCCACGTCGGTACCGAGGCGCCTCACTCTCCTCATAAACACGCCACAGCTCATTGAGGTGTCTCTCCGTACCATCTGTCAGCTGCAGGTAATCGTCCTCCCGGACAGCCACCACCTGTAGCCGCCCCTGGTCCTCTTGTCTCCTCCGCTTCCTGCATACTCCTCTCAACCGGTCCTCCTCTCTGGGTCGAACCAAATCAGCAACCCCCAGAGGAGCCCTGCTCGGCTTCCAGTGATCCTGTGTGGCACGTCGCCTAACTGTGCCAGCCATTCCTACCCTGCTTGCTTTCATTTGAGACACTGGCGAAGCTGTTGTGACCCCCTGCTTCTCAGTACCTCCCAGCCGAACTCCAGAAGCAGAATGAGTCAGCCATTCAGCTCCATCTGCTGTCACGGGTGTCCCACAGCACCGCCCAGTTCCCTGAGCTAGGGTAACTTGGGCTCTGGCGCAGGAACCCTCCCGTGACGGCCCTGGATGGGGTTGGTCCTGTTCACTTCCCAGATTACTAGGCCAAGGTTCGTCCCATATTGCATCATTCACCACTGTCGGGATTGGTCAGTCCCCATAAACCGCAGCCCAACCACTTCTCACCCACGCCGCTGTTGGTGGAAAACCCCAGCCCATAAAAGAGATTGCAGCCCATCACATTTTCACCCATGCCAGTCACCTAAAACTTCAGGCTAGTGACCACCGATGATTTATAACGGGCCGTCAGCTCCACCGAACCCACGATGGGCAGCCTCCGTCCTCCATAGCCGCATACAGGTTTCTAATGACCTCTCAACTGATGATATGGGAAGAAACTCCTCACGGTGGGCCAACTCAACGCCAACCGCAGTGCACCGGTGTCCACCAATAATGGTACCTCCACACCGTCCAGTTCCACCATACAATACGTACGGCCGTTGGTGTCTGGGAAAACGGTGTGGATAAACATGGGAGTTGGAGCAGGAGTGTCCGCTTTGTGTCGCCGTTCCCCTCGCTCGAACTTCTTACAGGCCCTGGCAAAGTGATGCAGGAGTCCACGCTTGCCACAGCGTTTACCTCTCGCCGGACACTCTCGAGCCTTGTACCGGTGCTTAGTGGACCCACAACCGCAACATTTGGGTGATCTCGGGGCGGACCTCATCTTTACAGCTGCAGCACATTCCTCTTGCTCGCTGTCTTCGCTGTCCGGATCCACAGCCTGCGTCATCGATTGTGAGTCATGGCGGCGTAGCGTAGCTCTCTCACTGAGGTTGTGTGGCAACTTGTCTGCTGCTTCACACAGCTGGGCTATCTCCACAGCCATGGCTAAAGTTAATTCACCGGAGTGTGTAAGCAATCTCGAACGAGCTGATGAACACAGCGTGTGCTCCGCCAGCTAGTTGCGGACCATTTCTTCCTCCCACTCCCCAAACTGGCAGTCCCCAACCAGCTGCTATAGGTCTGCAACATAGTGCTGTACTGACTTGCCGGCCCGCTGGAGGCGCTGCCGAAACTGGACCCTCCTGACAATGACGTTCGTAGGCACGCGAAAATGTTGCGCCATTCGCTCAACCATGTCATCAAAGCTATTGTTAGCACCCAAAGTAGAAAGGATACGTTGTCCATCCATACCCAAATTATGGACCAAAATTGCCCTTGCTCGTACCTTCAGTTCGCCAATGTTTACTGCTACCAGATAGTTCTGAAACACAGCAAACCACCTCATCCAAGGGACCGGAGGCTCCCCCGGAGGCTCCAAAAATGGCCAAAAACACGACCCGCCCGCATCCATACTTTATCCTCGTCGCCAAATGTTATGTCCGTAAAATGTGGCACAATAATGAGGCAAGTGGTGAACTGAGCAGGACTTTATTGTATGACTCACAGTGTTACCAACAGACGCTCCTGCTAGGCAGAGAGGTGGTCAGAGAGACCGCCCCTCTACCACACAGCCCTCTTATGCCCTGGGCAACATCACCACCCGTGTAACACCATAACATGTCCCACAAACAACACTACACGTAGCTCCTGACCAATCGAACGCAAGTTTTAAACCTAGCCAAAATATAAACAAATAGTCTCTTTCCGGGTCCATTTTTGCGCACTTCCTACAAATTAAATATCATTTTGAAAGTCTTTCAGTACAGAATATGGAAAAAACGTTACCTCAGTTTTGACAATTTCCTCAAAGTGACTCATTTTGCCAGCACGGGTCACAAATGGCAAGAAAAAAGTCAACAATGCACAAAAATATAATAAAAAAGAGTCAGGGGAAAAGTTGAAAATGGAAAAAAAAAAAAAACAGCTGCTCAGTAAAAAAAAGCTGCAAATCTGTGATTAAAAAGTGGGAAATTTAGGAGAATATGTAAAGACAAGAAAACTGCAAATGTATTTTTAAAATGTACACAAAAAAACAAAGCAAAAATAAGCTGCAAAAAGTCTAAATTTTACGAAAGCTGATGCTGTGATGGATAAATGTGGCCATCGTTTGGTCAACAACACATTTTTTAAACATTTAAACACAATCTTTGCAGGAAATGGAGGGAAAAAAACAATATTAACAGCAAACATTATTGCAGTTACTTTTTATTTCATAAATAGAGGAAATATAAAAAAATTAATACACAATTGTGTTTGCAGAAGTCTGGGGACCCTATCTACACACTTAATAATGTAATCATTTTTTTTTTTAAAAACTTACGTTTAAGCTGAAGAGAGAATTTACATGAAAAAAATGCAAACTGACAAAGGAATACAATAAATACAAAAAAATGAGCTCTTGACTCTTGATGGGCTGCAGTTTTTTTTTAATTAGTTTTTTTTTTAAATATTTTAAATAACATAATTGACTTTACTAAAAGTTAGGACAGCCTGTTAAATAATTTTTTATCAAAAGAAAAATATCCATAGATACACTGCTCACAAAAAGTTAGGGATAATCGACTTTTGGGTGAAATTTCAGGATACACCTAAATGTACTATAACCTTTACAGGTGAACTTAATTTGACCTTCTCCAACCTTTTGAATGCACATGTGCAGCTGTTCAATGTTTCAGTACTTTTTGCATAACTTGCTGTTCTCTAACAAGGTGCTTAATGGCAAAATTCACAACAGGTTTTTAATCCATGAATCGACCAATAAATTTTCTGGTTCAACTAGAAGTGGTATTTAAACAGTCCTGTTCATCATGCTGTTCACATTTTGACATCATGAGACCAAGATGACACCTAACAATTGATCAACAGTACCTCGCCACTGCGAGGCTTCAAACAGGATGTTCTCAGAGGAAAGTGTCCACTGAGCTTACACAGAGTGCCATTAGCAGGTTGCAACAAAGATAGATTGAGGCTGGAAAAGAACACAGAAAGGCATCGAAATGGACGTCCTTTTGCCACATCCCACGCTGATGAGTGCTTCATTGTGAACAGTGCCCTGCGGAACCCATTGATGAATGCTACTCAACTGCAGGCACATTTAACGGAGGTGAGAGGCACCCAAGTGTCACGTCAGACCATTCAAAATGTTTACATCAACGTGGTCTGCGTGCTAGACAACCTGCAAGGGTACCTGACCACACCACCAGGCATAGGCTTCATCATTTGCATGGGCAGGGGGCATTTACGCTGGACAAGGGACCAGTGGGCTTCAGTGCTGTTCTATGATGAAAGTCGATTCACGCTGAGCAGAAATGATGGCTGCCAACAATGTTGGAGACGTCAAGGAGAGCACTATGCATCACCCACTGTTGTCACCATATTACAGTCTGGGCAGGCGTGTCTAGTCAATACAGAACTGCCCTACACCTTGTGAATGGTACAGTGACAAGCTAATACTACCTGAATAACATCATTAATCCAGTCATTGTTCCCCTGCATGAACAACACAGGCCTAATTTCATCTTCATGGACAACAATGCTCCAACTCATCGAGGTCACACCATTTGGGAATGGCTGCTGGAGGCTGGGGTACCTCAAATAGAGTGGCCTGCACTTTCTCCAGACCTGAATCCCATAGAAAACCTATGGGATCAGCTGAGTCACTGTGTAGAGGCTCATAACCCTGCACCCCACAACCTCAATGACCTGAGGGCCAACCTTCAAGAAGAGTGGAATGCCATGCCTCAGCAGACAATAAGTCGACTTGTGAACAGCATGAGATGGTGTTGTCAAGCTGTAATTGATGCTCAAGGTCACATGATAAGTTACTGAGACATTGACATTTTTTGTTGTGGTATACCCACCACTGTTGTTGGCTTTTGTTTCAATAAATTGTTTGAGATGAGGAAATCACCGTTGCATGCTTCTACTTAAATGCCCTACTTTCATGATATTATATCACTGTAGTGTGAACTTCTTACATTTTCCATAAATTTCACCCAAAAGCCAAATATCCTTAACTTTTTGTGAGTGTAGATGTGCTCTATAATTCATATTTAATGAAAATGAAATAATTTAAAAATTAAACTGATGAAAACTTCCTGCTGTATAAAAACCAAACATCAGAATCTACTGAAGCGTAGAAATGTGTTTATAGTTTTTATGATGTGTAAATATTTAGAATTTTGTTTATATAGGGAATTTATCACTTATTTATTTCACATTTTCTGTTGATTCACACTAAACTGCACAACTTTAATAAGAGGTGGTAGGAACTATAGTTTTACTAAATTTTACTTCACGTAGTTTTACTGCAGTAAATTTTCAGTCTGATTTGAGTACATTTATTAAGACTTATAGTTGAGTACATCTGATCCTCGTCTGAGTTAATTTTGATTTCACTGATCCAAATCTGAATGTGCACAGTTTTTTCTGACTCTTACTAGAGTAATTCCTGCTCTACATCAAAGGTGTTTTGTCTGGCCTGCTAATAAATGTATCACTCTTTTCCTCAAGTCCTATAAATCTGATTTGATATTTTTGCTCATAAATTTGAGATTATTCTCAAAAAGGTAAAAAAAAATATATATATATAAATTACCATCTTTTTATCCCACATAAATCTGCAATTTCTTGCCAATCAGTGAGGGTTGCCTCACAAATTTATCACTTTTTCTTATTAACCTCTTAAAATTATGGTGTTCCGGCAGAGGGACATTTCAAATTTATTACTGCCACTCAGTAAAGAAAGAATTTGATTTTCTTTACGTATGCTAAATTTACAGAAACTGGCAGGAATGCTAAGGGGTTTTTAAAAAGTTTCAAATCTACAAGCAAAAAGTTGCAAAAGTACAGGACAAAAAGGTTCCAAATATTTGCAAAAAAGTAAAAAAAAAAAAAAAAAATTAAAAGAAGTTGCAAATTTACAAGAAAAAAAATGCAAACCAAGGAGAAAAAGCTGCAAATATTTGAGAAAAAAGTTTTTAAAAATTACAAGTTTGACATTTTACAAGAAAGAAGTTGAAAATTTTTGAGAAAAAGCTGCAAATTGACGAGAAAAAAAGCTGCAAATTTAACATTTTAAAATTCTAGTTTTCTGCCGGGGGAACGTTAAATTTTCTACTGCCATTCAGTGAAGAAAGAATTTTATTTTCTTTGCATATGCTAAATTTATGGAAAATGACTGGAATGCTAAGAGTTGCATTTGCTTTTCCATGGATTTGTGTTTTTTGGGGGGGGCTTTTTATCTTGTAAATTAGCAGCTTTCTGTGACAAACCTGTGCCTGTTTTCACATAAATTTGCATTTTTCCATGTAACTTTGACTTTCCTGACAAACTTGCAGCTTTTTGTGAATATTTTCAGCCTTTTATTTGTAAATTTGTATCTCAGTTAAGAGCAAGAAATTCCTTTGACTTAACTACTCACAAATGTACAATTTTGTGAAAAAGTTTGACCACATGTATTTGAGTTACTGTAACTCATTACTACCAGCTCTGGCAGCCATTTTTACTGCATTACCTTTATTTTTGGTACTTGATTTCTGTACTGTATTGCTGCAATAAAGCCAAATACAAAGTTCCAGTTAAACCAGCTGTGTGTGAACTAGAACTCTGTGTTGGTGGAGGTAAGAGTTCCTCTGTGATTTCTCCCATGATTAATGTAGCCCAACTGACTCGTATCTTAGGAGTAACTCCCTATTCTTGTAATATGCTGTGAAGCTGCATCGCTGTAGGCTGTTACACAGTTTGAAGAACACAGACACTCAGAAGGAACACTTTTTAATTTGAGTAAGCTGGACTAGCCTGCCACAATTTCAATATCCAGCTTATTTTTTCCCATTAAAATCTGATGTGTTTTCAAAGTGTTCCCTTTATTTTTTTGAGCAGTATATAAAGCTATTAGGGGCAGAGGTGTAATTTTTCTCGCAAAATAACTTTATTTGACCATTAATAAAGTTACAAAAATCTTATTTTTTAAGAAGTATAGGACTAAATTGCCATCTATATGGATTAGTTGTTTTTTTCCGGAATTAAAATAGAGTAAGAGGTGAGTGATCAGATTAGATCCTGGACAAATATTCAGATTCAGATGTTTGATGAAATAACTGTCTAGACCACAGATGGGCAGTTGCTGGCCCACGGGCCACATGCAGCCTGCCAGTCCACTTCCAAAGATCGATTATTTATTTATATCACGTTTGGAACCGCATTCCTAAATGCAATTATAGCGTCCGCCAACACAGGGAGCTCTAATCGAAACCTGGTGCGGCTCTCTGCAAGTGATACAACATAGAGCAAGAGTAAGGGAGCCACTAGCGGGAGCAGCAGTGACAGTGTGCACCTGGAGTGTTGTCAGGTATGTTTTGCATGCTAAGACTGCATTAATAGGCTGTAAACAGCACTGAATGTACAAAGTAGGCTACTTTTTTTTTTCCACAATATCTTTATTGAACCTTTTTTTTTTTTTTTTTAACAAACATGATACAAACAATCAAACACTAACACTAAAGTACTACAAAAAAAAAAAAAAATGCACTAAAAACACCAACAACCACCAACAAAATCAAGTCTTCAACAATGCTCCTCTGTTTAGTCTAGACAATCCAATACATAAGTATACATATTATGTTCACCAGTTTGGAATTTACAAGGTCCACACACATCATTCACCTTCTTCTTCAAGAGTTATGTTTAAATTTTTTACATAATCAATAAAAGGTCTCCATATATTCTCAAACACAATTTCCTTTGATTTTAGTATATATGTTATTCTTTCTAATGGAAGGTTTGTTAACATCTGTCTTAACCACTGAGTCACATCTGGTCTATGAGTCTTTTTCCATAATAGTGCAATACATTTTTTGGCATTAAGCAAACTGAGGTCTATGAATGTTCTTTCACTTTTATTAAAATTATGCTTTTCTGGGTACAGACCCAACAAAAACAGTTTAGGATTCAATATGATTTGTTTTGAGATTATTTTTTCAATTGTTACCCTCACCTCTTCCCAAAACATTCTTATTAATCTACATTCCCATAAACAATGAAATAGGGTTCCTTTACTTTCCATGCATTTTGTGCATGTATCTGGTATATTTTTGTTATATCTATTTAACTCCTCCGGTGTAACATACATCCGCATTAACCATTTGAAATGTATCAATTTAAGGCGTGCATTTATTGATTTGGTTTGAGCTTCTGTACAAGCCAATTCCCATTGTTCCTCTGAAATTTCAATTTGCAGATCTTCTTTCCAGTAGTTTAATCTTTTCAGTGAATTTTCACTTGAAGATAGTGTCAGTGAGTTATAAAACTCTGAAATAATACCCTTTCTTTTACTATCTTTCATCATCATTTTTTCCAAGGATGAATAAATAGGTCGAGTGAGAGCTTTATTTTGATTTGATCGAATAAAGTTTCTAAGTTGAAGATATTTAAAAAAATGTGTTCTATTGAGATTAAATTTGATCCTCAGCTCTTCAAAAGACATTATGTTGTCTGCACATGGCAAATATAAATCCTGAATCTTTTGTATCCCTTTTAAATTCCATACTTTAAATACAGCGTCCGCTCTCCCTGGTTTAAAATATTGATTACCCCATATTGGACTAAATTGTGACAATAACTGTGGTTCTTTTAAATAGTTTTTAGCTTCACACCATATTTTGATCATATGCTTTACAAATGGATTTTTAACTTGTTTTTGTAATTTTTTTGCCGAATCTGAGTATATGAATATGGGAAGAGGTAAAGGTAAATTGTATGATTCCATTTCAGTCCAGTGAGGGAGATCATTTGATGAAAAATAATATGTCATAGACCTCAGTTGTGCCGACCAATAATACAACATAAAATTTGGACATTTCAGACCTCCACGATCAAATGGTAAATATAATAAAGACAAACGTAATCTAGCCCTCCTGTTGTTCCATATAAATTCCACTAACTTTTTTTTTATTCTTGAGAATAGATCTAAAGGTGGTGATAAGGGAATGTATTGAAATAAATAAAGTATTTTAGGTAAAATATTACTTTTAAGTATATTGATTCTCCCGATCATCGACATTGGTAGTGACATCCATCTCTGAGTTAACTCATTGATATCTGACATTAAGGCTTCATAGTTGACACTGGCGACTGATTCTAGCTTAGGCATAATTTGGATTCCTAAATATTTAAACTGATTTACAACATTGAATTGATTTACCTCAGGGGCTGGGTAATTTCTCTGGGTCTCATTTAGCATTAATATTGAAGATTTAGTTTTATTTATTTTATATCCTGATATTTCCCCAAAATTCTTTATTAAATTCAACAAGGTTGGAATTGATTTTTTTAGATTCGACATAAACAAAATTATGTCATCGGCGTACAGGGAGATTTTATGTTCTGTTGGTCCAACTTTAATTCCATATATTTGTGAATGTAAACGTATCGCTATCGCTAAAGGTTCAATTGCCATAGTAAACAGTAAAGGTGAAAGTGGACAGCCTTGTCGACATCCTCTATTGATTTTTATTGGTTTTGAAATATTGTTATTTGTTAGGATTTCTGCTGTAGCATTATTGTATATTATTTGAACCCATTTTATGAAATTATTTCCAAGTCCAAACCTTTGTAGGACTTCAAAAAGAAAGGGCCATTCAACTCTATCAAAGGCCTTTTCGGCGTCCAATGATAGGAGAGCTGTATCCGGTGCTTCTTTATTAAAATAAATAATATTAAATAGTCTTCTTACATTATGGAAGCCTTGTCTACCCTTTATAAAGCCATTCTGATCTCGATTAATAATATTTGGTAAAATTTCTTGTATTCGTCTTGCTAAAATTTTACAGATTATCTTAAGGTCGGTGTTTAATAGGCTTATTGGTCTCATATTTTCACATTTATTAGAGGGCTTACCTGGTTTTGGCAGCAGTATAATTAAGGCATTATTTATGTATGATGGTAAATTATTATTTTGAAATGCTTCTAAAACCATTTCCAAAAAAGGTTTTATTAATTTATTCTTAAATTTTTTATAAAGGTCAACTGGAAGACCATCTGGTCCTGCACTTTTTCCTGATTTCATATTATCAATGGCTAGCCCAACTTCTTCTTGACTAATTTTAGACTCCAATATCTCCCTGTTTTCATTTGGAATACACGGTATAGATAGTTCGTTCAAAAACCCATTTAGTTTTGTTAAATCAGGTTCATTTTTGGTATCATATAATTTTTCATAGTAATCTCTAAAGGCTCTATTAATTTCTAAAGGATCTATAACTACCTGTCCGTTACTTATAATACTGGTAATTGGTGTTTTAATTTCCAATTGTTTAATCTGCCATGCTAATAATTTTCCTGATTTTTCACCTTGTTCATAAAAAGATTGTTTCAATCTTAGAAGACTCGAGGCAGCTCTATTCGCTGATTTTTTGTCGTATTCAGCTCTCAAAATCAGTAATTCATTCTCCAACCTTGGGTCACTTCCTGCATACACTTTTTCCTGAAGATTTTTTATTTTATGTTCCAATTTAGCTCTCTCCTCTCGAGTCTTCTTAGATTTTGATCCTGTATAACTAATAATATGTCCCCTAATAAAAGCTTTGAAAGCCTCCCACTTTACACATGCTGATGTTTGTGTAGTATTGATGTCAAAGAACTCGTCTATCTGTTTTTCTATATACTTGACAAATTCCTCATCCTGAAGCCATTTATGCTGAAATTGCCATCTACCTGATTCCTTTATCAATTTTTTATCTACATATATTAGACAACAGGGTGCATGATCAGAGATCACGATGTTATCATAAAAGCAGTTTTGAATCTTGGACCTTAATTCTGTGGAAATCAAAAAATAATCAATACGTGAGAATGTCTTGTAGGTACTGGAATAACAAGAATAGGCTTTAACTTGTGGTTTCATTTCTCTCCATATATCTAACAATCTCAATTCTTTCATAAAATGATTAATAGTCATCCTACATCCAATGTGCGTACAATCCAGTCCTGTTGATCTATCCACACCTGGATTCAATGTACAATTAAAATCCCCTGCTATTATATGTTGCCCTGTAAGTGATGATAAGATGAGAAATAAATTAGCAAAGAACTTCTGGTCATCTATATTGGGACCATATAAGTTCACAAGATTTATATTTTCTAATAGCAAAGAACCTTGAATGATTACATATCTTCCAAATTTGTCTCCAATTACATTTTTCACTTGAAAAGGAACTGATTTATGTATGAGAGTCATAACTCCCCTGGCTCGGGATGAAAATGAAGAGGTGAATACACTTCCCTGCCATCTACTCCTAATTCTTTTAACATCCTCCTCTATCAGATGAGTTTCTTGTAAAAACACAATTCTTGAACCCATGTCCTTTATTTTATTCATAACTTGTTTAAGTTTTTTTAAATTTTGTAGACCTCTGCAATTCCATGAAGTTAAATTAAGATTAACACTTTGGTCCATGATCAATAGAGAGTTTGGGATTACCTTGCAGTGTAAACATGCTCATACAGAGAAGCAAAAACATGAGTGGTTGAATATTCATCCTACAAACTACACACAAACAAATTTCCCCTTCCCACACTTGTGGCAAACCCCCCAAAATCAAAAGAAAAATTCTGTCTCCCGATATAGCCATCGACCGTTCCACACCCACGGGGAACAGCCTAAGCCACTCCTTCTTCATCCTCCCAATCACCCTAACTCTACTGCTTTTAATGACGTAACATTAACTCTCCTCTGTAGTTTTCCAACTTAACTCCAAAATTTTTAACAACTTTGTACATCACAGTTTTTTTTTTGTTTGTTTGTTTGTTTTGTTTTTGTTTTGTTTTTTTAATATATAATACAATCTATATTTTGTAAACTTACTATTTACTTCAAGTCAGTCAGATGCCTGTGCAAATGCTTAATTATTCTACCTTATATTTTGTTCATGCTTAGCTCCCACCAGTCTCTTCTTCTTCTTTGATCTTCTTGATGAACTCCTGCGCCTCCTCTGGGGTCTTGAAGATGTGGGTTCTGCCCTCATACGTGGTCAGCAGTCTCGCAGGATAGATTACACCATGACGAATCCCAAGGTTGCGCAGCTCCTTACGTACGGGATCAAACTGCTTCCTCAATTGCTGGATTCCTGTGGCCAAATCTGGGTAGAACCGCACCTGCTGGTCCTGGTGTTTAATCTCTCCTTTAGCACGTGCAGCGTTGAAGATCTTCATCCTGTCTCTGTTGCTTAGAAACTTCATAATTAAGGTCCTCGGCGGTCCCTTATCTCTCCGTGGGCCAATACGATGTGCTTTTTCCAGAACCACTGCTGATTGCAACTCCTCGCTGCCCAGCACCTCCGGAATCCACTTTTCCAGAAAGGAACATACGTCCCGACCTTCTGATTCCTCTGGAAGACCCACCAGCCTCAAATTATTCTGTCTCGACCGAGATTCCAAATCCAAAATATTATCTTCCAGAGATTTATTTTTTTTTTCCAAAGTGCGCACCTTTAATTGAAGACGGGTGACGTCATCTTCAGCACTAGCGAGACGGAGCTCCATCTGCGCCGTTCGTTCTACACAGTCACCCAATTCCTATCTTATTCCTTCCAGCGCTGTCATAATCCCATCAAATCTAGAGGAAAAGTCCGCTCTCATTGAACTCATGGCAGCCATCAGCGCATCTGCGCCATTCCCCGCAGAAATCGCACCGCCGCCAGCCTCCTCCGCCATATATGGAGCCTTGTTTGCTGCGTCACAGACCTGAAAGTCCGTTAATTTGGACTGTTTCGGCGGCTCGCTTTTTCCTTTTCCTGGTTTTCCAGCCTTAGGCTTCGCCGACATATCCTCGCCCAAATGCTGGGATACGTTCTGTCCCAAATGAGAGAGTTATTTGCCGATTTTTTTCTCCAGGAGCAGAGCAGAGCGAGACACGTCCGTCCTACGTGGCAGCCATAACCGGAAGTCCAAGTAGGCTACTTTTAAACAAGAATAAATTGTACAGCTGAGGAGCTGTAGCATTTATTCTTGTTTGGCAGGTGAAACCCATGTCAGCAATACAAGTTCAGAGACTGGTCGTTTAATCTGCTGATTTTTTTTTTTCCCCCATTTATACCAGTGACTCAAACTTTTTTTCAATTTCCTATTTTGGGGAGCCAGACATTACCAAGCCCACACAGCTATTTCTTGGTTTCTTTTGTTAATTATCGTCTGGAATTTATCTTTGCTCATCATTTTGATGAAGAAAGTTTTAAAAATTAGGTCATAATATAATTTTATCCATCCATCGTCTACTGCAGGGCTATTCAATTACAAAATCAGTTGGGCCACAATCTGAAATCAAGACATGTAACTGGGCCACACATGTTCAGCGATCTGTTGAATATAAGAAATTTCAAACCAAAACTGATCAATGTGATAAAAAATATGCACTTTTTATTAATTGTCTTGGTTTTAAATGTGTGCTTGGCACATGACAAAGGCCCATCAAAAGTGCATAAAAACACAATAACAGTGCTGGGGTTGAGCAGAACTTCAAGTAGTAGAAATATTTTTCCTCTTGAACAACCATTAAATAAGTAGAATGAAAAAAATAAAATTCTGTAAGTAACCATTTTGGTCACATCAGGCATATCTCAAAGTGCATAAAAAACTTAATGTGCACTGTTAGTAGCATTAACATTTGTTTCCCTTTTGAAGTAAAATATACTACAACCTGGTCATAACTGACCTTGGCACATCACAAAGTGCATTTAGCGGAATAAAAAAAAAACTGTCAAACACTTCAGTGCACAAACTCCCCCAAGAAAAGATTGATAACATTGTGGGGGGACATAGATGTGACATCCTCCACCCAGAGAATGGACCGTGAAGGGGAAGGCTGACCGGGGGGTCGAGTCGAGACAGTGGAGGTGCAGACGCTGGCTACAGGGAGGAGGAAGAAGCAGCACGTCAGCGACTGTTATGTTAATGTAATGTGATGTACTATGTTATGCTAATGCGCCGTACAGACTGGGTATCCGATGTGGATTGTGGTGTGAGCCCCCAGATTGCTAGGCAAGGGTTTAAAGTATAAAAGGGAGAGAGCCTGCAGCCTGGGGATCATTCTTGTCAATTTGACTTGAGGAGAGGAGAATAAAGTCTGTGCCGTTCCAGCCCATCGTCTCGCCTGCTCCTTTCTCTATACTGGTGACCCTGAGATGTATGATGGAATACAAGGCGAACACCCCGGAGTCTGCCCCATCTGCAAGCGCCAGCACCGCCCGTGCTGTTTCAGTCAAGCTACAGGATTTTTGGCTACATGACCTGACGGCTTGGTTCCTACACGTGGAGGCCCAGTTCGTGCTCCGGGGAGTGACGGCGGATGACACGAAATATTACTACATCATAGCCACGCTGGACGCACACACAACTCAGCAGGTGGCAAGCCTGCCCCAACGGCCTCCCAGCCCACGGCAAATACGACGCCATCAAGACCGCACTGACCCAGTGCTATACTGTATGCTGTCAGACTGTGAGAGACTCCTGACACGCTCCGAGTTGGGAGACGGCTCGGCGCTCAAGTTGATGGAGAAGATGTTGGTGTTGATGGGCACAGATGGCGAGCCGTTCCTATTCGTACATCTTTTACTCCGTAACCTCCCGACGGTGGCCAGGGCAGTCCTCGCCAACTCACCACTGCTGGCCATGCAGAACTACCGGGTTCTGGAAAAAGAAGCAGACCAGATTATCCTAGTGACCAGAACCTTTGCGGTGAACGCAGCAGCGCCGGAGCCCACGGAGACAACTGCCAACGGCGAGGAGTCTTCTTCCATGGTGGCCGGCGTGGAGGCCGAGAAGCACCGGAAGGGCGCACTCTGTTTCTACCACCGCCGTTTGGGAGAAGACGCATGGTGATGTGTGCCACCGTGCCAATACAGGCGGTCGGGAAACACCAGGACTGGCAGTCAGTAGCAGCTGCGGCCACCGGTGACACAGACAAGCTGCTCTACGTGACAGACTCACATTCAGGGAGACGGTTCCTCGTGGACTCCGGCTCCCAAAAGAGCCTCATCCTGCTGTCCAACGCAGACCG
Source organism: Pholidichthys leucotaenia (assembly GCA_020510985.1). Taxonomy (NCBI): domain Eukaryota; kingdom Metazoa; phylum Chordata; class Actinopteri; order Cichliformes; family Pholidichthyidae; genus Pholidichthys; species Pholidichthys leucotaenia. Next base: position 298,494,907 of record CM035840.1, read on the forward strand.
GTTGGCTGGGAGTAGTGGCCCCAAGCTGGCAGCCGCCAACGGCTCAGACATTAAAACTTGTGGTGAAAGGACACTGACCATATGTTTGCACGGTCTCAACTACCAATGGTCCTTCATCATAGCAGCATGTAACTACCCCATTTCAGACGCAGATTTTCTGTGTACGCACGGACTATTAGTCGATGTTGCCAATAGACGTCTGATTAATGCTCTGTCTTTTTATTCTCTGCCCTGTACAGCTCGAGGAGCCGGGTTCACAACACTCGCCAACATCACAGCTCCAGGGGGTAAGTTCCAACAGCTACTCACCCAGTTCCCAGCACTCATGGTTCCGATGTTTTCAGCAGCCGTCACTAAGCATGGGGTCGAGCACTTTATCCCCACCACGGGGCCACCCATTTTCGCGTTCCCTCGCCGCCTGGATGCAGCTAAACTGGCCAGTGCACGCGAGGAGTTCACCAATTTGGAGAGATTAGGCATCGTCAGGTGCTCCAATAGTCCATGGGCGTCCCTGCTGCACATGGTGCCTAAAGCCGAGGGGTCGTGGTGACCATGCGGCGACTTCCGACGCTTAAACAATGCTACAGCACACGATCGCTACCCATTCTCCATATTCAGGATTTTTCCGTCCACCTCACCGGGGCACGCATTTTTTCCAAGGTGGACCTGGTCCATGGGTACCACGAGGTCCCGGTGTGCGCCGAAGACATACCCAAAAAGGGAGTGATTACCCCGTTCGGCCTTTTCGAATTTTTACGCATGCCGTTCGGGTTAAAAGGTGCAGCGCAGACCTTCCAACGCATGATGGACGCTGTGCTGCACGACCTGCCGTTTGTCTTTGTCTACCTTGACGACATCCTGGTGGCCAGCGCGTCCGAGGACAAACATGTTGCCCACCTCAGGATGGTTTTCCAGAGGTTGGAGGAGCACAAGTTAATAATCAACCCAGCGAAGTGTCAGTTTGGAGCTATGACTATTGACTTTTTGGGCCACCGCATCTCACCGGAGGGCGCGATCCCGTTACCGGACAAGGTGCGCGCAGTAGCAAATTTTCCACGTCCTCAGACCATAAGGGCGTCCCAGGAGTTTTTAGGAATGGTGAACTTCTACAACCGTTTCCTCCCTCGCGCAGCCCAGCTCATGCAGCCGTTGTACACCACGCTTAAGAAACACAAACCGGCGGACAGCATTGACTGGACCCCCGAGCGGGAGCAGGCGTTTGCGGATGCCAAGGATGCGCTTGCTAAGGCCACATTACTGGCACACCTGGACCCATTGGCATGGATTGCGCTTACTACCGATACATCGGATGTGGCCATAGGGGCCTTCGTGGAGCAGTGCGTCGCAGGTTCTTGGCAGCCGCTCGCCTTTTTCAGCAGGTCTCTGCGCGACGAGTGTAAATACAGCGCGTTCGACAGGGAGCTGCTGGCTCTCCACCTGACCATACGCCACTTCCAGTTCTGGATGGAAGGGCGCAGCTTCACAGTGTTTGTGGACCACAAGCCGCTAACATACACCACGGCCAAGGTTTCGGAACCATGTCGGCCCAACAGCAAAGACAGCTAGCTGCAATCTCGGAGTTTACCACCGACATACAGCATGTGGGTGGTAAACTCAACATGGTGGCGGACTGCCTCTCGCGTGCGCTCGTGGCCCCAACGTAGGGATAGGTTACACTGCCATGGCCGCTGAGCAACCCAGTGATGCCGACGTTTGCGCGCTTCAGTCTGGACCAACAAGGTTAAGGCTGGAGAGCAGAGTACTGTGAGCCGGGGGCCCGTCCCTACTCTGTGACGTCTCCACAGGTCGTCCGCACCCGGTCGTCCCGCGCACTTGGCGCCGTCGTGTTTTCGACTAGATTCACTCCCTGGTGCACCCGGGAGTGCGCGCTTCAGTCAAGCTGGTGGGGACAAAATTTGTCTGGCCGGGTCTGCGTAAACAAGTGAAAGAGTGGGCGGCAGCTTGCGTCAAGTGCCAGCAGGCCAAGGTGCAGAGGCACACGAAGGTCCTTCTTGAACACTTCCACATCCCAGCTAAGAGGTTCGACCACATTCACGTGGACCTGGTGGGGCCCCTCCCGCCATCGCAGGGGTTTACGCACCTCCTAACTGTAGTGGACTGCACCACGTGTTGGCCAGAAGCAGTGCTGCTGGCGTCCACAACATCCGCGGAAGTAGCACGCGCTTTTTTGACTACTTGGGTGGCACATTTCAGCGCTCCATCTGACATCACATCTGACAGGGGCCCCCAGTTCGTTTCTGATCTCTGGTCTGCAATGGCCCGGAGCCTGGGGGTCAGCGTTCACCTCACTACCGCATACCAGGCCAATGGGTTTTGCGAGCGTTTCCACAGATCACTGAAAGCAGTGCTCAGGGCTTCACTTACCGACGCCAATTGGGTGGACTGACTGCCGTGGGTTTTGTTGGGTTTGCACGCCGCACCGAAAGAGGATTTGGCAGCACCCCTGGCAGAACTCATGTTTTCACAACCACTGCGGCTCCCCGGGGAATTTTTGCCCAACAACCCAGCGCCCGACGCCCAAACACCCCCCAATTCCCTACATGCCGCGGAACCGGAGAGAGTACCGGGCCTGGCCCACCACTGTTTTCCCCGCACTTTCGTCCCCAAAAACTTGCGGAATGCGTCATTTGTGTTCGTCAGACACGACGCACACCGGACCCTGTTGTGCCCACCATACGACGGGCCGTTCAGAGTGCTGCAACCTGGGGAAAACATTTTGTGTTAGACTTGGGGGGACGCAGCGAAACCATCTGCATTAACAGGCTGTCAATGCAGACTGTCAATGCAGACGGTGTGGACGCCCCCCCGTTGGGGGCTCCGCAGGTAAATGACGCAGCAACAGCAACAACAATGCTTTTTGAGGATGTGTTTTCCCCCCCCTTGCCCCCCTACAGACGGACATGCCTCTCACAGTGCCTCGTTGCCAGAGCAGCGCCTCACAGCCAGCAACCCCCCGTTACAGGTGATATGGACATCGGCTGAAGCCCACAGGACAAGGGGGTTGAAGCCCATTCTGGGTGTTTGGGGAGGGGCGGTGTGGGGGGACATAGAGGTGACATCTTCTACCCAGAGAATGGACCGTGAAGGGGGAGGCTGACTAGGGGGTCGAGTCGAGACAGTGGAGGTGCAAACGCTGGCTACAGGGAGGAGGAAGAAGCAACACGCCAGCGACTGTTATGTTAATGTAATGTGATGTACTATGTTATGCTAATGCACTGTACAGACTGGATATCCGATGTGGATTGTGGTGTGAGCCCCCAGGTCACTAGGCAAGGGATTAAAGTATAAAAGGGAGAGAGCCTGCGGCCTGGGGATCATTCTTGCAAACCTGACTTGTAGAGAGGAGAATAAAGTCTGTGCTGTTCCAGCCCGTTATCTTGCCTGCTCCTTTCTCTACAACATCAACAAACATTGCACATCCACTATTGTGGTTTGTTTTGTTTTAAATCACCACGAGTGAGTAGGAACCTCAGGGTACATGCTGGACAGATGGCCAGTCCATTGTAGGGCAGGTATAATTTTATCAGTAATTTTAATTCTAATATGACAAAACACTGAGTAGCTTTTATTTTTCATTACATTTTCAGTTTTAATTATGAAACTTAACTTTGCAGGAAATAATACCCCACCACCACCACCACCTCACACACACACACACACACAATCATGGTAGGTTTATATGTAAATCTGGCCCTTGGGAAGTGAGGAAAAAAAAATTCTGGCCCTCACTACCACCAGAGTTGCCCATCCCTGGTGTAGACAATAAGAAAAAAATCAATCCTATTATGTGAATTATGGAGGACAAGAATAGAAAGAATAATCTCTTGTTTGCGGGTGCATTTGTCTCCAGGTATCTATTAAATTGAGATCTTTCATAAAGGCTGAAGCAGATTGGGCTGCTTTTGATTTAGATACTGCAATAGCCGATTTATCCAGAATAGGATGTAAACAAATTAAAATCAACGTCTAACAATATATTTTGTTGTCCCTCTGATATTTTCAAAAAATATCCTGAATGAAAGCATTATCATCCTAATTAGGTGCATATAAATTTAATTGATTTGATTTTGTATACTTTAATTGTCCATCGTTCTGAATAAATCTGACAATTTACTAATACATATCGACCAGAAGGATCAATAATAGTTTCTTCACTTATCACTAGGACATTTTTTATTAATTAGTATTGCCACTCCCCTAGCTTTAGAATTAAATGATGATGATATTACGTGACCTACCCATTCTCTTCTCAGCTTTGTATGTTCTACTGTAGTTAGATGGGTCTCTTGAATGAAAGCGATGTCAATTTGCAGTTTTATAAGCTGTGTTGACAGCTTGATTTTTCAAGAAATATTAATGGTGAACTTGTAGATTGGGAGCCCCCTAGTGGCTGTGGCGGACATAGTATTTGCATGATCTGTTTTATGGACAGAAACGGTTCTAAGGGAAATCAAAAGTAATTTAGAGATTTAGGGAAATTCTACTTCAGTAAAAATAGTTGTTTTTTAAAAAAAAAATATATATAGTAAAATAAAAAAACTGCAATAAAACTACTCACACAAGTACAACTTTATTGAAAAGTTATTACCCACCTGTGATGCAGATCCAGATCTGTGTGTGAATCTGGTGAGCATCCAGGCAATTAGCATTAGCATATTTCACCGTAGCTGAAATGAGCTAATATAATTCAAACGAGAGCACTCTGAGGCTGTGGTGGACCACCAGGAGGTCCCACTCTCACCCAGTGACTTGGGAAGTAGGAGGAAGGGGCAGGAAATGTAAATGTATGCACCTGGGGCAGGAGATGTATGTAAATGTAGGCGCCTTGGCGCCCAGAGGGGAGAAATGTGTAAATATATACGCCTTGACACCTGGGGCAGGAGGTGTAAATGTATGTGCTCTTGGCACCAAGGAGGAGGAGGCAGAAGGTATAAATGTATACGCCTTGGTGCCAGGAGTTGTCTTTTTGTTGGAGTGAATAAAGTTCTGAATCGGCAGCTCTCGTGTCTCGTCACATCATTCCTCCACACTGGTGACCTATGACGTGAAAATGCTCAAGCTGGAAGACGAAGCGAGCCCCTCTTCAGGAACACCCACGCTAGGGTTTCCCCCTCAAGACCCCGGACCCATTCGCCATGGTGATTAAGCTCCCGGACTTCTGGTTTCATGACTCGGCTGCCTGGTTCATCCATGTGGAAGTTCAGTTTGCTCTCTGTGAAGATGGCGGTGCACGGTTGTGCAGCGGCTCTTTGCTCCCTACTTTTGTTTGTATGTATGCTGTTTTTGGATATTGGACCATGTGAAGCTGGATTTGTGTACAGTCGTACTGAGCTGATAAACATTGGACTTCAACAAAAGTCTGCTGTTACAGCAGTTTTCGAGAACACACAAAACATACCAGAGGCTATCTGTAGACCAGCGGGATCACCATGGATTGTTGTCGGTCCTGGGAAGAGACGCAGACGGTGGAGGGACAGAAAGAACTAGAAAAGCACTCCGAGAGCGCAGACCTCCGCCAAGCGCCGCAGTTCCCCCCATACAGTCTTCAGATTCCTTGATCATGCAAACATCTGACAAGCAGTGGTTCAGTAGTTATTCACGAAAATGGCATTTTCCGTAATGGCGTCCAGAGTTCCTCCCATACAGTGTTTGTGTGTACGTTTTCAGATTCCTTGACCATGAAAACATATGTCTAGCAATTGGATTGACAATGATCGGATTAGTGGTTCAGTAGTTATTGACAAAAATGGCATTTTCCGTAATGGCGGGCACAGTTCCTCCCATACAGTGTTTGTGTGTACGTTTTCAGAGTCCTTGACCATGTAAACATATGACTAGCAATTGTATTGACAATGATAGGATTAGTGGTTCAGTAGTTATTCACGAGAATGGCATTTTCCATAATGGCGGCCACAGTTCCTCCCATACAGTGTTTGTGTGTACGTTTTCAGATTCCTTGACCATGAAAACATATGACTAGCAATTGGATTGACAATGATAGGATTAGTGGTTCAGTAGTTATTCACGGAAATGGCATTTTCCGTAATGGCGGGCACATTTCCCCCCATACAGTATTTGTGTGTACGTTTTCAGATTCCTTGACCATGAAAACATATGGCAAGCAATTGGATTCACAATGATAGGATTAGTGGTTCAGTAGTTATTATTGTTGCAACTGGCCTTTTCCGTAATGTCGGCCACAGTTCCCCCCATACAGTGTTTTTGTGTATGTTTTCAGATTCCTTGACCTTGAAAATATATGATTAGCAAATTGGATTGACAATGATAGGATTAGTGGTTCAGTAGTTATTGAGGGAAATGGCATTTTCCGTAATGGCGGTTTAGCGCCACAGTTCCCCCCATACAGTGTTTGTGTGTACGCTTTCAGATTCCTTGAGCATGAAAACATATGACTAGCAATTGGATTCACAATGATAGGATTAGTGGTTTAGTAGTTATTCACGAAAATGGCATTTTGCGTAATGGCGGTTTTCTTGTGGACGGTGTTCCGGATCACCACCAAAATGTAATCATCTGTAGGATACCCCATTTCTGACATTCTGTGAAAATTTCAGGAAAATCCGTCCATAACTTTTTGAGTTATCTTGCTAACAGACAAACAAACAAACAGACAGACAAACAAACAGACAGACAAACCAACGCCGATGATCACATAACCTCCCCCTTTGGCAGAGGTAAAAAGCGGGGATGCCAGTCGGGCCTGCTAGCGAGGCTAAAGAGACAGCCGCATAGACCTCCGCTACCCAGCATTTTTCTCTCCAACGCCAGAAGCATCGTCCACAAGATGGATGATCTAGAGCTACAGCTGGCAACTAGTAAAACTGTGAGAGACTGCTGTGTGCTGTTGTTAACGGAAAGCTGGCTCCACCTGCTGATCACCGATGCTGCAGTGCAGCTGCCAGGGCGCACACTTCACCGAATGGACCGAACAGCAGAATCCGGTAAAAAAAGAGGAGGCGGTCTCTGCATTTTTCTTCACAGCACTTGGACTAATCACAGCCGTATTATTAACACTTACTGTTCTCCTGATCTAGAGACAATGTCAGTCTTATGTCGGCCTTTTTATCTTCCAAGAGAGCTAACAGTCGTTATAATAACAGCAGTCTATATTTCTCCTGATACAAATACTAAAGTGGCCCTTAGTCATTTGTACAGTGTAATAAATAAACATCAGCAGGCCTATCCCAAGGGTGTTCACATCATAGCTGGTGATTTTAATCAAGCATGCTTGAGAACTGTGCTGCCTAATTTCACACAGTATGTGAAAATACCGGAGTGGTGGCTCAGTTGGTAGAGCATCCGTCCCACACCCGGGAGGCAGGGGTTCAAATCCCGGCCGGGTCATGCCAAAGACCATATAAAAGTGGAACTTCCTGCCGTCCAGCTTGGTGCTTAGCAATAACGGAATGGAGGAGGGAAATCTGTGGCGGTGCCTTGCATGGCAGCGGCCCTCTGATTCTACACTTGGGGGTATGTGTGATTAACACTGTAGATAGGTAAAACACAATCTCGTTCTACTGTACATGATTGGTTGTATGGTTGAATGACAATAAGGGTGATTAAAAAATGTGCCACTAGGGGAAAGAATTGTCTTGATCGGGTGTATTCGAACCTGAAGCATGCTTACAGAGCTGTGCCGTGTCCACATCTTGGCCTGTCAGACCATCTATCATTGCTCCTTATCCCAGCATACACCCCCCTTAGGAGAACCGCTAGACCTACTATAAAGAACATCACAACATGGCCTGAGGGAGCTCTTTCTCAGCTGCAGGACTGTTTTTCAAACACTCTATGGGATTTATTCAAGAATGAGGATCTGGAAATGTACACACAGACTGTATTACACTACATCACCTACTGTATCAATCAGGTGACTGTGGAAAAACGCATCAGGGTTTTTCCTAACCAGAACCCTTGGATGACAAAAGAAGTCCAGGCACTCCTCAGAGCTCGTGATACAGCCTTCAGGTCAGGGGATACACATCTGTATAGCACCGCCTGGGCTAATCTGAAGAAAGGCATTAAGGAGGCTAAACAGACCTATAAGAAGAAAGTCGAGGACCATTTTTCTGATAATGATTCGAGACGAGTATGGCAAGGCTTTAACCATATCACAAACTATAAGGGCAGCAGCATCATTTCCTGTGACATCAGTGCCTCACTGACAGAAGAACTGAACTGCTTTTTCGCACGGTTTGAGGCAAATACACCTCGCCCGGACCCACAGATGTTATTGAATGCCAGCTCTGAGGTGCTTATCCTGCAGGATCATGAGGTGAGACAGACACTGAGAGCAGTTCACCCGAGAAAGGCTACTGGTCCCGATGGAGTGCCAGGAAAGGTGCTCAGAACATGTGCAGATCAGCTATGCTCTGCTTTGACTGACATTTTTAACTTGTCTCTCAAGGCAGCCGTTATTCCACAGTGTTTAAAATCTGCAGTCATTATTCCTGTACCTAAAAAACATACTATTAGCAGTCTGAATGACTATCGACCAGTAGCATTAACACCCATTGTTATGAAGTGCTTTGAGAAAATGGTATTGAAACATCTTTTGCCTAGTCTCCCCCCAGACTTTGATCGGTACCAGTTTGCCTACAGGCGGAGCAGATCCACTGAAGATGCTATTGCTATGGCTCTCCACTCGGCATTCAGCCATTTAGAAGACAAGGGGAGCTATGTAAGAATGTTGTTTGTTGACTATAGCTCGGCATTTAATACAATTATTCCCAACATTCTCATCACCAAATTGCTTCAGCTTGGTCTGCCTACTCACACTTGCAGCTGGATTAAGGACTTCCTAACAGAACACAGACTGTTAGACTCGGACCCCATTCCTCCTCTACAGTCATGCTTAACACAGGCTCGCCACAGGGCTGTGTGTTGAGCCCCACTTTGTATTCATTGTACACATATGACTGCATACCTGTTCATCCCACAAACATTATAGTGAAGTTTGCAGATGACACAACAGTAGTGGGGCTCATATCAGGAGGAGATGAGTCTGCATACAGGGATGAGGTCCAGAAACTGGTGAGATGGTGTTCAGATAATAATCTGCTACTGAATACAAAAAAAACAAAAGAACTCATTATTGATTTTAGGAAGCATAGCAGTGAGCCGCCTCCTCTATATATAGGCAAGGAGCGTGTGGAGAGGGTGGAGGCTTTTAAGTTTCTGGGTGTTCATATTTCTCACAACCTTACCTGGGCAGTTAACACCATAGCTACGATAAAAAAGGCTCAACAACGTCTACACTTTCTGAGGCTCCTCAAGAAGAATGGACTGAATGCACAGTTGCTGGTTTTATTTTATCGCTCTTCTATTGAGAGCATTTTGTCATATGGCATCACGGTTTGGTATGAGGGCTGTTCAGCCACAGACCGCAAAGCCTTACAGAGAGTGATCGAGACTGCGCAAAAAATCACTGGCTGTTCTCTCCCTTCTCTGGAAGAGATTTCGAGGTCTCAGTACCTCAACAGAGCTACTGCCATCATTAAAGACTGTGCTCATCCAGGCCATGATTTCTTTCACTTGCTCCCCTCAGGAAAGCGGTACAGATCCCATAAAACCCGGACTACCAGGTTTAATCATAGTTTTTTCCCAGCAGCAGTACGTATTTTGAACAGATTTATGTAACACGCACAGACTGCTGATATTATTTTGTTATTTTAGGTTATTTTGTGGCAGTAACCCTGTGTGTATAAGCTGGTCTTTTATATTTATCGCTCAGTATGTTTTCATTATTGCTACGTACATATTGTATTCAACTTTTAGGTAATATTGTTTCAAGCATTATTTATTGTTGTAATTATAAGAATGTTAAATGCATGAGTGAACTGTGAGTGTGAGTTTATTTTTAGGGAGCAGCATCTCAATTTCATTGCATTGTTTATTAACAATGGAATGACAATAAAGGCACTTTGACTTGACTTTGGAATTTCTGCTGACGACACGAGGTACCATTACGTGGTGGCTTCGCCAGACCAGCGCCCCACTCAGCGTGCCATGAGCCTGCTCCGAGATCCCCCACTCCGGGGGAAATACGACGCGCTCAAACAGCTGCAGTTATGGCGTTACATCCTCTCCGATGGAGAGAGAGCGGAGGAGTTCCTCTCCCACTCTGAGTTAGGCGATGGCTCAGCTGTGGAGTTAATGGAAAGTATGCTGGCGTTGCTGGGCACAGATGACAGATCTTTTCTCTTAGCCCATCTCTTCCTGAGGAAACTGCCGGTTATGGCACGGACAATTTTGGCCAACTCACCGCTGCTGGTGGCCAGGGACTATCGTGTGCTGGCAGAAGAAGCAGACCGCATTATCCTTGCAAATAGGAGTTTCAGCATCCAGGCGGTGAGACCGGGATCTTCGGTGGAGTCCACTGAGGTTGAGGAGCTGAAGGTTGTGGCCGGGACAGCCACTTGGAGATGCCGGAACGGGACGGTGTGTTTCTACCATCAGTGTTTTGGCGCTGACGCACAGCGTTGTCTCCCGCCATGCCATTTCAAGATGCCAGGAAATGGGCCAGCCAGTGGTCAGTAGCAGCTACGACCGCTGGCAACAGGGAGAAGCTGCTTTTCATCGAGGACACATGTTCCGGGAGACGTTTCTTGGTCGACTCTGGTTCCCAGAAGAGTCTTATTTTGTCGGTCGGCACTGATAGGCTGGCTGAAGGCTGTGGCCTGTCATTAACGGCCGCCAAGGGATCCCCTATCAAGACTTTTGGAGAAAGGTCAGTGACTGTGTGTTTGCATGGATGCAACTACAAGTGGGTTCCTATCTTAGATGCTGATTTTCTGTGTGCTTATGGTCTCCTTGTAGATGTTGCTAATAGACATTTGGTGGATGCAATGTCTTTTTCTTCATTGCCTTGTATGACTCGGGGAGCTGGGCCACTAACACATGCTAATTTTTTAGCCTCAGGGGATGTGTATCAACATTTGCTTTATGAGTTTCCCACGCTCATGGTGCTTATCTTTTCCACTACTGTGACCAAGCATGGGATTGAGCATTTCATCACTACAAAGGACCCGCCGGTTTTTGCACACCTGCGCTGCCTGGACACAGTTAAGCTAGCCATCGCGGAGGAAGAGTTTGCTAACTTGGAATGTTTGGGGATTGTTAGGTGCTCCAATAGCCTTTGGGCATCCCTGCTGCACATGGTGCCCAAGTCCAGTGGTTCATGGTGGCCGTACGGTGATTTCCGTCGCCTGAACAACATCACTGACCACAACTGCTACCCCATCCTGCACATTCAATACTTTTCGGTGCATCAGGCTGGAATGTGCATTTTTTCTAAAGTGGATCTGGTCCGCAGCTACCACCAGGTCCCGATTTGTGCTGAAGACGTCCCAAAAAATGGCAGTGATAACACCTTTCGGCCTTTTGAAGTTTCTTCGCATGCTGTTCGGGCTGAAGGGCGCAGCTGACTTTTCAGAGGCGATAGACACGGTGCTCCACGACTTGCCACTCATGTTTTTCTACCTAGATGACATTCTGGTGGCTAGCGCGTCCGAGGAGGAGCACCTCTCCCATTTGAAACAAGTTTTCCGTCGGTTGGAAGCACACGGACTGATAGTTAATCCAGCAAAGTGTCAGTTTGGGTTGCCGGTGATCGATTTCTTGGGCCACTGCATCTCGTCTGAGGGTGTGATTCCACTGCCAGATAAAGTACGGGCAGTGCCAGATTTCCCGCGTCTGCAGACCGTGAGGGCGCTGCAGGAATTTTGGGGGATGGTCAATTTTTACAACCGTTTCCTTCCCCGGGCATCCCAGCTGCTCCAACCACTGTACGGCAAGCTCAAGAAGAAGAAACCCGCAGATAGCGTCAACTGGACCCCAAATTGGGTCCAGGTCTTTGCAGGCGCCAAAGCTGCACTCGCCAGTGCGGCTTTGCTGGCCCACCCATCCCTGTCGGCACGGATTGCGCTTACTACAAATGTGTCTGACGTCGCAGTAGGAGCAGTGGTGGAACAATATGTCTCCAGTTCATGGCAACCTCTCACCTTTTTCAGCCGTACTCTGCGCGACAACGAGCATAAGTATATCACCTTCGACAGAGAGTTGTTGGCCCTCTACCTGGCCACGTGTCACTTCCAGTTTTGGCTCGAGGGTCGCAAATTTACTGCGGTTGTCGACCACAAGCCTCTAACCTACGTGATGTCCAAAATCTCGGAACCGTGGTCAGCATGGCAGCAACGTCACCTAGCCACAATATCGGAGTTCACTACCGACATTCAACATGTGGCCAGAAAGCTCAGTGTTGTGGCCGACTGTCGCACATGCTGGTCTCTCCAGTCTATGTGGGTATTGATTTTTCCGCCATGGCCACCGACCAACCGGGGGACACGGACATTTGTGCACTCCGATCTGCAGGTATGGGACTTAAACTGGACAGCAGGGTGTTACAAGAGGGTTGCCCCCCCCACTTTGCGACGTCTCCACTGGCCATCCCCGCCTGGTGATTCCGGGCTCTTGGCACCGCCGCGCTTTTGAGTCCATCAACTCTCTCTCACATCCTGGTGTATGGGCTTCGGTTAAGCTGGTGGGGTCTAAATTTGTCTGGCCCCGCTTACACAAGGATGTGAAAGAGTGGGCTGTGGTGTGCGTTGCGTGTCAATGGGCTAATGTTCAGAGGCACACCAAGGCCCTCCTCAAACCTTTCCAGATTCCAAGCAGGAGGTTCGACCACGTCCACACGGATTCAGTGGGCCCCCTTCCACCGTCGCAGGGTCTCACACACCTTTTGACGATAGTGGACTGCACCACGCGTTGGCCAGAGGCAGTTCCGCTGGCTTCCATCACATCTGCCAATGTTGCCCGTGTGTTTGTCATCCTGGGTCACATGTTCTGGTCCCCCGTCGGACATCACCTCCGACAGGGGTCCCCAGTTCGTTTCAGAACTCTGGTCCGCTATGGACGAGAGCCTGGGGGTCAAAGTTCACCATACCACTGCATACAACCTGTAGGCTAATGTTTGTGCGAGAGGTTTCACAGGTCACTTAAAGCCGCGTTCAGAGCCTCATTGACGGATGCAAATTGGGTCGACCGGCTGCCTTGGGTGCTACTGGGGTTGCGCTCCACGCCCAAGGAAGATTTGGCTGCTTCCCCAGCTGAGCTCGTTTTTTTGTCACCCGTTGTGGATCTCGGGTGAATTTTTGCCGGAAAGTCCCGTGTCAGGCACCGACTCGCCCACACACCTTTTTCCTAGGGCAAAGGCAAGTAGCGTTCCGGGGCCGGTGCACCATTGCTTTCTCTGCACTTTCGTTCCGAAGCGTTTGGAGAATGCCGAGTTTGTTTTTGTCAGACACGACACCCACAGAACCCCACTGCATCCACCGTACGATGGCCCTTTCAGAGTTTTGGAAATGGGGGCGAAACATTTTGTTTTGGGTTTTGGATGATGCAGGGAAACTGTCTGTATAGACAGACTTAAGCCCACTTATGTGTTGGCAGATGAGCAGGTGGTGATGGCCCAGATTTCCTGGCGTTGACGCCCACCTGCGGTGGGTTCACAGGTTGGTTTTCCCCCTTCAGAGAACTGTTCAAGGGAGACCGAGTCTTTTCCCTCCCCACCTTTTCCCCCTTCAGAGGACTGTTTGACGGAGACCGAGTCTTTTCCCTCCCACCTCGACAGGAAGAGCCTTCGGTTGGCCCGGCTGCTCCACGTTACAGCCGTTACGGGCGATTGCTCAAGCCCAAGGTACTGGACGGTTAAGGCCCCTTCTGGGTGTTCGGGGGAGCCGTGTGGTGGACCACCAGGAGGTCCCACTCTCACCCAGTGACTTGGGGAGTAGGAGGAAGGGGCAGGCAATGTAAATGTATGCACCTGGGGCAGGAGATATAAATGTAGGTGCTTTGGTGCCCAGGGGGGAGAAATGTGTAAATATATGCACTTTGACACCTGGGGCAGGAGGTGTAAATATATGCGCTCTTGGCGCCAAGGAGGAGGAGGCAGAAGGTATAAATGTATATGCCTTGGCGCCAGGAGTTCAGTCTTTTTGTTGGAGTGAATCAAGTTCTGAATCGGCAGCTCTCATGTCTCATCACATCATTCCTCCACAAGGCAAGTGCAATATCCTCCATTTTCTTTGAAGACCCCAATACTTACAGATGGAGAGCAGTGTTCAACTTTTCAGTATAATTACTCTGCCAGAACAACATTATGATAAGCCCATCATCCATGAATATACAACAAAGTATAGAACTCATAGTTGCATGGAAGGATCCCGAGGCGAACCTGTGTAGCAAGTATGGTGACCTTAGAGAGCTTTACATGTTCTATAGTAAGAGAGCATAGGGAGTGTCAACCTTGACCTTTTGACCCTAAACCCATCATCAGAGGTCAGTCTCAGAGTGAACCTGTGTACCAGGTTTGATAACCCTAGCTTTCTTTGTTGTTAAGATATACACTGCAGTGTTTCCTCTGGCTGAAAGACTTTGGCGCGGTGGCAACATATTTTTCCCAGAAAATTTTACACCACAACGTTGCATATGGAGCTTACCATTTGAAGTATTGTACAACCGAGGCTTGAATATTGGGCCAGTTGGGGTCCCACCCAGACATCCTGTGTTTAGACTTTTTAGTGGTGTTATCCTTCTCTCCTTCCTCTGCCTGAACACTTTGTTTGTATATGTGTTCATGTACAGAATGATCTGTTTAGGCAGTTGTGCGCTCAGGCTTTCTCATCAGGCACCTCTCTAGGCAGCCGCTGAAGGACCTCAGTTTACAGCTAGCGTTTTTAGCTGTTGTTTTTTACCTCCGCCAAAGGGGGAGGTTATGTGATCATCGGCGTTGGTTTGTCTGTTTGTTTGTTTGTCTGTTAGCAAGATAACTCAAAAGTTATAGATGGATTTTCCTGAAATTTTCACAGAATGTCAGAAATGGGGTATCCTACAGATGATTACATTTTGGTGGTGATCCGGATCACCGTCCACAAGAAAACCGCCATTACGCAAAATGCCATTTTCGTGAATAACTACTAAACCACTAATCCTATCATTGTCAATCCAATTGTTGTGAATCCAATTGCTAGTCATATGTTTTCATGCTCAAGGAATCTGAAAGCGTACACACAAACACTGTATGGGGGGAACTGTGGCGCTAAACTGCCATTACGGAAAATGCCATTTTCCTCAATAACTACTGAACCACTAATCCTATCATTGTCAATCCAATTGCTAATCATATATTTTCAAGGTCAAGGAATCTGAAAACGTACACAAAAACACTGTATGGGGGGAACTGTGGCCGACATTACGGAAAAGACCAATTGCAACAATAATAACTGTGGTCTATATTAATCATATATCCCATAACCTACATATGTATAAGCACGTGAGAATGTTTGGTGATTACATATGTAAAGCGACTTCACACCTCAGAACAGGACAAAGGGTCTCAACCGCCAGTGAAGATCAAAGAGCATCCGAGGCACTGCGGTGGAGACCAGATAGGTCGCCCTGACCTCCCAGGGCCAGGTGGAGGGGTACGGAGACAAAGGAGGATAATTAAGTTAATGGGGGATGTCAGCTTTGTATGCATGTCTTTTGTTGTGTGTGAGTATAAGTACACAGAGCCGAATGTGTTCGCCCTCTTACTTCTTCTGCTGCTGCACTAGATGAGACTTGTTAGAGGAGCAAAGCTGATAATAAACTTTGGTTTATAAGTCACATCGCCTCGTCATTCCGAGCTCTTCTACACTGGTGACCCTGACGCAAGGATGAACCAGAGGCGTTCCCCAGCGATCGACTCATCTGTGGCGACCCAGGCAGACGCCGGTGCCCATGCAGACAGGGGAACAGATGGACGATGTTCCCCCACGGCAGAAGTGATAGAGAGGGCTCAACCGAGCACCAGCACCGCTGTGAGAGCCGAAGGAAGACACTCTCACCCTGCGGACACATCAGTGACGGTCCACACAAATGCCGTCACCACCAAGCTGCCGGACTTCTGGCAGGAAGACCCCGCCTCGTGGTTTCAGCAAACTGAAGCCCAGTTTGCACTTGCGGGCATCACGGCTGACGATACAAAGTTCTATCACATCGTCGCCAAACTCGACGCCGCCACTTCGAGATGTGTGCATAGCATAATCCAGCGGCCACCGGCCCAGGACAAATACAGAGAACTGAAAGCGACCATCGTGGCGAATTTCGTCCCCTCTGCCGAGGAGAGAGCCGAGAGGATCCTGGCGGTCTACAGCCACAGAGGATGCAGACCCAAGGCCCTCATGGAGGACTTGCTGCAACTTAAAGAAGAGGACAACGACAATTTCCTTTTCCAATTTATATTCCTCAGTACGCTGCCGCCACACATGAGAGGGATGCTTGCCAACATGCGATGCAGCACCCAGCAAGACTTCCGCACGCTGGCTCACAAAGCGCAGCAACTCGTCAACGCCTGCAAGGAACAGACACCCACAGCAGCATCCGCAGACCTCAACGCAGATGTCTGGAGTCACGGGGAGCCACAAACCACGGAGCAGAATCCGCCCGCCGTGACAGCGACACGGCCAAGACGTAACAGACGGAGCGACGTCTGTTATTACCACCACCGCTTCGCCGAAAAGGCCTACAAGTGCGTTCCCCCCTGCAAATTCACGAATTCGGGAAACGCCAAAGCCGAACCGTTAACAGCGGCGGTTCTCGGCGAAAAAAGCAAGCTTCTATATGTGACGGACGGACACACCGGCAAGCAGTTCCTCATCGACACGGGAGCTCAACTGAGTGTTATCATGCCCTCCCAAGCAGACCGGGCCATGGGCCCCCAGGGCAATGGAGCGGTGGCAGCCAACGGCTCCATCATCGACACGTTTGGCGAAAGGAACCTGCCCCTCCGCATCCATGGCCGCAACTGCAGATGGACATTTGTTGTAGCGGCGGTGAGTTTTAACTTGTTGGGCGCAGACTTTTTGTGTGCACATGGGTTATTAGTCGATCTAGCGAACAGACACTTGGTTAATGCATTGTCCTTTGCTTCTATTCCCTGCTCAGCTCGAGTTTCTCCACCACCCGTTCAGGCCAGCGTCACTACAGCAGGAGGTAAGTTTGATCAACTCCTCACCCAATTTCCAGCACTCGCAATTCGCAAATTCTCAGCCACAGTGGCTAAGCACGGGGTCGAACACTTTATTCCCACAACGGGCCCACCCGTTTTCGCCAAAGCTCGGCGCTTAGACGCGACCAAGCTCGCCATAGGTCGGAACGAGTTTGCCACCCTTGAAAAACTAGGCATTATCAGGCGATCAAAAAGCCCCTGGGCGTCACCGCTTCACATGGTCCCGAAATCCGACGGTTCTTGGAGACCACGCGGCGATTACCGCAGATTGAACAATGCGACAGCGCATGACCGCTACCCTATTCCTCACATCCAAGATTTTTCACTACATCTGGCGGGTGCGCACATTTTTTCAAAAATAGACCTGGTCCGCAGCTATCATCAAGTCCCTGTTAGAGCGGAAGACATTCCTAAAACAGCTGTAGTAACCCCCTTCGGTCTTTTTGAATTTTTGCAGATGCCTTTTGGCCTCAAAGGCGCCGCTCAAACCTTTCAGTGGATGATGGATGCAGTATTACGCAACCTCCCTTTCGTGTTCGTCTACCTCGACGATATGCTGGTAGCCAGCTCATCTGAGGAGGAACACGAACAGCATCTCACTATGGTTTTTCAGAGACTAGAAGAGCACGGGTTAATAATCAATCCAGCCAAATGCAAATTCGGCGTGTCACAAATTGATTTTTTGGGACACAGAGTTTCACCGAAGGGGGCAGTCCCACTGCCAGACAAAGTTCACGCAGTAAAAAGTTTCCCACGGCCACAAACGGTCAAATCGCTGCAAGAATTTTTGGGAATGGTTAATTTTTACAACCGTTTCCTCCCCCGCGCAGCTCAGCTCATGCAGCCCCTATATGACGCGCTTAGAAAACAAAAACCTTCCAACGCGGTCGAATGGACCCCGGAGCGTGAACGCGCCTTTGCGGAAGTAAAAAGTGCCCTAGCTAATGCCACATTGTTGGTTCACCCTGATCCCTCGGCCCGCATTGCGCTAACCACAGACGCTTCAGACCTGGCCATAGGGGCGGTTGTAGAACAACACGTCGGCGGAACCTGGCAACCTTTGGCATTTTTCAGCAAATCGCTAAACCAAACTGAGCGTAAATACAGCACCTTTGACAGGGAGCTGCTAGTGCTTCATTTATCCATCCGCCACTTCCAGTTCTGGTTGGAGGGGCGGCGTTTCACGGCTTTTGTAGACCACAAACCGTTCACCTTTGCGATGGCTAAAATTTCTGAACCGTGGTCAGGCAGGCAACAAAGACAGCTAGCTGCGATTTCAGAGTTCACCACAGACATTCGACATGAGGCAGGCAAACTTAACGTGGTAACAGACTGCCTCTCTCGCGCTGTGACATCGCCAGAGCGCGAGGAGACAGATTATACTACCTCAGCCGCAGAACTCTTCGCCAATGCGGATACATACGCAGCCCCAATCCACGTAGGGATAGATTATGCAGCCATGGCGGAGGAGCAAAGTAGTGACGCGGACGTGCGCGCACTCCTGTCTGGACCAACAGGGTTAAGGCTGGAGGAAAGGGGTTTACGCGACGGTGTGCCCCCCCCCCCCAATATGCGACATCTCAACCGGCCGACCTCGCCCGGTAGTCCCAGCTGCATGGCGCCGCCGTATTTTCAACTCAATTCACTCCCTCGCGCACCCAGGTGTGCGCGCTTCGGTTAAAATGGTCGCCGAAAAGTTTGTGTGGCCTGGCCTACGCAAAAACGTAAAAGAATGGGCAAAGACTTGCATTTCTTGTCAGCGCGCCAAAATACACAAACACACAAAAGCCCCTCTAGAGCCTTTTCGAATCCCTGCTAGAAGGTTCAACCACGTTCATGTTGACCTCGTGGGACCACTACCTTCCTCCCAAGGTTTCACACATCTGTTAACAATGATAGACCGTACTACGCGCTGGCCGGAGGCGGTCCCTCTGGCGTCAACCACAGCGGAGGAAGTCGCTCGCGGTTTTTTTTACAAACTGGGTGGCACGTTTCGGCGTCCCATCGGACATCACGTCCGATAGGGGGCCTCAATTTGTCTCGAAGCTTTGGTCAGCCATGGCCAGCAGCTTAGGAGCGACAATTCACCGCACCACCGCTTATCACCCTCAGGCTAATGGGTTATGCGAGCGTTTTCACAGGTCTCTTAAGGCCGCCCTCAGAGCCTCACTAACGGATACAAATTGGGTAAATAAACTTCCTTGGGTTTTATTGGGGTTGCGTGCTGCACCTAAAGAGGATCTAGACACCTCCCCAGCAGAATTAGTTTTTGCACAACCTCTCAGGCTCCCAGGTGAATTTTTACCAGAGAACCCAGAGCCAGGGCATCTTCCAGCCCCGAGGTTTTTAGGCAGCAACGGACCGGACTCTCTCCCCAGGCCGGCACATCACTCTTTTCCACGGGTTTTTGTCCCCCAAGCTTTAAAAAATGCTGAATTCGTTTTTGTTAGGCATGAAGCTTTAAAACCAACCTTCCGCCCACTATATGATGGACCATTCAGAGTGCTGGAACCTGGGGATAAGCATTTTGTGCTTGATTTTGGGGACAGAAAAGAAACAGTCAGCACTGACAGACTTAAACCTGCCTTCTTGTTGAGAGACGAGCCTGCACAGTTGGCGAGAGCACCTCGGCGGGGTAGACCCCCCAAGAGAAAAGACTCAGCCCCCCTGCAGGGAACAAATAATCACTCTCCTTCCCAAGCTGCAGATTCCTTACAGGAGGGTCCCACCAGGACGCCCGAAAGGACCCACAGCAGATTCGGAAGAAGATTAAAGCCCAGACGGCACAAGGACTGATGCAAACTACTCAAAAGTTGTTCACTAATTGTGCTGTAACAGTTTAGGACTGACTTGTGATATTACTATGCTGTTATGATTACCACTGAATTCTCTACAGGAGCATAGCTGCTGGAAAGTTTCTTCTTTGTCAAGAGGTATAGCAGTTACTATGTCATAATAATTATTTTAAACTGTGAATTTTCCTATTGTCCTTTTCTTAGTCGTTTGGGGGGGGCTGTGGTCTATATTAATCATATATCCCATAACCTACATATGTATAAGCATGTGAGAATGTTTGGTGATTACATATGTAAAGCGACTTCACACCTCAGAACAGGACAAAGGGTCTCAACCGCCAGTGAAGATCAAAGAGCATCCGAGGCGCTGCGGTGGAGACCAGATAGGTCACCCTGACCTCCCAGGGCCAGGTGGAGGGGTACGGAGACAAAGGAGGATAATTAAGTTAATGGGGGATGTCAGCGTTGTATGCATGTCTTTTGTTGTGTGTGAGTATAAGTACACAGAGCCGAATGTGTTCGCCCTCTTACTTCTTCTGCTGCTGCACTAGATGAGACTTGTTAGAGGAGCAAAGCTGATAATAAACTTTGGTTTATAAGTCACATCGCCTCGTCATTCCGAGCTCTTCTACAATAACTACTGAACCACTAATCCTATCATTGTGAATCCAATTGCTTATCATATGTTTTCATGGTCAAGGAATCTGAAAACGTACACACAAACACTGTATGGGGGGAAATGTGCCCGCCCATTACGGAAAATGCCATTTCCGTGAATAACTACTGAACCACTAATCCTATCATTGTCAATACAATTGCTAGTCATATGTTTACATGGTCAAGGACTCTGAAAACGTACACACAAACACTGTATGGGAGGAACTGTGCCCACCATTACGGAAAATGCCATTTTCGTCAATAACTACTGAACCACTAATCCGATCATTGTCAATCCAATTGCTAGACATATGTTTTCATGGTCAAGGAATCTGAAAACGTACACACAAACACTGTATGGGAGGAACTCTGGACGCCATTACAGAAAATGCCATTTTCGTGAATAACTACTGAACCACTGCTTGTCAGATGTTTGCATGATCAAGGAATCTGAAGACTGTATGGGGGGAACTGCGGCGCTTGGCGGAGGTCTGCGCTCTTGGAGTGCTTTTCTAGTTGTCACTGCCGCTGGAGAATAAAAACAGCACGCCTGCTCGTGCAAGAAAAGAGAAATTGCCAGTCTCTTTATTCTTGCAATTCCTACAGAACATAACAATATTGTAGTGGCTGGTGAAATATATCCTCAGCAATCCATCAGTCCCCCTGCCTTTCCCTTCATATGAAGCCGGCTGCATATGAATTCTAACCACATCTCTTAGCTAATCGACTCCTCCATTATTGCTCCCGTTAACAGCGGGTTAAAACCATGATTAATGCCTCCAGTGCTTACATACATACCTCTTCTGATTTTTTTTCCGCGTTTAAAGTACTTGAACAAACTCGAGAGTTTTGTCGAGAGTTACGCTTAGTGAAACACTGCCTGCTGACTGAGTTGAGAACTCGCGTGGGCAGGGCGCTTCTAAACTCCGTGCGGATGACGGCCACGCACGCTGTTCGTGTGCACACTTGCGGAAAGTCATTGCTTCATATATTTTTCTTAATAAAATCATATCGCCTTGGCGTGGCGGTACAATTTCTGACGAGGCGGGCCGCCACGGAGAAATGTTACCAGAAGAAGCCCTGTGCTGTGTCTCAATTCAGGTTCTGCGTCCTCCAAGTGAGCATTCTTGGCCAGATACGTCACTGTGCTGCGTCCAAGGCTGTCCCATTCCATGGGCTCCTTCTTCACATGCAGCCTTCAAAACCCCCAAAACAAAGGATACATGAAGAGGAACCTTGTGGCCCTGACAAATCCCATCATTCAGGCGTGGCTCAACCTGGCTTCGTTTTTTTTTTTCTCGGCACAAGCAGAAGTGGAACAATGTCAGAAACAGTTCAAACTAAGTTTTTTGCTTGAATTCTGCAGCAGTCTGAATGTGAAAACACCAATAATCCAGAAAACAGCAACATCTGATTATTTAAGCTCATGTTACGTGACATTTTTTTCTGATGTGCTGTTGCTTAATATATTAAACATGTTGAACTGTTATTTTTTCTGAAGTCAAACCTTTTTTCCCCATTAATGTCAGTTTATTAACCAATGTCAGTAAAATTACAGTATGATGTGGTTGAAATAACTTGCTTTAAGAGAACTTTTAAAGTCCTGTAGAGACATTGGGAAGTTGATGTTATTTATTTGCTTATGTGGTGATGATGTGGTGCTGTAAAAAAACCCATCTAAGGTTATTTTTAGAGAAAATGGAGCACTTTATGAAGCTGAGGAGGGTCAGGACATCTGTAATAATCTGATTATGCTGATCTTAAAAATATTCATCACATCTGAAGTGATAATCAGATTTCTCTGATTTTTTTTTTCTGGTTTATTTCTGAGGTCCACGGTGGAGAACCTGCAGGAACCAAGGGTCAGCTGTGGAGAGAATGGGCTGGACTCCAGATTTATAAAACTGATATTTGACTGAAATAACCACAATAAAAGAGATCTGAAGAATTGTTTTACTGATTGTGATTTTTTAGCAGTTTAGTTTGCAAACTGAAACAAGCTAAATAAAAATATTGCATGTTTACTGTTAATAGAAAAACTACATTTTAATGAAGAAGTTTTTTGAAAAAGATGTTTTTTCTGCAAGATAATTCTAAGAGATTTTCATATATTACACACAGAGTGAAACATTTTAAACCTGATTTAATATTGATGATAATGATTATAATTAAATGACAAATCATGATTTTCTAATTTACTGAGATGGTCCAACTGAGATGAAGCTGAAGATGGAATCTGTTCTACTGCTGCTGAAAATCATTGAGGCTCATCATCCTACAGCACAGAACTGTGGTCTGCTGCAGAACATTAGAACCTAAATGTCACAGCTGATACAAGGTAGAACATACAATTATTTAGCTACATCATGGTTAGAAACGATAACAGTAAACTTCCATATTTTCCACTGCTCATGTTGTTAAGAATATATTTTAGAACTGATATACATATTTAAAATTATTTATTTATTTTGTGGTTTTAATTTACCTTAATTTTCCACTGCTGACTTCAACATGAGTTAAAGTCTTATTTTATCTGGTCATGGTCCTCTGTCTGTCTGCTGAAGATTCTCAAGTAGCAGCTAAAGAAAATACAATAATAAAAAAAGATAAAAATAAAGTTCTCTCTCTGTCAAAAATGTCAGCAAAAACCAAAAAGAAAAACAACTGATGCTGTCATGGCTGCTAGGCAACGGGGTAGCGCGTGGTCATGCAAACTTTTGTCCTCCAAAAGACCAGACCGTCTCATTTAACAGCCATAAATCAGCCTTTAGATGCAGCCTACTGACCTTTGAGTGCTCTGGCCCCCAGGGCCGTGGTCTATGAGGCTGCAACACCTGAATAGCGACACAGCCATAGTTTATAAGCCATTCTGATGTTGGCCTTTGACCCAAAACTATAGTGCATCTTAGATACAACTACTGTATCGATTTGAAAAGCCTACATCATTTTTTTTAGTAGTTACTGCATTTAGAAGATTTAGGGAAAAATCTGACCTCAAGGTCATCCAATGAGAATGAAATTGCAACATGCGCATCATCAGTGTACATCAAACCATGGGACCAAGTTTCAAAACAATGCAAACAAAACTGTAGGAGGGGTTGATTTCACAAAAGTGGGACAGACAGACGGGCAGACGGACGGAATGACCCAGAACATAATCTCCCTTTGGACTTCGAATGGGGGGGATAAAAATTAAAGAGACCAAGCACAGAATCAAATTTTCATTTTATTATTTTTCTTAAAAAACAAATATACATAAGAAATGATAAATATAAAAATCAACCCAGAACCAAACAAAAAAAAGTTCTTCAATGTTACAAATCACTTCTTACTGCAGAGAAAACAAACACTAATGTAACACCTGACGGTTAAACTGGTGTCGGCCCAAAATCTTAACGTCACTTCTCGTTTCTATGTGGCCGTCTAACGCCAGACTTTTTAGTCCTGTGGATCTAACAGCAGATTATTCACACCGTACCGAGACGGAGCCAGATAAAAGAAAAAAACACGGACATGCATCGTTTTCTACAACAGCAGCGGCCCTTCATCTTCTCCCATCAGATCAGGGCCCCCGAAAAGCTGGAAAACAGTCGTGGATTTAAGCCTTATTTAAACCTATAGCTAACGTGTGAAATAATGGAGATACTATCGCCGTCAGGGCTGTCGTCATAGAAACGGGAATCCTAAATTTGTACATGTAGTTACGTCATCATAAAGCTGTAGAAGGCGGGAAATGACCATAAGGCCTCAAAAAAGTCGCACAAAAAAACTTCAGAACTATAGAAATTATTGGTTTTATTGGCACCCTCATGTGACCTTTTTTCTTTATGAATTTGTGACTTAAAAATTTGCAAGTTTCTTGTAAATTTTCTCTTTATTTCTCTTGGAAATTTGTGATGTTTTTCTAAGAAATTTTCAAGGATTTTCTCTTTAATTTAGCAACTTTGAACGCATGAAATCGTGTGTCCTAAATTTGCATTTTTATGCAAATGTTGCATATTTAAGTAAATTTTGCACATTGTTGTAGAAATATCTTTTTAACAGATTTCTCATACAAATTTTGCAAATTTTTGTAAAAATTTCTTTAAACTTTTAAGCAAATTTTGCATTTATTGCAATGTTTTGTGCAAATTTCAATCACTTTCATGAAAATTTTAAACATTTTGAGCAAATTTTGCATATTTTTAGCATTTTGTGACAATTGTACAAATCTTGCAAATTTTTAAAACTTTGTGTGTAAACTGTAAATCTTACATTTGTGAAAATTTTACAAAATTTTGCATATTAGAGTAAATTTTGCACATTTTTTGCAATTTTTGTGCAAATTTTGCATATTTTTTGCAAATTTTACCTGAAAAATATACATTTTCTTTTTAGCCAACTTTGCTCATTTTTCATGAAACTTTTGCACAGGGAGCTGCTGGTTTGGGGAAAAGCATCACATTTTGCAGACTCTTCACCCCGGGCTTCAACAAATAATTTCAAATTTAATAATTTTTCTTTAAAAATTTGCATTTTTAATATAAGTTTGTGGCTTTCTTTAATTTGCATTTTTCTTGAAAATTTTCTCAGAAATTTGCCATTTTTTCCCTGAAAATTTTGACTTTTTTCTTTGAGATTGATCAAAGTTTTCTAAGAAATTTGAAGCTTTTTCACATTTTTTTAAATTTACCTTTTCCTTATAAACTAGCAACTTTGAAATCACAAAATTGTGACTTTTTTCTTGGAAATTCATAATTTTCTAAGAAATCTGCAAGCTTTTTTTTTTCAAATTTTCAATCATTTCAATTTTTTTTCTTGCAAATTAGCAATTATGAACTCATAAAAATTGTGACTGTCCTAAATTTATCAGACTGAATTAAGTCACAGTAAGAAGTTGGTTTTAGGCCTCAGGCATCAATAAAAACAACAATTTTCATCAATTACAAACAGAGACTTTGATGAAAAGCCGACACATTTAACCACTTCATTTCTGCTACCAGGTCCATTCACAAGTTGAGAGAAATCTGAGCAAAGAAATTCAACTTTTCACCCCAGTTCAAATGTGTGAATAAAAGTTTTCACATGCTGTGTCTAACAGCTTTGAACATCAAAACTGTTGCAGTTTCTCTGTCGTTAAAAAACCCAATAAACAATCAGCTGATAAAATAAAAAAAAAAAACTTCACTCAGCCTGCGTTCTACCCCACGGCCAGCAGAGGGCGCCTCCAGTGGCTGCAGTAACAGAAGTCGATGGGAAAACACCGT
Source organism: Pholidichthys leucotaenia (assembly GCA_020510985.1). Taxonomy (NCBI): domain Eukaryota; kingdom Metazoa; phylum Chordata; class Actinopteri; order Cichliformes; family Pholidichthyidae; genus Pholidichthys; species Pholidichthys leucotaenia. Next base: position 298,520,700 of record CM035840.1, read on the forward strand.
GATGGATTTCATGGTTTGTGACACTTTCCTGAAGAGTTTACAGCTTCAGTTGGTAGTTTTGCATCATATTGAATAAAACTGATATTTTCATATACTACAGTCAGGGTTTAACATCTGAAACATTAGACCCTCCCCTCCCAAAAAAATTAAAAAAAAAAAAAAAAGTCAGCTGTGGACTGTAGTTCAGTCAGTTTAAATACATATTTTGGCAGGTGGAATATTTGCACACACGTATAAACCCTGTAAAGGAAAACTGAAATAATATACCACTGCATTTATACTGGGCTGTTTCTAGAATTTGGGAACTCTATGCAAGACTGAATTGGGGGGGGGGGGTATCTAATTTTAAATAAGCCAGTTCAAACCCTTTAAATGGACAAATAAAAATCTCCCCTCACAACAAAAACTTTAAAAATTAACTTGGGTCATTGTCTAGTGAGGAGAAAAAATTAAACCATTACACAAGATTTAAACAACAACAAAAAAAACCTAAACAGCATATACTGTATATGAACATGGCAAAATTAAAATATGGATAAAATTTACAAGAAAACGGTTAAAAAATGTTTTAACAAAAAACAAGGAAAAAATTGACAAAAAATACATTTTCATGAGAAAAGTCAACTTTATGAGGAAAAATGCAAATTTAAAATAAAATAGGTGGAAGCTTACGAGAAAAAAAATTCAAATTTATGAGAAACAAAGTGACAAGCTTACCAGAAACAAGCTGCACATGTACAAGAAAAAGTTGCAAGTTTACAAGAAAAAAGCAGCAAAATTATGAGAAAAAAGTAGCACGTTTACGAGAAACAAAGTTGTGAGTTTACAAGAAAAAAGTTGCAGGTTTATGAGAAGTAACAAATTTACCAGAAAAAAAATACATTTATGAGGAAAAAAGTTGAAGGTTCACAAGAAAAAAGTTGCAACTTTACCAGAAAAAAGTAGTAAATTAAGTAAAAAAAGGTGCAGGTTTACATGAAAAAAGTAGCAAGTTCAAGCTTCAAGTCAAAAATACCAGTTTATGAAAAAAGTTGCAAGTTTACAAGGAAAAAAAATAAATTTATGAGAAAAAAGTAGTAAGAAACAAAGTAGCAGGTATACGAGAAAAAAGTACTTTACAGTGGATATACTGTATAAAGTCTACACATCCCTTGTCAAATGCCAGGTTTTTGTGATGTAAAAAATGAGACCAAGATAAATCATTTCAAAACTTTTTCCACCATTAATGTGACCTATAACCTGTACAACTCAATTGAAAAACAAACTGAAATCTTTTAAGGGGAAAATAAAAAAAACTTCCAATAACCTGGTTGCATAAATATGCACATCCTATAACTGGGGATGTGGCTGTGTTCAGAATTAACCAATCACATTCAAACTCATGTTAAATGGGAGTCAGCACACACCTGCCCTCCATTTAAAGTGCCTCTGATTAACCCAAAATAAAGTTCAGCTGTTCTAGTAGGCTTTTCCTGACATTTTTGTAGTCACATCTTACAGCACAAGCCATGGTCCGCAGAGAGCTTCCAAAGCATCAGAGGGATCTCATTGTTCAAAGGTATCAGTCAGGAGAAGGGTTCAAAACAATTTCCAAGGCATTAAATATACCGTGGAACACAGTGAAGACAGTCATCATCAAGTGGAGAAAATATGGCACAACAGTGACATCACCAAGAACTGGACGTCCCTCCAAAACTGATGAAAAGACAAGAAGAAAACTGCTCAGGGAGGCTGCCAAGAGGCAGATAGCAACATTGAAGGAGCTGCAGGAATTTCTGGCAAGTATTGGCTGTTTAGTACATGTGACAACAATCTCTCGTCTTCTTCATATGTCTGGGCTATGGGGTGGGGTGGAAAGATGGAAGCCTTTTCTTACAAAGAAAAACATCCAAGCCCGGCTACATTTTGCAAAAACACATTTGAAATCTCCCAAACACGTGGGAAAATGTGTTATGGTCCAATGAAACCAAGGTTGAACTTTTTGGCCGTAATTCCAAAAGGTATATTTGGTGCAAACAACACTGCTCATCACCAAAAGAACACCATATCTACAGTGATGCTTGGTGGTGGCAGCATCATGCTTTGGGGCCATTTTTCTTCAGCTGGAACTGGGGCCTTTGTCAAGGTGGAGGGAATTATGAACAGTTCCAAATACCAGTCAGTGTTGGCACAAAACCTTCAGGCTTCTGCTAGAAAGCTGAAGAAGAACTTTATCTTTCAGCAAAACAATGACCCAAAGCACACATCCAAATCAACAAAAGAATGACTTCACTAGAAGAAGATTAAGGTTTTGGAATGGCCCAGGAAGAGTCCAGACCTGAATCTGATCGATTATCTGTGGGGTGATCTGAAGAAGGCTGTGCACAGGAGATGTCCTCACAATCTGACAGATCTGGAGCATTTTTGCAAAGAAGAGTGGACAAATATTGCCACATCAAGATGTGCCACGCTGATAGACTCCTACCCAAAAAGATTGAGTGCTGTAATAAAAGCCAAAGGTGCTGCAACAAAGTATTAGTTTAAGGGTGTGCATATTAATGCAATCGGGTTATTGTAAGTTTTTTATTTTCCCCTTAAAAGATTTGTTTGTTTTTCAATTGGGTTGTACAGGTTGTAGGTCAGATTAATAGTGGAAAAAGTTTTGAAATGATGTATCTTGGTCTCATTTTTTTACATGACAAAAACCTGGCATTTGAACGGGAGTGTGTAGACTTTTTATATCCACTTTATAAGAAAAAAGTTGCAGGTTTACGAGAAAAAAGTTGCAAGTTCAGGAGGGGAAAAAAAAAACAAGTAGCAACATTACATGAACAAAAGTAGCAAGTTTATGAGAAAAAAGTAGCAAGTTTGCCAGAAAAAAGTTGCCAGTTTATGAGAAAAAAAGAAGCAAGTTTACCAGAAACAAAGTAGCAGGTTTATGAGAAAACAGCTGCAAGTTTACAAGAAAAAAGAAATGTAGCAAGTTTAGGGGGGAAAAAAAGTTGTAAATTCATGAGTAAAAAAGGTGCAAATGTAAGAGAAATTGTAAATTTAGAAGAAAAAATCTTATTTGCATTTCTGCTCATCATTGGTACTTCAAAGTAATTTTTTTCAACTCTGTGTAACATGATATGGAAATATTTATGATATCGAGGGACAATTCTCCCATGCCCCCCCTTCCCCTCCCCCCCCCCCCGATTTACACCCATGGAGATGACAGAACAAAAGATGTTAGCGTGACTAAATCCCAGCCCACTTAAGTTCTCCAACATTTTTCTGGAGTTCTAATGTTTCCAACGTCAAACCCTGAATTCTCTCAACAAGTCAAAGCTAAGATTCAGAGTGAGGTCCAGTATCTGCATACCACAGATTTAGGGAATCGTCTTTCCCGCAGTCAAGAGACCTGTGTGGGTGTGGCTCTCTGGGATCAGCTGGAAGGACGGATTCTTACACAGGAAAAAAAAATGCAGTTGGTGGATCAGTCCCAGCGGAGGAGGAGGAGGTGGTGGTGGGCACAGGTGCATGATGGGAAACCGTCCCAGCCAGAAAACCCTCCCAGAACGATCAGCTGTACCCGTTAACAGAACGATGATTGGGAAGAAAGAAAAAAACATGAGCAGGGAATCATTCACTTTACAGATGAGTCGAAAGCGACTGAATCCAGAAAAGATCCAGAATCCAGACGTTAGACGGAACCATGTTTTCACGGGAATTAATTTTATTCAGTTGTTCATGCTGTAAACATTTACCACCACAAAGCTGAAAATTTACCACATTATTTGGTAAAATCTAATTGTTTCCTCATAAATGTCCCACTGTTTTCCTCACAAAACTGGTACTGTATTCGGAATGTTCCCTCACTCCATACCTCCTCGCTATATCCACCTTATTCCTACGTCCCATGATGCCTTGCGTGAATTATGGTAGCAACTTCCGGTACTCGTTTAGAACATATGGTTGTCACTGAAACAGGACACTTTTCCTTGTTAAAAAACAATGATTTCGGCATCAGAAATGCGAGAACACGGCCTCTTGCACCTCAAAACAGTAACATAATCACACCACTTCCCACGACTATCAAGGGATGGAAAGATGACCTTAAAAAGTGGCCTCGTACACAGTGGCTCTGTTAGTTAACGCCGCTGCTAAATGCTAACGATGTAAACTATGTAAACTATGTAATAGTGCTATGAGATGACTGTTGTTGTGAAATGGCGCTATATAAATAAAGTTGAATTGAATTGAATTGAATTAAACAAATGACCACTGCTGGCAAAATGAGTCCCTTTGAGAACATTTTCAAAACTGATGTAACATTATTTCCATAATCTGTATTGAAAGACCTTCAAAATGATATTTAATTTGTAGGTAGTGTGTGAAAACTGACCCAGAAAAGATGATTTGTTTATATTTTAGCTAGGCTGAAAACTCGCGTTCGATCAGTCGGGAGTTATGGCTTCCACAAAAACATAGGTATTTTTTTTAGAAAGTACGATTTCTAAGCTTTCCAATGATACCAGACACTCATGGGGGGGGGGGGGGGGGTCCTGTGACTTGCGTTACCAAACCAAGAGTCATGATTTATGACTTCTCATTGCCTGCACTCATAATGACGCGGTGGGCATTCCGACCGGCACGTCTCCACCGTAATAAAGTCGGCTGCATTTTGTTAAAATATGTTGGACATAATCAAATTTACCTTAGAGCAGACGTGCGCCACAACACCGTGTTTGAATGTTGTCTGTCACCGTGTGATGAGAAGCCTCCATTTATCCAGTCTGGCACAACCACGAACACCAGCAAGTACCAGAATTACGCAAAAACATTCAAAAAATACAAAAACTACAAGAGCTGAAATTAGCTGCCACTTGAGTGCAAAACACGTATGTGGACTATACATTAAAATGAATTTGAAAAACTTTTAAAAATGCTATTTTAAATGCCCCTGCTACGCCACTCTTACTGACTGACTTAACACTAGGTCAGCCGAAACCGGAAGCTCCGCCCATAATCGTTCCTACAGCGGCACCCCCAGGAATAAGGTGGATAGTGACTTTAGATATAGTGGACTATATAGTAAACTTAATATAACAATAAAATTAACAGCTTTCGGACACTACTGGCCTTGTTTTCAAGGCGCGGTTAATGATGTCATCATGGTGAGACAGTAAAACATAACAGACTAATGGTGGTAAAAAATTAATTCCTGCATGTAATTTGTAGTAAATATGTATTAAATCAAATCGTTTTTCCCAAATTAATAAATATAAATACCTTAAGGTAGTTTATGTTGTGATGTGAAGCTCTCCTCTCACTGCTCCGTTAGCTGCACATTGCATTATGGGATATATTGGCTAATGTAGTGACCATCCGTTGTACACTACTTTTCAACATGCATTGTGGGATATTTTGAGTGTACTATACAGTGAATGAAATGTTAAGACTTCAAACAGCACTACAAAATGGCTGATTCACTATATAGTACACTCTATGGGGAGGGAGTGAACATTTTGAACACAGCACCTTTTTTTCCAGAATTCAATATTCTTATAAATTTGCAACCACCTCACAAAAACGTGCTATTGTTTTTTCAATTTACATTTTTTTTCTAAAAAATTTTAAATTTTTCTAGTAAACGTGATTTTTTTTCTTCTGAATTTGTGACCAGTCTCATACATTTGCAACTTTTTTTTTTTTAACATAAATTTAATAATGTTTTGTGAACTTTTCTCATATAACTGTGCACTTTTCTTATATAAATTGATTGGTTTTGTAAATTTACATCCTTGTTTCTCACTTTTTTCCCGACTAAATTATTGGGGGTTTTAGTGCAGGATGTCGATAAAAAAAATCTTAATTGTGATTAATTTTCAATTTCACGAAGGGCAGTCAATCAGGATTAAAAGCGGATTTTTAAAAAAATTAATTGATTTATTATTTCTTCTGAGCTACATGGGAGTGGACAGTCCAATCCACTCTCCAGGAAGCGGACAGCTGTGAACAGAGCTGATGGAAGCGACACTCGCCCAGAGCCAGCCTGTGGCTAGCTGTTAGCTTTTAGCCCAGCTGTCAGCCCCTTTCACGTCTGCTTTTCAAGGCAGAAATGCTCCTGTCAGTTTCACTGCTTGGATGGCGGATCAGCTCCCATCTTCAAAAAGACGAACCACGAGACCCGGTCCTGAACCCCAGAACCTCCGGCCGTTGGGTCCTGCAGAACCCAAGTTTTGAGAGTTGGACTGTGCACCGATACGATGTCCACATAGTATGACAGCAGTACTCCAGTAAACTGATTTGAACACCCAGTATTAAACCCTCAAGCGACCGAGTGGGGTCATTTACGACCCCAGCCATATAATTTAATGTGCCGTCTCTTTATTTTTTATCCAAATTTTCTTTCCTAGCATGAATTTGTCAGTCTACTAATCCTACACACTTTCATAGTTTTTTCCAGGGATCAACCAATTGGTGTGGCGTAGACATTGCAAACTCTTGTGGGGTCATTTATGACCCCGAAGAGAAGCACTGGTTTTTAAACATTGGTTTTATAAATTTTATTCAAATGTTCCACTTCTAATAGTTAGTTAGTTAATCCCTTCACACCTGAAGGTGTATATGGGCGGTGCCTATCTCCGTTTCTCTGACCCTAGGCCACACAGCTACTGTAAGTAGTAAAAGCTACAGCGGGGGGTCAGTCCTCTGGTAGCTCTGTGTGTAACTTTACTTTCCCCATTCCATTATGCGGAGCACCACGCTAGAAGGCAGAAAGCACCATTTTTATATGGTCTTTGGTATGACCCGGCCGGGATTTGAACCCCTGCCTCCCGGGTGTGGGGCGGATGCTCTACCAACTGAGCCACCACTCCGGTTTCCACTTCTAATCAGTACTTTATATTGTATTGCAGTGGACCATGGCTAACAGACCTAGGATAGCAAGATTTACATTTGTCTGTCTGGATTTGTCTGTTTGTTAGCAAGATAACTCAAAAAGTTATGGACGGATTTTCATGAAATTTTCACAGATTGTCAGAAATGGGGTATCCTACAGATGATTAGATTTTGGTGGTGATCCGGATCACCGTCCACAAGCAAACTGCCATTACGCAAAATGCCATAATAGGTATCATGATCATCATCGTAACTACAATAATAGGTATCATCATCATCGTGATGATGATATGATGACTATGATGATGATGATGATGTTCCAAGAGTGAACTGACAAGGACTGTCTAAATAAATGTAATGTTGTTCCTACAGTCTGCGTTTTGGTTATTTCTTGCAATAAAAGTATTATTAGCAAACACATTTTACATTAGATCATTATAAAATACCTGTCTTAAATACAGGGAGTAGTTTTGGTATGATAAACCTCCAACCAGCCATTTATAATAAGGATCCCTGTACAGAGCACAATGGGATCATAAATGACCCCACTTGGTCATTTCAGTCCATAAAATAGCATGGTCGCTTGAGGGTTAAATAAAATGAGTTTGTGCCATGAATTGGGCTTTACGTCTGTATTTTGAGTCACGGCATGGACTGTCCAATGGAAACAATACCCGCGTTTTGAGAGCTCCACTTTGTTCCGCTGCCATTATTAATTGTGCATAAAAAAAAATTGTTGCGCGGTAACGTGTTAATTTGCCCACCACTATTTTTTTTGACCTCCTGAATTTAGAACTTTTGTTCAGTTTGTGAACAATTTTCACATACTTGTTTTTGGTAAATTTAATGATTCTCAACCAGACCGTCAATGATGGAGTAGCTCATTCCGGCCTGATGAAATCACCCCGAGAGTGCTCAGATCTCCTGACCTTTGACCTTGAGCACAACCAAGGATGCAGACCCACCTAAGGATCATTGTGAGCGAGTCTGATGAACATCGGGGCAAGTAACTAGAACAGGTAGCGATTCCCTTGAAATGTAGATGGCTGAATGGAGGGACGCCACGCCATTGTATTAGCTACTTTCAGCTTCACTGGAATGAGCGAAGCAAACCGGGAGTGGGCCTACGTTATTGAAAAAGTTTCAAATTTGCCAACCTGTGGGGGAAAAGTCCCAAATTTGTGAGACAGGAAAAAAACCCAAATGAATGAGACTTGGTGGGCGAAGTCACAAATGTACGAGATAGAGGAAAAAAAGTCCCAAATTTACAAAACTGTTGAGGAAGTCACAAGTTTCTGAGATAAGGGAAAATAACACTATGGATTTATGAGACTGGGCCAGACAAAATATTCTGGAGGACCGCATCTGGCCCCCGGACAAAAGAGCCGCAGGTTGAGCATACCTGCAGATGAAGAAATTTACAGAAGCAGCTCACGATTAAGCCTATAGATTGACTTTATGATCCTGGAATCAGATTAAGACAGTTGAGTCTGCCCGTCTGGTTGGTCTCCACCTGGATTCAGTCTCACAGTCATATCAACCTACAGGGCAACGAGGCAACACGTTGATCAACCATGGCGAGCAACATTTAGATCAGTCCCAGTTTCCTCAGGTTAGATAATTTGACGGTACAAAGCAGGTAGAAGCTCGGCCGTGTTAACAACGAACCCGGAACATGACGAACAAACAGAATCAGGAAGACTTAGTTGATGTGGTCACATGATCAGTTTGTTTTATTGCTGACTCAGCCATCACTTGTCCAAACGCTGCCGCCATGTTCTTCCTCTCTGGATTTGTGATGGAAGCATCGTGGAGGTTTTAGACAGGAAGTCAGGTCCCCTCATCATTAGAAGACGTCCGTCACTGGTTTGACGATTTGCTACGACCTGCCGAGGCGACAGTCATGTGACCATCCTCTATAGGCTAGCTCAGGGGTTAGCAACTCATTTTTACCGTTAAAATGAAGTTTAAGCAGGCTAAACAGACCTGTTAACGTTTGTAACAGGAAAAGTTCTGTCATAACATCTCCAAATTTTGCAACAATTTCAACAAATTTGCAACTTGCTTTTCATAATTTTGCTTATTCCTGAAAATTTGCACTGTTTTTTTTTTCCTGAAAATATGCAAAATTGTTCAATGTAATTTTGAAATCCTTCCATATATTTGCAACCTTGTTTCAGAAATTTGCACCTCTGTACCGTTTATTGTAAATTTACGATTTTGATAAATCTGCAACTTTGTTAAACTTTTTGTCAACACATCATCAGAAATTTGCAACTTAATTAAAAAATACTTTTAAGTTCACAACTTTTTCATGTGAACTTGTCTTTTTTATTCTTGTAAAATTTTGATTTTATTTTAGTGAATTTATCAGTTTTTTTGCACATTTGTGGATTTTTTCTTCATACATTTTAAACCATTGTATTCATTCATATCATAAATCATCATTTTTCATATAAAATTGCAGATTTTGATGCAATTTTTTAAAATTTAAACGTCTTTTTACCATTTTTCCACATATATATGAAACCTGTACTTATATAGTGCTTCTTCTAGTCTCAAAACACCTCACTAGTATTAACCCTCTATTCTAAGGGCCTATAGGAAACACCAATTAACCTAACATGCATGTCTTTGGATTGTGGGAGGAAACCGGAGGTCCCGGGGCAAACCCACGCAGCACAGGGAGAACATGCAAACGCCACACAGAAAGGTTCCCACCCCTGCCAGCCTGGGGAGTCGAACCTGGAACCTTCTAGCTGTTAGGCAACAGTGCTAACCACTGTAACACTGAGCTGCCTATATTTATTGTCAAATTATGACATTTAATCATAACTTTGCACATTTTTCATGTAAATTTGTCTTTTAAGTTGACTTTTTCTTTTAAATTTGAGAATTTTTCCCACATTTTATGGTCAACTATCATCTCTGTGTCTGTGTGTGTGTGCGTGTAATAAAATGTATAAATTTGCAACTTTATTTGGTAAATATCCAACCTTTTATTTTGTCACATAATTCATACAGTAAATTTTTTTCTATATTTTTCCAGATAAATTTCCAACTTTTCTCTCTAAAATTTAAGTTTTTTGCCACATTAATTTACAACTTGGTTCCTTAAAACTTATAACTTGATACTTTTAATTTTCAAGTTTTTTCTCCTAACTCTGGGGCTTTTTTCTTGCAAATTTGTAAAATTGTTTGTGTTCGTATAAACATGCAAGTTAGGTCAGTTGGAGACTAAAGTGGCCCTAGGTGTGACTGGTGAAGGGCTTGGTGCCGCACCGGGGCCGTCTCATCCATCCATGTGGATGCCCTAAATTTCCCCTCTGGGGATCTATAAAATACACAAAATAAAATAAAGATAAATCATTCTGCCCTATATTTACAACCTTGTTTCAGATATTTGCACCTCCAAACTATAAGCTGCAACTTTGGTAAACTCTTTGTTGGTACATGTCATTATAAATTTGCAGCTTCTTTTACTCATGAAATCTTTTTTCACACAACTTTCAAAAAATACATGCAAGTTTGCAGCTTTTTTTCATATGAATTTGTGTCTTTATTCTTGTAAATTCCTGACTATTTTGGAAGATTTGTGATGTTTTCTTGCACATTTGTGGATTTTTTTCCACATATTTCTATCATTGTATTCATTTATATTTTTTTATACATTTTCATAAGAATTTGCAGATTTTCAATTTCATTTTTTTAAATTCAGATTTGTCTTTTTACTTTTTCCACATAAAATGTGTAACATGTTTATTGTCAAGCTATGACATTTCATCACAAGTTTGCACATTTTGACATAAATTTATCTTTTATATTCTTGAAAATGTGATATTTTTCCCCCACACATTTTATTGTCAAAATATTTCATCACAGTCATTCACACTGACTATTATTTGTATATATAAAATAAAATTTATTTCCAACTTTGGTAAATATGTAACATTTTCTCTTATTTTGTCACATTGTTTATACAATTTTTTACATTTTTTTGAGATAAATTTGAAACTTTTTTTCCTGTAAAATTTAACTTTTTACCACTTAAATTTACAACTTGGTTCCTCAAAACTTAAAACTTGATAGTTTTAATTTATAGGTTGGGGTTTTTTTTCTAATTTTGAGGCATTTTTCATTCAGATTTGTAGCTTTTATCATGTTGCAAATTTGAATGAAAACAAATTTACATTTGACTTGTTCTGTAAAATTGCAACTGAAAATTTGTCCTTTGACCTTTTTTTTTTTTTTTTTTTTTTTTTACAAATTTCTTTTTTGTAATTTGGGTTAATTTGCAAAATTTGTCACAATATTCACATTTTTTTTCTCGCCATTTTTTGCAACCTTTTTTGTTTTATTCAGTCAAAGCCTCAGGTTGCCAACCCCTGGTCTAGTCAAACAAACAATGATTGACAAGTTAATAACGATTATGTATCATTTTTTGCTGATCAAACTGGAGTCACATGACTGGTCACATGCTGGTCGCCTTCCAGATGAGCTGCCAGTGACCAATGATCATTCGCTGATATCAACCAACCAGGTTCCTCTTCCAAGTCTCATCCACCAATCCAGCGTGGAGCTCATTTTACATGGCCCCACCCCCTTCGATGAATTCACAGCAGTCCGATGAAGATCCATCCATCCGTTAAAGGCAAAAAAGGAAAAAAAAAAAAAAGGAAAAAAGTGTCCAAAACAGGGTTAGGAGTGGAAGAGTGAGCGATGAGTGGGTGAGTTTTGTAAAAAAGGACATCACTACGAAAAAATGCATCAGCCGGTTTAAAATCTGCAGCGCTTCAATATAAAGTGCTTCATTACATTGTTATGTTTTTACAGTTTCTTATTAAAATATTGTTTTCCCTGGAGTGAAACCATAGTAAACATGTTACACGTTGGTAAAAATAAACATTTGGAATGTCTCTTTTTTTTTTTAAATTTCCGTTCTTTTAAACAAGTCCCATCGGCTGATTTTGGTCAAGCTGAACTCGTCCCAGGAGCCTGAAACAGGAAAACGTCCACAAGAAATGTTAAAAAAAAAAAAAGGAATTCAAGGAGAGACACGATCACACTGACAGGACATGGGAGACATGGCGATGGGAGCAAAGCATGATGGGAGGATGTGGATGAATGGGTCAGCAGAGTTGGAGCAGCAGAGTCTTTGACCACAGGAAGGTGAAGAAGTTAGAGACTGTACTCAAGTAGAAGCAGTGTTGCCTTATTGTTGTAGTATTACACAGTCGTTAGTTCAGACAGAGCAATCTGATTGGACAATAGGGCTTCCAGTAGTTATCATATTTCCCCAATCACCGCACTAAGCCAATATTCTTTAAATTCTAGTCACCATCAGTGGCTCTTTATAATGTGAGGATTGTAATGCTGTGCCGTGTACTTTAACTTCCACAGTGAAGCACTATTTGGTAAGAGACTCCTAAAAATTCAGACCTCCGTGACCTGGATGTGCAACTAGATGACTTGTATATGTCCAGGTTAAATAAAGTGCCCGTTTCTGACAAATGGACGAGCTGGAGTTGGATTTATCATCCCGATTACCCAACCGTAAAGGTGCGTTCAGACCACACGTAAATTTTTTGAGTGGCGCGATTACGTATTAACTCAAGGAAAGCATGCGAGTAGATGTAAATTTGCGTCTAAGCGAGTTGCAGAAGGGCACAGTTGCCTTCATAACTTCTGCAGCTGCTTTCTATCATTTGCTACAGAAATCCCAAAACGCCGTCATGTTTAGGATTATGTTATCCGGTATGGCTCCCACCTGGGAAAATGTCACTGCCTCCTCCAGAAACTGCACCTAGCTAATGGTTGTTTACACTGCTAGCCCTCTTTAGCGCATCCGTAGCAGGAGTCCGTGGATGGATAACGCCCAACACTTCGTTTCAGCTTTAGTGTGGATACTTTTACTCTGGTGATGGCAGAATCTCAAGGCTGCTTGCTAGCCATCGCTACCAAATCCCTCAGACACAAATGCACAAATTTGCACCTATTTGCACGTTTACATTGAGTTAACATGTATTCGTGCTGCATGCAAAATTTTCTTTGTATCTGGTGTGAAAGCACCTTAATACCTTTGTGGTGATGAACTATTTCATCTGAAAATGCCAAGAAGATAGACGTACTTTATTGAGCCCAAACTGGGAAATTACAGATAAAAGGGATAAGGACCTGTACTTATATAGCGCTTTTTCTAGTCTCAAAGACCACTCAAAGCGCTTCACTAGTACTAACCCTCCATTCTAAGGGCCTATAGCAGGGGTGTCAAACTCATTCCATGGAGGGCCAAGACCCTGCAGGTTTTACCTCCACCCAGTGTCTTCAACAGGTGATTCACCAAATTTCTTCCAACTGATTGCTGATCAGTGAAAACACCTGCTGAAGACACTGGGTGGAAGTAAAACATGCAGGGTCTTGGCCCTCCATGGAATGAGTTTGACACCCCTGGCCTATAGGAAGTGTGCAGAAACTAACACGGAAATGGGCCAAAGATAAATCGCCGTTAGCATCTTACCGCTATCCGCGTCAGCTCGACCGCTAACAGTGGATGAGCTAAATGATGACAAAATGGGGGAAATTGAGGTCGAATTTATGATCTTGATCATAATACTGCATAATCTCTATGTGGGGATAACAGCTTTTAAGCTAACTAACAAATGGTGTGTCACATGACACAAAAGTACCTCAAGAGGAGGACACTGTATGTATATAAACAATGATCTCTGCATTGCACAACATCTAACTTTATTGTAAACGTATGTGAAATTACAATAAGTCTATTTCGTTCTACATTATGCTGAGGTGGTTAGCAAGAGCTAACCGGACACAGTCAAGAGGGCCTATTTTTTTCCTCAGAGGAGCAAAGCACCTGGCTAAACAAAAAATTGTAATGTGTTGTTCTGTATTGCTGTCATTTAATAAACTTTGTTGGTGGAACTGTTGTATTTTACATGGTTCTTGCCCTCTTGCCAGCTGCTAGATAGCTTGTTACCCGTGTTGAATGAGTCACAATTATATCATCACCACAAGGCTATTACAAGTGGCTGATCGGGGTAGTAAAACTGACCTCAGCTTGGCAATTTTGTCATCGCCCGAAAGAACCGGCACGGTTAGCAGTTCAACGGCTAGCAGTGATTTACATCCGACCCATTTCTACATTAGTTTTATGGTTGGGTAACTTCAGCTCATCCATTTGTGTGACCCAAAATTGCAATTCTGCTCCATTTATGATAGTAATTATTCATTTATAATCATAAAAGGTGTCATCACCAAAATATTTAAAATGGTTAAAAAGGTTCAACAGAAAAAGTTACTTGAGTAGTAACTAACTTCGATCAAGTTAATCCAAGAGCTAGCAACTTCTACTCTGAACAGAGACATTTACAAAAAAATCAGCATGAAGCCACAAAACACCCGAGACTAAAACTGAAGGTAAAACTGTTGAATTCAAAATACAAACCACAAACAGATGTTTATTTCTGCATTTCCACTTCACACTTTTTCCAGAATTTAAATTTACAGTAAAAAAAAAATACTGTAAATGTAAGGAAAAACAGTCTGAAAATTAAAGTTTTACATTTAAGAGTAAAAAAATATTTTCATCCTAATATTAACGGACCAGTTTATCCTTATAAATCTCCATTTTTTTTTTATTTAAAACTTTCTACGGTAGACTATCATTTCAGACAGACAAAAATCAACATTTATTCTCTGGTTTTCTGATTTTTATTGTTATTTCCACCATTGCTGTGGAGGTGGACAGACATACAGGAAGTAAAGAAGCACCAGTGTGGTAATCAAGTGTCTGTAGTCCATCTACCAGGAACTAGTCCAGTGGATAATTAAAGAAATTTAGTCCTCAATTCAAGCAGAGTCTACAAAATAGAGTGTACTTTTTTCTGTGCACTCTGTAGCCAATCACTTTTTGTTTAAGAATGAGAAAACCAAAATCAGTAAATGGGATTACCATTTAGAAATGAGGACACAAACCAGATCAAGGACGGAGTAGCTCATTCTCAATCTCTCCCTCTCTACTATTGCATCTCAGTTCTTTAGAACAGTGTTTTTCAACCTTTTTTGAGCCCAGGAACCCTTTTAACATTGAAAAATCTCAGGGAACCCCACCCACCAAAAAGGGTTACAAAATTAAAAAAAGCTCATGCGCATGGGACCTCCGTATGGAGCAATAAGGTTTTATGCTCCCCTCCCATTTCCTCACATAAAGATGTGAAGAGGTGGCTTTTCAGAGGTCTTCTCCTTATGAAGTTTATCATCCACACCACATCATCCAACACAGGAGCCAGGTCTGCTGGTGAGGTCTTGGCAACAAGACAACAGTGTCTCTCTTCCACTCTGCTAACAAAGCCTTTGGCGCTCTTGGCCATGACGGCTTCTTCATCAGTGCAAGGCCTAGTTCAGAGTCTGACTCTTTCCTCTTTGAATACTTATCCATCGCTGTTTTTCCATATCATCACCGTGACCTCTAGCTTGTCTTAACAAGGTCATTAACCTCCATGAAACACATGAAGAACAGGAAGCAGCTAAAGATGATGACGGTAACCATTATTATTGCATTCATACTGCCACGTACTGACATGGAACAGCTACTACAGGCACAACAATGGCAAATTATTTGAATTTTTTTCGACCAATTAAGTTAAATTAGACAATTTCCTGAGGACTTATGAACGTCTGAGGACCAGTGGTTGAAAACCAAGACATTAGAATGCCATGATTTGGAATTTCATCCATGATCCCAGCTCATACATTAATCCATAGTAGAGGATATACATTTCACATCAATCTGGTTCTTTTTGGTATTTTTAGCTGGTATGACACAGATAATTGACTGTTAGCATAGCCACTCTGGCATATTTATAATGATAATAATAATAATAATAAAAATGAAATCAATTTATATAGTGCCTTTTATGATACCCAAAGTGCTTTAATATGAGTCCATTATTCCTTCACTCCACAGACAGACAATGGTAGTGGTAAGCTACTGCTGTAGCCACAGCTGCCCTGGGGCTGACTGACAGAAACGTGGTTGCCAATCCTTGCCAACGGCCTCTCCGACCACTACCGAACATTTATACACATTCATACCCAGTGTCATGGACACTGGAAGAAAGGCGGGTAAAGTGTCTTGTCCAGGGACACAACAGCAGAATGCCTGGGGAGAGCAGGATTCAAACTGCCAACCCTTCGGTTATTGGACGACCCGCTTTATCTCCTGAGCCACTGCCACCCCACATTCTGTTACATTTTGGCCATGATGGCCTGGTAAATTTAGCTGTTAGTGTTAACTGGGCTGAGAAGCAGCAGTGGGTTTTCTGACCGAGTAGAGGTCAAATTGACCGGGACAGACCAGAAGACCAGCCTGCTACCCTGTAGCTTAGCTGAGAAATGGCATCCATTTTCTATATATTCTGTCCGTCCCTGCTAGGGCTCCAACTTCCTAGGTCAGGGGTCTGCAACCGGTGACTGCGGAGCCACATATGGGTCTTTTACCCATAGCCAGTGGCTCCTTAAGGCCTTGATTTAAAAAAAACTAAAAACTCTGTGTGAGAAAAGAAAAAGCATAGATTTGTAAGAAAAAAAAAATAATTTTACTGGAACAATAAAAGTGAAAATGTATGCCAAAAAATTCTCACAAATTTAGGAAAAAAAAGTTGCATTTTTATAAGAAAAACAAATTTCAAATTTTTTGAGAAAACCCCCACACAAATTTACTGGAAAAGTTGCAATTTTTTAAAAGAATAATGTTACAAAAATATGTGAAAAGTGTTACAAATTTACCAGAAAAAGGGTCCATTACCTTCTTCCGGTAAATCTGTAACACTGTTCACTCATACTTTTCACTTACATTTACAAGGAAGAATAGAACAAATTTATTAGAAAAGTAGAACATTTATGCCAGAATTTACTGATTTACTGGAAACATTGCTTTTTTTTTATGAGAAACAGTTGCAAATTTATTTACCTGAAAAAAGTACAAATTTTTCAAAGAAAAATGTGACAAGTTCATTTAAAAAGTGGAACATTTATGACAAAGATCACAAATTTTAGAAGAAAGTTGTAATTTTATGAGAAATCTCTTAATATTGATTGAAAACAACACACTATTAAAAAAAAAAAAAGCCCATTTTGAAGCTCTTTCAGCTGGGTGTAAAACGGCACTGCAATAGTTAACCGGAATTTTTTTTTTCCTATCATGATATAAGGTGATGATACGCTGTGGTGACCCCGAAAGGGAGCAGCCGAAATTAACCCCCAAGGTATTTTGACCAAATTCTGTCACGAAAGTTTCAATAACACCTCTGAGAATTGCATCAATTGTATTCATAAGAGAGCATAATGGGGCTCTTTCAGATATATTTGGGAAAAAATAAGGTTGTGAGCCATGCATAAACATAAATATACATTATAGTCAGTAGGTGATTTGAAGGGACAAGGGGGGCACTGTCCCCCGTGACCCAAAATCATCCCCCGTTAACCCGTCGTCCCCATTTCTAGGTGTAAACTGGGGGAGAACTGAAAGAAAGAACTGTCCCTCTCCTATCATCATAAACCTTTCAATGTTACAGAGCTGAATAGAATTACTTGGAACCGCCAATTCTAAGTAGAAATGCAAAAAAGAAATCTTGTAAATTTTCTCATAAATTTTAATTTTTTTTCAGTAGATTTTCAACTTGTCTCATGAATTTGCAACTTTTTTCCTGTAAAATTTTCAGATTTTTTTTCTTGAAAATTTGCAACTTTTTAAAAAAAATGTAACTTTTTTCTCATAAATTTAAAATTTTTAAAGTAAATTTGTAACTTTTTTCAGTAAAACTGCAGCCTTTTTCCTGTAAATTTTCAACTATTTTCTTGTAAATTTTTTTCTGTAAATTTGCAGTTTTTTTCTCATGAATTTACAACTTTTTCTTTTAAATTTCCAGCTCTCTTCTTGTAAATCTAACTTCTTTCCACTAAATTTGTGGCTTTTTCTCATGAATCTGCAACTTTTCCCCCTGTAAATTTTCAGCTTTTATCTTGTAAATTTGTAACTTTTCTCAAATGTTTTTGTTCAGAAATTCTAAAACTTGTTTCCAGTAAATTTGCAGCTTTTTTCTTGCAAATTTTCAACTGTTTTCTTGTAAATCTGTAAAATTTTTCCCGTAAATTTGGAATGTTTTTCCTCATGAATTTCATCTTTTTCCTGTAAATTTTTAGCTTCTCCCCCCAAATTTTTATTTTTTCAGTAAATTTTCAACTTTTTTCTCAAAAATTTGCAAATTTCTCCTGCAAATTTTCAACTGTTTTCCTGTAAATGTGTAACATTTTTTCAGTAAATTTGCAACTTTTTCTCATGAATTTGTAACCTTTTTGCCCCTGTAAATTCAGCTTTTTTGTTGTAAATGTGTAATTTTTTTCTAATAATTTTTTTCAGAAAAATATTAAACTTTTTTCCTGATAAATTTGCAACTTTTTCCTGCAAATTTTCAACTGTTTTCTTGTAAATTCTCCTGAAAATTTGCAACTTTTGTCCATCCATCCATCCGCTTCCGCTTTTCCAGAGTTCCAGATTGTGAAGGCAGCAGTTCAAGCAGAGAAGCCCAGACCTCCCTCTCCCCAGCCACCTGCTCCAGCTCTTCAGAGAGGATACCAAGACATTCCCAGACCAGCTGGGAGACAGTCTCTCCATCATGTCCTGGGTCTGCCCTGGGGTCTCCTCCCAGTTGGACATGCCCAAAACACATCAAGTGGGAGGTGTCCAGGAAGCATCCTGATCAGATGCCCAAACCACCTCAACTGGCTCCTTTCAATATGGAGGAGCAGTGGTTCTACTCTGAGCCTCTCTCGGATGACTGAGCTCCTCACCCTAGTTCTAAAGGTGCGTTCAGACCAAACGCGAACAGGCGATGTGAATCTATACAAAGTAAATGGAAAGAGGTGAGTACACGCGAAATTGCACATTCGCGTGTTCACGTCCAAGGTAATATGCTAGCTCTGACATTCTGCCATCACCAGAGTAAAAGTATCACCATTGCAGAGTGAACTAGTTTGAAAATGAGACTGCCACTCACCTGGAGACAAAAGGACCGGAAGCTTTTCAGCTAAATCAGGATGTCGGAGTTATTTACTCACAGATTCCTACCACGGACGTGCTAACAAGGCTAGCAATGGAAACACTCATCTTGTAAAGTTTTGGAGACAGGGACAACTTTTTTAGGTAAGCTCCCAGTCGGATAATGTAAGCCTAAAGCATGACGTTATTTTGGGAATTTCCACAGTAGGCTGAACACTGCTGCAGAAATTATAAAGGCCACTTCACCTGTCTGCATCTCACTCAGACCGTGAATTCACGTCTATTCGTGTGTTTACATTGAACTATAATGTAATCACACCGCATGAAAAAGTCACCTGTTCGCGTTTGGTCTGAACACACCTTAAGAGTGAGTCCAGCAACCCTACAGAGAAAGCTCATTTCAGCTGCTTGTATCTGCGATCTCATTCTTTTGGTCATTACCCAAAACTCATGACCATAGGTGAGGGTAGGAATGTAGACTGACTGGTAAATTGACAGCTTTGCTTTAGAGCTCAGCTCCCTTTTCACCACAACAGACCGTTACGACGTCCGCATCACTGCAGATGCTGCTCCAATCCATCTGTCAATCTGCTCCTCCATTCTCCCCTTACTCGTGAAAAAGACCCCAAGACACTTAAACTCCTCCACTTGGGGCAGGAGCTCGTCTCCAACCCAGACAAGACAATCCACCCTTTTCCGGCTGAGGACCATGGACTCGGACTTGGAGGTGCTGATTCTCATCCCAGCTGCTTCACACTCAGTAGCAAACCATTCCAGTAAGACCTGTAGGTCATTGCTTGATGAAGCCAACAGAACATCATCTGTAAACAGCAGAGATGAGATCCTGTGGTAACCAAGCATGACACCCTCCAATCCTTGGCTGTGCCTAGAAATCCTGTCCATATAAATTATGAACAGGATCGGTGACAAAGGGCAGCCCTGGCGAAGTCTAACTCTCACTGGAAACAAGTTTGACTGGCTGTTGGCAATAAGAACCAAACTCTTACAATGGTTGTATAGGGACTGGATAGCTCATAACAACGAGCAACGCTTTTCCCCCCCTGTATATTTTCAGCTTCTTTCTTGTAACTTTTCAGCTTTTTTCTTGTAAATTTGTTACTTTTTTCTCATAAATTTTTATTTTTAGAAAATCTGAAACTTATCATGAATTTGCAACTTTTTTCCTCGGATTTGCATTTTTTCCTCAAAAATTTTAAAATTTTCCTCAATTTTTTTCCTGTAAATTTACAAAAATTTTCCTGTAAAATTTCAACTGTTTTCTTGTAAATTTTACACAATTTTCTCTTAGATTTGCAATTTTTTTTTTCATAAATTCACTTTTTTTTTCCTGTAAATTTTCAACTTTTTTCTTGCAAATTTGCTACATTTATCTGGATACTGGTTACATTTTTATTCTGTGTAATTAAATTGTAATTTGCTACTTTTTAAATTGGCATTCTTAATATTTATGCACCTTTATTCTTGCAAATTTGTACCTAATTTACATTTATGTGTGTACCTTATACTAAATTTGTGAATACATCCCATCCCCTTTGTTACAGAAATAAAATCACCCACTGATTATCAGTATATATTATAATATTATACACGTACTCTGTAGATGCACTGTGCACTCATATGGTTTCAAAAGTCATTTCCTAATTTTGGTTTTCTCATTTACAAATGAAATAAAACCAGTTGGCTGCAAAGTCCACGGACCACAAACCAACTCCAGACTGCTCAAACTGTGTCAGACATGAAATCAGGTGTTTGATGAATGCTCTATAAAACATAATTCATGCAGGAAAAGACCCAGCAGACAACATTCATTTGTTTTTCATTATCAAGTTTAACCAGGATGTTTATGGAGCACAAGAAAACAAACCATCAAATATTGCTTTCCCAATTAACTTTTTCACATTTTCCAGGCAAATTTTTAAAATTAATTTAAAAATTTGTGACTTTTTGAATTTCAAAATTTTCCTTCATGTGCATGGAGTCAAAGCTGATGAATAAAGTTGAACTCGAAAAGCAGTAAAAACTGAATGATGGTTTACTCATTCATCTGAAAGATGGTTTACTCGTCGTCTGCCGAGTCTTCGTTAATACACCACGGTGACAAAATAAGGCAAAATATGATCCAAGCAGCAACATGTTATAAAAAAATAAATACAAAAATATACAAAAAGTAAAAAAAATAAATAAGTTACAAATTTAGAGTTTAGTCCAAGAGGCAGAGCCACAGATGACCATGATGATGGTGCAAATGATTAGCATGATAGGTCAACACGTCTGTTAGCATGCTACGGTCAACATGCATCAGTTAAACATGTTAGCATGCGGCAGCAACGGCGACTGATTTAGAGGGTGGCTTGGCGGAAGGGGCGGGGCTCGGCGTCTGCATCAGGCTGACGAACAGGAAGAGGGTGGAGGTGGGGAGGTAGACGCAGAGAAAGAGGACGACGTCCTCGCTGAAGCAGAGGATGAAGCCACTCTGCTCTGTCAGCATCCAGTCCACCAGCACGCCCACCAGCAGGTAGTACACCTGCAACTCCTGAAAGTCCTCCCACTCCGCCTCATCACCCCACACCGGCCCCACTCCCGCCGCCTCCAGCGAGCTCCTCCGCCTGGCCATGTCCCCTCCGTCTCCACTGCCGGCGTCACTCACCATGGGCTTCATTTCTGCGCCTTCCGACACTGCCTCCTTCACCCGGCTCCGTCCACGCTCCACAGCGCGTTCCAACCGCCGACTGCTCTCCACGAACTCCTGCAGAGGTGGGGTTAAAACAGAGGGGGAGGGTTAAACGGGGGGTGGAGCCACACGGTGAGGGGGTGGGAGCAAATGACGTAAAGGATTACAGAAGGCCATGAGATGGGGTCACATGTGGGGCAAAAAACAAGAACCAGTCAAAAACGCGAAGCATCTAGAACCCAACCACTTATATATATTGGTGGGCCGATATTAACCATTTACCAATCTATTGATATCGGCAAAAAAAAAAAAAAAAAAAATCAGTATTGACTAATAATGTGGAAAAACTACAGAGCAATCTGCTTGTTTTGCCATTTTTTGTGAATAAGTTTACTTTTCAGCAACAGCCTAAAAATAGTTACAGACTATTTGGAGTCAGCCTCAGAAGGTCATCATGCCTTCCCAACAATTTTTTTTTTTTTTTTTTTTTTTGTTACTTATTTGTACCCGTAGGTAGACTTGGTTTGCAGTCTGGTGACAAGCCACCGGCTGCTGGTCGCTGCGTGCGCGAGCGCCCTAAACCTACATGTTTTTGGTGTGCGGGAGGAAACCGGAGAAATCCCGGAGTAAACCCACGCAACACGGGGAGAACATGCAAACTCCACACAGCTCACTGTTGGTCGGGGGCTGGGATCGAACCCATGATCTCATGATCCCCGCGGTCCCCCGGCCGAGGGTAAAACTGTGCTGCCACAGTGCTAAACCACTGCGCCACCGTGCAGCCCATTTGTCCCAATTTGCCCCAATTTGTCCTATACACGAGTTTTCCTTCAGCATCACAAGATATTTATGGCCATCACATACAGTGGGGCAAAAAAGTATTTAGTCAGCCACCAATTGTGCAAGTTCTCCCACTTAAAAGATGAGAGAGGTCTCCAATTTCCATCATAGGTATACCTCAACTATGACAGACAAAATGAGAAAAAAAAAAACAGAAAATCACATTGTCTGATTTTTAAAGAATTTATTTGCAAATTATGGTGGAAAATAAGTATTTGGTCACCTACAAACAAGCAAGATTTCTGGCTCTCACAGACCTGTAACTTCTTCTTTAAAAGGCTCCTCTGTCCTCCACTCGTTACCTGTATTAATGGCACCTGTTTGAACTCGTTATCAGTATAAAAGACACCTGTCCACAACCTCAAACAGTCAGACTCCAAACTCCACTATGGCCAAGACCAAAGAGCTGTCAAAGGACACCAGAAACAAAATTGTAGACCTGCACCAGGCTGGGAAGACTGAATCTGCAATAGGTAAGCAGCTTGGTGTGAAGAAATCAACTGTGGGAGCAATTATTAGAAAATGGAAGACATACAAGACCACTGATAATCTCCCTCGATCTGGGGCTCCACGCAAGATCTCACCCCGTGGGGTCAAAATGATCACAAGAACGGTGAGCAAAAATCCTAGAACCACACGGGGGGACCTAGTGAATGACCTGCAGAGAGCTGGGACCAAAGTAACAAAGGCTACCATCAGTAACACACTACGCCGCCAGGGACTCAAATCCTGCAGTGCCAGACGTGTCCCCCTGCTTAAGCCGGTACATGTCCAGGCCCGTCTGAAGTTTGCTAGAGAGCATTTGGATGATCCAGAAGAGGACTGGGAGAATGTCATATGGTCAGATGAAACCAAAATAGAACTTTATTGTAAAAACTCAACTTGTTGTGTTTGGAGGAGAAAGAACACCATACCTACCTATGAAGCATGGGGGTGAAAACATCGTGCTTTGGGGCTGTTTTTCTGCAAAGGGACCAGGACAACTGATCCGTGTAAAGGAAAGAATGAATGGGGCCATGTATCATGAGATTTTGAGTGAAAACCTCCTTCCATCAGCAAGGGCATTCAAGATGAAACGTGGCTGGGTCTTTCAGCATGACAATGATCCCAAACATACCGCCCGGGCAACTAAGGAGTGGCTTCGTAAGAAGCATTTCGAGGTCCTGGAGTGGCCTAGTCAGTCTCCAGATCTCAACCCCATAGAAAATCTTTGGAAGGAGTTGAAAGTCCGTGTTGCCCAGTGACAGCCCCAAAACATCACTGCTCTAGAGGAGATCTGCATGGAGGAATGGGCCAAAATACCAGCAACAGTGTGTGAAAACCTTGTGAAGACTTACAGAAAACGTTTGACCTCTGTCATTGTCAACAAAGGGTATATAACAAAGTATTGAGATGAACTTTTGTTATTGACCAAATACTTATTTTTCACCATAATTTGCAAATAAATTCTTTAAAAATTCTTTAAAAATCAGACAATGTGATTTTCTGGATTTTTTTTTTTCTCATTTTGTCTCTCATAGTTGAGGTATACCTATGATGAAAATTGGAGACCTCTCTCATCTTTTAAGTGGGAGAACGTGCACAATTGGTGGCTGACTAAATACTTTTTTACCCCACTGTAGTGCCCCCTCAAGCACTAATAGGTGACCAGGTCAGGATGTTAAAACCAGACAAGTCCAGTTTTGTTCAGGGCAACGGCAGAAAATGTAAACCCTCAGTTACAACAAGAATATCACAAATACAGTGAGAACAAATCTAAATTTCTAAGAAAGTTACTGGAATTTACAAGTACAAAAAATTTCAAATTTGTGACCCGTGCTGGAAAAATGAGTCACTTTGAGGAAATTATCAAAACTGAGGTAACTTTTTTCCATAATCTATACTGAAAGACCTTCAAAAATGATATTTAATTTGCAGGAAGTGGGTAAAAACAGACCCAGAAAAAGCCGATTTGTTTATATTTTGGCAAGGTTTAAAACTCGCGTTCGATTGGTCGGGAGTTATGTCTTCCACAAAAACATATGTATTTTTAGAAAGTACGATTTCTAAGCTTTACAATGGTACCAGGCACTCATAGGGGTTTTCCCGGGACTTGCCGCTAGCAAACAAAGAAAGCGTCATGATTTATGACTTTTCGTGCCTGCAGCTCGTAATGACGCAGTGTGCATTCCGACTCATTTTGCCAGCATGGGTCACATTTATAAGAGGGACAAATATCACATCAAAAGTCACAATTTGACAAGAAAAAGTCAAATTTAAGAGAAACACTGCAAATTTAAAATAAAAATTAAAAAAAATCAAATTTACAAGAATAGCCCAGCTACTTCAATGATGAAGCAGTTCATTTTGGCCTCAGATTCTCCTCAGATCTTCTGACCTTTGACTTTGAGCTCAGCCTAGAAGCAGAACCGGCGAAAACCACTGTGAGTGACTTTGGTGACCGTTTGGGAAAATGCCTAGGAGGAGCAGTGATTCCTGTGTAAGCTGCGTCTTCGCATTAACTCCTTTCAGCTTCACCGGAATGAACTAAAGAGTAACTACAAGAAAAATTTTGCAAATTTATGAGACAATTGGCAAACTTGCAAAAAAAAGGATCTAATTTATGAGATAAATGCTGAAATTATTGAGAGAAATTTAGGAGGACAAAAGGAAATCAGGAGGGGGAAAAAATGTAAATTTAAGAGAAAAAAATGTGAAAAGTTTTTAGAAGACATGGAAAGCTTATTAGTACATTAGTGAGTTAAAAAAAAAGTTGTACATTTAAAAGAAAAAGGGGAAAAAAGGAAAATTTTACCTTTTTAAAATAAATTAAAAAATAAAATTAAAAATGTTACCTTTTTAAATAAATAAATAGAAAAAATAAACATTAAAAAATAAACAATTTAAAAATTAAATAAAAATAAATAAAAAATGTAAAATGTTACCTTTTTATATAAAAATTAAATACAAAATAATAAAATACAAAATAAAAAATACATTAAAAATAAATACAATTTAAAAATTTAATAAAAATAAATAAAAAATTACAAAATGTTACCTTTTTGAGGAAAATGTTGCAAATAAAAAGGATACATATTTAGGAAATCTGTTTAAATGCTGATTTCTTTATGCCAAAAAAAAAAAAAAAAAAAAAAAAAAGATTTTCAGGTAAAATAAAATTAACTGCATTTACATTATCTCAAAGATCTCGATCTGCAATCTCAAAATGCAGGATTACGTACTTGTTAATACCTAGATTCTCTAAAAATATAATGGGAGGCAGAGCTTTCAGTTATCAGGCTCCTGTCCTATAGAACCAGCAGCCAATCTGGATTCAGGAGACAGACTCCATCTCCATTTATAAGAAGTGGGTTAAAACTTTCCTTTTTGATATAGGTTATAGTTGGATCAGGTGACCAGGTTGTGAATTGGTGCTATATAAATAAAGCTGAACTGAAGAGTGTGGATGTGCCAACCCACCATGAGCGCCTTGTCCATGAAGAATTCCTTCCCCGGGGTGCCGTCGTTGTACTTGGTGTCGATGGCAAAGCAGAGAAAGAGCACGTCCACCACGATCTCGAAGACAGACAGGAAGCAGTGGGCCACCAGAAAGGAGAAGAGGCAGACAATGATGAGCGGCAGCAGCCACTCGGCGTAGTCCCGCTGGTAGTTGAGGAGGAGAACACCGGCAAACGCCGTCGACGTCACGATCAGGATCTGAGGAGACCAGGGACGGGACATCAGGAGGGAGGAGAAGTTGAGAAAAGCAAAGGATCCTAAAACGTCCCGCGTGAAGAATGTGTAGTTGTCTCTGTTAATGGTGGAACCAGAATATTTGTGGTTCTCTCACCTGTTCTGCTGAACTGAGGACAGGTGGACTCTGAGTTCTAAAGCGACCACAGTTGTGGTTTTCCCTCATAAATTTTTGACTTTTGCCTTGAAAATTTGAGACTATTCTCTTAAATTTCTGATTTCTTTTTCTGACAAATTTACAGTTTTTCTTCTTTTTAATTTTTTTTTTCAATAAAAAAATCCTGATTAGTAATGTTTTCATGTGGAGTTTTTACAATTTTTTTTGGTAATTTACTCAATTTACTACTTTTTACCTTTCAAATGTGCTATTATTTTGCTATAATAAGACAAACTACACATTTGTCTTCAGGTGTGAAGACAAATGTGTAGTTGTCTCCGTTAACGGTGGAACCAGAATATCTGTGGTTCTACTTCATTGTACTCATTTCGATGTCTCACTATGAGCTAGGCCCCTCCTGCGTATACCTCAGAAGCATTTATCTCATTACGCCAATTCTGATTGGCAGATGATTGCGATGCCATGCCTCCCATAATCACCTCTTATAAGAAGCCCATGCTACGACGTGGTATTACTCAAAACAAAAACCTCTTCTCACTTCAGAGCATATCTCAACCATGGGCTAGCTAGCTTAACTGTCCATACACTGGAGTTTGGTTTTCACTCTGTCACCGAGCGCTAGCAGCCGCTTCCACTTAGCAAGCGACTCACTAGTCTTCACTATAGGTTAGAGCAGGAAAATAGCAACCTAACTTTGGTGAAGTCATCTCTTTTTTCCCCCTCTCGCATGGTTTTAGCACACCAGCTACCACCGTGCTACACGTTAGCACATCAGCTAACCCCACGCTCAAAAGTTAGCACTACAGCTAACTTCACGCCCACAGGCTAGCACACCAGCTAAGCCGTTATCCTTCAAGTTACCACCCCTGTTAACGACGATGGATCCCAGTCTTGCTCACACCAGAGAAGATTGTGACTCGGAGGCTCATCTCTGTAATTGCGCGAGTAAGAGCTCAAGTAAAGACACACCAGGTTTGCTCATCTTGCCTCAGGCTGGAACATGCCCGACTCGCAATAGAGGCACTGGGTTCATGCGGACACTGAGCCCATTTCACCCTGAAGAGTCTCTGCCGACGGCTTGCTCGCCAAGCCAGCCTGTTGGGGAAGGACCCTCACCTGTCCACAACCAGCGAACTGTCGTGTGGCAGGGAGAAGGAGGGGCTCAATGCGGTTGCTGAAGCACGCTCTGGAGCCAGCTGGGGTTATCAGTTGGACATGACAGCAGATGCACCGCAAACGGAAGATATTCTGGAGTTGGATTCTAAGGAGGATGAGGATGACTTGGAGCTCCTCATATCCAAAGACGACGAGGATGATAACTTCATCCCACCGGCTCAGGCTGCAAAACTTAAAGCTGTTTTTGCCGTCCGGGGCGAGCAGGACAGTTTACCGACACCCCCCTCTCTCAGCATAGACATGCAGGATGTGTGCAAACATGCCGCAGCCGGGCTGAATATCCCCTGGCCTGGAGCAGTAACTGAGACCACCAAGTCCCGTTACGAAGGGAAGAAATTACCCCAGACATCCAGGAAGGCGAAGCAGCTACTCCCTGTCTTCCCAGGGCTGCTAGAGGCGCTGTTGGCCACTTGGAGCGACTGCCCATTCAGCAGCAAGAACCCCATTCCAGGGGCTTCCTCCTTGGACTTTGAGGGTATGGAAAAGCACAGTGTGCTCTGTATGCTCCCGATGGAGTCGTTGGTAGCAGCCCACCTCCACCCGCGGCTGTTGGCGACCTCCAGGAGTCCCACACTTCCATCAAAAGCTGACTGTTTTCAGTCCGCCATGACTGAGCAAGCCTACAAAGTGGCAGCTTTGGCGGTTAGGGCCTTCAACAGTTCATCCATGCTCACTGCTTATCAAGCCAAGTTATGCGAGGACGTCACACCAAGCCGGATCCGAATGTGTGGGAAGAGATTTCTGTGATTACAGACATCTGCCTCCACGTACAGTGCTGTGCAGTCCAAGCCACAGGGAAATCTATGGGAATGATGGTGTTGCAGGAGAGAGCAAAATGGCTTAACTTGATAAACCTATCAGAGGGAGAAGGAGGAAATTTTGGACATACCGGTCAATTCAGATAGCATTTTCGGTGCAGCTCTCACCTCAATGCAACAATGTTGCAAGGCGAGGAAAAGGGACGATGAAGCGCTCCAGCTTTGCCTCCCCCACAAACCCGAGTCCGCTCCTCCACCAGCCCCATGACACACCTTCACACAGGCTGTCTTGTGGCCCCTTCCCCAATTCAAAATTCCCAAATGGCCTAAGCCTCAAACTGTTCCAGCTGCCCCACCTACACAGCAGGTGAAAGGGGGCTGGCCCAGGAAGGCTCCAACTCAGACCACTGCTCTGCCGGGACCCCCTGCGCAGACCGCCGGTCAGCAGGCCAAGAGGAAGAAGGCGGCGGCCTGACAGCCTCCCGTCTTCCCGCAGGAGAAATGGCATGTTCCCCGTTTGCCAGCTTCCCTGTTTTGTGTGCACACCCCCACTGCAACATGTCATGGAAGAACAACGTCCACACGTCCCAGCTCAGGAGAAGGCTCCGCTGTGGAAATATTTGCCCCTTTTTCCCCACAGAGTCACTGAAGCACGCTCAACTGTTCACTAAAATGTTTGAGCAAAATAAAACATTTTCCTCTGTTGCATCCAGACCAAAGGTTGACAGCGCAGATAAAGTGAACAAGAAATCAATGAAAGTCCTCTGGCTTCCCCGTTCTCAGGGGAATTTTCCCACGAGGACGAGCGTGGCTGGAAAAGCGGTCAAAATACAATCACCTGGTGCATGCACAGTGTCGATTGAGGTACACAACCATGCCCCACCACTAGTCGGCCCCATAACACAATTGGAGGCTCACAGTGCAGGGAGTTCACAGGAGTCGGCTTCATGTCTCTCACCAATGAGAGAAAAATGGGCTGCGCTTACAAATTCAGCCTGGATGCTAAAAACCGTTACACGGGGATACAGGCTACAATTTGCTGTCCCTCCACCTCGCTTCTCAGGAATAATTTGATTTCCGAGGCGAGGGGCAAAAGTGCTCTGATTCTGCAAGAAGAAATCAATTCTTTGTTGAAGAAAAGAGCGATATGTGTTTTGCCTCCCGATCAGAGTCACGCCGGCTTTTATTCCAGGTATTCGGCTTGGTCACCTGTATATGAGGGATTTCTCAGCGCTGGGTGGCCTCCCTCAGGTTGGATCCCTTGCATCATGGCGCACGCAGGGTGCCAGTGAATATGGAACATATAATAGCGCTGCACCATTGGTGGCACCCATCTTCCTGGTACAGGGGGTGCTGCTTGGTACAGTCCATGTCCGGAAGGTCATCACCACAGATGTGAGCTTGATGGGCTGGGGCGGAATACACGAGGGTCATGCTGCAAGGGGTCTCTGGAGGGACGCCCTGCAGCGAGCGCACATAAATTATCTGGAGCTTTTAGCGGTGTTTCTCACGCTGAAGCACTTCCTCCCATTCCTCTGCGGACACCATGTCTTAGTGAGGATGGACAACACGACCGTGGTGTCTTACATCAACCGTCAGGGGGGCCTAGGGTCCAGACGGTTGCACATGTTGGCACGCAGACTGATCCTGTGGAGCAGTGACCAATTCCTGTCTCTCAGGGCCACACACATCTCGGGTGTCCTGAATCGCGGAGCGGCTCTCCTTTTCAGGGGCGCTCCTATATTCGGGGAGTGGAGGCTCCACCCCATGATAGTGGAGCAGATTTGGAAGCGGTTCGGCCAGGCCAAGGTGGACCTGTTCACGTCAGAAGAGAATGCGCAGTGTCCACTCTTCTTCTCCATACGCAATCAAAGCGCGCCCCTCGGGGTAGACGCTCTTGCACACGTATGGCACCCCGTTCTTCTTTATGCTTTCCCCCCTGGCCTTGATTTTCCCAACCCTAGCCAGGGTGAGGGAGCACCGCCACAAGCTAATCCTGGTAGCTCCTCACTGGCCTGCGATGCACTGGCTAGCGGAGATTATCAGCTTCTCCACTGGCAGCCATGGCAGCTCCCACTCCACAGAGACATGCTGTCACAGGCGGGGAGAACATTATTTCACCCACATCCATAGCGCCTGGCATTGTGGGCCTGGCCCGTGAGTGCCACACCCTGAGAGCAACGGGTCTTCCTCAGAGTGTAATTAACACTATTCAAAGCGCTAGAGCATACTCTACTAGGTCTCTTTCTGATTGCAAGTGGAGGGTGTTTGAAAAGTGGTGCCATGGCAGAGGGCACATCTCTTCAGTGCTCAGTAGGTGTGATCCTTTCATTCTTATAAGAGCTCATCAACAAGCAGAAAGCTTTCTCCACCATTAAGATGTACTTAGCTGCAATTTCTGCTTGTCATGTAGATTTTGGAGATAAGACGACTAGTCAACATCCTCTGGTCTGTCGTTTTATGAAACGACCGTGTAGACGCTTCCCTGTTTCCAGGACCATGGTCCCCCCTTGGGATTTAGCGGTGGTCCTGGATAGGCTGTCAGGCCCCCCCTTCGAACCTCTGGGGGAGGTCAGCATGAAGCACCTGTCATTGAAAACGGTGCTATTACTGGCCTTAGCCTTGGCTAAATGCGTTAGGGTGTCACTGTTGCCCAACCCGGCATTTGTGCCTAAGATGGTTGGTTTGTGTACGCCCTTCATCTTGATGACACTTTCTTCTTCTGAAGAACGGCAGTCACGCTCATTATGTCCTGTCCGTACCTTACGTGATTAAATGGACAGGACAAAGGGGCTCAGAAAGAGTGACCAGCTCTTCGTGTCTTTGACCAAACCTCATACCAGTAGGCCAGTCACCAAGCAGGAGCTTGCCCACTGGATTGTGGAGGCGATCGCTCTGGCATACTCGGCATAGGGCCTTCAGGCAGCAGTGGGCTTGAGAGCTCACTCCACTCGGGCCTTGGCGGCCACATGGGCCCTATTTAAGGGGTTTTCTTAGGGGGCATTTGTGAGGCAGCAAACTGGCCCTTGCCCCTTACTTTTGTTCGGTTTTATAGGATGGATGTCTCTGCTTTGAGTGTGGCTCAAGCAGTGCTCACTCCAGGACCCCTAGGCAGCCAGGTTGCTGCTCAGTGCTGATGATTGTCGAGATGAGCTCATCTGGCAATACAGGAGTCTCCATATCCCATAGTGAGACATCGAAATGAGTACTATGAAGAAGAACTTAAGGATAGGGCTGTATCCCTGGTTCTTCAAGTAGTATGAGTGAGATGTCTCACCAGACAACCCTTCTTGCTGGGCAAAGCGAGAAGAGGTGCTTATCTTGACTAACATCACGTCGTAGCATGGGCTTCTTATAAGAGATGATTATGCGAGGCATGGCATCGCAATCATCTGCCAGTCAGAATTAGCGTAATGAGATAAACGCTTCTTGAGGTATACGCAGGAGGGGTGTATCCCATAGTGACACATCTCACTCATGCTACTTGAAGAACTGGGGACACAGCCGTACCCTTAAGTTCTCTCGCCTGTCCTCCTGCTGAACTGTGGAGGACAGCTGCACTCCAAGTTCTGAAGAGAACACAGTTGTGGTTTTTTCCCTCATAAATTTCTGACTTTTGTCTTAGAAAATTTGAGATTATTCTCTTATATTTGTGATTTCCTTTTCTGACAAATTTACAACTTTTTCTTCTTTTTTCATTAAAAAAAAAACAATTTTTTTTTCTTATAGACTAGTAATGTTTTCATGTGAATTTTTTACCTTTTTTGGCTAATTTACTCATTTGTTTACTACCTTTTACCTTTATTAAAATTAAATTAACTAAATTAATTGTTTTCTCTTAAGAAGAGGAAAACAGTGAATGCAGAGCCAAAGATTAAGTGGGGGAACCTACAAAAGGAAGAAGGTCGCACAGAGTTCAGGAAGAAGTTGATACAGGTTCCGGGTGGTAGGGAAGAATTACCAGATGACTGGTAAAGTACAGCAAAAGGATTGAGGGAAACAGGTAGAAAGGTATGTGGTGTATCCAGTGGACAGAGGAAGGCCAACAAGGAGACTTGGTGGTGGAATGAGGAGGTACAGGAAAATATTCAAAGGAAAGAGTTAGCAAAGAATACCTGGGATAGTCAGGGAGATGAAGAAAGTAGACAGTAGTATTTGGAATCTAGGCGCATGGCAAAGAGAGAGGTGGCAAAGGCAAAGGAAAAGGTATATAGTGAGATAGCTAAACACTAAGGAAGGAGAAAAGGACTTGTAGTGATTGGTTAGACAGGGAGATTGCGCTGGAAAGGATGTACAGCAGGTTAAGTTGATTAAGGACAGAAATGGTAATGTACTAACAAATGATGAGACTGTGTGGAGAAGGTGGAAGGAGTATTTTGAGAAGCTGATGAATGAAGAAAATGAGAGAGGAGGATGGATGAAGGAAAGATGGTGAACAAGGAAGTCGCGAGGATTAGCAAGGTGGAAGTGAGGGCAGCTTTGAAGACGAAGAATGGAAAGGTGGTTGGTCCAGATTAGGGCTGAAACAATTAGTCGACATTGTCGTTAACATCGATCATAAAAATTTGCTGACAGATTTTTATTGTCCAGAAATAATTTAATTTTAAAGTTCATGTGCATGCCGTGGAAATGTTCAGTTTAACTGTCTGAGCAAAGAAGAAGAGGAACGCATCATGGCGACACAGAAAATCACAGAGAAGGACAAAAGTTTCCAAAGTATGGGAGGATTTTACTGAAAATTAATAAATGAAACAAGTTAAATGTAGACTGTAAAGCAGTGTTGTCATATCACAGCTGCACTACAGCGATGCATCCATTCCCTCTTCCTCTCCGTCCCTCCATCTCCGGCCACCTGTCAGTGGACTGCACCGGTAAGGTTAGCAAGTAACATTAGCGCTTCTTATTTTTTTTTTTTTTTAATTTAAGTTTTTGTAAAGGGTATACATGTCATTACAGCATTGCATTGTTTACATTTTCATCACATGTTCCCTTTTTTTTGTTTTTTGACAACATTGGAAAAATAATTATTACAACACCCTTTTTTCAAATGAAAGAGAGAAATTTAAAAAAGAACAAAAAAAAACAAAACAAGAAAAAAAAAAAAGAGCAAAAAAAATAAAAGTATCTGAGTAGCATTGGAACAAAGAGAGGTGCCATTATTGAAATGGTATCTGTCAAAGATTAGATCTAATGGAAGACACATGCGTTCCAGGGTTGCCAAAAGTTCAAGAACCCATCCATGTCCTGTCTCAGAGCAAATGTCAACTTTTCCATCGAATAAATGTCCTGAATCACGTTAATCCAATCTTCAGGTGTAGGACAGTCCTTCAACATCCATTTTTTAGTTAGAGCTTTTTTACTTCCCAATATTAAAACAGTGAATAAGTATTTTTCTCCTCGTCTTTCCAGTGATTTCGGTAGTAAACCCAAAGTTACAAAAGAAAAGGGAACTGTTATTTTGAATATTTTCCCCAATATTGTCTGTACATTGGTCCAATATTGGTGGATAAGTGGGCATGACCAAAACACATGAAAATGATTTGCAGTCTCTTCACCACACAAGCGCCAACAATTCAACCCCTTACGAGTAAATTTGTTTTGTGCAGGTGTTCTGAAAAATCTTACCAAATTTTTCCATCCAAATTCTCTCCACTGCAGGGATGAGGTACGTTTCCATTGTTGTTTATTTAGCTTTTCCCATATTTCCAGTTGTAAAGTGAAATTCCCCTCTTTTTCCCATCTCTCTTTTATATATGATGTGTTGTCTCCTTTTAAGTCTTGAAGACCAAGGTATATTTTAGAAATGTATCTGATCCCTGGGATCCCTTTATATGCCATTAAGAAGACCTTCAGAACACCTGACTGGGCCCTTTCCAAATCCTCCTTTTTAAGTATTTTGTTTATGTGGTGTCTAAGCTGAAAGAACCTGTAAAGGTCTTGATTTTAGACTTTGTTTTTTCAAATCTTCAAAACTTCTTAAAGTTTGCCCTTTAAAAAAATCGTAATATTTTATCAGTCCGTTCTCTTTCCACTTTTTAAATCTAGTGTCTGTTTTATTAGGAGTAAAGTCTTGATCATAGGCAATCCATTGCAGTAATCGATGGGGTTCTTTAGTTTGATTCTCTCTGACTATCTTAAACCAAATTTTTAGCGGGGTCTCTATCCACGGGATAGTGTTATTCAAAAGTTTAGGTAAGGCATTGTTCCCTATTATCGCCTGTAGGGGAATGTCACTTGTTATTTGGCATTCCATCTCCTTCCATTGTGCAGTGTAGACTGGGTTACATATCTCTACTAAACTTTTAATTTGTGCGGCTTTAAAATAGTCCATGATATTTGGCAGCGCGAGCCCACCTTTGTCTGTTTAGCTGTAGGGTTCTATATCTGATTCTAGGTCTCTTGCCCTGCCATATGAATCTTGAGATCCTTCTGTCCAGTTCTTGACATGTTTTTTTTGGGAGGTTCTACCGGTATTGTTTGAAAAAGGTATAGAAGACGTGGAAGTATATTCATTTTGACTGCTTCAATTCTTTGTGCAGTACCCAAGAATGGTATCATATTCCATCTTGCTAGATCAGATTTTATTTTTGCCATCAGTGGATCATAGCTTAGTGTTATAATTTTGTTGAGTTGTTTCGGGATATTGACCCCCAGATATTTCATAGATTCCACCTCCCAGTTAGTTTTGAGGTTGCTTAGTAAATATTGATTTGGGTCATAGTTGAATGTTAAAATTTGGGTTTTATGCATGTTTTTTTTCCACAATATCTTTATTGAACCTTTTTTTTTTTTTAACAAACATGATACAAACAATCAAACACTAACGCTAAAGTACTACAAAAAAAAAAAAAAATGCACTAAAAACACCAACAAAATCAAGTCTTCAACAATGCTCCTCTGTTTAGTCTAGACAATCCAATACATAAGTATACATATTATGTTCACCAGTTTGGAATTTACAAGGTCCACACACATCATTCACCTTCTTCTTCAAGAGTTATGTTTAAATTTTTTACATAATCAATAAAAGGTCTCCATATATTCTCAAACACAATTTCCTTTGATTTCAGTATATATGTTATTCTTTCTAATGGAAGGTTTGTTAACATCTGTCTTAACCACTGAGTCACATCTGGTCTATGAGTCTTTTTCCATAATAGTGCAATACATTTTTTGGCATTAAGCAAACTGAGGTCTATGAATGTTCTTTCACTTTTATTAAAATTATGCTTTTCTGGGTACAGACCCAACAAAAACAGTTTAGGATTCAGTATGATTTGTTTTGAGATTATTTTTTCAATTGTTACCCTCACCTCTTCCCAAAACATTATTAATCTACATTCCCATAAACAATGAAATAGGGTTCCTTTACTTTCCATGCATTTTGTGCATGTATCTGGTATATTTTT
Organism: Pholidichthys leucotaenia; assembly: GCA_020510985.1. Classification (NCBI taxonomy): domain Eukaryota; kingdom Metazoa; phylum Chordata; class Actinopteri; order Cichliformes; family Pholidichthyidae; genus Pholidichthys; species Pholidichthys leucotaenia. Next base: position 298,556,365 of record CM035840.1, read on the forward strand.
GTTATATCTATTTAACTCCTCCGGTGTAACATACATCCGCATTAACCATTTGAAATGTATCAATTTAAGGCGTGCATTTATTGATTTGGTTTGAGCTTCTGTACAAGCCAATTCCCATTGTTCCTCCGAAATTTCAATTTGCAGATCTTCTTTCCAGTAGTTTAATCTTTTCAGTGAATTTTCACTTGAAGATAGTGTCAATGAGTTATAAAACTCTGAAATAATACCCTTTCTTTTACTATCTTTCATCATCATTTTTTCCAAGGATGAATAAATAGGTCGAGTGAGAGCTTTATTTTGATTTGATCGAATAAAGTTTCTAAGTTGAAGATATTTAAAAAAATGTGTTCTATTGAGATTAAATTTGATCCTCAGCTCTTCAAAAGACATTATGTTATCTGCACATGGCAAATATAAATCCTGAATCTTTTATATGTTGCCCTGTAAGTGATGATAAGATGAGAAATAAATTAGCAAAGAACTTCTGATCATCTATATTGGGACCATATAAGTTCACAAGATTTATATTTTCTAATAGCAAAGAACCTTGAATGATTACATATCTTCCAAATTTGTCTCCAATTACATTTTTCACTTGAAAAGGAACTGATTTATGTATGAGAGTCATAACTCCCCTGGCTCGGGATGAAAATGAAGAGGTGAATACACTTCCCTGCCATCTACTCCTAATTCTTTTAACATCCTCCTCTATCAGATGAGTTTCTTGTAAAAACACAATTCTTGAACCCATGTCCTTTATTTTATTCATAACTTGTTTAAGTTTTTTTAAATTTTGTAGACCTCTGCAATTCCATGAAGTTAAATTAAGATTAACACTTTGGTCCATGATCAATAGAGAGTTTGGGATTACCTTGCAGTGTAAACATGCTCATACAGAGAAGCAAAAACATGAGTGGTTGAACATTCATCCTACAAACTACACACAAACAAATTTCCCCTTCCCACACTTGTGGCAAACCCCCCAAAATCAAAAGAAAAATTCTGTCTCCCGATATAGCCATCGACCGTTCCACACCCACGGGGAACAGCCTAAGCCACTCCTTCTTCATCCTCCCAATCACCCTAACTCTACTGCTTTTAATGACGTAACATTAACTCTCCTCTGTAGTTTTCCAACTTAACTCCAAAATTTTTAACAACTTTGTACATCATAGTTTTTTTTTGTTTGTTTGTATTATATATTAAAAAAACAAAACAAAAACAAAACAATCTATATTTTGTAAACTTACTATTTACTTCAAGTCAGTCAGATGCCTGTGCAAATGCTTAATTATTCTACCTTATATTTTGTTCATGCTTAGCTCCCACCAGTCTCTTCTTCTTCTTTGATCTTCTTGATGAACTCCTGCGCCTCCTCTGGGGTCTTGAAGATGTGGGTTCTGCCCTCATACGTGGTCAGCAGTCTCGCAGGATAGATTACACCATGACGAATCCCAAGGTTGCGCAGCTCCTTACGTACGGGATCAAACTGCTTCCTCAATTGCTGGATTCCTGTGGCCAAATCTGGGTAGAACCGCACCTGCTGGTCCTGGTGTTTAATCTCTCCTTTTTTAGCTCGTGCAGCGTTGAAGATCTTCATCCTGTCTCTGTTGCTAAGAAACTTCATAATTAAGGTCCTCGGCGGTCCCTTATCTCTCCGTGGGCCAATACGATGTGCTTTTTCCAGAACCACTGCTGATTGCAACTCCTCGCTGCCCAGCACCTCCGGAATCCACTTTTCCAGAAAGGAACATACGTCCCGACCTTCTGATTCCTCTGGAAGACCCACCAGCCTCAAATTATTCTGTCTCGACCGAGATTCCAAATCCAAAATATTATCTTCCAGAGATTTATTTTTTTTTTCCAAAGTGCGCACCTTTAATTGAAGACGGGTGACGTCATCTTCAGCACTAGCGAGACGGAGCTCCATCTGCGCCGTTCGTTCTACACAGTCACCCAATTCCTTTCTTATTCCTTCCAACGCTGTCATAATCCCATCAAATCTAGAGGAAAAGTCCGCTCTCATTGAACTCATGGCAGCCATCAGCGCATCTGCGCCATTCCCTGCAGATATCGCAGCGTTGCCAGCCTCCTCCGCCATATATGGAGTTTTGTTTACTGCGTCACAGACCTGAAAGTCCGTTAATTTGGACTGTTTCGGCGGCTCGCTTTTTCCTTTTCCTGGTTTTCCAGCCTTAGGCTTCGCCGACATATCTTCGCCCAAATGCTGGGATACGTTCTGTCCCAAATGAGAGAGTTATTTGCCGATTTTTTTTTTTCCAGGAGCAGAGCAGAGCGAGACACGTCCGTCCTACGTGGCAGCCATAACCGGAAGTGGTTTTATGCATGTTTAATTCGTACCCCGATAAATCTCCATACTCTGAAAAAATGGAGATTAGCTCTGGAAAAGAGGTGTCCGGCTGCCCCAGGTATATTAAAATGTCATCAGCAAAAAGTGCTATTTTATGTTCCTTCTGACCAAGTGTAATACCTTGAATTTTTTGATTCTGTCTTATCCATTGGCTCAGAGGTTCTATGAAGATTGCAAAGAGCAGTGGAGACAAGTTGCAGCCCTGATGACATCCTCTTTCCAGTTCAAAAGATGATGATAATTTACCGTTAATCCTTATTTTAGCTGTTGGTTTTTTATATAATGCCTGGATAGTTCTAATGAAGTTGTTATGAAAATTGAAACTGGATAAGATTCTATATAGGAAAGACTAGTCAACCGAATCAAATGCTTTTTCAGCATCTAATCCCAATATGGCTGCATTTAAATTATATTTTTTTTATATGATGAATTATGTGTAAAGTGTGTCTAATGTTATCTTGTGTCTGTCTTTGTCTTATAAAACCTGTTTGGTCTAAATGAATTAAGTCTGTCAGTATATTTTCTAACCTTTTGGCAAGGATAGTGGTAAAAAGCTTATAGTCCTGATTTAACACACTGATTGGTCTGTAGTTGGAGCAGTCTAGTTTATCCTTTTCAGGTTTAGGTATGACTGCAATGACCTCTTCTCTCCAGGAGGGGGGGATTTCCCCTGTGTGGAGGACACAGTTAAATGTTTTCAGGAGGAGAGGAGATAGTTGCTGTTTAAAGGTTTTGTGCCACTCTGCTGTATAGCCATCTGCTCCTGGGGATTTGTTAGCTTTAAGTTTCATAATTGCTTTTTCTAATTCTTTAGGTTGTATTTCTGACAATAGTGTTTTATTTTGTGACTCAGTAAGTTGGGGAAGGTTTAATGTATTTAGGAAGGCTTCGGATGCGTTTTTATGTTTTTTGAGGGAGTACAAGTTCTTGTAGTAGTTCTCGAAGCTTTTAAGAATTTCCTGAATTCTAAATTTTATTTCCTTTGATACTGGGTCTCTGATTCTGTAGATTGCTCTCTCCGTTTGTTGTTTCCTCAATTTATAGGCTAGTAATTTTGCCAATTTGCTACCTGTTTCATAGTATTTTTGTTTCAGAAATGTAAGTTTCTTCTGGATTTCTATTGTGTAGATCTCATTTATTTGTTTTTTAATTTCCTTAATTTTGAGCGAGTCATTAGAATGAGTGTTGTCTTTGTGCTCTTTTTCTAGTTTCTTAAGTTCTGACTCTAATGTGATTAGTTTTTCTTGTCTCAGTTTCTTTTGGATTGCCAGTTTTGCGATAATCTTTCCCCTTATTACAGCTTTGCATGCATCCCACAGTATTAAAGGGGATACTTCTCCATTATCATTTTCTTCCAAATATCTGAGAATATCTGATTCCAATTCATCTTTCAGTGGTCCTTTCAGCACATTTGAATTTAACCTCCAAGAAAATGTATTATTTGTGTATTTTTGGATACTTAAGTCCATATAGATCGGACTGTGGTCAGAGAGATCCATCAGTCCTATTTTACATGTTTTTACTCTTCCAATGTCTCTATTAAACATAAAAAATAGTCAATCCTTGAGTATGATGAATGTGGTGCTGAGTAAAATGTATAATCTTTTACACTGGGGTTGAATTCCCTCCACACGTCACAGATTCCCATTTCTTTTAGTAGCATCCGAGTTTTTCTACTTTGAGTGTTATTTTGATGTGGAGAATTACCTGATGCATCCCAGTATGGATTCAGTCTTAGATTGAAGTCTCCACCACATATCACTAAACCTTGGGCTTTAGTTATCATTAGGTCAAATACATTTTTATAAAATTTCCAGTTAGCCCCTGGAGGTGCATATACATTCAGCAGGGTGATATCTTCTCCCTCTAGCCGACCACGTACCATGCTGAATCTCCCTTCTTTATCTTGGTGTTCTGATTTTTTTTCAAATATAATTTTGGTTGAGATCAATGTCGCTACCCCCCCTCCTCCTCCCTGACTTATATGAAGATGAAGAGATCATTTTAAACCCTTGTCTATTAAGTTTAGTGTGCTCCACGTCTGTTAGGTGGGTTTCCTGTAAAAATATTATTCCTGCTTTGTCTTTTTTCATTTTGCCTAGAATCTTTGATCTTTTAACTGGATTCAGGATCCCTTTTACATTATGAGATTATTTTGGTTACACCCTGTTTCTCCATTGTGTTGTCTTATTTAGTATAACAGTGTGGTGGCCCTCTTTTATGCTACTCAGAAACTGAAAGAACATTAACATAAAAAACATTAAGAACACAGTATATAAAACTTTAAAACAAAAAACTGACAAAAGATCTTCCTGAGCTGAGGTCTTTTTAGTGACCTTAGAAGAGCCTTGATGGTGTGTTGGCTCTGAGGGAAATTCCTCAAACTCTGTTACGTGTTGAGGGCCCTCTCTTACCCCTGTAAGTTGTCCCATGTTTTTAACGTGAATTTCAGATCCCAATCCAAACTTGTAATGATTTTTTTTTTTTTATGCCTATACCCTATGAAATTGTGCGCAACCTCCCACCACCATCACAGCAAACAGTCACGTTAATACAGTATTTGTTAGTGTGGAGAGATCATGTGGTTCATTGTCACATTTCTATTTTAACAAGTTTTTTTTTTTTTAAAGACTTATTTCTTTCTAATATTATGTCTGTTCCATGAAATGTTTTACCACTTGATACTTGCTGATTCTGCATCTCCTTTAATGTTTGTTACCTTGTAGGAGGAGGGTTGGATGCGCAGATTGACTAAAAATATCGTTATTCCCTCCTGTAAACGCTCAGTTTTTCCTTATAGCCCTGGAGTTGGGTTTCCCGCTGCTGGCTCGTGGATTTTGAGGGTCTCTGTGTGCACCACGTTTGAGCCTTGATTCTTTCGATCGGGTCTGCTGCGGGTTTATACACCGTTACCGGGAGCCCTCTTCTCGCCATATCCCTGGTTGCTTCTTCCGCCGAGTTGTAGTGACACGTCTCATCCCCGTAAAAAACCCGCAGCCTCGCCGGAAATGGAGTTTGAAAGCGCAGTTTCTTCTCTCGTAGTACCTTTTTAGCGTCGTTGTATTCCTGATGCTTTTTAAAGACCTCCGGGGCGTAGTCGTGCTCCACAAAAACTTTTCTTTCTTGGTGCATAAATCCTTTTTTCTCCCAAGCCAGTCTCACAACCTCTTCTTTTATTCTGGAATTGGAGAACTTCACCACCACCGATCTTGGTGGCGCTTCCGCCGACGGCCTTGGGGCTAATGTACGGTGCGCCCTTTCTATCTTCAAGTCGGTGGATTGGGGAATTTCCAACTTCTCTCTCAGTATGGATTCCACGCATGCAGCCATTGTGGTGAAACCGTCCTCGACTCCTTCTTTCAGACCATGAATTCTTATGTTGTCCCTTCTTAGTCTTCCTTCTTGGTCGGTTAGCTTAGCCTCCAGTCTTGACTGTCGTTTGAGTAGTTCCAGCACGGTTTCTTCCAGCCCTTTTATTCTTTCCTCTGCTTCCGTGATTCGGTCCTCAGCCTGGTCCACTCTGCTATTTGTCCTTTTTATTTCATCTTTAATTTCACGAAATTCGGCCCAACACTCTCGGCGAAATTGTCTTAATTCTTGAAGTACCATTTTTAAGCTAACCGTGTTGCTAGCTTCATTCAGCTCCTCTGCTTCCGAGTGGATGTCCTCCAGGTCAGATTCTCTGGCCGATGCGTGTCTTGGCCTGGGAAATGTCGATCTCTTCTGTTTTCCTTTAGGCATAATGACTTTGTCTTTTGATTTTCACTCTTCCAAAAATCCGTTAAATCTGACTTTCAAGGTATTTCCACGGATCGGGTCTGGGAGCTTCAGCGTTAAGCTGCTATCACCATGATGTCCAGACCAGAAGTCCAGCGCTTCTTATTTTCAATGAGCGACTCTTTCAGCTTTAGGAAACTGACCACACTATTAGTGTGTGCTGTTTAAATAGTTTACCTGCTGTCGGACAATAACCTCTCTTACGATGGTTGCTGATAGCTGAGCTGCTTCCGTTATGCGAGCTATATGTTAACTGCAGTAAATTGGTGAATTGCATGCGCAACATACTCTTTTTCATATTCTCTATTATTGTTACCATAATATCAGCCTTCATTCTGAATATTAGCGCATCTCAGTACATTAGAATATCATGATTTGTAATTTAATTAAAGAAAGATAACCATAATCCTCACAAATATAAAACGGCTTAAATATTTCATCCTATGTGTAGTGAAGGCTCACATTCCTGCACTGATATTTAAAGTGTTTTTTTTTTTATTTTAGACTGGAAAAGTTCTATTAATTTTCATCTGAAGCCTAATTAAACTTTTAAACTTCTAGACCCAGCAAGGTTTTAAGCAGGATGGACTAACTTGCCATTTTCCTTTTTACTTTAAAGAAGTTGACTATTACTCTAGTTTGTTGTTAACACACAGTTACAACAGCCTTTATGGAGCAGTAGAGCTGCCATTTCAGTTTTTACACTTTAACATCTATTATTTAATTGTGTTGCTACAACTTCTGATTAAGCTGTTAAGTTCAAGTTTCCAACTCATGTTTGATGGCTCATTATTTTATTTAGCTATGGGAACTTGTTATAATAGGCTACATGATATTAAGGCAGAGACTGACAAAGTGATTTTCACAGGTGTGCAGGCTTAAACAGGTGAGGTAAAACATGACCTGGAGCCCTGAACAGGAGCTGTGCCAGCAGGAAGCTGAGCTGGCGGACAACAGAAATAATCGTGATTAGTTGACAAATCGAAAAAATAGTCGTTAGATTAGTCGACTACCAAAATAATCGTTAGTTGCAGCCCTAGTCCAGATGACATACCTGTGGAGGTATGGGGATGTTTAGGAGAGATGGCAGTGGACTTTTTAACCAGATTGTTTAACACAATCTTGGAGAGGGAGAAGATGCCTGAGGAGTGGAGAAGAAGTGTTTTGGTGCCAGTTTTCTAGAACAAGGGTGATGCTCAGAGCTGTAGTAACAACAGAGGCATAAAGTTGATCAGCCATGGGAAAGACATGGGAAAGAGTTGTTGAAGCCAAGAGGAGAGGTGACAATCAGTGAGCAGCAGTACGGTTTCATGCCAAGAAAGAGTACTTCAGATGCAATGTTTGCTTAAAGAGTGTTGACGAAGAAGTACAGAGAAGGTCAGAAGGAGTTGCACTGTGTCTTTGTGGATCTAGAGAAAGCATATGATAGGGTGCCAAGAGAAGAAGTGTGGTACTGTATGAGAAAGTCAGGAGTGGCAGAGAAGCTTTCTACATGTGCTGTTTTTCTTTTAATATCTTCCTGCCTGCCTCAGGGACTACAGATGGAAATTAGTGAGAATGCTATAATCTGGTACAGAGCACCTTTACCCTGTGTTTAATGTTTTTTTTCTGTACATTGTCCCTGACAAATATACAAACTAAACTATGTGAGGGTAGTGCAGGACATATATGAGGACAGCGAGACGGTGGTGACGTGTGCTGTAGGAGTGACAGATGGATTCAAGGTGGGGGTGGGGTTGCATCAGGGATCGGCTCTGAGCCCCTTCTTGTTTGCTATGGTAATGGACAGGTTGACAGGCGAGGGCAGACAGAGAAGTCTCCGTGGACCATGATGTTTGCAGATGACACTGTGATCTGTAGTGAGAGTAGGGAGCAGGTGGAAGAGAACCTGGAGAGGTGGAGGTATGCTCTGTAGAGAAGAGAAATGAAAGTCAGTAGAAACAAGACAGAATACATGAGTGTGAATGAGAGGGAGGCAGTTGTAATTGTGAAGATGCCACGAGTAGAGGCAGTGAAGCCAGTTTAAATGTGAGTTAAACCATCCAAAGCAATGGGAAATGCACAAGAGAGGTAAAGAAAAGTGCAAGCAGGGTGATTTGTGACATAAGGACAGGAGCAAGAGTGAAAGGGAAGATTTACAAGACGGTAGTGGGACATGCTATGATGTATGGCTTGGAGACAGTGGCGCTAACAAAAGGACAGGAGGCAGAGCTGGAGGTGGCAGAGTTGAAGATGCTAAGATTCTCACTGGGAGTGAGTAGGAGGGACAGGATTAGAAATGAGTATATCAGAGGGACAACTCAGGTTAAGTGGTTTGGAGACAAAGTAAGAGAGGCAAGGCTGAGATGGTTTGGACATGTGCAGAGGAGGGATAGTGGATATATCAGACAAAGGATGTTGAAGATGGAGCTGCCAGGTAGGAGGAAGAGGAAGACCACAGAGAAGATTCATGGATGTAGTGAAGGAGGACATGGAGAGGGTTGGTGTTACAGCGGAAGACGTGGGGGATAGGGTGAGATGGAGACAGATGATTGGCTGTGGCGACCCCGAAGGAGAGCAGCTGAAAGAAGAATTGTTTTCTCTTAAATTTGCACTTTTTATTTTTTTGTGTCAAATCACCAGTCTTTCTTCTCCAACCAAGTGGAATCATGGGCATGTCCATTGGGAACTTCTGAGTCATTAAGTCCATTCCCCCCCCCCCCATGAAGCCAAACTTAGCAATTCAAGATGGCTGCTCCCATACGCCACACAATCAGGAGTGTAAAGATGCAGCATTCATTAGCACTTCTGTTTTTCACATTTGTTTTAGTACCACCCAACTTCTACCAAATCTCAATTAAAGGTCTGAAAGGTGAGCTAGAAGATTTTATTCTCTTTATTTATCAAAGTGAATGGGGCTCCGTGCACTAGTGGGTGACAGCAGATAAACGACTGGTTTAACAGGACTTTAATCTTGTAAATTTTCCACTTTTCTTTTTGTAAATTTACTACTTTTTTCCCCCTCAAAAATTTGCTATTTTTTCCTCATAAATTTGAAAATTTTTTCCTATAAATTTGAAACTTTTTTCCTCCAAATCCAATATGTTTTTCCTCATAAATTTGAAACATTTTCCCTGCAAATCTGAAACTTTTTTTCCTGCCAATTTGAAACTTTTTTCTTATAAATTTGAAATTTTCTTGTAAATTTGCAACTTTTCTCAAAAATTTGCAACTTCTTCCCTAAAACTATGCTACTTTTTCCCCCTCATAAATTTCAAACTTTTTTCCTCATAAATTTGAAACATTTTCTTATAAATCTCAAACTTTTTTCCTTCTAATTTTTGACAGGTCTCTCTAGAAAATGAGACTGTCTCTCAGTGGGACTACGTGTGTTAATAAAGGTTAATTAAAAAAATAATCTGCAACTTTTCTTTTTTTGGAAATTTTCAACTTCTTTCCTAAAAATTTGCGGCTTTTTTCCCCTCAAAAGTCTAACTTTTTTTCATAAATTAGTTATTAACTGGACTTTAATCCGTCTCACCTTCCCCAGGAAGAGCACAAAGTCTCCGATGGCATTGATTGTGGCGACACGCAGAGCATTTTCCACCAGGATGACAAAGGCGTCACGTGCAGATGTGCAGAAACTGGTGCTGTTGATGGCTGTGGCTGCATATGCATTCTGGGTAATTAAAGGAGGAGGAAGGAAAAATCAAAGGAAGTATCAGTGAGAGAAGCTGTCCGTCTGTTACCTCATGGATAATGGACGAGTGTTTCTGTGATTACCTGATTGAGATAGTTGAGGCACTTCTCCAAACACCACAGACAGCAGATGCACGTTTTCAGAAGACAGCGAGCGCACGCGTTCTCCTGGAAAACAACCAATCAGACACGCATCACCTCTGTGGATAAGGGTGGTGGGCGGTGGGTGATTTGGAGGAGGATGGGGGGGATGCCATCCCCTCTGTGAGCAAAATGACCCAAAATTATTTGCAACATCTTTCCTAAAAATCTCCAAGTTGTTTTTTTTTTTCTTGTAAATTTTTGACTTTTCTCAAAAATTTGCTACTTTTTCCTGTAAACTTGAAACTTTATCTTCAAAGAATTTCCTTTTTTTTTGTAAATTTGAAACTTTTCCTAAAAATCTCCAAATTTTCTTCAAAAATTTGCTGCTTTTACCTGTTAATTTGCAATTTTTCTCTTGTTGATTTAAAACCTTTTTCTTGCAAATTTACAACTTTTTTACTCAAATTTGTAATTTTTCTGTTGTGAATTTTCAACCTTTATCCTGTAAATTTGGAAAGCTCATCAGGATGCTGTTTAAATTTTCATTCAATGTAACTAAATTGTAATTTGTGACTTTCTAAATTTTTAAAATTGGCATCTTATCACATTTTTGCACCTTTACACTTGCAAATTTGTACCTAACTTACATTTACCCATTTGGACCTTATGCTAGATCCCCGGTGGTGAGAATCACCAGAGGACCCACGATACAGTGGGGCAAAAAAGTATTTAGTCAGCCACCAATTGTGCACGTTCTCCCACTTAAAAGATGAGAGAGGTCTCCAATTTTCATCATAGGTATACCTCAACTATGAGAGACAAAATGAGAAAAAAAAAATCCAGAAAATCACATTGAAGGATTTTTAATGAATTAATTGGTAAATTCCTCGGTAAAATAAGTATTTGGTCAATAACAAAAGTTCATCTCAATACTTGGTTATATACCCTTTGCTGGCAATGACAGAGGTCAAACGTTTTCTGTAAGTTTTCACAAGGTTTTCACACACTGTTGCTGGTATTTTGGCCCATTCCTCCATGCAGATCTCCTCTAGAGCAGTGATGTTTTGGGGCTGTCGCTGGGCAACACGGACTTTCAACTCCCTCCAAAGATTTTCTATGGGGTTGAGATCTGGAGACTGGCTAGGCCACTCCAGGACCTTGAAATGCTTCTTACGAAGCTACTCCTTCATTGCCCGGGCGGTGTGTTTGGGACCATTGTCATGCTGAAAGACCCAGCCACGTTTCATCTTCAATGCCCTTGCTGATGGAAGGAGGTTTTCACTCAAAATCTCACGATACATGGCCCCATTCATTCTTTCCTTTACACGGATCAGTCGTCCTGGTCCCTTTGCAGAAAAACAGCCCCAAAGCATGATGTTTCCACCCCCATGCTTCACAGTAGGTATGGTGTTCTTTCTCCTCCAAACACGACAAGTTGAGTTTTTACAATAAAGTTCTATTTTGGTTTCATCTGACATTCTCCCAATCCTGTTCTGGATCATCCAAATGCTCTCTAGCAAACTTCAGACGGGCCTGGACATGTACTGGCTTAAGCAGGGGGACACGTCTGGCACTGCAGGATTTGAGTCCCTGGCGGCGTAGTATGTTACTGATGGTAGCCGTTGTTACTTTGGTCCCAGCTCTCTGCAGGTCATTCACTAGGTCCCCCCGTGTGGTTCTGCGATTTTTGCTCACCATTCTCGTGATCATTTTGACCCCACGGGGTGAGATCTTGTGTGGAGCCCCAGATCGAGGGAGATTATCAGTGGTCTTGTATGTCTTCCATTTTCTAATAATTGCTCCCACAGTTGATTTCTTCACACCAAGCTGCTTACCTATTGCAGAGTCAGTCTTCCCAGCCTGGTGCAGGTCTACAATTTTGTTTCTGGTGTCCTTTGACAGCTCTTTGGTCTTGGCCATAGTGGAGTTTGGAGTCTGACTGTTTGAGGTTGTGGACAGGTGTCTTTTATACTGATAACGAGTTCAAACAGTTGCCATTAATACAGGAAACGAGTGGAGGACAGAGGAGCCTCTTAAAGAAGAAGTTACAGGTCTGTGAGAGCCAGAAATCTTGCTTGTTTGTAGGTGACCAAATACTTATTTTACCGAGGAATTTACCAATTAATTCATTAAAAATCCTTCAATGTGATTTTCTGGATTTTTTTTTCTCATTTTGTCTCTCATAGTTGAGGTATACCTATGACGAAAATTGGAGACCTCTCTCATCTTTTAAGTGGGAGAACGTGCACAATTGGTGGCTAACTAAATACTTTTTTTTCCCCACTGTACATTCTCATTATATTTGGGCCACAATATGATATCATGATCTTGATATGTAGAGTACTGTATTATGTGTTGTGATTTCCCATCCCGATACCACACACAGAGACAGAACAGCAGCAGAACAGTCGGGCAGAGGTCAGACGAGAACCATCGACCAGTACTAACTGGATGGCAATGAAGGAGAAATGGTTTTAAATAAAGTTTTGGTACCTTTCCTTTGAGCTGGTTGTGGACGTACATGAGGACCAGTCTAGGGATCTTGACCAGTGTGATGATGAAGGAGCCCTTTGCCACGGTGCCCAGGTGGTACCGGACCAGCCTCAGGACCGAGGACAGGATCGGGGTCACCGGGAGACGGTTCTTGTCCCTGAAACACAAACGCACAGAAGAAAGCTTAAGGTTGATGGACTCCACTGATTCTAATTCATGAGGAAATTGTTGCTAATCTATGAGAAGCGAAGTAATAGCGATGACAGGAATGGAGCAAATTTTCGTGAAAAAAAAAAAAAGGTCACAAATTCATGTGAAAAATGTTGCAAATATAAGACAAGAGCACTCAGAAGTGAGTACGATATCCTCCGCCTCGCTCTTCTTTAACGATCCCAATGCTTACTAACGGAGAGCAATTTTCCCCTTTTCAAGATAATTACTGTGGCAGAACCAAATTATGATAAAAACCATCATTCATAAATACAACAAAGTATATAACCCACAGCTGTAGGTCAGGATCCCGAGGTGAACCTGTGTAGCAAGTTTGGTGACCCTAGAGAGCTTTACACTTTCTATGGTAAGAGGGCATAGGGGGTGCCAACCTTGACCTTTGATCGATTGACCCCAAACCTGCAGTCAGAGGTCAGGGGCTCAGAGTGAACCTGTGTACCAGGTTTGGTAACCCTAGCTTTCTTTGTTGTTAAGACATAGACTGTGTCTCAATTCAGGTTCTACGTCCTCCAAGTGCGCATTCTCGGCCAGATACGTCACTGTGCTGCGTCCAAGGCTGTCCCATTCCATGGGCTCCTTCACATGCAGCCTTCAAAACCCCCAAAACTAAGGATACATGAAGAGGATCCTTGTGGCCCTGACATATCCCAGCATTCAGGCGTGGCTCAACCTGGCATTTTTTTTTTTTTTTCTTGGCTCAGGCAGAAGTGGAACAAAGTCAGAAACGGCTCAAACTAAGTTTTTTTGCTTGAATTCTGCAGCAGTTTGAATGTGAAAACACCAATAATCCAGAAAACAGCAACATCTGGTTATTTAAGCTCATGTTACGTGACATTTTTTTCTGATGTGCTGTATGCTTCGTTTAATGTATTAAACATGTTGAACTGTTAGTTTTTCTGAAGTCAAACCTTTTTTTCCCCCATTAATGTCAGTTTACTAACCAATGTCAGTAATATAAAATTACAGTATGATGTGGTTGAAATAACTTGCTTTAAGATAACTTTTAAAGTCCTGTAGAGACATCGGGAAGTTAATGTTCTTCATTTGCTTATGTGGTGATGATGTGGTGCTGTAAAAAAACTACCTAAGGTTATTTTTAGAGAAAACAGAGCACTTTATGAAGCTGAGGAGGGACAGGACATCTGTAATAATTTGTTTATGCTGATCTTAAAAATATTCATCACATCTGAAGTGATAATCAGATTTCTCTGATTTTTTTTTTTTCTGGTTTATTTCTGAGGTCCACGGTGGAGAACCTGCAGGAACCAAGGGTCAGCTGTGGAGAGAATGGGCTGGACTCCAGATTTATAAAACCGACATTTGACTGAAATAACCACAATAAAAGAGATCTGAAGAATTGTTTTACTGATTGTGATTTTTTAGCAGTTTACTTTGCAAACTGAAACAAGCTAAATAAAAATATTGCATGTTTACTGTTAATAGAAAAACTACATTTTAATGAAGTAGTTTTTTGAAAAAGATGTTTTTTGCAAGATAATTCTAAGAGATTTTCATATATTTATTACACACAGAGTGAAACATTTTAAACCCGATTTAATATTGATGATAATGATTATAATTAAATGACAAATCATGATTTTCTAATTTACTGAGATGGTCCAACTGAGATGAAGCTGAAGATGGAATCTGTTCTACTGCTGCTGAAAATCATTGAGGCTCATCATCCTACAGCACAGAACTGTGGTCTGCTGCAGAACATTAGAACCTAAATGTCAGAGCTGATACAAGGTAGAACATACAATTATTTAGCTACATCATGGTTAGAAACGATAACAGTAAACTTCCATATTTTCCACTGCTCATGTTATTAAGAATATATTTTAGAACTGATATACATATTTAAAATTATTTATTTATTTTGTGGTTTTAATTTACCTTAATTTTCCACTGCTGACTTCAACATGAGTTAAAGTCTTATTTTATCTGGTCATGGTCCTCTGTCTGTCTGCTGAAGATTCTCAAGCAGCAGCTAAAGAAAATACAATAATAAAAAAAGATAAAAATAAAGTTCTCTCTCTGTCAAAAAATGTCAGCAAAAACAAAAAAAACAACTGATGCTGTCATGGTTGCTAGGCAACAGGGTAGTATGCGCTCACGCAAACTTTTGTCCTCCAAAGACCAGACCGTCTCATTTAACAGCCATAAATCAGCCTTTAGATGCAGCCTACCGACCTTTGAGTGCTCTGGCCTCCAGGGCCGTGGTCTATGAGGCTGCAACACCTGAATAGCGACACAGCCATAGTTTATAAGCCATTCTGATGTTGGCCTTTGACCCAAAACTATAGTCACACTTCAGGATCCCAAAGTGAACCTGTGTACCAGGTTTGGTGGCCCTAGCTTTACTCGTTTTATAGTAATAGTAAATGTAGTATTCACCATGGCCCTAGAGGTAGAGCATCCGCCCCACAACTGGAAGGTTGGGGTTCAAGTCCCAGCCGGGTCATGCCAAAGACCATATAAAAATGGAACTTCCTGCCATCCAGCTTGGTGCTCAGCAAAAATGGAAAGGAGGAGGGAAATGTGGCTCAGGAGGAAGAGTGGGTCGTCCAATAACCAGAGGGCTGACAGTTCAAATTCCACTTTCCCCAGCCATCCTGCCGTTGTGTCTCTGGGCAAGACACTACCCAACTTGCCTCCAGTGTCCATGACACTGGCTATGAATGTGTATAAATGTTCGGTAGTGGTCGGAGAGGCTGTTGGTACAGATTGGCAGCCACACTTCTGTCAGTCAGGGCAGCTGTGGCTTCAGTAGTAGCTTACCACTACCACTGTCTGGAGTGAATGAATAATGGACTAGGTAAGTGCTTTGAGATGTCACTTCACATGTAAAGCGCCATATAAATCTAATACCATAGTGCAACTGCAATGTTAACTTTGATCCCAAACCCATAGTTAGGTCAGGGTGTAAATCATCCAAGATGCATATTGGAAACAACTACTGTATCAATTTGAAAAGCCTACATCATTTCTCTCAGTAGTTATTGTATTTAGAAGATTTGGGGAAAATATGACCTCTGACCTTTGACCTCAAGGTCATCAGATGACAGTGAAATTGCAATATGCGCATCATCAGCGAAAACCAAACCATGGTACCAAGTTTCAAAACATTTGGAACAAAACTGTAGGAGGAGCTGATTTCACAAGACAGTTACTGTCTATGAAGTGAGGTGAAACAGGACGTCATAGGTCAGGGGCTACAACTCCTGCAAAAATGATCCCACCAGAACCAAACTGCAATATGCGTATCCTCGATGTATATCAAACCATGGTACCACGTTTCAAAACAATCGGAACAAAACTGTAGGAGGAGTTGATTTCACAATTGTGGAACAGACAGAGGGACGGACGGACTGACCGACCCATAACATAATCCCCCTTCAGTCTTCACCCAAAGGGCTGTTCGACCCCTTTGGGCAAAGACCGGCAGGGGTTAAAAAAAATAAAATAAAATATAATAATAATAATATATATATATATATATATATATATATATATATACAGTATATATATATATATATATAAATTTGTGGGATAAAAGCTCTTATCTTGTAAAGCCACAGAATTGGGGTCATTTTAACACTTAAATTTATGGATAAACAGTTGAAACGGCTTCACTGTGCAGCCGATCTGTCCCCGACTCTGACCTGGTGAAGTAGTACGTGACCACGGCTCCGGCTACCGTCATCTGCTGACAGGCCAGGATGAACTCGCTTATCCACACCAAACCCACGGCGTGGTACCAGGTCAAGTACTGCAGAGGACCCGTCAGCCTGAACTCCGTCAGACCCGTCTCCTCATTCTGGACCGGGTTCCCTGAAGGAAAAAAAAACCAAACACTAATTTACTAGAAAAGTTACTATTTGTTTGAGAATAATGTTACCAATTTCATTGAAAAATGCTGTAAAACCTGAAAAATGCAACAAATTTACAAGGGAGAATACAACAAATTTATTAGAAAAGCTGAAAATTTATTTATTTTTTTTTTTTTGGACTTATTTTGTACCCGTAGGTAGATTTGTTCTGCAGTCCGGTGACAAGCCACCAGCTGCCAGTCGCTGCGTGCGCAAGCGCCCCTTAACTCCCTAACCTGCATGTTTTTGGCATGTGGGAGGAAACCAGAGAAATCCCAGAGTAAACCCACGCAAACACGGGGAGAACATGCAAACTCCACACAGATCTCTGTTGGCCGGGGGCAGGGATCGAACCCACGATCTCATAATCCCCACGATCCCCCGGCCGAGGGTAAACTGTGCTGCCGCAGTGCTAACCACTGCGCCACCGTGCAGCCCATTTGTATAAGTTCTCACAATTTTTGATAAAAAGATTGCAATTTCATGAAGAAAACGGCACAAAAAATTTGCAAGAAATAGTCACAACATTTCTGGTGGGGGAAAAAAACTAACTAGAAAAGTTGCCTTTTTTTTAGAATAATGTTACCAATTTCAGTGAAAAATTTCCTAGAAAAATACATTTATGAGAAAAGATGAAACTTTATGTAAAATTTCTCAGAAATTCTGGAAAAAAAAAGGTTGCAATTTTATGAAGAAAATGCCACAAGAAATTCGCAAGAAATTTTCACAGAATTTCTGGGAAAACAAAAAAAACCAACCATCAATTTACTAGAAAAGCAGCTTTTTTTGTTTTAGAACAACATTACCAATTTCAGTGAAAAAATTCCTAGAAATTACATTTATGAAAAAAGCTGAAAATTTATGTAAAATTTCTCACATTTTTTTAAAAGACTGCAATTTTATGAAGAAAATGAATTTGCAGGAAATTGTCACAAAATTTCTGGAAAAAAAAAACACTAATTTACTAGAAAAGTTGCTTGTTCCTTAGAATGTTACCAATTTCAGTGAAAAATGCTGCAAATATACCTGAAAAATGCAACAGATGTACAAGGGAGAATATGACAAATTTATTAGAAAAGCTGAAAATTTTTTTGCCAGAAAAATGACAAATTTAGGGGAAAAAGTTGCAATCTCGTGAGAAAAACACTCTTGCAAATTTGGAATTTAAAAAAAACAAAATCACATCTCTCAAAAACAATTCACAAACTTACTGGAAATACTGCAAGAAAAATAAAGCCACAAATTTATGTGGAAAGAGGCACAATTTTACCTAAAAATTAACCACTTCACAAAAATATGATACATTTATTAGAAAACAAGAACATTTATGCCAAAAATCTCACAAATTTTGAGAAGAAGTTGCAATTTTATGAGGAGAAAACTTAATATTGACATGTCAGGCCAGTTTGTAACGGACTCAGGAATCAGATCCGCCGTTTGTGGCGTCTGAGGCTCCGACTGACCGGTGGTTCCCAAAAAGAGCAGAACCAGGATCCAGTAGAGCCAGAAGAGCAGAAGGGTGAAGAAGGTGACGAAGGGCTGCAGGGCGAGGAGGGGCAGGTGGATGAAGACTTTCCCCGCCACATGGAACAGGGCGATGGTCAGGGCCACACGCTTCCTCATGAAGAGCATCAGCAGCAGCAGGATGATCTGCATGCACAGATGAGTTAAAAATGTTGACAGATGACGGGGAAAAAATGATTACATTTATGCTTTAAATTTTTCAAATTTATGAAGAAAAAAATGCAGGTTTTCAAGAATTAAAAAAAAAAAGAAATTTACAAAACAAGGAAAAAGCCAATGCATTTACAGTAGTATCAACAAAATAAAGAAAATAAAGGCAAATTTACAGGAAAATCAAAAATTTATTGGAAAAACGCTGCAAAAAAAGCTGTAAAATGAGAAAAAAAAACATTTACAAGAAATAAAAGACAAGCTAGTAACTTTATCATGAAAACCCTAACATCTTTATCACAAACATCTCAAAAATACAGGAGATTAAAAAATACAAATGTGCAAAAAAATTGAAATTATGAGGAACATTTGTAAATTAACCCAAAAAGGCTTAAATTGAGGAGAATTTTTTTAATTTTAGGTGGGGAAAAAACTCAAGTTGAATAAAAAAAAAGCTAATAAGTTTAACTTGCAACTTTAAGAGAAAATTTTTGGAGATTTATGAGAAAAATAGTGCCGATTTACAATAAAAATCTCAACATTACAACATTAACAAGAGCAGTCTGAGGCAAGTGCAATAGCCCCTGCCTCCACTTTCTTTGAAGATCCCAATACTGACGGACAGCAGTTGTCAACTTTTCAATATAATTACTGTGGCAGAACCAAATTATGATAAGCCCATCATCCACAAATATACAACAAAGCATACAACCCATAGTTGTAGGTAAGGATCTCAAGGTCAACCCATGTAGCACGTATAGTGACCCTAGAGAGCTTTACACGTTCCAGAGTAAGAGATTATAAAAAGCGACAACCTTGACCTTTGGACCCCAAACCTGTAGTCAGAGGTCATGGTCTCAGAGAACCCGTGTACCAGGTTTAGTGACCCTAGCTTTCTTTGTTGTTGAGATATACTCTATACGGCACTTTGATGTTGACCTTTGACCTTGTGATCCCCAAACCACAGTCACACTTCAGGGTCACAGGGTGAATCTGTGTGCCAAGTTTGGTGGCCCTAGCTTTACTCGTTGCACAGTAGGTTAATTGGCTGTTCTAAATTGTCCCTAGATATGTTTCCTATAGGCCCTTAGAATAGAGGGTTAATACTAGTGAAAGCGCTTTGAGTGGTCTTTGTGACTAGAAAAGCGCTATATTAAGTGTGGATTAGTTAGTTAGTAGTTGCACAGTAATAAGGCATAGGGAATGTTAACCTTGACCTTTTGACACCAAACCCATAGAAGTCAGGATCCCAAGGTGAACCTGTGTACCAGGTTTGGTGGCCCTAGCTTTACTCGTTTCACAGTAATAATAAATATAACACTTACCATAGTGCAACTGCAATTTTAACTTTGAACTTTGACCCCTTGATCCCAAACCCATAGTTACGTGAGGGTATACGTCGTCCAAGATGTGTATTAGATATGACTACTGTATCGATTTGAAAAGCCTACCTCATTTCTTTCAGTAGTTACTGTGTTTAGAAGATTTAGGTAAAAATCTGACCTGACCTTTGACCTCAAGGTCATCCAATGAAAGTGAAATTGCAATATGTGCATCCTCGGTGTATCTCAAACCATGGTACCAAGTTTCAAAACAATCAGAACAAAACTGTAGGAGGAGTTGATTTCACAAGACAGTTACTGTCTTATCAAGTCAGGTGAAACAAGAGGTCATAGGTCAGGGGCTACAATTCCCACAAGAATCCTCCCATCAGAACCAAACTGCAATATGTGTATCCTCAATGTACAGTGGTGTGAAAAAGTGTTTGCCCCCTTCCTGATTTCTCATTTTTTTCGATGGTTGTCACACTTAAATGTTTCAGATCAAACAAATTTAAATATTAGACAAAGATAACACAAGTAAACACAAAATGCAGTTTTTAAATGAAGGTGTTTATTATTAAGGGTAAAAAAAAAAAATCCAAACCTACATAGCCCTGTGTGAAAAAGTGATCACCCCCCACCTTCCCCGTTAAAACATAAATTAACTGGTTTATCACATCTTTGGAAAGCTGAGTTCAATTTCTCTAGCCACACCCAGGTCTGATTACTGCCACAGCTCTTCTCAATCAAGAAATCACTTAAATAGCACATAGGACCTGCCTGACAAAGTCAAGTAAACCAAAAGATCCTCAAAAGCTCGACATCATGCTGCGATCCAAAGAAATTCAGGAACAAATGACAAAGTAATTGCGATCTATCAGTCTGGAAAAGGTTATAAAACCATTTCTAAAGCTTTGGGACTCCAGCAAAAACCACAATGAGAGCCATTATCCACAAATGGTGAAAACATGGAACAGTGGTGAACCTTCCCAGGAGTGGCCAGCTGACCAAAATTACGCAAACAGCGCAGTGACGACTCATCCAAGAGGTCACAAAAGATCCCACAGCAACATCCAAGGAACTGCAGGCCTCACTCCAGACTCCACCATAAGAAAGAGACTGGGCAAAAATGGCCTGCGTGGTAGAGTGCCAAGACAAAAGCCACTGCTGAGCAAAAAGAACATAAAGGCTTGTCTCAGTTTTGCCACAAAACATCTTGATGATCCCCAAGACTTTTGGGAAAATACTCTCTGGACTGACGAGACAAAAGTTGAACTTTTTGGAAGGTGTGTGTCCCATTACATCCGGCATAAAAGTAACAGCATTTCAGAAAAGGAACATCATACCAACAGTAAAATATGGTGGTGGTAGTGTGATGGTCTGGGGCTGTTTTGCTGCTTCAGGACCTGGAAGACTTGCTGTGGTAAATGGAACCATGAATTCTGCTGTCTACCAAAAAATCTTGAAAGAGAATGTCCAGCCATTTGTTCGTGATCTCAAATTGAAGCATACTTGGGTTCTGCAGCAGGACAATGATCCAAAACACACCAGCAAGTCCACCTCTGAATGCCTTAAGAAAAACAAAATGAAGACTTTGGAGTGGCCAAGTCAAAGTCCTGACCTGAATCTGATTGAGATGCTGTGGCATGACCTTAAAAAGGCAGTTCATGCTCAAAAACCCTTTTTGGGGGGGGGGGGGGGTGTCACTTTTTCACAAAGGGCCATGTAGGTTTGGACTTTTTTTTACCCTTAATAAAACACATTCACTTAAAAACTGCGGGCAGCACAGTGGCAGAGGGGTTAGCACTGTCGCAGCACAGCAACTCACCCTTGGCCAGGGGATCCTGGGTTCAATCCCAGCCCCCGACAAAGTGATCTGTGTGGAGTTTGCATGCTCTCCCCATGTCTGTGTGGGTTTACTCCGGTTTCCTCCCACATGCCAAAAACATGCAAGTTAGGTTAACTGGCATCAAACTGGGGATTCTAAATTGTTCTCAGGTATGACTGTGAGAGTGAATGCTGTCTGTCTCTCTGTGTTGGCCCTGCGATGGACTGGCGATCTGTCCAGGGTGTACCCTGCCTCTCGCCCAAAAGATGCTGGGATAGGCTCCAGCCCCCCTGCGACCCGAAAAGGATAAAGCAGAAGAAGACGGATGGATGGATGGATGAACTTAAAAACTGCATTTTGTCTTTACTTGTGTTATCTCTGTCTAATATTTAAATTTGTTTGATGATCTGAAACAGTTAAGTGTAACGTACAAAAAAATGAGAAATCAGGAAGGGGGCAAACACTTTTTCACACCACTGTATGTCAAACCATGGTGCCAAGTTTCAAAACAATCAGACCAAAACTGTAGGAGATGATTTTGCAAAAGTGGGACAGAGGGACAGACTGACCCATAACATCATCCCCCTTTGGTCGAAGTCCAAAAGGGAACCTTTTGGGCTTCGACCGGCGGGGGGATAAAAAAAAATTGAACAACCTCACAATTTTCCAAGAAAAAAATATTCATCAAAATTATGAGCAGAAAAATTGTTAATTTCCAAGAAAAAAAGTTTCAACTTCAAAGCTGCTAAATTTAAAAGAATAAACTTAAAACTTATGTGGGACAAAGTTGCAAATTCAAGGGGAAAATTGTGACAATCATACAAGGAAAAAATTGGTGGAAAAAAATGCAAATTTACAAGTAAAAAGTTGCAAATTTAGGAGAAAAGTTGCAAATTTTAAAGGAAAAACTTTTACAAGGAAAAACAAATGTAAATTCAAACAAAAGCTAATAAATTTCCACAAAATAACTAGCAGCTTGAAAAGAGAAAAAAGTTGTAAATTTATGAGGAAAATTTTGGCAAATAAAAAAAAAAGTCTTACGTTTAAAGGAAAAGTTAAACAATTAAAATCTCACAAATTTACAAAAAATAAAAATAAAAAATAGAGAATCTGCAAATTTACAGGAAAATTGCCAATTTTCCAGGAAAAAATGTAAAGAGAAATTACATTTACAATTAAAAAAAATTTGCAACTCTGAAGGTAAAAAGTTTATTGTGGCAAATTTACAATTAAAAAATCTAAATTACAGAAAAAATATCACAAATCAACAAAAATTTAGGTAAATGTAGAAATCAAAACAGCAACTTCATATTTATATTTTAGAGCATAAAATATATAATTAAGATCAAAATTAGAACAACGTATTAATTCTTAATTTATTCTGAAATATTGTTATTCTTCATTGTTCAGAATTTGACAGAATATCAGCTGTGGCTTTTCACTGCTGTACTAGCATGTTTTTTTAAATAATCAAGGGACTTCAACACAAACATTTTTGTAAAAAAAAAACAAAAACAGCAAAATTAGAGAACAGTGACCACTCTGTTAGAAGAAAAAATTTAAACAATGTTTTATTTTGTTTTTTAGAGCTATAGGACTCACAAATTAATAGGAAGTGTAGAGGCCCTTGTTTTGAATGACTTCAGCACATCTGTGCCCACAGGACATCACTAGTTTCTCACACTGCTCTGGTTTGATCTTGGTCCATTCTTCTTCAGTCTCTTCCACAGTTCAGTAACTGTAGTGGGTTTCTTAGCCATTACTTTGTCGCCAAGGATTTTCCAGAGAGTCCCTACGGGGTTTAGATCTGGACTCTGGGCTGGTCATTTCATTGTTTCAATATTGTTAGATTCAAGGAACTGTTTAACCCATTTTGCAGTGTGGCAGGGGGTATTGTCTTGCATGAAAATTGTGCACTGATTGGGAGTCGGTTGCAGTGAAGGAACTGCATGTTGCTGAAGGAAGTTAAACATTTGCATTCACCTGCCATGTAGCTGTACAAGAGCCCCAACTCCTGCTGCAGAAAACATCCCCCAAACTATGACACTTCCTCTTTCCACACTTTGGGTTCAGTCTTTCCCCAGTTTGACGCTGAACATATTGTTTTCCATCACACCCAAATAAATTGGACTTCCTCTCCTCACTGAAGTGCGCTCTGGATCAGTTCTCCTCTGTCCACACAACATGCTCCTCAGGAAAGGCAAGTCCAGCCTTTTTATTCTTTGTGCTAACGAGGGGTTTGGTCACTGCAGAGTGAGCTTTGAGTCCAAATTGTCTTAAATGGTGAGACACTGCGTACCAAGACAGATCCTTGCCCCGTTCAGCAGTGAACTGGTGAGCAATTCCAGCTGCAGTGTTGAGCTGATTCCCCATTGAGAGTCTTCATATAATCCTGTCCCCCAAACCAGAGCAGTGTGAGAAACTAGTGATGTCCTGTGGGCGCAGAGGTGCTGAAGTCATTCAAAGCAAGTCTCTACACTTCCTATTAATTTTTGAATCTTATAGCCCTAAAAAAAAACAAAAAACACACAACTGTTTAAATCTTCTCTTCTAACACAGTGGTCACTGTTCTCTAATTTTGCTAAGTTTTTTTTTTTTTTTTTTTATAAAAATGTTTGTGTTGAAGTGCCTTGGTTATTTAAAAAACATGTTAGTACAGCAGTGGTATAGCCACAGCTGATATTTTGTCAAATTCTGAACAATGAAGAATAAGAATATTTCAGAATAAATCAAGTATTAATACACTAATGTTACAGATCCCTCCTCCATAAGAAATTAGTGGTGCAGTTTCCTGACACCTTAAGGTTCTCCTCCACTACTAGCTTAGTTCTAGTAGAGGAATTCCTCCTTGGTTCAGTGGTAAGAGTGTTGGGATTCAGATCACGGTGTCATGGGTTCAAATCCCAGCCTGGGATACCTGGTGTCAGTCTACCTTGCTTGAGTGCGGAAGAGACATCGAAGGTGTTAGTCTACCTTGCCTGTGGGTGAAAATGACTATGTCTGTCCACTTTGACAAGAGGGCTGAAAAGGACTTGAGATCTCAGGTTAAACAGGCAATTCTGTCCTTGGGTCATAACAACTGTTCTTCAATTTTGATCTCCACTGCATATATAAATATAATTTGTCCTGCTTTCCTTATATAAAGAGCTTCATGAGGAAAAAGTTGCAAATTTATTATAAAAATAGTGGAAATTTGACAGGAAAAAATTCACGAGTGGGGAAAAAATAATAGACCTTTGCAAAGAAAGTTGCACATTTATGAGAAAAAACACAAATTTATAAGGAAAAAAAGAAAGAAGGAAATGTATAGCAAATTTAGAAAGTAAAAAAGATCCAAGAAACACAAATTTATAAGGAAAAAAAATGGAAATGTCCAGTAGAACGTTAAAAATTTACAGGAATACAAATGCATGAAAAGTAAAATATTTACAAGGAAAAAACTCCTGTTACTAATGTTTATAACTTGGCTTTTTTCCCCACAGAAATTTGCTCCAAACAGCTCTTTCCCGAGCAGTCGGTTCTTTACCATTTATGTACTTTAACGACAGATACGTACGGTGAAGACAGTGGCGGCAACAGCGTAGACAAGCAGCGACTGCCCACTGTCTTTGCCTGCCTCCTCCTTCGTCTCCTTCGGCGGTTTGGAGGTGGTGTCGTTGCCATAGAGACGGTGGTCGATGTAGAGCCACCAGAGGATGCTGGACCCCGCTGAGACACAAATACAACCGTTAGAAAACGCACAAAAAAAACCCATTATTTTTAATCTTCAAAAAAATGATTTTTGTTCATCAAACCACAGTCTGATAGCAAATTGTGGAGAAAAACTGCACATTTATGAGGGGAAAAGGGGACAAAATCCATAAATTTAAAATAAAATAAGCATTGAATTTATAAAGAAAACTGTCACAAAAATAACCCCCAAAAATTGTGAAATGGCCCCAATGGTCAGAAAAAAATTCAAATTTGTAAGAAATAAGTTGTTAATTTACAAGAAAAATAGCTCAAATTTATGTGAAAAATTTGCAGCTTTACAAGAAAAAAATGGCAAACTTTAAGGTCAAAGAGCTGTTAATTTACAAAAGTTGAAAATTTATGGAAAAAAGTTGCTAATTCATGAGGGGCAAAGTCAGTAATTAAAGCTGCAAATTTACATGGAAAAAAATCAGAACTTTGAGACAAAGTTGCTAATTTAATGAAAAAAGGTTATAAAATGACATGAAAATTTTACAACAAAGGCTAACTTGAAAGAAAAGTCAAATTCATGAGGAAAAAATTTGTAAATTTGTGTGGACAAAGTCATTAACGTACAAGGAAAAAAAGGCATAAATTTACATGAAAAATGTTCCAAATTTACAAAAAAAAAATTTCATTTTAAACTAGCACCTTTTTTCATAAATTTTCAACTTTTTTTCCCTCATATGAGGGAAAAGTCATTAATTAAAGCAAGTTTACCTGAAAAAAATGACAAATTTATGAGACAAAATTGCTAATTTACAAAAAAAGCCACAAATTAACATGAAAAAGTTGTAAATGATTTAAATGTCAAACTTAGAAGAAAAAAATCAAATTGATGAGGAAAGAAGTCAGTTATCAAAGTTGTGAATTTATGTTTAAAAAAATCTGAACTTTATGAGGCAAAGTCGCTAATTTATGGAAAAAAAGGGTCACAAAATAACATGAAAAGTATAAATTTATGACAAAGTTTAACTTAGAAGAAAAAGTCAACTTTATGAGGGAAAAAGATGTAAATTTGTGGGAAAAACGCCATTTATATGAAGGAGAAATTAAGCAATTTACGTGAAAACAGCTGCAAATTTATGAGGAAAAAAATCAAACCAAAAAAGGCACAAATTTACATGAAAAGTATTTTATGGGACAAGGTTGTTAATTTATGAGGAAAAAGTTTAAAATTTATGAAAAAAATGTTAATGTATGATTAACTGCAAATTTAAGTAGAAAAACTTTTACAAAATTATGAGAAAATTGCTAATAAAAAGGTAACAAATCAATGGAAAAGTTGCAAATTTGAGAAAAAACTTACTAATTTACAAGAAGAAAATAAATTATAAATTTGCATGAAAAAAGTCACTATTATATGAAAAAAATCCTAAATATACATGAAAAAAGTTACAATTCATGAGGAAAAAACTACTTATTTTGAGTGAAATTATCTGTCATTTAGGGCTGCAACTAACGATTATTTTGGTAGTTGGCTAATCTAATGACTATTTTTTCAATTAGTCGACTAATCACGATTATTTCTCTCATGTCCGCCATCTCAGCTTCCTGTTGGCACAGCTCCTGTTTGGCGTTCCAGGTCATGTATTACCTCACCTGTTTAAGTCCGCACACCTGTGAAAATCACTTTGTTGTCAGTCTCTGCCTTAATATAATGTAGTCTATTATAACAAGTTTCCATAGCTAAATAAAATAATGAGCCATCAAACATGAGTTGGAAATTTGAACTTGACAGCTTAATCAGAAGTGTTTGTAGCAACACAATTAAATAACAGATGTTAAGGTGCAGTCTTTTAACCCACAAAATGAAGTGCAAAAACTCAAATAGAGGGGATGCACTGGAACAGAATCCTTAGCAGTTACAGGACAGTTACCTTAGCAACACAGCACTGAGAGGCAATCACATGTGACAGCTTTATTTTATATGCAGCAAAACATAAAAATGGCAAAACATTTAGTTAGTCACAGTACCTTTTAACTTTAGATGTTAATACATGCCATTTACTTGACAGTAGTGATGTGTGGGTAAAGACCAAGGAGCACATGGTAAGTGAAGAACTGTTTTCGTGCCTTTAATCATTTATTAAATTTTTTACCAATTAATACAAGATGGCATGATAAGATTAGCTCCTCACAATGCAAATAGGTACTCTGCGTACTGCTCTGATTGAATGCTGTGTGTATTTTTTTGTGTTTTACTGCATATACCCTAAAGATGCCTTCACACCAAACACGAACATGCGAATTTTTCACGCGGTGTGATTACATTATAACCTAATGTAAACACGTGAACAGATATGAATTCACCATCTGAGTGAGATGCAGACAGGCGACGTTGCCTTTATAACTTCTGCAGCTGTGTTCAACCTGCTGTGGAAATTCCCAAAACAGTATCATGCTTAGGTTAACATTCTCCGATGGGGGGCTCACCTGAAAAAGTTGTCCCTGCCTCCAAAACTTCACAGTCTTATCTTGGTCTGATAAATGCACCACAATACTGTCCGTCATTTT
This sequence comes from Pholidichthys leucotaenia, assembly GCA_020510985.1. Lineage (NCBI taxonomy): Eukaryota > Metazoa > Chordata > Actinopteri > Cichliformes > Pholidichthyidae > Pholidichthys > Pholidichthys leucotaenia. The sequence continues at coordinate 298,583,944 of CM035840.1, forward strand.
TGCCACTCAGTGTTTAACTGCCATGAGTTCTGTTTGGTGACATCATACGCATACCCTCTAGAGCAGCCTCTGTTGCTCCATGGAGGGCTATTGTAACTCTGCATGTTCAAAACCAATTAGAGCAATATTCATCTCCATTAAAGTAAATAAAGAAAATGACAAGCTAGTCCATCCTGTTTGAAACCTTGCTACGTCCAAAAATTTAATTAGGCTTCAGATGAAAATTAAAATGACTTCTTCCAGTCCAAAATAAATTTACCAACACTTTAAATATCAGTGCAGGAATATGAGCCTTCACTACACAGAGAGTGAAATATTTAACCCGTTTCAATTTATTTGTGATGATTTCACAACATAAAAATAATTTTTTTGTAAGTTGTCTGTGTTTTTTCAACAGATTTAAGACAATTTTGCACCGCTGAATCCAAAAATGACATCCGTTTCTCTCCATCAGCTCAGGTTTTTATGCTAAGTTGTAAGCAGTTGTACAGCAGTTGTACTGTAAATTGAATAGTAGACATTGATAAAGGTAAGTACATGCAAATTGAATGTTACGTCATCATTGTTCAAAATTCAGAGAATTTCAAGAAACAAAAAAGTATTTTGCATCATATAAAGTGAAAATACCCATACATGTAAACAAAAATGTAAAAAACATGTGACCATAGTTCAAGAAGTTGACCTGACTGAGCAAAACCAATGTGATTTTTGGATTCAGCACATCAAATTTGTGCTAAATCAGCTAAAAAAAAAAAACTTAGACAATAAATTTGGTGTTGACCAGTGTTATGGTTATGTTTTTTAAAATTAAATGATAAATCATGATATTCTAATTTACCGAGATGCACTAATATTCAGAATGAAGGCTGATATTACGGTGACAATAATAGAGAATATAAAAAAAGAGTAAGTAAGCTGACAGTTGTCCAGAGATGGGGGAACGGAGAGGACGAGGGAATGGACGCACCGGTGAAGTGCAGTTGTGATATGACAACACTGCTTTACAGTCTACATTTAACTTGTTTCATTTATTTTCAGTAAAATTCTCCCATACTTTGGAAACTTTTGGCCTTCTCCATGATTTTCTCTGTCTCGCCATGATGCGTTCCTCCCCTTCTTCACTCAAACAGTTAAACTGAACATTTCCACGGCATGCATATAAACCTTTAAATTTAACAATTTGTTGACAAAAATCTGCATCGACAAATTTAGTTATTACTAAAGTAACATTTTTAGTCAACACTTTCTTACTCTTGCTGAAGTAACTTTTTTGGCGACTACTCTTACTTACACTGCAGTAATTATTACGCTAACACTACTTTTACTGAAGTACCTGTTCTGGCTACTGTCGAGTTATTTGGGGTATTGCTTCGATGCCTGCCTAAACTTGACTCAGCATGGCAACCAACAGAGGACGCTGGACAACTTCACTCATCATTTTCCTTCATTTATTTTTAAACCAGTTCAAAAAATAAAGGAGCAGAAGTATACAGCAGGTTGATAACCTTCAAGACAGGAAAAAAGAAAAGAAAAAGAACATGTCAAGTCAACTCAGATAAGAATTAAACTTAAGTACCCTAAACCAATCTATTATTTTTCCCAAATCTATTAAATCAAATAAAGTTAAATAAATGTACTTATTTGCCATGTTTACCTAATTTGCTACAAACCCTTTTAACCTACTCCCTCAGATAAGAAACTTTCCAAATTACTAAATTAAATCACTAAATTAAGCACTGCACAAACTCAATCTTACCATTCTTTCTACCATTAAATGACAAATAAAGAACCTTTCCTCCGTAATTGAAATCAATTTGCTATACAAAGTGACAATTAATTTTGTTACACTCGACACTGCCCACTCGTCACTGATGGAGCAATATAAAGCAGAAGTGTCATGAGCAGTGCATCGAGCACCGCTTCAGCACACCCACAGTCACGTGATCGTAGCAAGCGAGGCCTCGTTATGTCGGTCACATCATGTGACTTGAGGGCTTGTGGGAAGTTTGAGAGGGAATTAGGGTTTTTTTTTGTTTGCTTTGTATTGTTTGGTCCTGCCATCCAATTTTGAATAGACTTCGGATGGCCAAATGCTCAAAAAAAAAAAAAAAAAAGATTTTTTCAGGTTTTCCACTCAGATGCAGTTCTGACAGTCATCAAATGGCAGTTTGTATTAGATGTTTAACACTGTGTTGCTCATGAAGCAATTGTCTCAAAGTTGCTCATTGTTTCATAAGGCCTCAGTTTCAGCATCACTACACATAATTGATTCAACCCACCACCAACAAAAGTACTTAAATTAAACACACCTGTAACCTGCAAATACCATTATATAAACTGAAATTGCACACTTTCCCTCACATGTTACATTATTAATGCCCAAATTATCTTAAATAAACAATAAAGCTCACCAGTTGTGTCTCTGTGGTCACCCAAGCATCAAGAAACTCTGAAACACTGAGCAAACAAGTCCCAGCTGTTCAAGTGAACTGCCTAATGAAACCTCTGCCTGCTGAGCTGCCACACCTACAAACCAAAACTGCTCCACATAGCCCTCTTGACCTCCTACTGTTCAACCAACCTTTTCCCCATGAAAAATTTCTAAAATACACCAAACAAAAGTAGAGCAGAAGAATTAAAGGCTGAGGAAAAGAAGAGGAAAAAAAACCCCTGCAAAATGATGACCTATGGCCAAACAGCTACTCTACCAGCAGGAAGTGAAGTGACAGGAAATGACCTCACCGAGGGATCCAAGCACGACCAGCGAGGTGAGGATCCACACGAGGACAGCGGAGATGTAGCGGATGATCATCATGAGGATCATGGAGAGGACTGAAACAGAGACAGATGAGGTCAAACAAAAAAATAAAAAATGCCTCCACCGGCAGGAGGAAGGAGAACAAAACATTCGACTGGCCGGTTCTCACCGAGGGCAAGGACACATAGCCCAATGATGATTTCTTTACTGGCAGCGACACCGGCGATGAGCCGGTGGAGGACACTGTCGTCACCTACGAACGTCACCACAGCCTCGGCGAACCTGGCGTAGCAGGAGATGTCCACTGGCGTGCAGCGGTTGAACACGGGCAGCGGCTTACTGAGGATGGAGAACAACAACGAGACGTCAGAGACAAAAAAAAATCCTGAGGAGCAGAGACAGCCTGGTCATGGAACCATTTTTCTGGATGAGAAGACGGATGTGGAGGAAGTCACAATACCACATCTAACTTTAGCTAAAAACTAACAAACAATAATCACCAGGCTCATTAATAACAGAGTAAATGACGTAAGTCAGAGTCAGTCTTCAAATAAAGCAGTCACGGATGTGGCAGATACATTTACAGTATTAATCATCATAAATCAGCAACAATCACAAGCTAAACAACTCACCATAACAGCTGTGTGGTTCTCCACTGGTTTCACCTCACACCACAGACTGGTGGTCATTATTTCTCCTAATCCTCCTCTGATCCTGGACTCTATGATGTCTAACAGCTTCATCAATATAAGACTGTGGTCCCTCATATAAATACAGACTTGTATTTCACTCCTCTTCAGAAGATCAACTACTGCAGGTTTTCAGTACTGACAGTGACCAGGTGGTCTGAAGATCCTGGCCAGGCTGCTGTTTTGTTTTGTTTTTGCTCGTTTTGTTTGTTTGGGTTTTTTTTTTTTGGGGGGGGGGGGGGGGTTACATTACAGCTGGGTAATTTAACCTTAAATAAGCATCACAGTTATTTGGCCCTTCCATGTCAGTTTCGTGTTTTTTTCCCTCCTTTCTTCTCCCTTATAGTTCACTGACAAGGCTTGTAATTAAGCAAGAGTGCGGTATCACATCACTGCAGATTGGTACTAAAGCAAAATATAATAAAGAATAGGCTTGTTGTCATTTTGCACACAAGAAGTCAGTAGCTGTGTTCGGAATGTCCACTCACTCCATCTCTCCCTACTCCAGGAGTGTCCAATCATGTGCCATGGCAGGCCAAGAGCCTGCATGCTTTACCTCCAACCAGTGTCTTCAACAGCAGATTCCATTGAATTTCTTCCCACTGATTGCTGATAAGAGAAAACACCTGCTGAAGAGACTGGGTAGAAGAGAAAACCTGCAGGGTCTTGGCCCTCTATGGCACATGATTGGACACCCCTGCCCTACTCGCTATATAGTGAATTCATATAGAGGGGTTGCACTGACGTCACACGGGTCACATGTCTTGTTTACTGCGCCATTTTGAATGGCAACGAACAGTCAAATCACCAACAGCAAGCATGAGTGAGCGTAATCAATGAGACAAATGGCTACACACAAATCAACACCGTGGTCCAATGATGAGGTGCAGACTTCTCTCTGCTTGGTAGCTGATTAAAGAAATCCAGAGGGAGCTGGACAGAGCGACCCGAAATGAATTCATGGCCACCGACCGGTGAAGGCAGACGGGAGGCAGAGTGGCATCGACCTGACCATGGCATAATCATTGTTGAAAACAGTGACAGAGGATGGTGACTGATGTGATATTGTACATCTTTGCTGTTATTTACCCCAGTGGTGGAAAGCTCACTTTGAACAAACAACACCGTTGCCTCCTGTATGCAGACAATGAGCTAGCTAGTTAGCCATAAATGCTAACTCCGTGCTCTGCTTGTATTTTGCGCTTGTGTCGACAACATCTGACGAAATAAGCTAGTGTTAATCCTGGTTAAAAAGTAGTTTTTTACATGTTGCACTTTCATGCTGTGCATGTACTTAAGTTGTGTGGTTATTTTCATTCTAGAGTCCCACCATAGGCTTAAGAGCTGCTGAACCGGGACCAACGTGAGCGGCACATCCAGTTGCTTCTCAGTGAGGCACATGAGGCAAGGGAGCATGAAACTATGTTGGAAACTATGTTGGGTCCTAACCCTTTTCTGTATGTTCAGAGTGAGGGATGATTGATTAAGCCATTTTGACACTTTTTCCATTGCTATCATTAATTTGTCAGCCACTTGTTTGGCATCCTTCCCATGTGTGTAGATGACTGTGTGACCTGCATACACCTGAATTTTTATGTCATTTTCACATACTGATGGCAAATCATTAATATACAAAGTAAACAGCAGTGAACCCAAAATTGATCCTTGTTGTAGTCCCATGGTGCATGCCTTTGTTTAGTTTAGTTTATTTGAAAAGTGACAATGCAATTTCATAAAACACATGATTACACATGGTTAAAAAAGCCAGAATTAGCCAAAAGGCTAGTTTTCATCTGATTTGATTGGGATACAGTATTGTTTATGGGCACACACTGGGAGCAACCTTTGACCTCTTGACCCCAAACCTATAGTTACATGAGAGTGTAAGTCGTCCAAGATGTATACTAGATACAACTACTGCATCGATTTGAAAAGCCTACATCATTTCGTTTAGAAGATTTAGGGAAAAATCTGACCTGATCTTTCACCTCAAGGTCATCCGATGAGAGAGTGAAATTGCAATATGCGCATCATCAGAGTATATCAAACCATGGTACCAAGTTTCAAAACAACTGGACCAAAACTGTAGGAGGAGTTGATTTCACAAAAGTGGGACAGACGGACGGACGGACTGACCCATAACATAATCCCCCTTCTGTCGTCGCCCAAAAGGCTCTTTGACCCCTTTGGGCTTCAACCAGCAGGGGATAAAAATATCTTGTCAGACAAAAATCAGGAATTATATCCTTGGATTTAAGATATTTCATTTTTGCAGTGTTGCTCATGTTGGTGTCCCCCCCCCCCCCAGTTTTTCACCTCTACCTGTTGTGTACGTGTGTATGAGAGCTTTTCATGTACCACCCCTTTAAAATGGGCCCGTGGAGTTACGCCAGATTTATGCTCCCTTTCCATGTTCCGCTCGACCATGAGGCTTTGGTGCTTTGGCTGGCCTCGTGCAGCCCAAATTTTGTGACTGTGTTGTCCGTGTACACTTACTACGCATGCGCATGAGTCAACCTCCCATCCAAATAGGGGCACCACTGAAACAAAGTTTAAAAAAAGATGAAAAAGAAGCGGGAGTCGAGGAACAGGAAGATGCAGTAGTTGTAGTCACAGATTTAATTATATCTCTGTGGTCGTTGTTGTAGTAGTAGCAGCAGCGTGACCAGAGAAAAAGAAAAACAATAGCAATTAGTAAACCCACAAAATGGATTCTTCTTTTTAAAGAGCGACTTTGTCTCCTGTATGGCCAGTGAACAAACAATGGCATCAGCTCTTTGGCGCTACCCATTGAGCTGGGATGAAACTGCAGTGTCCACTTGGCCTGGCAGATGCACTGGGCTTGTCCGCATCATAGACACAGAACACAAAAACGAACCATAAATCCAGTCTAAAGCTGGGTTCATGCTGCACCTCTGCTGTCCGCATCCCCTCAATCGCGAGGCTTGTGTGACGAAAATTACGTCATCGTCTCCAGTCCGCTAGGCTCCATGGGGCCCCTCCACATCTCAGCCCAAATATTGTGACCGTGTTGCCTGGGCATGTTGACTGCACATGGGCAAGATTGAACCTCCTACTCAAGAGGTGGAACTACCGACACAGCATATAAAGTCAAAGTAGACAAAGCGGATGAGGAAGATAAGAATAAACATACATGAATCATTTTGCAGCAGCAGCAGCTTGAGCAGGGAAGAGCACTGAAAAAACGGTAATTCCTCCTCTTCCTCAAAATGACGCCATTGTTGTTGCTACAAAAAAATGTGTCGCTCTCACGTTTCTTCACTTTTCTACAGCCGGAGAACAAACTGGCGTGTTGCGCTACCCATAGGGCTGGGGTGAATCTATAAATGACGGTTACGCGTCAAACGCTTGGCCTTGTAGACAAAAAAAATGAAGTATACACACAATTGTGTGTGCACTGGCCTCGTTCAAAGTGGACACGTATCTCAGTGCACCAGAGCGGAGGTGTCGCATGAACAAGGCTTTACAGGTGCAGGCAGATAACTCCAGAAGCCACGCAGTCAGATGCAGCAGAACATGGGCAGAACGATTAAAGACAGCTTGTAACGAAAACAAACACAGTCTCCATCTACATAGTATGTGATGATTGACTCCATTACATTCGTAGATGCCAAGAAAAAGTGAGTGAAGTGCACAGATGCTAATGCTAAAAGGAGCAGAAGCTAAGTCGCTGTTGGCTTCTGACGGCTATCCGCATTATTTCAATTGTTTTACAGAGGGAATGAACAAGCTAAGGCTATATTTAAGAGACTCATAATTACTATGTGATGGTAACATAATTATGGGTGCATAAAGGACTCCCCTAACACAGCTAACAAGCTAATTAGCCACCGCGCACGTGACCTGGTCCACAAACCCACAAGAGATATGTGCTGTAAACGCTGAACAATGTTTATTTTGTGTGTGAAATGACAATAAGCCCGTTCTTTATTATATTATGCTCATTTATTACCGCACCACAGTGATGTGATACCACCCATACTCTTGTGTAATACTGATTATGAGTCTTGTCAGTAAGAAGAAGGGAGGAAAAATGGAAAAACCGACATGAAAGAGTCAATTAACCATTATGCTGATTTAAAGTCAAACTGTCCGGCCCTCGGTCACAGCCAAGCTGCTGTTCTAGAGAAGGAGCTGACACTCTAAAGCAAATACAGCCATATTTTTAATTACATCTGTTTGAATATGTTAACCAGGGAACTGCTCTTTAACTTCAGGTCGCTACGCACAGATGGCATGCCTGCCTTTGTGTTGCTCAAGCTCATTTCGCAAGAATAAGAAAAAAATGCTAATTTCCAAGAAAAAAAGTTTCAAATTCAAAGCTGCTAAATTTAAAAGAAGAACTCATATTTATAAGGTAAAAAGTTGCAAGTTCAAGGGGAAAATTGAGAGACTTAAGCATGAAATATATATATATATAAAAGTGGAAAAAATTGCAAATTTACAAGTAAAAACTCAAATTTTGGTAAAAAAAAAAAGGTGAAAATTGAAATCAAATTTTATTTGTATAGCACCTTTTGTAATAGTTAATGCAATTCAAAGGTGCTTCACAGGTGACTGACAGAAAGGTAGAATATGTGAAGGAAACGGAGTAAAATAACATGACATATCAAAATATAGTAAAATAAGAAATGAAAATGACTATTGGAAATAAAAACATACAACATGGTTAAAACAACATAAAACTCAATAAGATCACTGATAAAATTGACTAAAATAAACTAAAAATAAATAAGAGTAATAAAAAAGTAAAAATAATAAAATAAAAAATTGAAATGGGGAAAAAAAAATCAAACAATTTTACAAGGAAAAACAAAAGCAAATTAAAACAAAAGCCAGTAAATTTCCACAAAATAAGTAGCAGCTTCAAATGGGGAAAAAAAGTGAATTCATGAGGAATTTTTTTGTACATGTGTAAGAAAAAGTCATGTTTAAAGGAAAAAGCAAAAAAAAAATTAAGAAAATCTCAAAATTAACAAGAAAAAAATATGAATAGAAATAAAGACGTTGGCACCCTTAGTGCAATTTTCACTTTCACTACTAAGCTTTGAAGGCGTAACAAAACCGAAAGCTTAGTAGTAAAAGTGAAAATTGCACTAAGTGTGCTGACGTCTTTATTTCTATTCATACTTGGTTGACTGTCCAGCACCTTACAAAGTCCTCGAGCTGGGTGGAGCGGCAGCCTTTTCTACAAAAAAAAATATGAAAAATTATGAGGAGAGAATTTGCAAAATTACAGGAAAATTTACAGGAAAATTACCAATTTACAAGAAAGAAATGGAAAAAGAGAAAAATCACATTTCCAAGAAAATAAAACAAAAAATAGTGATTTTTTTTTAAAAAAAATGCAACTCTATGGAGGTAAAAAGTTTATTGTGGCAAATGTACAATAAAAAAAAATCTAAACTACATAGAAAAAACATCACAAATTAACAAAAAAATTGTAAAGAAATGTAGAAAAAAGAGAGCAACTTCATATTTATATTCTGGAGCAGAATTTCAGAGAATAGTTTATCCTGTTTTCCTTTTATTACAAGGAGAAAAATCCCTCATTGACAGGTTTAAGAGCAGAGCGCCGCGTCAGCCGCGTCGTGTGTGAAAGCAGCAACAGGAGGACCCCGACAGAACAGCAACACACTGGCACCTGGATGCAGAAGAGGGACAGATGAACGTACCTGGGCGGCACAGGAAGTTTGGGGCATTTAGTCGACCTCTCTGGGTGCCCGGGGTACTTATGGCTCGCTATCTCATAGGAGCACAGGTCTGAGCCTGAAACGGAGAAGGAAACGCAGAGTTATGTTGATGTAAGTGTGCAGATCAAGTCCAATGTGATTCTGACCTTCTAAATTCAGGCAGAACGTTCCCCCCGTGAATGGGTTTTTTTGTTGTTACTTTGTGTGTGTGTGTGGGGGGGGGGGGTTGCAACTTTTTACACACAAATTTGAACTTTTTTTCTCATAAAACTGACTTTTTTTACTGGCACATTTGAGACTTTATTCTCATAAATTTGAGTTTTTTCCTCAGAATTTTGGACATTTTCCTTTTAAACTTATTGCTCTTTTTGCCTCAAATGTGCAAATATTTCTGGGTTTTTTTTTTTTTACATACATTTGAAACTTTGTCCTTGTAAATTTGTGTCTTTTTTCCTGTACATCTCAGACTTTATATTGCCAAGTTTGTGAAGTTTTTCTTACAAATTTTAGACTTTTCTTTTAACTATCACTCTTCTCATAAAACTGTGTGATTTTTGATGTTATTTTTTTAAACATAAATTTTCAACTTTTTTATTCCTCATAAATTTGTGAACTTTTGTCTTGTATATTTCAGACTTTTATCCTTCTAAACTTGGAAGTTGTTTCCCTCACCAAAGTACAACTTTTTCTGTGCTAATCCAAGACAGAGGATCCTTTGACAAACATGGCTACACTACAAGCTGTTAGGTCACCGTGGCGACAGTCCGCTGTCACGTTTGAGTGGTGCTCCGAGTCACACCGGTCAGCTATGATGGAGGATGAGCGGAGTGGCACCGATGACACGGCGCGTGTTAATGCTGCCTTTGTTAGTCTACTGTACTCCGGGTGTGAAGACGCTCATTCATCACAGCTTCCTCTGTAACCAAAGAAATCTCTCACGTGTGACAGTTTCTCTGACGTCCAACACCGGACTACGTTTCCCATCAGCCCCTCTGGCCTAGCCATACCCTCAGCCTGGACCGGAGGAGAGTGTGAACAGAAACAAGGAGTGATTTTACATTATGGGTGGGAAAAGTGGCACATTTTCAACAAAAAATTAACACTTTTACAAGCTAAACAGATGCAAATTTGCAAGGAAAAAAAGCTGTGAATTTATGTCACAAATCACAGAAGTCACAAATTTATGAGAATAAAATTTCAAATGTATGTGAAAAAGACCACAGAAATATTTGCAAATTTGAGGCTAAAAAGCAATAAATTTAAAAAGTAAAATATCCAAAATTATGAAAAAACTCAAATTTATGAGAATAAAATCTCAAACGTACAAGAAAAAAGTCAAATTTATGACAAAACAAGTTTTCAAATTTCTGTGTAAAAAATTGAAAAAACTTACAGAATCATGGGGAAAAAAATATAAAAATGAGGAAAACCTCAAATTTATGAGGAAGAAATGCACTTTTTTCTCCTCATAAATGTGAATTTCTTCCTCATAAATGAGGTTTTCCTCATAATTTTTTATTTTTTTCCTCATGATTCTGTATGTTTTTTCAACTTTTTACACACAAATTTGAAAACTTTTTTCTCCTCATAAATTTTAAACTTTATGTGTAAAAAGCTGCAACCAGAGCACTCTGAGGCGAGTGCAATATCCCCCACCTCCGTTTTCTTTGATAATCCCAGTGCTTATTGATGGACAGCAGTTTTTAACTTTTCAGTACAATTACTGTGGCAGAACCAAATTATGATAAACCCATCTTCCACGAATATACAACAGAGTATGCAACCCATAGTTGGCCCCAAACCCATAGTCAGAGGTCAGGATCCCAAGGTGAACCTGTGTAGCTGGTTTGGTGACCCTAACTTTACTCTGTGTATGGTAATAAGGCATAAATGGTAAATGACGTTCACTTATATATCGATTTTTCTCATTTCTAGATGACCAAAGCGCTTTACACATCCTGCTTTCCACCCATTCACGCACTGATGGCAGAGGAGCTGCCATGCACAGGCACTGGCCTGACCCACCAGGAGCAACTGGGGGGTCAGTGTCTTGCTCAAGGACCCTTCGACATGCAGACAGAGTGGGACTCGAACCCCTGACCCTCCAATCAGAAGTCGGGCACACTACACCTGTGCTATAGCCGCCCCAGTTTCTAGTTACTTTTCCAAGTACAGTGGTACCTCTACTTACGAACGTCTCTACATACGAAATTTTCAGGTTACGAGACGCCTCAACGGAAAAATATTGCCTCTAGTTACGAACAAAATTTCAGGATACGAAAGGCAAAAAAAGTACGCGCTCCTCGCAGCTCCCGTATTTTACCGAACGTAAACATACCTGTAGCTGCTCTGCCATTGGCTATCGCCTAGCATCTTCCTGGTATCCCATTGGCCACGAATGGATGCGTTTGGTTGATCTCGCTTTATCTTATTATTATTTACTATTCTTACTACTTTATTTTATCCTTCTTACCTCTTGTAAGACTGTTGACTGAACTACACAATTTAGAGAAAAAAAAATTGTTAACTGCCATGTTTATCACCATCTACGTTATAACTCTGTACTTTCACCTTGTTCTTAATAAAGTTTTGGGAAAAAAAAAAACAACATCAACGATCAGCACGGTATTAAAACAAAAGGAAGCCCTTACAAGCCGATAAAAGCAAACGTCCTTGGATCGTTTCATCACAAAACGTCAGGCAAAAACCACTGATGAGACAGAACATGAACGAAAGAAGGCAAAAGGTGACGCTGACGCCGACGATCGCAGTTAAAAGGTAAATGAACATAATTTTTATTATTCTTTCTTTTATTATTCTTTCTCTCATTTTAAACTCTCATTTTATGTTTATTGTGCAGTAATCTAATTGTAACATGTATTTGTTACATGTTTTGATGCGTTTTTACGATTTATAAAAAATTTATGCCCGAATTTTGGGGGCTTGGAACGGATTACGGCATTTACATGTAAAACGCGCCTCTACTTACGAATTTTTCACGTTACGAGAATTCTTCCGGAACGAATTAAATTCGTAAGTAGAGGTACCACTGTAACTTATTACTTTAATCATGCAGTAACTGGTAAAGTAACTCAATTACTTTTGAAAGGAAGTAACTAGTAACTGTAATTAGTAACTATTTTTAGTAATTTGCCAAACACTGGTAATTAGGCATAAGAAATGCCAATCTTGACCTTTTGGCCCTACACCCATAGTCAGAGGTCAGGATCCTAAGGTGAACCTGTGTACCAGGTTTGGTAGCCCTAGTTTAACTCGTTTTATAGTAATAGAAAGTGTAGCATTTACCATAGTGCAACTGGAAAGTTAACTTTGAATTTTGACCTTTGACCCTTTGACCCCAAACCCATAGTTCATTAACTATGGGTTTGGGGTCTAACTAAATGTATCGATTTGAAAAGCCAACATGATTTATTTCAGTAGTTATTGTGTTTAGATGATTTAGGGAAAAATCTGACCTCTGACCTCAAGGGCATGAGAGTGAAATTGCAATATGTGCATCATCAGAGTACATCCAACTATGGTACCAAGTTTCAAAACAATGGGACCAGAACTGTAGGAGGAGTTGATTTCACAAAAGTGGGACAGACAGATGGATGTGGGAAAAAAAACTCAATTATGAGGAAAAAACTCACAAAAAGGAAAAATTGCAACTTTACATGTAAGAAGATGCAGAAATGTACAAAATTATCTGAAAAAAGTCAAATTTATGAGGAAAAAAAAGGCAAAATTCTGTGTAAAAACTTGAACTAAACACAAAATTATGACAAAAAAAACTCAACTGAGGCAGAGAAACTCACTGATTTATAAGAAAAAAGTCAAATTAATTAGGAGAATAAAGAGCAAATTTACAGTGGATATACAGTGCATCTGGAAAGTATTCATAGCGCTTCACATTTTCCACATTTTGTGTTACAGCCTTATTCCAAAATGGATTAAGTTGATTTTTTTCCTCAAAATTCTACACACAACACTCCATAATGACAATGTGAAAGTTTTGGGTTTTTTTGTTTTTTTTTTTTTATTTTTGCAAATTTCTTAAAAATAAAAAACTAAATGTCATGGCTGCCAATCATCGCACCTGCCTGCCATCTCCAGCGGCCTGTTTATTCCATTAGGACCAGTGTTTGGTGCGGAGTCGCCTGGTTCCTTTCCCAGAATCCTTCTACACCAGACTTCGAGCTTCCCAGCTCATCGTGCATCTACTTGTCGGCTTCCAAACCAACGCTGTTCCCTGTCCGGGCCTGCGCCTCCCGGACCATCCAACAACAAGTAAGCCACCACGCTTTCCTTTCACCCTGTCTGCTTCCCCTGTGCACAGGCGGAGATCCGTGGCAGTGGACCATTTCCTTCCCAGCGGCGGATAATCAACCTCCCTTGCCAACTCCCAGCTCATTGGCCACCTGCGGGCACTGTCTTCCTGGCTGCAGCTTCGGCGCTACCTGGGCTACATCCTACCACCTTGACAGTAAGCACAATTACATCCAAAGTGCCCGACGGGCTAAGCTGTTACTAACTGTCTCTGTCTCTTCCCAGGGTTGCCAGGTCGTACGGTGCTCTGCCGGCCCCAGCTGGAAATCCAGATTGCATTACATTACACTACACAACCCTGCACGCACGCATCCACTCACACACATTCAATAAAACGGTTAATTGTATCTACCTGGAGTCGTGTCTGCTCTGTGGGTCACAAATACCATGTCACTAAGAAATCACATGTACTATGTATGTATTCACAGCCTTTGCTCAATACTTTGTTGATGCACCTTTGGCAGCAATTACAGCCTCAAGTCTTTTTGAATATGATGCCACAAGATTGACACACCTATCTTTGGGCAGTTTGGCCCATTCCTCTTTGCAGCACCTCTCAAGCTCCAGCAGGTTGGATGGGAAGTGTCAGTGCACAGCCATTTTCAGATCTCTCCAGAGATGTTCAATTGGATTCAAGTCTGGGCTCTGGCTGGGCCACTCAAGGACATTCACAGAGTTGTCCTGAAGCCACTCCTTTGATATCTTGGCTGTGTGCGTAGGGTCGTTGTCCTGCTGAAAGATGAACCATCGCCCCAGTCTGAGGTCAAGAGCGTTTTGGAGGAGGTTTCCATCCAGGATGTCTCTCTACATTGCTGCATTCATCTTTCCCTCTACCCTGACTAGTCTCCCAGTTCCTGCCACTGAAAAACATCCCCACAGCATGATGCTGCCACCACCATTGGCGTGGTTATGAACAGTGCTTGGTTTCCTCCAAACACGACGCCTGGCATTCACACCACAGAGTTCAATCTTTGTCTCATCAGACCAGAGAATTTTGTTTCTCATGGTCTGAGAGTCCTTCAGGTGCCTTTTGGCAAACTCCAGGTGGGCTGCCATGTGCCTTTTACTAAGGAGTAGCTTCCATCTGGCCACTCTACCATACAGGCCTGATTGGTGGATTGCTGCAGAGATGGCTGTCCTTCTGGAAGGTTCTCCTCTCTTCACAGAGCATCACTGGAGCTCTAACAGAGTGACCATCGGGTTCTTGGCCACCTCCCTGACAAAGGCCCTTTTCCCCCGATCGCTCAGTTTAGATGGCCGGCCAGCTCTAGGAAGAGTCCTGGTGCTTCTGAACTTCTTCCATTTACAGATGATGGAGGACACTGTACTCATTGAGACCTTCAAAGCAGCAGAAATTTTTCTGTACCCTTCCCCAGATTTGTGCCTTGAGACAACCCTGTCTCGGAGGTTCCTTTGACTCCCTGCTTGGTTTGTGCTCTGACATGCACTGTCAACTGTGGGACCTTATATAGACAGGTGTGTGCCTTTCCAAATCATGTCCAATCAACTGAATTTACCACAGGTGGACTCCAATTAAGCTGTAGAAACATCTCATGGATGATCAGTGGAAACAAGATGCACCTGAGCTCAATTTTGAGCTTCATGGCAAAGGCTGTGAATACTTATGTACATGTGATTTCTTAGTTTTTTATTTTTAATGAATTTGCAAAAATCTCAAAAAAAAAAATGTTTTCACGTTGTCATTATGAGGTATTGTGTGCAGAATTTTGAGGAAAAAAATAAATTTAATCCGTTTTGGAATAAGGCTGTAACATAGCAAAATGTGGAAAAAGTAAAGTACTGTGAATACTTTCCGGATGCACTGTACAAAAGCTAGACACCCCTGTTCAAGGGCCAGGTTTTTGTAATGTATAAAAATGAGACCAAAATAAAGCATTTCAAAACTTTTTCCACCATTAATGTGACCGATAACCTGTACAACCCAACTGAAAAACAAACTGAAATCTTGGGGGAAAATAAAATACTTACAATAACCTGGTTGCATTAATATGCACACCCCGTTATAACTGGGGATGTGGCTGTGTTCAGAATTAACCAATCACATTCAAACGCATGTTAAATGGGAGTCAGCACACACCTGCCACCATTTAAAGTGCCTCTGATTAACCCAAAATAAAGTTCAGCTGTTCTGGTAGGCTTTTCCTGACATTTTTGTAGTCACATCTGACAACACAAGCCATGGTCTGCATAGAGCTTCCAAAGCATCAGAGGGATCTCATTGTTCAAAGGTATCAGTCAGGTGAAGAGTACAAAAGAATTTCCAAGGCATTAAATATACCATGGAACACAATGAAGACAGTCATCATCAAGTGGAGAAAATATGACACAACAATGACATTACCAAGAACTGGACGTCCCTCCAAAATTGATGAGAAGAAAACTGGTCAGGGAGGCTGCCAAGAGGCCGACAGCAACATTGAAGGAGCTGCAGGAATTTCTGGCATGTACTGGCTGTTTAGCACATGTGACAACAATCTCCCATCTAGGGTGGCAAAACGGAAGCCTTATCTTATGAAGAAAAACATCCAAGCATGGCTACGTTTTACAAAAACACATTTGAAATCTCTCCAACACTTGTGAGAAAATGTGTTGTGGTCCAATAAAACCAAGGTTGAACTTTCTGGCCACAATTCCAAAAGGTATATTTGGCGCAAACACAACACTGTTCATCACCAAAAGAACACCATACCTACAGTGAAGCATGGTGGGGGCAGCATTATGCTTTGGGGCTTGCAGCGTTAACCCCTGGGTTCCAATGTATAAAATCATTCTTTGCTGAGGAGAAATTGTTTCACTCCAAAAGTCTGGTCGTGAATTGCTTTTCTCACCCAAGACCAGAGCTGTGGCGCTACCCAACGGCCTAAAAGTGGAAGTTAATCCCTGCTTCATTTCCTGGAGTCATTTCTCCCTTTCATCTTTTTGCCAAAGGAACGCCCCAAATGACAGGTGTGGTTGATATTTCCCAGGTGCTGGAAAGTCAAGTTTCCTCATCAAACTCAAACAGTCTTACATCGCCCTCTGGTGGACAACCCAGGAATATTTAATTTTCTCGCTCTGCAGTTAAATTATGAATTGTGAACATTAACTCTTATTCCAGGGCGGCGTGGTGGCGGAGTGGTTAGCACTGTGGCAGCACAGCAACTCACCCTTGGCCGGGGGATCCTGGGTTCGATCCCAGCCCCCGACCAACAGTGATCTGTGAGGAGTTTGCATGTTCTTCCCGTGTCTGCATGGGTTTACTCCGGGATTTCTCCGGTTTTCTCCCACATACCAAAAAAAAAAACCATGCAAGTTAGGTTAATTGGCGTCAAACTAGGGATTCTAAATTGTCCTTAGGTATGACTGTGAGAGTGAATGGTTGTCTGTCTCTCTGTGTTGGCCCTGCGATGGACTGGCGATCTGTCCAGGGTGTACCCTGCCTCTCGCCCAAAGATGCTGGGATAGGCTCCAGCCCCCCCCCCCCCCCCCCCCGGCGATCCAAAAAGAATTAAGCGGAAGAAGATGAATGAATGAATGAATGAATGAATGAATGAACTCTTATTCCTCTCTCAAGACAGTATCCGCTACTGAAGACATGGTTGGACTCTGGGATGTACAATTGTGGCTTGAAATGCTTTTATTAATATGACTTGATATGTGTTGTTTTATTTTCAGGAATAAGTTAATCTTTGCATGCCAACCAGAAATTAATCACATTTACAATGTAGACACATGGTTTGTTCCTTTATTATTAAGTAGAATATCTTAGTCTCTAAAGTTTAAAGAATTTATGCTTTAGTAGGCAGCATATATATATGTTTTAGGAGGATTTCACTTTTCATATCAAATTTCTCTCGCCCTCTCCTCTTCCTTTGGGAGGCACCCACCTCAGGAATTAGAATTGACAAATCAGGGTCCAAACCTATCTTCATTGCCTTTTTAGTCAGTTTACAACTTCTGCTGAACAAAGAAACTCAATGTAATTGGTCCAGCTCAGTTTTCATGAAATTTAGTGAGATCCTGCCACACCCTGAAAAAAAAACAAAAAACTTTCCTGTGTCTTCAGTTGGGGTGGTGGTCAGTCCCTCGAAGGAGCATTTTCTTCTCTCACATTTTTTTTGAATCTCTTAAGTAGGCACAGAGCCTATCATGCTCTGTGAAAATTCTTCTTTTCTTTAAAGTTCATTTTTTCCTATTTTACTCCTTTTCCTTAAATTACCGTGTTAAGAAGATTTTGTTTGATTTTTACTAACCTTAAACCAACTTATTCAAACCACAACACATCAGAAGAAACAGATTTGTGGTTTGTTTTTTTCCCCAATTTGATTTTCTGATTGGACTTTGAACAATAAATAAATATTATCTAGAATTTGACCCCCTGGCCAAATTCCCTTTGCTGTAGATAAGAAGACATCGGCCAGCGTCTACAGTTGTGATCTCGGAAGCATGCCATAACCATGGTAGAACCTGTCTACCAGTCTCTCTCTCAACAGAATCCACGGGCATCCAGCTCGATCAAAGTTGGCATGTGGGGGCCTGCTACCCAAGGAGATGCAATCTGGCTCTGCTTGGCTGACGGTCTGTTGTCCAATTTAAAGGTGAACTGAACTCACCTTTTTGCCAAAAAAGTAGAATAGCAGATTAATTCCTTATTACCTATTGTATTTTTCAACACATAAAAGAAATTTTTAGGCCGTGCGTTGGCCAAGCTATAGGCCGATAAACTTTTGCCTCTGGCTGGCAGTGCCAAACAAACCGGAAGTAGTGCAGACGACGCTGCGTGACGTCACGAGTGTGAGCCTTATCAAAACAACAATGGCAGATGATAGCAGTTCCAGCAGTCAAGAACACCAGAGTTTTCAGAGTGAAGAGGCATTCAGGATCGGTGACAAGACAGAGGAGGATGCAGGAGTGTCAACTGAACAGGAAGAGAGCGAGGGAGGCATCAAACCGTACAGATTAGAGCCAGAATTTTCGGGGGATTCCAGCACCGACTCAGACCGCAGCAGTGATGGGGTGGAGAGTCGCTTATTGAATACAGAATGGTGAGTCTTTACTTTGGCATGTTTGGGGTGTCAGGATAAGGAAAATTAACAATAAAAAAGAAAGAGAAAAAAAAACATCAGCATTTTTCCAACTTATTACAGTTATCCCTCACTTATCGCGTTTAATGCGGTCTTCCTTCGCTGGGTATAGGCGCTCGGCAGGGAGCGAAGCTGGGTAAAACGTCTCCGCCAATCAGCTTGCGAGATAAAACGTCTCGGCCAATCAGCTTGCGAGGTAAAACGTCTCCGCCAATCAGCTTGCGAGATTCCCGAGCGGGCTGGGGAGCCGGGGAGAGCGGGCTCTAGGTGTTGACACCTGATGTTCTAATGTAGTCTCCCTGCCTTCTCATTAGAACATCAGGTATCAACACGGAGAGCCCGCACAGCTCAAAATCTACCTCTCTGACCACCGCTCCACTCCTCTCCGCCCACCTCTTCACCGCTCGGGAATCTCGCAAGCTGATTGGCCGAGACGTTTCACCTCGCAAGCTGATTGGCCGAGACGTTTCACCTCGTAAGCTGATTGGCCGAGACGTTTTACCCAGCTTCTCTCCCTGCAGAGCGCCTTCTTTATCGCTCGTGTTGCTTAGTGGCACTTTTCGCTGTTCTCTTGTGCCTTTTTGTGCAAAATAGTGCTTGTGACGCCCTTGGGGGGGGGGGGGGTGACGCTACTTCGCGGTTTTTCACTTTTCGCGGTCGGTTCTGGTCCCCATTAAACGCGATAAGTGATGGATCACTGTATATCTAGAAACGCATCGCTTCCCGGTCGCTTTTCCTCCCCCTTTCTTTTCTTTCGTCGCCATGACAGCTTTCCTTGGCCACTGAACAGATCTTCCCAGGTGTTGGAAGTGTTTTGTAGTCGACTATCACGACAAAATGCACCAAAAACAACCAGTGTCGACGTGCTCGCAATGGTAAACATGAGGACTGGGTCACACTCGTGACGTCACGTGGAACTCCGGCTGCGCTTCGGCGGATTTGTCTGATTTTTCAGGGCGGGAAATTCTAAATCGCGATTTTCTCCAAGATTCCGGGATTTGTGGAGGGGGTGCCAATGATAAATTATCTTTATAATTGTATGTACTATCACCCAGTGCCGTTCAATGCATAATGAATATTCCTGGTATAGGTTCTTTAAACCTAAGATTTGCAAATTCCTTTCAGACTGTCAAATGCATTTTGTCTTTTCATTAATCTATGTTCTTTTTCAGAATAACACACCAATTTTCCTTTTTATAAATAGTTTGCTCATCATTTTCTTCATAAAATTGCATCCACTTTTCTTAACCAATACTATTTTATGGTTTTCCAATTTCCAGTATATTGCCAAGTTAAACTATGTTTCCCTTGGTTCCACAAATGTTTGATTCACATGTGATGCTCAGTAATTCAGTAACAGTCTATGGTGCTCATGATATATGTTGAATTCCCTGTCTCAAGTCATCCGAATGTGTTAACCTAGTCTGACATTTCTTATTAAACCATTGAAAGACATGGGAGTTATTTTTTGATTTCATGTCCATCTTCTTGATTAAAAGCAGACAAGAACTCTCAGGGTTTTTGAAACTGATTATTGGTACAAATAAAGAATTGTTACTAAAACTGTCCATTATTTTGGACTGGTGCCCCAATGAGCTTATATGTGTGTAATGAAAAGAAATCTTCATTCCTACTCACATTCATATTTACATTAATACTTGTACCAACAATAAAACACTTATAAACCAATAATTTCCTATAGGCTGCTTTTCTTTAGCTGGAACTGGGGCCTTAGTCAAGGTGGAGGGAATTATAAACAGTTCCAAATACCAGTCAGTGTTAGCACAAAACCTTCGCACTTCTGTTAGAAAGATGAAGATGAAGAGGAACTTCATCTTTCAGCACAACAATGACCCAAAGCCCACATCCAAATCAACAAAAGAATGGCTTCACCAGAAGAAGATTAAGGTCTTGGAATGGCCCAGCCAGAGTCCAGACCTGAATCCAATCGAACATCTGTGGGGTAATCTGAAGAGGGCTGTGCACAGGAGATGCCCTCCCAATCTGACAAATATAGAGCGTTTTTTCAAAGAAGAGTGGACCGATATTTCCATATCCGGATGTGTCACGCTGCTATTCCTACCCAAAAAGACTGAATGCTGTAATAAAAGCCAAAGGTACTGCAACAAAGTATTAGTTTAAGGGTGTGAATATTTGTGCCAACGGGTTATTGTAAGTTTTTTATTTTTTATTTTTCCCTTTAAAAGATTTTAGTTTGTTTTTCAATAGGGTTGTACAGGTTATAGGTCACATTAATGGTGGAAAAAGTTTTGAAATGATTCATCTTTTCTCATTTTTTTTTTTTTTTTTACATTGCAAAAACCTGGCATTTGAACGGAAGTGTGTAGACCATTTACAGTGGAGTGAAAAAGTGTTAGTCCCCTTCCTGATTTCTCATTTTTTTTGTATGTTTGTCACACTTAAATGTTTCAGATCATCAAACAAATTTAAATATTAGACAAAGATGACAAGTAAACACAAAATGCAGATTTTAAATGAAGGTGTTGATTATTAAGGGAAAAAAAACAAAACAAACCTACATAGCCCTGTGTGAAAAAGTGATTGCCCCTAAACCTAATAACTGGTTGGGCCAGCAACAACTGCAATCAAGCGTTTGCGATTACTGGCAATGAGTCTTTTGCAGTGCTGTGGAGGAATTTTGGCCCACTCATCTTTGTGAAATTGTTGTAATTCAGCCACATTGGAGGGTTTTTGAGCGTGAACCGCCTTTTTAAGGTCATGCCACAGCATCTCAATCGGATTCAGGTTAGGACTTTGACTAGGCCACTCCAAAGTCTTCACTTTGTTTTTCTTATGCCATTTAGAGGTGGACGTGCTGCTGTGTTTTGGATCATTGTCTTGCTGCAGAACCTAAGTGTGCTTCAGCTTGAGGTCATGAACAGATGGCCGGATATTGTCCTTCAGGATTATTTGGTAGACAGCAGAATTCATGGTTCCATTTACCACAGCAAGTCTTCCAGGTCGTGAAGCAGCAAAACAAACCCAGACCATCACCCTACCACCACCATATTTTACTGTTGGTATGATGTTCCTTTTCTGAAATGCTGTGTTACTTTTAAGCCG
The DNA here is from genome assembly GCA_020510985.1 of Pholidichthys leucotaenia. Classification (NCBI taxonomy): domain Eukaryota; kingdom Metazoa; phylum Chordata; class Actinopteri; order Cichliformes; family Pholidichthyidae; genus Pholidichthys; species Pholidichthys leucotaenia. The sequence continues at coordinate 298,605,602 of CM035840.1, forward strand.
AATGTAATGGGACACACACCTTCCAAAAAGTTCAACTTTTGTCTCGTCAGTCCACAGAGTATTTTCCCAAAAGTCTTAGGGATCATCAAGATGTTTTGTGACAAAACTGAGACGAGCCTTTATGTTCTTTTTGCTCAGCAGTGGTTTTTGTCTTGGAACTCTACCACGCAGGCCATTTTTGCCCAGTCTCTTTCTTATGGTGGAGTCTGGAGTGAGGCCTGCAGTTCCTTGGATGTTGTTGTGGGATCTTTTGTGACCTCTTGGATGAGTCGTCGCTGCACTCTTGGGGTAGTTTTGGTTGGCCGGCCACTCCTGGAAAGGTGCACCACTTTTCCATGTTTTCACCATTTGTGGATAATGGCTCTCACTGTGGTTCGCTGGAGTCCCAAAGCTTTAGAAATGGCTTTATAACCTTTTCCAGACTGATAGATCTCAGTTGCTTTGTTTCTCATTTGTTCCTGAATTTCTTTGGATCACAGCATGATGTTGAGATTTTGAGGATCTTTAGGTTTACTTCACTTTGTCAGGCAGGTCCTATTTAAGTCATTTTTTGATTAAGAACAGGTGTGGCAGTAATCAGGCCTGGGTATGGCTAGAGAAATTGAACTCAGCTTTCCAAAAATGTGATAAACCACAGTTAATTTATGTTTTAACAGGGGGGGTATCACTTTTTCACACAGGGCCATGTAGGTTTGGATTTTTTTACCCTTAAGAATAACCATTTAAAAACAGCATTTTGTGTTTACTTGTGTTATCTTTGTCTAATATTTAAATCTGTTTGGTGATCTGAAACATTTAAGTGTGACAAACATATAAAAAAAATGAGAAATCAGGAAGGGGGCAAACACTTTTTCACACCACTGTATATCCTCTGTATATGTAAAAAGATGCAAAAACACTAAATTATGAAGAAAAGGGCAAATATGTGAGGAAAAACAGCAATTTAGCAAGGAAAAATCAGCAAAGTTATGAGGGAAAAAAATTTAAGTTGGTAAGAAGAAGAAATTTATGGAGGAAAAAAATACAAAATTACAAGCAAAAAAGCAGTAAATTTACAAAGAAAAAAGGACCAAATTTTGCAAGGGAAAAAATAATTTTATGAGGAAAAAAAGCAAAAAATTTATGAAGGAAAAACAGCAGAAAAGCCCAGACGGTCACCCAGTTCACATTGCACCACGATTGTTGGTCTTGATTTAACTTCTTCATGGGGATCTGCTCTTTGTCTGGCCCTGGCTTGAAAACGTGGGTAGTGGTGGGTTCACCAGACATTATCATACCATAAAACGTCCTGTCGTTTCGATGGGTGTGTAATTAGCAAATCTACAAGGCACACCAGTAGCAGATTTATGAAGAAAAAGTAACAACTTTATATGGGAAAAAAAATAGAGTGACAAATTTATGAGTAAACAGTTGCACATTTATGAAAAGTCTCATTATTACCTCTCCCAAGGAAGTCATGTAATTGGGGTGGTTTGTTTGTCTGTCCCTCTGTCCATCCGTCCGTTAGCAGGATTCCGCAAAAACTACTGGACAGATTTTGATGAAAACTTCACCAGAGGTAGCCCTTGGGCCAAGGATGAACCCCTTGGATTTTGGTGATGATCTGAGAATGCATACCTCCACCAAAGCCTTGTTTTAATTTGTGCAGCAGGATTACACAAAAACTACTGGATGGGTTTGAATGAAATTTTCACCAGAGGTGGTCCTTGGGCTAGAGAGGAACCCATAACATTTTGGCGATGATCTGACAATGCATACCTCTGTCAAGGCTCTTATCTTCTCACAGTGTGTTAGCAAGATTCCTCCAAAACTTGTGGCTAGACTTTGCTGCAATTTTCACCAGAACTGGTTCGTGGCCTGCACACAAACCCATTACATTTTGGAGGTGATCCATGACGGACAGAAGGGGCCTTGCAAGAGGTATGCACTCTCTTGAGTGCTTTTCTACTTTAACCTTTATTTTACCAGGGATAAACCAATGTTACAATGGTGCCCTGGCCAAGATGGCAGCACATATAAAAAAAAAAAAAAAAAAAAAAAAAAAATCAAGCAATTACAAAACAACACATAGGTTAAAAATAAAGAACAAATGCATAAAACAGATAACTCAATAAAACTAGAGGGCACTCAGAGAGTGCATACCTCCGCCAAGGCTCCATCCCTCCCTCCTTTTGTCCTCCCCTCCGTCCCTTTGTCCATCCATATCGTCATCCATCTGTACATTGCGAGATAAGGCCTTGGCGGAGGTATGCACTCACGGATCACCTCCAACATCTAATGAGTGCATCTTTGGGCCAACAGCCACCTCTGGTGAAAATTTCATCCAAATCCACACTGTAGTTTTGGAGTATTGTTGCTAACACTGTGAGAAGATAAGAGCCTTGGCGGAGGTATGCATTTTGAGATCATCACCAAAATCTAATCATGTGTTCAGTGTGCCATTACACACCTTTCCTGAAAATTTGAATGAAAGGCGCTATATAAATGCAATCCACTATTATAATTAATTTTATTATTAACAGACAGATAAACAGCAAAAACAATATGACTATAATAATAAGAAGAAGACTGTCATAATTGTATTAACCATACACTGGGGCTGGGCAATTCCACCTTTAACAGCATCATGGTTTATTGAATCTTTCAGGTCGGTTTTCGTTTTTTTTTCCCTCCTCTCTTCTCCATTACAGTTTACTGACAAGGTTCATAATTATTAAACAATATTACACAACAGTGCAGTATCATACCCTTTTTTGCAGTTATCAACTACAAATTCACATAGTATCCATATCATCTACCGCAACAAACTTGTAAGAAATATGACCATGACAAAGGCACAAATGCTCACCTCGCACGCCGACAGATGCGGACATGTTCCTCCAAGTGTTTGCTTTCAAATTTTGATCGTGATATCCTTTTAGTGTCATATCAAAGCATACCGGGTTGTTTGATGCAGCAAAGTTCAGCCTCCACCTCCTCCACCATCACCTCCCGTTCTTGTCTTCCTGTACCAGCGTCCCATGTCCCTCCCTTCCTTAATTCTGATTGGCTGCTTAGAAAGGTCTGACATTGACGAGCGCAGCTGTACAGTAGTCTGACAAATTAAACTTTTTTCAGCCTGGACGCGCCCTAACAAAAAGCGGCCACCACTCAAAGCATTGTAAAGCGTTTCAGCGGCGAGGGCGCACAGCGCTGTAAAGACTGGACTACATAGAGAATGAATAGAAAATAGTCACTGACAGTAGAAAAAATGAGCTTGGCGGATGCGCCACCAATACCTTTTCTGCAGTATTTGGCTTCCGGGTTGCCAGGGCATCTGGCCCTATGGCATGACCACGCACGCCACTCAGTGGACACGTCTTAAAGGGATAGTACACGAAAAGTGCCATATTAATATGTAAAAAATTCAAAAAATTCCTGCATCCACATTGTGATCCAAAACACCACCAAAATCTAATCATCTGTTCCCTGTACCATTACACACCTTTCCTGACTAGTTCATCAAAATCTGTTAACTTTTTTGAGTTATGCTGCTAACAGACAAACCAACCAATGCCACTAAAAACATTAACTCCGTCCTCCCTTGACGGAGGTAACAGATATCAAGTATCTATTTATCAGATCACTATGAATGGCACAAACAAACAGTGAAGGATTCATGTTTTAGTGCGGCCACTACAGACTGAAATTCAGACATCTTTACTAAATTGTGTAAATTGAGGTTGCATAAAACAGAAGTTACAAATTTAAAGGGGGTCATCGACTGGAAAATTGGGTTTTTGTAGGTTCTAACCTTCTGAAAGGCATCTATTGGTCACGTGATTATCAAAAAATATAAAACACACACTGCTCTTTAAAAAAAAACACACACAGTCTTTGTGTCATTTCTGTCTTTGAGGAGCCGTTTTAACTCTTCCGGGTTCACTATGGAACATCAGAAACATGGTAAACCCAATGGCATTAGCTTCAGAGCTAACAGTGCTACTAGGGAGTTTGCCCAACAAGCGTGGTTTATATTGTTAGTTTCTTTAGATGTCAGTCATCCTAACAGACACCCCTATTTTCTATAAATTCTATTCAACACACACACGCACCCCGGAATCCTTGATCATCTAACAATACTTGACCATATACGCCGTTCTTAGATGAAATTTTCTTCTAACCCAGAGACACAAGGTCGCTAACTGAGGCTAGCAGTTTGGCCTCTCTTTCACAAATGTTTGCCCTTACTGTACTCCAGGGACCCGGTCATATCTACTGACCACTGAAACCACACCCTCGTTATTTCCTTCATTCTTTGAGACAAATTTACATTAGCTGGCTCAGGATCCGCTACTCATGCTACAAGCTAGCCGAAGAGGTGTGCCATACCATATCATTCACAAAACCACCGGTACAAATTTTGACACGGTATAAAAATGAATATCGCTATATTTGGGGCCTGCTGTGTGACGATGTCACAACCGTTATGCTGCTGATGGAAGTTACATGTTACCATAGAAACGGGGGGGAGGTGCGGGAAGCTATCGCTCTGTGGTTGGAATGTCTGCATCAAGTTATGTTGAAATATTTTAGATGCTGCCATGTTTAAAAAAAAAAAAAGTAGAGCAATGCGGATACAACACAGCGAGCGGTGTTGACATCTGTCCAGAGTTTTATTTTCATTCCGTTTGCTTCAACTTGATTTTATTCAACCACCTGAACCAAAAAAAACAAAACCCAAACATCCCTTGAGTGTGGCGAGAGCCAAAATGTCCCAGGAGATGTTTGTGCAACAGAGACTACTGATGCAGGTAAGTGATTAAGCATAAAACCCCGACTATGTAAGTACACTTATATGGTTTATATTGTTTTCTTGTAATATTTGATACAGAATAAAAAAAATTGAAACTAAACCTGAGCTGCTGTTTATAAACTGGGAAATAAAGAGAGTTTTTGTTTTGTTTTGTTTTTACCAAATATGTCAATGGTACATAACACTGGCCTGTGAAACTGTAGAAGACACTGTTCTTTATAAATTAAAAAGACAAAAAAATTGTGACATCATGAACAATATTGTTATCATGAAAATTTGCTAAAATATCGTGATATCATTTTTAGGCCATATTGCCTACCCCTAGAAGCCAGCTAAGATTAGCAACAGCGAGGAAAGAGGGAAGGGTGACGTTAACTGGGGTTCTTGTACATTTAAAGAGACATGCACTGAAACAAGCCGTTCTGAAGAAGGCTGCAAAAGATGATTCACAATGACGCTGCAATAACTAAATAATTAAAGGAAATTTGACCAAAATATGTCATAGACATTTCATTCAGACCTGTGGGAGCGGTCAACATGTGAGGCAAAGTGCAGTAAATGGGACCTTTAAGAAACAAAAAGTCAAAATTTACTAAAATAAGAATAAGCATCCTGCAGTACAACTGCTTAGTAAACATAATTTTGTGAATAATTTACTCAAGTAAATGTAAGTAGTTCTTTCCCAGCAACAGGACCCTACTCAGGTGCCACTGGGGCGAGGGGGGGTGACTCACTGTTGGCGACGGCGAACCTCTTCAGGTCCTCGTAGGTCTTCAGCTCCTCGGGAGGGACACAGAGCCACACATAGGGCCATGGACTTAATTTTCTCTGGACTATGTCGATGTTACAAGGATCCAAGAAGAAGACAAACCTGCAGGAGGAGGAACGAAAAAGAAAAAAAAAAAAAAAAAGTGTGATCAACTACTCGAGCTGTGCAAATTTTTAATCAGCATCTCAATGAGTCTACCGCAAAAGCTTGATGGGCAGCTTGGTGGTGCAGTGGTTACCACTGTGCCAGTACAGTAAGAAGGTCACGGGATTGATCCCATCCCTGACCATCGTGGGTTCAATCCCACCCCCTGACCTTCAATGACCCTTCTGTGTGGCGTTTACATGTTCTCCACATGTCTGCGTGGGTTTAGTCCGGGTATTCTGGTTTCCTCCCACAGGCCAAAAACATGCGGGTTAGGTTAACTGAGACTCTAAACTGGCCCTAGGTGTGTGTGTGGGGGGGGGGGGGGGGGGGGGGGATTGGCGCCACACTGTGGCTGCTTCATCCATCCAGGTGGATGCCCTGTAATTCCCCACTGTGGGACCAATAAAGGATTATAAAATAAAGTAAATAAATAAATGACGGCCTGAACAACAAGAAGTGTGTTTTTCATGTGCTTAGGCCAGGGGTCTGTAAGCTGCGGCCCTGAGGCCACATGTGGCTCTTTTACCCATACACAGTGGCTCCCTGGGGTCTTGAGGGGGGGGGGGGTGGGGGACTCAATTTCCAAGAAAAGAAGAAATAAATTCACAAGAAAAAGGTTTGCAACATTCATGAGAAAAAATCCTAAAAAGCCAGAAATGAGAAAACCTGAAATTATGCAAAAAAAATAAATAAATCACAAATTTAGGGAAAAATTTTGCAATTTTCTGAGGAAAACATGCCCATAAATTTGCAAGAAAACAGTCACAAATTTACTGGAAAAAGATGTTTTATGAGAAAAATGGAATAAATTTAAGAATATAAGAAATGCTGCAGTTTTACCCATGCAAGGTAATAAGTTTACTAAGAAAAATATAATAAATTTATGAAAATAGCTGAAAATTTATGCCAAAATACTCAAAATTTAGGGAAAATGTTGCAATTTTATGAGGGAAAAAACCCCACAAATTGGCAAGAAAAAAAGCTCACAAATTTAACAGAAAAAGATGCATTTTATTAGAAAATAGTTGTAAATTTATATGAAAACGGCAGCATTTTTTACCTGGAAAAGGTAACAATCAGATCAAACAATCTTCTGAAAAAAGCAGAAGATTATGGCAAAATTTAAAAAAAAATTATGAAAAAAAGCGTATAACTTTCTTGGGAAAAATGTTGCAAAATTACATGGAAAAATATTTTTTAGTTTTTACTTAATAAAGGTATTAAATTTGCAAAGAAAAATATGCCAAATTTAGGAAAAAAGCAAAACACATTTACACCAAAAACAAGTGCCAGAAGAAAGAAAAATTTCCAAGCAAATTCACAAGAAAATACTGTCAATTTTTGGAAACATTTTTATAATTTTTGTAAAAACTTTTCTCTCATAAGTGTCCAATTTTCTCACCAATTAGTGAGGTTTTTGTTGTAAACTTATAACTTTCCAAGAAAATGTTTAACCTTTTTTGCAATTTATTATTACTTTTGTAATACATTTATTGCTCTTTTTCTATAAATTAACATTTTGTGAAACTTGTCACCTTTCCCCACACATAAATTTACAACAATATACTCATGAATTTGGTATTTCTTTTTTCTATAAAAAGTTGCAACTTTATCCTCAAATTTTCATGATTTTTCTTGTACATTTGCAGCTGGCCTTTCAGTAGCCATGGTTACATGTGCAAATTTTCTTCAATCTGATTACAATTCAGATCAGAACTTTACTGTTTACATGGATCCTGAAAACGTTGATCCGATTAGGACGTGCGTTTCCATGTGTCACACATTTGTACGGACTAAATCATTTTGACATGTGCACAATTATCCGACATTCCAGAAAAAGTAGAAGAAGAAGCAACTTCTGATGTAAACAAACCCTGCTTGGTGTCTTTTTCTTTTTGAAATGGACCTGTATTGTGTTATTCAGACTATACTTCTGCTTCTGCTGGTCTCTGTAATGAAGCTATAAGTACATACTTCTGCATATGATGAACAGAGGAAAACAGCAGGACGATACAAACCAGTTCTGTTTTACTCCCACCATGTCTTCCGCTAGCTGCTGTAAAGGCAGAAATGCGTCACGTCGACGTGTAGCTGATGTACAGACATGCGCAGTAAACATATTTTCTACCCAAACTTCGGAATAAGTGTTTATATGCGCACCAATCGGATTAACAATCAGCAAAACCCACCCGTCTCAATCGGAAGGAAATTTTGATCCGACTGAGCGTGATCGGGTCAGAATATTCAGATTGGCGTGTTTATATGAAGCATTTTTATTCCGATCAGGCTTTTAATCCGGTTACTTGTGTCCATGTAAACATGGCCACTGATAAAGTTGCCTTGTATAAAGTATCCTTGCAGTCTTGCAGTCAGACAAGGGGAATGGCCTTTTTAGTTTTTTCAGATTTTGGCAAAATTTTTTATCTTGAACAGATCTTCTTTCAGCTGCTTCCTTTAGGGGTCACCACAGCAGATCATCGCCTCCATCTCACCCTTTCCCTTGCATCTTCCTCTGTAACACCAACCCTCTCCACGTCCTCTTTTACTACATCCATGAATCTTCTCTGTGGTCTTCCTCTTTTCCTCCAGCCTGGCAGCTCCATCTTCAACATCCTTTGTCCAATATATCTACTACCCTCCTCTGCATATCTCCAAACCATCTCAGCCTTGACTCTCTTACTTTATCTCCAAACCGCTCAACCTGAGCTGTCCCTCTGATATACTCTTTTCTAATCTTGTCCCTCCTAGTCACTCCCAATGAGAATCTTAGCATCTTCAACTCCGTCACCTCCAGCTCCATTTCCTGTCTTGTCAGCGCCACCGTCTCCAAACCATACATCATAGCAGGTTTCACTACCGTCTAGTAAAGCTTCCCTTTCACTCTTACTGCTATCCTGTCACAAATCACCCGACACTCGTCTCCACCCACTCCACCCTGCCTGCACTCTCTTCTTCACCTGTCTTGTGCATTTTCCATTGCTTTGGATGGTTGACCCCAGGTATTTAAACTCATCTACTTTCACTGCCTCTACCTCTTCCATCTTCACAGTTACACCTGCCTCCCTCTCATTCACACTCATGTACTCTGGTCTTGTTTCTACTGACTTTCATTCCTCTTCGCTACAGAGCATACCTCCACCTCTCCAGGTTCTCTTCCACCTGCTCCCTACTCTCACTACAGATCACAATGCTGTCTGCAAACATCATGGTCCACGGAGACTCCTGCCTGACCTCATATGTCAGCCTGTCCATCATCACGGCAAACAAGAAGGGGTTCAGAGCCGATCCCTGATGTAACCTCACCTCCACCTTGAAAACCATCTGTCACTTCTACAGCACACCTCACCACCATCTCGCTGTCCTCATACATGTCCTGCACCACCCTCACATACTTCTCTGACACTCCTGACTTCCCCATACAGTACCACACTTCCTTTCTTGGCACCCTATCATATGCTTTCTCTAGACCCAAAAGATCAAAAGTCCACTGCCATCTCTCCTAAACATCTCCATACCTCCACAGGCTTGTCATCTGGACCAACTGCCTTTCCATTCTTCATCCTCTTCAAAGCTGCCCTCACTTCTGCGTTGCTAATCCTCAGGACTTTCTTGTTCACCATCTTTCCTTCATCCATCCTCCTCTCTCTCATTTTCTTTATTCATCAGCTCTTCAAAGTACTCCTTCCACTTTCTCAACGCACTCTTGCCATTTGTTAGTACATTACCATTTCTGTCCTTAATCAGTCTAACCTGCTGCACATTTTTTCCAGCTCGATCTCTCTGTCTAGCCAATCAATACAAGTCCTTTTCTCATTCTTGAGTATTCAGCCTCTCATACAACTCACTATATGCCTTTTCCTTTGCCACCTCTCTTTGCCAAGCATCTAGATTCCAAATACTCCTGTCTACTTTCTTCATCTCCCTGACTATCTCACTTTTTCTTTGCTAACCTCTTCCTTTGAATACTTTCCTGTACCTCCTCATTCCACCACCAAGTCTCCTCGTCTTCCTTCCTCTGTCCACTGGATACACCACATACCTTTCTTCCTGTTTCCTTCAATACTTTTGCTGCACTTCCCCAGTCATCTGATAATTCTTCCCTACCACCCAGAGCCTGTATCAACTCGTTCCTCAACTCTGTGCGACGTCCTTCCTTCAGTAACTTCCCCCACTTAATCTTTGGCTCTGCCTTCACTCTCTTCCTCTTCTTGCTTTCCAAAATCATCCTACAGACTACCATCCAATGCTGTCTAGCTACATTCTCCCCTGCCACCACCTTGCAGTCTCCCATCTCTTTCAGATTTCTCCTTCTGCATAAGATGTAGACAACCTGTGTGCACTTTCCTCCACTCTTGTAAGCCACCCAATGTTCTTCTTTCTTCTTGAAGTATTTAGATTTTTTGATTTAGATTTAGTATACTTTATTGATCCCCAGAGGGGAAATTGAGGGCATCCACCACCTGGATGGATGAAGCAGCCACGATACGGCGCTATCCCTTAACCATTCACACACACACACTCACACCTAGGGCCACTTTAGAGTCTCCAATTAACCTAACCTGCATGTTTTTTGGCATGTGGGAGGAAACCGGAGAAATCCCGGAGTAAACCCACGCAAACACGGGGAGAACATGCAAACTCCACACAGATCACTGTTGGTCGGGGGCTGGGATCGAACCCACGATCCCACGATCCCCACAATCCCCTGGCCAAGGGTAAACTGTGCTGCCGCAGTGCTAACCACTGCGCCACCGTGCAGCCCTGTGTTCACCACAGCCATTTCCATCCTTTCAGCAAAATCCACAACCATCTGTCCTTCCACATTTCCCTCCTTAAGGCCATACCTACCCAGAACCTCCTCATCACCTCTGTTCCCTTAACCTACATGTCCAATAAAGTCCACTCCAATCACCACTCTCTCCCCCCTGGGAGCGCCCTCTACCACTTCATCCAACTTACTCCAGAATTCCTCTCTCCTCTACCTGACATCCAACGTGTGGGGCATACGCACTGACAACATTCAACATCACACCTTTGATTTCTAGCTTCAAACTCATGATTCTGTCTGACTCTCTCTTTACTTCCTGAACACTCTTCGCATACTCTTCCTTCAAGATTACTCCTACTCCCTTTCTCTTCCTATCTACACCATGGTAGAACAGTTTAAATCCCCCTCCAATGCTCATAGCTTTCTTTTCCCTTCCATCTGGTTTCTTGTACACACAGTATATCTACCTTCCTTCTCTCCATCATATCAGCCAACTCTGCCTTTACCAGTCATAGTCCCTACATTTAATGTCCCTACTCTCACCTCCACACTTCTACCTTTTCTTTTCTTTCTCACCTTTCTAACACGCCTCCCCCCAATCCTCCTCCTTGCTCTTCGCCCAACAGTAGCCCAATTTCCACCAGCACCCTGTCAGTAAACAGCACCGGTGGCGGTCGTTGTTAACGCAGGCCTCGACCGATCCAGAATAAAAGTGTCATACGTCATGATCCGCATGTTTGATTTGGCAAAGGTTTTACATCAGATGCCCTTCCTGACACAACCCCCCCCCCCCCCCCCATTTACTCGGGCTTGGGACTGGCACTAGGAGCACACTGGCTTGTGCAACCCCTGTGGCTGGGTATGAACCTGTGTACCAGGTTTGGTGACCCTAGCTTTTTTTTTGTTGTTGAGATATAGCTTATAAGCCATTTTGATGATGACCTTTGACTTAGCGATCCCAAATTATTTTGAACAGATATTTAACAGAAAATGATATTTTAACAACAAGTTCAGCTTTGTCTTTAAATTATACCAGGTTTGGTGGCTCTAGCTTTACTCGTTTTATAGTAATAGTAAATACTGCAACTGGAATGTTAACTTTGACCTTTGACCCCTTGCCCACAAACCCATTGTCAGGTCAGGGTGTAAATCGTCCAAGATGTGTATTAGATGAGTGGTTCTCAACTGGTCTGGCTTTGGGACCCACCATCACCCCTCAATAACAAGCCGCGACCCAAATCAAAGATTTTCAAATTCTCAAATTTATTGAATGTAAAGATTGTGCATTTTGAACCTGAGGTAGAAGAACAGAATATCACAGTATACAAACACAAAACAAATTTAATGATTAACCAAAATGACCAGTAAGTGGCAATACAACAGAGGGAACAATTCCCTTTAATGCTGAATTAGCTGCATTTTAAATTAAACATTATTATATATAGAATTATTATATAGAGAATGGTGTTTTCTTTCCAAATGCCGCTTCAGTTTTGACGACTTCATGCTTTCACATGCCAACACCTCGCTGCACAAAACACAGAGGTTTCTGTACTCCTTTGTCCTCAATAAAAAAATCCATATCTCATATAGTCCGTGTCGTATCTGCGTTTCGCCATGCTCAATTAGCATATACAAACAAATGTTGCGAGTCTTCTTCTATGGTGCAAAATATGGTGTCGCCCGCCACCTACTGCCATCTACTGTTAAGGAGTGTGAATTGATGACACCATGTTGATTTATTTGTTGATATTTTATTTGCCCAGGCAAAGGCCCGTGACCCACTGAAAACAGGTCCGCGACCCACTTTTGGGTCACGACCCACCAGTTGAGAATCACTGTATTAGATAATAATGAGCAATTACAGTGTGATTAATCATGAGTTAACTATGGATGTTGTGATTAATCAAGACTTTACATTTTAGACGACTGACAGCACTTCTGCTAAATTGTCAGCAAAATCTGTCAGTGGACAGCCAAATTTTTGATACCACTGTATATCCTATCATTTGTCTTCATTTTAAGGCTCAAACATGTTTTGGGAATCCATTAAATATATTTTTTGTGGCCAAAAATTGCTCAAAACTGGATCGTTGTTAGAGGCCCGTGTTTGGTTGAATTTAACGACCGAGGCATTTGTATCAGTTCTGGACTGAAGCGCAGCTCCGTGTGCGAGTGCTGGTTTTTGGCTGCTGCTGCCCACTCTGCCCAGTCCGATAATCCCAGTCTGAGTCATGAGCAGGAGCATCGGGGTAAAAATAGCAGCAGCGGAGGATTAAAGCCGAGCAGAATGTGAGAATGTGGGAGAAACGTGTGACTCTGCAAGAAACCAAACAAAGGAGCCACACAACAAAACGCGGCCTGTAGAACAAACTCAGTCACGGGTGTGACTGTGAGACGTCAAAGAGGCTGAAGCGGAGGGAATGGAACTGATTTCTCTGAGCGTTGTAACTCTATTTGGGAGTTAAAATTAACTCTGACAGGATTAAAATGAAGTGGGAAGGCTGCTACACTTTCTCCCTGCTAGTGGATTGCACCATGCTCCAGACACACCCTGGCACAACTCCCTCAGACCATGTCAGGATGCAGCTACACACTTGAAGATCAAGCCACACTAGGATGACACTACTGCCATGTTTTTCAGCGTGGTCAGTCCTGCTTCAAATTCTTGATGACCCAAGCCATACCGGTGTGCAGCCACGCTCCACTGTGATCATTAACCATTACCACCTTGCCACGGAAGTTTTATGCATGGTCAAAACTCTGCACATTCCATCATGGGTAATGGAGTTCCCAGTAGGTTTGTAATACGCTCCCGAAGACCTTGCCAAGACCCTGCAAAGACCCTCCATGTTCTGGCTGATTTCTTAGATCGTAACAAGATCTCACCAAGTGCAAAGGGGGTTTAAACTCTTAACACTTTCCTAAATAAACCATCAATAACAGAGCAATTTAGAGCAGTGAACTTCTACCAGGGATGTCCTAAAAAAAAAGTACAATTCAGGGAAACTATCCAACTTCGCCTGATTGGTCTGAAAAAAAGTTGGCCAATTATTTTGGGCCAATCAAGAGAAACCAGAAAACCCTCCTGAATCAGATTTTTACAGCACACCAGGCACAAAGGTTGAAAATCACTTCACTAGAGTGGTTTCACATCTACAGGCTTACAGGCTTCAATGTTTTCAAATCAAACTCTAGCTTGTCCTTCCCATGAGCATGCTTTGTTTGTGTCTGGTGAGAACACAGTAATCACACTCACCTGCCCAGTAAAACAACCACGCCAGGAACCTCTAAAGGAGGTGGTCTCAATTAGGACTGGGCAATAACCCAAATATATTCATTGTATCTAGGGGTGGGTTCAAAAGATTGATTAGACAATTCAACCTGATTTACATTTGACTGAGCCGATATCGAGCCACAAAATCTGCAGATCAATCTTTTAAATATAACGCTTTAATGTCTGTGAAAGACAAAATGGAAGTGCCCCTTGGGCCAGCAGAACTCTCACCTGAGTTTTGGCCGGTAGTGGCTCAGGAGGTAGAGCAGGTCGTCTAATAACCGGAAGGTTGGCGGTTTGAATCTCGCTCCCCCCACTCTGCCGTTGTGTCCTTGTCCAAGACACTTTACCCACCTTTCCTCCAGTGTCTGTGACACTGGTGTGTGAATGTGAATAAATGTTCGGTGGTGGTCGGAGAGGCCGTTGGCATGGATTGGCAGCCACGTTTCTATCAGTCTGCCCCAGGGCAGCTGTGGCTATAGAAGTAGCTTACCACTACCATTGTCTGTGGAGTGAATGAATAATGGACTCATTGTAAAGCATCTTTGGGTGTCATGAAAAGCGTTATATAAATGCAATCCATTATTATTCATTCATCTTCTTCCGCTTAATCCTTTTCGGGTCGTGGGGGGCTGGAGCCTATCACAGCATCTTTGGGTGAGAGGCTGGGTACACGCTGGACAGATCGCCAGTCCATCACAGGGCCAACACAGAGAGACGGACAACCATTCACTCTCACATTCATACCTAAGGGCAATTTAGAATCCCCAGTTGATGCCAATCAACCTAACTTGCATGTCTTTGGCCTGCGGAAGGAAACCCACGCAGACACGGGGAGAACATGCAAACTCCACACAGAAGGGTCACCAATGGTCAAGGGTGAGGTCGAACCCACGGCCTTCTTACTGTGCTGTCACAGTGCTAACCACTGTGACACTGAGCTGCCCCATTATCATTATTATCATTATAATTATTGAACAATCATGCAAGAGTTCCCTACGCTGCACACTCACATCTTTACTTCCGTGTTTATACGACTGCAAACATGTGTGATAATGTCTCTTAATTTATCAACAGAAGTCACCACTAAAGACTGCGCTCAACAGTTTCCAAATATTTTTCATAAAGCAGGGATCAACTCTTTTGCACTACGTGTTGTGTTGGAACATTAACAAAAGTCAACAATTAATAAACAGCTTTCAAATGGAAAACACAAGGAGAACAGACCAGAGAGACAGCGAGACTGTTGCAGCTGATGAAGTAAAATATTGTTGTTTTGTTTTTTAAGTATTTGTTTTATTTTCTGTTTATTTAACCTTTATTTATACAGAGTAGTTCCATTGAGAAGGAACCTCTTTTTCAAGGATGCCCTGTTCACATTCACACCAGGAAGCTGCCCAGTCCAACCACAGACTGGCCTGTGGCCACTGAGCAGCTCCACTGGAGCAGTTGGGGTTAAGGGCCTTGCTCAAGAGCACCACAGTGGGGTTAAGGAGCATGGGGAAACACTGCTATGCTATATGTCCCACCCAGTTCTAATCCTGCCGGTCCAGGAGTCGAACCCGCGACCCTCCACGCACCAGTCCACCTCCCTAACCATTAGGCCACCACTGCCCACATTTGTGTCGTAAATTAACAATTCAACCAATATGATTGTTTTCTTTTACAAACTATGGATACAGTAGTTAACTATTGGTTGAGAGCTGTAAATAAACGCAGAATAAAGATTTATTTTATGAGATAGAATATAATGAAAATGTTGGATGTGTTTTTAGTCAGGACTTCATGATGGAGGCAGCTGCCTTCATGTAATGTTTGTATTGAATGACATTTAATTGTGAACTTCTAGCACTTAAGTGAGAGATTTGAAGATAATAATCACAATAAAGTAATAAAAATGGCAACATTAATAAAGACTGCAGTACAACGAGCCATTTTTACTCAACAGAACTAAACTGAAATAATCAAATCTTCCAGGAAATTAATTGAAACCCTTTTCAAAAATTAAAAGTTAATTTGTAGTTAAAATATAAACAAGATATAAAAGAAACTAAATTATTAAACCCTACTGTGGTGTGGGGATTTAAAAATATGATTATTAATTTTACTTTGAAATATATTCTCCTTTTCACCTCCCCTTCAAATGTGTGAAGACTGGGTTTCCACTCCAAGGTCCATCCGGCACTGAGACGCTCTGAAGGGAAGAGGTTGTCAGTGGAGGAGCAGTCCCTGCTTCGTTGTGGATTTCAGCACAGAAGAAGACCTCAAGTTTTTCAGGGGTCTTAGTTTTCAAATTCAAGATTCAAGAATTTGGAATATCTTCAAAATATTATAAAAGCAGAATTAATTAAGGTGGACGCTTGGCTTAAATGTAATAAATTATCCTTAAATATAAATGAAACTAAATTCCTTGTATTTAGGTCAAACCAAAACCAAAATAATGTTGAACATGTACATATCAAGATAAATAGTAGAGCTATTGAGAGGGCAGAATTCATCAAATCTCTGGGGATTTATGTTGATGAATTTGTGAATTTTAGGAAGCACACTGATGAACTGACAAAGAAACTAAATACAGTATGTTGGCTTATTTTTCAGGTTGAGGCATTTCCTCCCACTAGAAGCTCTTCTAACATTATACCAGTCTATTTGAGCCTCATTTAAATTATTGTAATATTATATGGTGCAATGCATATCCTAGTTATCGTGAAAAATTACAGATTTTTTTTTTTTTTAAATGGCGCCAGAGGCAGGGCGGCCGTACCAGCAGCAACTCTCTCATGTCTTTGTGTTTCTATCTGTTTATACCTGTATATAGTGTGTCTCTTACTAACCAGGGCTCTGTAGGAATACTCGGACTAAGACTGGACCAACTTTTCTCTCTATTTAGCCAGTCTTTTTTTTCTAGTTTTCGTATCTTTTCTCTTCCTCGGACAATGGAGATCAATAGAGGTGGGGGCAGACGCATTGTTTACACACATGAACAGCTGATTGCGCTGAGGAGGCCGGAGCCTGGAGCGCTGCGGCCGACAGTGAAGCCCCTCATCCCGGATGAGCTGAAGAGGAGATGCCGCGGGCGAAGGGCTGGAGCGAAGGTGAGGAGGAGGAGGAGGAAGCATAAGCCGGCTGTCCCGATGATCACCACCGGGAACGTGCGATCGCTGGGAAATAAAACAGACGAGCTTACAGCGCTGGTCAGGACGCAAAAGGAGTATTGTGAGTGTAGTTTCATGTGTTTTACGGAGACGTGGTTACACTCACAGATCCCGGATGTAAACATAGCGATACCTGGCTTCAGGACTATAAGGGGGGACAGAGACGTGAAAAGCAGCAGGAAAAAGAGAGAAGGAGGAGTGGCACTTCCTGTTAATGAGCGGTGGTGTTATCCAGAACACATTTATGTGAAGGAAAAGTTCTGCAGCGCGGACATTAAACTGCTGGCTGTCAGTATGAGACCTTATTATATGCCGTGAGAAATGAAGTGCGCTTTAATTGTTATCATCTACATCCCTCCGTCAGCTGACACAGCGGTGGCCTGTGACGTCATCAGCTCCACTGCGGCCACATTACTGGAGAAGCACCCGGATGCATTCATGGCCATCATGGGTGATTTTAACCATGTCTCAGTGGGAAAAACACTACCAAACTTTCACCAGTTTGTTGACTGTCCCACCAGAGAGAACAGAACACTGGATCTACTGTATGCCAATGTCAGGGATGCATATAGTGCCACAGCTATACCCCCCATTGATAAATCAGATCACTGCATGGTCATGTTAACACCCAAGTACATCCCCCTTGTGCAAAGGCAGCCTGCTTATACACGGACTGTGAGGAGGTGGACACAGGAGGCTGCTGATGCACTGCAGGACTGCTTTGAGACGACAGACCGGAGCGTACTCTGTGAACCACATGGGGTGGACATAGACAATATGACCGACTGCATCACAGAATACATTAGATTCTGTGAAGACATGACCATGCCAGCTCAGACTGTACACTGCTTCTCCAACAACAGACCATGGGTCACCAGTGACCTGAAAGCACTTCTGAACAAAAAGAAGAGAGCTTTTAGGGCTGGAGACAAGAAGAAGCTGAGGGGAGTGCAGCATGAGCTGAGAGAGATGGTGAGGAGGTGCAAGGACAATTATAGGAGGAAGTTGGAAGAGAAACTCAGGCAAAATAACACTAAAGATGTGTGGGAGGGAATGAAACAAATCACTGGGTACAAGGGGAGAGTCAGGCAGCCATCTGGGAGCCAGGAGAGAGCTGAGGAACTGAATCTGTTTTTTAATAGGTTCAACTCACAATCTGTCACCCAAGCAACACAACCAGACCCCCACGCACCTCTCCCCACCCACGCTCCCGTGCAGAACCTCTCTCCTTCTCCCCCCTCCTCCTCCCCAGGGGGCACCAGGACCCTCCCTCACTTCACAGTGACTACAGATCAGGTGGAGAAACAGCTGGAGAGACTCCATCAGCAAAAGGCTTCGGGCCCTGATGGCATCTCCGCAAGGACCCTGAGGACCTGTGCCAACCAACTAGCTCCGGTACTGAAACACCTGTACAACCTGAGCCTGAGTCTGGAGAGAGTACCGGTGCTGTGGAAGACATCCTGCCTGGTTCCTGTCCCCAAGAAGTCATCTCCATCGGATCTGAATGACTACTGACCAGTTGCCCTCACATCTCATGTGATGAAGGTCCCGGAGAGACTGGTCTTAGCCCACCTGAGGCCGCAGGTGAAGACATGGCTGGACCCTCTGCAGTATGCATATCAGCCCCATTTAGGAGTTGAAGATGCTGTCATTTACCTGCTGCAACGAGCCCATCTGCACCTGGATGGTGGAGGAGATCCTGTGAGAATCACTTTTTTTGATTTCTCCAGTGCCTTTAACACCATCCAGCCACTGCTGCTGGGCGAGAAGCTGCGGGTGATGGGGATTGACAGCTTTGTGATCTCCTGGATTACCGACTACCTGACAAGCAGACCACAGTTTGTCAGGCTGGGCAGTGTCTTGTCTGGAGTGGTGGCTAGTGATACGGGAGCGCCACAGGGGACTGTGCTCTCTCCTTTTCTTTTTACCTTATACACCACGGACTTTCAGTACAACACTGAGTCATGCCACCTGCAAAAATTCTCTGATGACTCAGCTGTTGTGGGGTGTATAAGAGGAGGAGAGGAGGGGGAGTACGGGGCACTGGTAGACAGATTTGTGGAGTGGACGGAGCAGAATCACCTGAGGTTGAATGTCAGCAAGACCAGGGAGATGGTGATTGACTTCAAGAAGAGGAAGGCTCCTTTTCAGCCACTGCAGATTGGGGGGAGGATGTGGAAGTGGTTGAGGACGACAAATATCTGGGTGTCAGGATCAGCAGCGGGTTGGACTGGAGCTCCAACACTGATGCTGCGCACAAGAAGGGGATGAGCAGACTCTACTTCCTGAGAAAGCTGAGATCCTTCAACGTGTGCAGCAGGATGCTGGAGCTTTTCTACCAGACTGTTGTCGCCAGTGCCATCTTCTTTGCTACGGTCTGTTGGGGTAGCAGTATCAGGGCCAGAGATACCAACAGACTTGACATTATCAAGAGGGCTGGCTCTGTAATTGGTCTCAGACCGGAGACCTTTGAGACAGTGGTGGAGAGGAGAACACTAAATAAACTGCGATCCATCACGGACAATCCTGATCACCCCCTCCACCATACATTAGACAGACAGCGAAGCACTTTCTCCAGTAGACTACTACAGCTTCGTTGTCGAACGGCCAGGTACAGGAAATCTTTCCTGCCACATGCAATTTCACTGTACAATAACTCACTATGATGTTGTATTCTGGTCATAGCTATGCTGCCACACTGCATCTTACAGACTAACTGGTACATCACTTTTCACTCTGCTCCTGATAGTCCTTTTTTGTGCAATGGGATGATTCATGTGTTTACACGGGTCATCATATATTAAGCTATGATGTATATAGGTTCTATAGTAGTGTTAGTTTTTACTTTCCATGGGTAATCCCTTTGTCTGTCGTGTGCGTTTCTGTTGTTTGGCTGTCAACTGTCATGCTGCTGTTACACTGTAATTTCCCAGTTTGGGATCAATAAAGTACATCTATCTACAGTGGGGCAAGAAAGTATTTAGTCAGCCACCAATTGTGCAAGTTCTCCCACTTAAAAGATGAGAGAGGTCTCCAATTTCCATCATAGGTATACCTCAACTATGAGACAAAATGAGAAAAAAAAATTCAGAAAATCACATTGTCTGATTTTTAAAGAATTTATTTGCAAATTATGGTGGAAAATAAGTATTTGGTCAATAACAAAAGTTCATCTCAATACTTTGTTATATACCCTTTGTTGGCAATGACAGAGGTCAAACGTTTTCTGTAAGTCACACACTGTTGCTGGTATTTTGGCCCATTCCTCCATGCAGATCTCCTCTAGAGCAGTGATGTTTTGGGGCTGTCGCTGGGCAACACAGACTTTCAACTCCCTCCAAAGATTTTCTATGGGGTTGAGATCTGGAGACTGGCTAGGCCACTCCAGGACCTTGAAATGCTTCTTACAAAGCCAGTCCTTCGTTGCCCGGGCGGTGTGTTTGGGATCATTGTCATGCTGAAAGACCCAGCCACGTTTCATCTTCAGTGCCCTTGCTGATGGAAGGAGGTTTTCATTCAAAATCTCAGGATACATGGCCCTATTCCTTCTTTCCTTTACACGGATCAGTTGTCCTGGTCCCTTTGCAGAAAAACAGCCACAAAGCATGATGTTTCCACGCCCATGCTTCACAGTAGGTATGGTGTTCTTTGGATGCAACTCAGCATTCTTTCTCCTCCAAACACGACAAGTTGAGTTTTTACCAAAAAGTTCTATTTTGGTTTCATCTGACCATATGACATTCTCCCAATCCTCTTCTGGATCATCCAAATGCTCTCTAGCAAACTTCAAACGGGCCTGGACATGTACTGGCTTAAGCAGGGGGACACGTCTGGCACTGCAGGATTTGAGTCCCTGGCGGCGTAGTGTGTTACTGATGGTAGCCTTTGTTACTTTGGTCCCAGCTCTCTGCAGGCCATTCACTAGGTCCCCCCGTGTGGTTCTGGGATTTTTGACCCCACGGGGTGAGATCTTGCGTGGAGCGCCAGATCGAGGGAGATTATCAGTGGTCTTGTATGTCTTCCATTTTCTAATAATTGGTCCCACAGTTGATTTCTTCACACCAAGCTGCTTACCTATTGCAGATTCAGTCTTCCCAGCCTGGTGCAGGTCTACAATTTTGTTTCTGGTGTCCTTTGATAGCTCTTTGGTCTTGGCCATAATGCAGTTTGGAGTCTGACTGTTTGAGGTTGTGGACAGGTGTCTTTTATACTGATAACGAGTTCAAACAGGTGCCATTAATACATGTAATGAGTGGAGGACAGAGGAGCCTCTTAAAGAAGAAGTTACAGGTCTGTGAGAGACAGAAATCTTGCTTGTTTGTAGGTGACCAAATACTTATTTTCCACCATAATTTGCAAATAAATTCTTTAAAAATCAGACAATGTGATTTTCTGGATTTTTTTTTTTTTCATTTTGTCTCTCATAGTTGAGGTATACCTATGATGAAAATTGGAGACCTCTCTCATCTTTTAAGTGGGAGAACTTGCACAATTGGTGGCTGACTAAATACTTTTTTGCCCCACTGTATCTATCGATCTATTCTATGAAAGAAAGTTATGAGAGCTATATCATGGAGTGAGGTAAATGTCCCTTCTGATCCTCTTTTTTATGGTTACCAACATGTGAAGCTCACTGAGGGCAACACTTTTCACCATGCCTGTGTAATGTATAACGTAGTATTTAGACTCAATAACAGACTGAACTCATTCCGGTTTATTTCCCACCCATGGACACAACACAAGGGAAAAACACCAACTAAGGGGCAAGAAATGCAAACTTAAATGTACAAGTTTCAGTGTAATCTGCAAAGGTCCACAGATTTGGAATGAGATTGACTGTGCTATAAAAGTGTTTGCATCACTGTTTTTAAAAAGAAATTAAAACAACAGCTTCTATCTAATTATGTTTAATTTTAATTCCCCTTTTGGCTGAGGACTAAAATCATGATAGCTTTTCACTTGGATGTTTGCTTTGAGCTCTTGGGTTTTATTTTTATATACCAACGTCTGATGTTTTGTGCTGATATTACTGTGTTTTATTTTATGAGGTAATCTTAGATTGCTCTTAGGGTTTTATGACTTGATGAATTAGGGAGTGATTGGACTTGCTTTGTATAATTGTTGTGTTACTTTGATGACTGGGCTCCTTTTTACAAGCTGTGGATAGCTTCTGGACAGTCCCGTTTCACAAAAATTTTTTTATCTTGCATGAGAATATGAACTGTATTTGTATTTTAAATAATTTGTGAATAAACTTGTGATGAATGAATGAATGAATGAATGAAGGTGATGCCATAGTTTTCTCCATACTCTAACATTCATTCAATGCAATTTAGTTGTCGTAATGGCAAATTCTTTTATCTTTTTTATTTAAGCTCTCAGCAAGAATACAATGTTTGTCATTTTATGACAATTAAACTGAGTACTTAATTTTAAATAAGTCACTGTTTAACAGGAAATTTTTTGGCAAACCTATGCTTTTCTTTTCTTTTTTTTTTTTTTGGTATACTTTATTAATCCCAGAGGGAAATACAGGGCATCCACCTGGATGAATGAGGCAGCCACGGTGAGGCGTCAATCCCTTCACCATTCACACCTAGACCAGTTTAGAGTCTCCAATTAACCTAACTTGCATGTTTTTGGCCTGTGGGAGGAAACCGGAGTACCCGGGGTAAACCCACACAGATACGGAGAGAACATGCAAACTCAACACAGAAGGGTGACTGATGGTCAGGGGTGGAATCGATCCCGTCACCACCTTGCTGTGCTGCCACAGAGCTAACCACTGCGCCACCGAGCTGGTGTTACATAGAATAGCATCAGTAAACTAGGGAAAAAGCAGCAACTTTAAAATCTGTACTTCCTCACACAA
Organism: Pholidichthys leucotaenia; assembly: GCA_020510985.1. NCBI lineage: Eukaryota > Metazoa > Chordata > Actinopteri > Cichliformes > Pholidichthyidae > Pholidichthys > Pholidichthys leucotaenia. The sequence goes on from CM035840.1 coordinate 298,628,385, forward strand.
CTTTCAGTGCAAAAAACCTCTAAAAATGTTACAACTTTTATTGCAACTTTTTGGAAAAGCTCCCACAAATTCAGGCTTTTTGGGCCACATCATCATCATAGCAGTCTGTCAGGGGCGATAATGACGGTTTCATTTAGGTCTGATCAGATTCCTCCAAGCAGCTCTGTCCTTCGCCCTCCGCTGCCAGGAACTCCTGACCTTGTTAACCCGGGTGACGTCCGAGCCGGTATGAGTTGCTTTCTGACTGACCATTTCATGAAACTGCTTGCAAAGTATTTTGAGTACCGCTAGCTTTTGCTGGACTAGCAGCACATTCTTGGCAGATAGAGGTATTATCAGTGGTAAGGACAGGCCAAAACAAACTGACTCCAGTATCTGTTGCAGTGACTGACCAGATGATAGGTTTGTTTATCTCTGCTTCTTGTGTAGTGCATGTCACGATGCACCGACTGGCAAAAGTCCACCACAGACCTTGCGACAGATGTGCTTATCTGCCAGGATGTCCAGTCTCACCCAGTGTAACTGGGAGTGGCCCACCACAGACCTGTGACAGATATTGTTTTTAGTTCTGCCAGGATGCCGTTTCACCCTCCACACCCTCGGAAGGGCGGGGTTGCCGGTTGAGTTGCCAACGGCCCAACCCATGAGACAAGTAGTACTGGTTTTCATGGTTATCCGGTAGCAAGCAAACCAATGACTGACCTGAAGAGAAAGAGTAACTGCATCCAAACTAAGAGTTTGATTTGGAAAGGTATTTCTAAGGTTTTTTGGAACAACTAGAATAACTTCAGTCTTATCTGAATTTAATAGAAGGAAATTACAAGTCATCCAAGCTTTGATTTCATTTGGGCCACAACAATTACAAAAACAGCTGGCGAAATCCTGGATGGACTGAAATACAGTGAGATTACATATACATGCTTCATGCATGAATTTGTTTATTTACTCTGGATTGTTAACTTGACACTACACACCCTTTGCACTAAAGAAAGCACTTATTCGCACTTTGTGAAATCATAAGTTAAATAATACAAAGTGCATTATTGTAACTGATTTTGGGTCAGTTCTTTATGTGATAATTTATGTATCAATAAAGTGTATTCCTGGTACAATTTGCAGCATTAGGTGTCTAAGAACTTTTTCCTGGTAAGTAAACAATAGCTATTACAATGGTAATTTCCCTGAGTGAATCGGATCAGAATTGAATCGATTCAGAACCTCAAGAATCGGAATTGAATCGATTCTGGAAATGACTGATGGTTCCCAGACCTAGTTTTAACTGAATATGTTGAATGTAAATAACCTGTGAAGCTGTCCTTTACAGATAAAAAATGAAAAAACAATTGTGATATCATCAAGAATGTCGTTATCATGCAAATTCACAGAAAGATTTGAAAAAAGACAAAGCCATTATGATTCACAACAATGTGAGATACTTTAAAAAAAAAAAAAAAAAAATTCAGACCAAAATTGATGGAGCGTTGTATTTTTGTGAATGGAGTCAGCTTATAGAACAATCTGGATAAAGAAACTAAAGAAGCAAAATCAGAAATTCTTTAAAAAATGATTAAAGCCACTATGATAAGAAAATATAAAAGTGTTTCCTCTGGCTTAAAGACCTTGGCATGGTGGCAACATATTTTTCCGGGGGGGAGGGGGGGTCAACACACGACATGACACTATTGTAACCGGAATATGTTAATTTTATACTATTTATTTCTTTTTTTTTATTTTGCACAGTAACTTTGCATATGGAACTTACCATCTGAAGCATTGCACTGTACAACCAAGGCTTGAATCTTGGAATATTTCTTGGGCAGCTCGGTGGCGCAGTGGTTAGCACAGTGGCAGCACAGTAAGACGGTCACAGGATCAATTCCACCCCTGACCATCGTAGGTTTGATTCCACCCCCTGACCATCGGTGACCCTTCTGTGTGGAGTTTGCATGTTCTCCCCGTGTCTGCGTGGGTTTACTTCGGGTACTCCGGTTTCCTCTCACAGGCCAAAAACATGCAAGTTAGGATAACTGGAGACACTAAAAGTGGCTCTAGATGTGAATGTGTGTGTGAAGGGACTGGCACCATACCGTGGCTGCCTCATCCATCCAGGTGGATGCCCTGAATTTCCCTCTGCGATTAATAAAGTATACAAAATAGAAAAAAAAAATATTGGGCCAGTTGGGGTCCCACCCAGACATCCTGTGTTTGGACTTTTTACTCATGTCATCCTTCTCTCCTCCCTCTGCTCTCATCTCTCCTGGATCCTCTGCCTGAACACTTTCCTCTCCTTGGCTCCTCTCTTCTGTCTCATCTTTTCCTCTCTGAGCCCTGTCTAATTCAGGTTCTTTCTCTGTCTATGGTGGTATACAAACAGGTTAGAAAATGCCAAGTGTCAGGTTTTGTCCTGCAGGATTTTTTTTGTCATGGTTTAAATAAATAACAAAAATGTGTATTTTTTGTATTTTTATTCTAGTGTTTCTTTTTTTCCATTGAGAAAGAGTATTTTTTTTTTGATTTTGTATACTTTATTGATCCCCAGAGGGGAAATTGAGGGCATCCTCCTGGATGGATAAAGCAGCCACGGTACGCCGCTATCCCTTAACCTTTCACACACACATTCACACCTTGAGCCACTTTAGAGTCTCCAGTTAACCTAACCTGCAAGTTTTTGGCCTGTGGGAGGAAACCGGAGAAATCCCAGAGTAAACCCACGCAGATACGGGGAGAACATGCAAACTCCACACAGATCACTGTTGGTCAGGGGCTGGGATTGAACCAGGGATCCCATCCCATCCCCCCCCCCCCCCAAAAAAAATAACCATTAATAGTAATTTACTGCATACTTAAATTATATGATCAGAGGTGGGTATAGTAGCCAGAAATTCTACTCATGTAAAAGCAGTGTTATCTTGTGAAATTAATAATTAAAAGTAGACAACCAAAAATTTCTAGTTAAGGGTACAAACAGCACCCACTTAAAAACTTGAGTAATGACTTCAGTCTTGAAGGTTTGAGGCTTTTCTCCAAAATTTATAACAATTTTTATAATAATTTTCTTATAGTTTTCTACTTTTCTCTATAAACTTGTCTAAATTTGAAAACATTTTCCTCAAATTTGTAATTTCCTTTTGTAAAACTGACTTTTCTTTTACATTTGAGACTATTATAAATTTGTGGATTATTTTATGGATAATTTTTGTCTATTTTTTTAATGAAATTACTGGGGGGTTTTGTATAAATTTAAAACAGATTGTGGTAAAATTTAGACTTTTTTTCCTTATACAATTTACACTTTTGACCATAATTTTGCAGAGCCAGAACAGAACAATAATTTAACTCTGATTTCAAAGAAAAAAATATTAATAAAATTGTATTTAATGAAATAAATTAACTTAAATGACCAAAGATGCAGTTATTTCTGTTAAAATATTTCTATATATTTATAGTTTTTTAGAATTCTCCTCACCAACCAGACAGCAAGAAAAACCTCCCTTATTTTGAAATCCAAATGTTGGTACGTTTAGTTTGTCTGAAGGTTGCTGACGGATTAAAGTCACTGATTTCGTGAATTTCGGTCATCTTAACTTGCCAGGTACATAATAATGAACATAAAATAGTTAATTTTGTCATAGCTGGTGAAGTAAATCCTCAGCAATTCATCAATCACTCTTGCCTTTCCCTACCGGAGTGGTGGCCTAGTTGATGGAGCATTCACCCCACAACTGGGAGGTTGGGGGTTCAAGTCCCGGCCGGGTCATACCAAAGACCATATAAAAATGGTACTTCCCGCCTTCTAGCTTGGTATTCAGAGTAATAGATTGGAGAAGGAGAAGTTGTTTGTGGCGGCGCCTTGAATGGCAGCGACCCCTCTGATTCTGCATGTGATTTACATTGTAGACAGAAGAAACGTAACTTCGTTCTACTGTACATGATTGGCTGTATGGACTGAATGATAACAGAGATAGCTTCATATGAAGCCTAACCACACCTGTTTGCTAAACGACTCTTCATTACTGTTCCCATTACCAGCAGGTTAAAAGCATGTCCTGGGGCAGCGCCTTGATCCGATGGAGGAGATAGGAGAGAGAAGGACGGTGGCTAAACTGTCATCTCTGCTGGAGTCCGAGTTCCACCCTATGCAGGACATACTGGATGCACTGAGGAGCTCATTTAGCAGCAGACTACATCATCCCAGGTGCACAACCGAGAGGTTTCGTAGGTCCTTCCTACCAATGGCTGTCAGACTGTACAACCTAAGCAGGGCTGCTCGCAGAGATAGTAAAAAGACGTAACAAACTAATAGTTTTTTGAATGCAAAAGATGCAATAGACTTACACAATGGTCCCCTCCGGCATACAACTAGGAACATACCGGTCGCTATGAGGGTGAGAATATGTACGGGCACATAATCATACCATGTAGGATAACTAAGTAGACGGTTATGCTGTTTCATCCCATCTAGCAACAATGCTCTGCACTGTGTGTGTTTATATATTTACATATTTATTCCATCTAGCTACAATGCTCCGCACTGTGTTTTTATATATCTACATATTATTCCATCTAGCTACATTGCTCCGCACTGTGTGTGTTTATATACTTGCATATTTATTCCACCTAGCTGCAATGCTCCGTACTGTGGGTGTTTATATATTTACATATTTATTCCATCTAGCTACAATGCTCTGCACTGTGTGTTCACACTGGCTTTTCCCTGCACTGTGTGTTCATATACTCATATATTTATTCCATTCAGCTACAATGCTCTGCACTGTGTGTCTGTGTGTGTGTGTGTATATATTTATTTTATAGTAATATGTACATATGTATATTAGCCGCTCTTGCTTGCTTGTTTTTTTCTTGCCTTCTGATTGTTGCTCTGAGTGTTGCTATCCCTGTGCTGTTGCAATCCTGGAATTTCCCCGTTGTGGGACTAATAAAGGCTTATCTTATCTTAAATGCCTCCATTGCTTACATACCTCTTCTGCTTTTTTTCATCGTTTAAAGCGCTTCAATAATCTCATGCTTCTTACAGACAGTGACACTAGCAAGATACCGCCTGCCGACTGGAATGGTCACGCAGGCAGTGCGCTTCCAAACTCCGCGCAGATGATGTTCACGCGCGCTGTTCGTGTACATGCTTACAGAGCGTCATTCCTTCATATTTTTTCTTAAATTTATGTTTCCTTGGTGTGGCCGCATAATTTTAGGGGTGGTGTTCCGCCACAAGGAAATGTTACCAGAGGAAACCCCGTTAACCTGAGTTTTGCGGTGTTTTGTGTCATTTTGTGTCGATATTAAATGAAGTGTAAATTATGAAGTTGAACATGTGTGGCATGTTTGCATGCAGCCGTTTTGTTTTTGTTTGGTTAATGTTTTGTGAGAAAGGGGCAGATCACATAAGATTTTTCTTCTTTCTGCTCCTTTTCATTCAAGTGTGAAATTTTATGTTTGTATTGAAGGTTTTGTTTGGTTAAAGAATGAAATAAATAAGTAAAATATCATGATGTAACTTTTTCGACCATATCCCCCCCATCTCCCCACTTAATTGGTAGAATGACCCAACTGAGATCAGCTGTGTGAGCTCAGAGATGATTTTCTCCCTGTGGCGCTGACCGATGTCTACCAACATGTTATCTCTGCTGCTGCAAGGAGGAAGAGGAGGTTTGAGCAGTCGCCTCCATGTTCCACCAGCTGTTCCTTCTCGTGGGCGTGTGTGTGTGTGGATGAGTCACAGCTCTCAGCGTTTGTCGTCACAATAAACACCAAAACTCTCCTTACAGGACCACAAATCCAGAATAAACTCTGGTAATGAAGACACTTAAACCACTACAGCAATACTGCAATATTACAGCACTTGACTGAACAGTATTACAGTGCTGTGAAAAAGTATTTGCCCCGTTCCTGATCTCATATTTTTGCATATTCATCACACTTAAATGTTTCAGATCAAACAAATTTTAATATTAGACAAAGATAACCCGAGTAAATACAAAATGCCGTTTTTAAATGATGATTTCATTAAGGGGGAAAGAGAAACTATCCAAACCTGCCTGGCCTTATGTGAATAAGTAATTGCCCCCTAAACTTAACAACTGGTTGTGCCACCCAACTGCAATCAAGCATTTGCGATAACCTGCAATGATCTTCTGCATTTCCAAACGTTAAAACCTAAAACACAATTTTTCAGTAAATGGAAAGTAATTTCTCCCTTTTGCAAAGGTTGTATATACTTTGGCTTTTTTAGCTTTTAAACATTTATCAGTGCTAAACTTTTATTTAGTATTTATAAAATAATTTTCTTTAAATTTAAACTGTTTTAAGTTTTAACCAAATGGTGTTCAGATATCAGCCGTTTTAGCGTTTGAGCTAACATTATGTTAAACTATTCCAGGTTTTAATCCATCATATTTCAGTGTTTTTTCAGCATTTCAGGAAATTTTCATCTTACAGCATTCACACTACATTTTCTTAAAGTGTTGCATATTTTCTAGTTATACATATAGCGTGAAAGAAGACCAAGTGTTTATATGTTAATATTCATTATAAAACAGTCCCGACCGAGCAATTTGATTGGACAACAGGGATTCCAGGAGTTACTATATTCCGCAACGTTTCACCGGATTATGCATCACTCCACTTCAAAGGTGTTTGAGTAACTGTTACTTACTAACAGTAATTTACTGTCAAGAGTCAACTCTGTCAGTGGCTTCTTTAAGGTGAGACTTGTAAATACTGTGTTGATACCTTAATTTCCACAGTGACGCACTGTTTGAAAAGAAATCATACCTCTGTGACACAGAAGTCCTACCCTTACAAACATCAGCAAGATATTTCACGTCATTTTAAAAAATAGACAAGCTAGAGTTGGATTTATTGTCTCAAAGTGAAATTCTTCACAAGCCTTTTTTTTTTTTTTCATTTTAAATATTGGTGAGTACGGCTCAGCGGAAAGTAAACGTTCACTTACTTCCTGTCTCTGTGATCGAGGCCACTCAACTGGATACCTTCAATCGGCTCGTTGCGTTGGCCGCAGGTGTTGCCGTAGCTGTCATATCCGAAGACGAGGCGAGCGGCGCCGCCGGTGACGATGGTGAAGCCGCAGATGCCGCCCTGCAAGATGGGGGGCGGAGGGGAGTAAATGAAAGGAAAAAAAAATCTTGATTTATATGAAAAAAAGACAACTGACCAAAAAAAGTTACATATTTATCAGAATAAAGACACAAATTTAAAAAAAGAAAAAGAAGAAATGCTACATATTTCAGGAAAAAATACAATCTAAAAAATAGAAATCAAATTTTACATAAAGAATTTGTAAATTTATGTAAAAAGGCAAATTTATTAAGAAAACCACAAATTTACACAACAAAAAAACACATTTATAAGAATAAAAGTTGCATATTTATGACAGAAAAGGTTACATATTTAAAGAGGAAAAAAAACTCCTCTTATAAACACTGACAGATCAGTTTATTCCTGTAACTCCACTGTTTTATTGCTCCACACAGATTTTTTTTAGCACCATAACCATCACTCTAACGCTACTACCACCACACATGAGAACGCTGGCGTCAGCACGTCATGAATATTAAATAAGTGAGTGATCTCAGGGTGAGGTGAAAACCTAAAATGAGGCTGACGAATGCTCAGAATCGAACCACATCACATTTAACGGTCGGGTTTACCAGCCATTTATTCTTCGCTCATCATCAAACTTTCATGGCTCTCTTTCCATCCTGGGCTCAGTTGTTAAAGCTTCCGACCAATCGGACAGCTTCACTAAGGACCCACCGGCCAATGAGCTGCCCCCGCTGCTGCTAAGCTGGGTGTGTGCCTCATTTATGTTTCATCCCCGAGTTCTTGCTTCACTGCATTCTAAATACAAACACCAACACTCATTTTTTCATCATTTTTATTTTACTGTTTAGTAAGCTGAACAGAGAAGTTTGCTTTTAAATAAGCTGCCAGAAACAATAAAATATGAATAAATCTGATGGTGACGACAACCAATTATTCAGGAATTATTCATGAACTTCAAGAGCCTTCTGTCCACTCTTATGAACTGTGGCAGATGTGTACTTATTTCTGGGCCCCTGGCCCCTTTTAGATGAGGTTGCAATTATCTTAGCAGAACTCCCAGTCTTAATACCTGGTTGTGTTCTACATGTCCTACTTTTAACATTGGTTTTGTAGACGATTTCAACCTGTTTTGGAACCGCCCATCATTTATGAGGCCAGATGGCATCCATCCAAATAGACTTGGTGCACGTGTTTTAAGGGACAATCTGTTCCATTCCATTCAGCGTTTTTTAGTACAGTGACTGAATTGTGGTGTGTTAACTCACCCCAAAGTTCCTGGGTCTGCCAACAAGCCTTTCTCTGTTTCCACTTCTCATATTAATCCTATTAATCCAAATAATCCTCACTGTTTAGATCAGTCTTCAATTTATAACCCCACTGAGATTGTGTCTGTCTCCTGTTACCCAAAATATTATCATTGAGGTGCTAGCTGTTAGCATGCGGCCTACATATCTCCCGAGAGAACACTCACACGTGATCTGCACTGTTGTTTATGCAAATCTGACGGCGAACGCTGGGACAGCACGTGACGTCATCCATTCAGTAACCAGCAGGCTGCAGACAGAACACCCAGATGCTCTTCTCCTCATCTCAGGCGATTTCAACCATGTTTCACTATCTCCCATTCTACCCACGTTCACCCAGTATGTCACGTGCCACACTAGAGACAATAAAACACTGGACTTATTCTACGCAAACACTAAGGAGGCGTACACCTCATCACAACTCCCCCCACTCGGGAGATCGTATCACAACTTGGTTCATCTCCGGCCGGTGTACAAACCCCTAGTGCACAGACAACCTCTGGCCATGCGCACAGTGGAGTTATGGTCTGAGGAGATAATGGACACTCTAAAGGGCTGTTTTGAAGCCACCGCCTGGAAGCAGCTCTGCGATCCACATGGTGAGGACATCGATGGCCTCACTCACACCTTCACGGACTACCTCAGCTTCTGTGTGGACAAATCCGTTCCCACCAAGACCATACGGTGTTGCTCAAACAACAAACCCTGGATCAACCCTGAGATAAAAACACTTCTGAGAGAGAAGAAGAGGATCTTCAGGTCAGGGAACAGAGAGATGCTGAAGTCCGTACAGAGGGAGCTGAGGAGAAAGATCAGAGAAGGCAAGGACAGCTTCAGGAAGAAGATGGAGGACAAGCTGCAACAGAGCGACATCAGCGGGGTCTGGAGAAACCTCAAAACCATCTCTGGGCTCCAGAATACCTCCCCCCAGGCCACGGGGGGCAGGGAGTGGGCGAACAACCTGAATCTGTTTTTCAATAGGTTTGACCAACCGCCCTCCCCCCGACTGCACAACAACCACTGCTGCCTCTAAAGAAATCAAGTCCTGCTGCCCACTCCCCACTCCACCAACACCCCGCCACTCCCAACACACAGCCCCCCAATCCTGACCCTGTCCAGGACCCAGGTGAGGACGGAGCTGAGGAAGATCAAGGCGAGGAAGGCGTCGGGACCGGACGGCATCAGCGCAAAGCTCCTCAAGTCCTGTGCAGACCAGCTGTGTGGGATTGTGACGTACATCTTCAACCTGAGCCTGAAGCTGGGGAGGGTACCACAGCTGTGGAAAACATCTTGTGTGGTACCTGTACCAAAAACTTCCCACCCCAAAGACCTGAACAGCTACAGACCGGTAGCCTTGACGTCCCACTTGATGAAGACCCTGGAGAGACTGCTCCTTGCTCACCTCCGCCCCCTGGTGGAACCAGCAATGGATCCACTCCAGTTCGCCTACCAGCATGGCATTGGGGTGGAGGATGCGGTGATCTTCCTCCTTCACCGTTCTCTGTCCCACCTGGAGAAGCCCGGGAATATGGTGAGGATCATGTTCTTTGACTTCTCCAGTGCTTTCAACACCATCCAACCGATGATCCTGAAGGACAAGCTGCTGTGCGCAGGGGTGGACCAGCACCTGTCATCATGGATCCTGGACTACCTCACGAACCGGCCTCAGTTTGTGAGAACCCGGGACTGTGTGTCCGACATGATCATCGGTAGCACGGGGGCCCCCCAGGGAACGGTGCTGGCTCCCTTCCTGTTCACTCACACAACACAACACACTGCCATCTACAGAAGTTCTCTGATGACTCTGCGATCGTTGGCCTCATCTCCAATGGAGATGAAGCTGAGTACAGAGGGCTTATCCAGGACTTCGTGGACTGGTGCCATCGGAACTACCTCCAGATCAACGCGAGGAAAACTAAGGAGCTGGTGGTGGACTGCCGCAGGCATGGGCAACCCCTCACAGCACCAGTAAATATACAGGGAACAGACATTGAGATGGTGACATCCTATAAGTACCTGGGTGTTCATCTGAACAATAAACTAGACTGGTCACACAATACTGACGCACTCTACAAGAAGGGACAGCGCAGGCTGTTCCTGCTGAGGAGACTCAGGTCTTTTGGTGTACAAGGGGCGATGCTGAAGACATTCTATGACACGGTGGTGGCATCAGCCATCACTTTTGGAGTGGTCTGCTGGGGCAGTGGCATTACTGCAGCCGATAGGAAGAGACTGAACAAACTGATCAAGAAAGCTAGCTCTGTCCTGGGGCAGCGCCTTGATCCGGTGGAGGAGATAGGAGAGAGAAGGATGGTGGCTAAACTGTCATCTCTGCTGGAGTCCGAGTTCCACCCTATGCAGGACATACTGAATGCACCTGAGGAGCTCATTTAGCAGCAGACTACATCATCCTAGGTGCACAACCGAGAGGTTTCGCAGGTCCTTCCTACCAACGGCTGTCAGACTGTACAACCTAAGCAGGGCTGCTCGCAGAGATAGCAAAAAGACATAACAAACTAATAGTTTTTTGAATGCAAAAGATGCAATAGACTTACACAATGGTCCCCTCCGGCATACAACTAGGAAAATACCGGTTGCTATGGAGGGTGAGAATATGTATGGGCACATAATCATACCATGTAGGATAACCAAGTAGACGGTTATGCTGTTTCATCCCATCTAGCAACAATGCTCTGCACTGTGTGTGTTTATATATTTACATATTTATTCCATCTAGCTACAATGCTCCGCACTGGGTGTGTTTATATTTATATATCTATATATTTATTCCATCTAGCTACAATGCTCCGCACTCTGTGTTTATGTATCTACATATTATTCCATCTAGCTACATTGCTCCGCACTGTGTGTGTTTATATATTTACATATTTATTCCACCCAGCTGCAATGCTCCGTACTGTGGGTGTTTATATATCTACATATTTATTCCATCTAGCTACAATGCTCCGCACTGTGTGTTTATATATTCATATATTTATTCCATCCAGCTACAATGCTCTGCACTGTGTGTCTGTGTGTGTGTATATATATATATATATATATATTATAGTAATATGTACATATGTATATTAGCTGCTCTTGCTTGCTTGCTTTTTTTCTTGCCTTCTGATTGTTGCTCTGAGTGTTGCTATCCCTGTGCTGTTGCAATCCTGGAATTTCCCCGTTGTGGGACTAATAAAGGCTTATCTTATCTTATCTTATAACCCAAGACAAATACAACATAACTTGATAAATTCACACCTTTCTGCAGCTCCTCCTCATCCGCCACCCCTCAACCTAGCCCCTGTCTTCCCCCTCAGAGAACCTTTGTCTACTCCCCCCACAGTTAATAAAAAATATAATGTATAAACATCCCAAAGTGATTAAACAAAAAGTTGGTAAAACTCAAATTAAACATCACATCTCTAAAGTTAATGATTTGGCCTCTCTTTTTCCTCCTTATAATTTAAAAATTAAATGCGGTTTGTTAAATATTAGGTCTCTAACTCCCAAGTTTCTACTAGTTCATGATCTATTAATTGATCATCAGATTGATTTAATATCCCTTACAGAGACTTGGTTAGGGCAAGATGATTATGTTGGTTTAAATCAATCAACTCCCTCTGGTTATCTAAACTATCATAATCCTAGAAGTTCTGGTCGTGGAGGTGGAATAGCGACAATTTACCATTCTAAATTACTAGTTAATGTAAAGCAAAAAACCTGCTTCAATTCCTTTGAGGGTCTGGTCCTCACTATGAGGTATGTTAGCAATCTTAGCTTAAACCCTATCTTCTTTGCCATAGTCTGCCGTCCTCCCTCTGCCTACTCAGAGTTTTTATCCGATTTTGCCAAATTTTTAGCTGATTTAGTGCCGAAATCAGATAGAATAATTATAGTAGGGGATTTTAATATACATGTTGATGTAGATAGTGACTGTCTTAATAAGGCATTCAATTCAATATTAAGACTCAATGGGGTTTTCCCAGAAAGTAGAAAATTCTACCCATCATCTCCACCATACATTGAACCTTGTTCTGACTTATGGTATAGAAACAGAAAATCTGGTAGTGTCTCCTCATAATCCTGTACTGTCAGACCATTGTCTGTTAGCCTTTGATTTCACTATTTCTGATTATTTGACTCCTAAAGAAAAATATTACTACAGCAGATGTCTTTCAGACAATGTCGCTTCCAAATTTTTGCAGGTTATTTCCTCTATACCATGTGTCAACACAACGGAAATAATAGATGGAGAGCTTGCTCCTTCCATAATTGATAGCATGGTAGATAGTGTTACAGCCTCTCTGCATCAGACACTAGACTTGGTGGCCCCTTTAAAAAAGAAAAAGTCTAATCAGAGATTTTTAACCCCTTGGTTTTACACAGAAACTCGTAGCTTAAAACAGAAGACTCATCAATTAGAAAGAAAATGGCATTCAACTAATTTAGATGAATTCTATTTAGCATGGAGAAATCATCTCCTAATTTATAAAAAATCTCTTAGAAAAGCTAGAACAAGTTACTACTCTGCATTAATAGAAGAGAATAAGAATAATCCCAGGTTTTTTTTCCAACACTGTAGCCAGGCTGACAAAGAGTCAGGACTCTGTCAATCCTCGCACCCCCCTAGAGCCTACTAGTCAAGACTTTTTGAACTTTTTCAATCATAAAATTTTATTTATTAGAGAAAAAACTAGTCAGATTCTTCCCACCGTAAACTTAAGTACAGCAACTACTACAACTCCTTCAATTGATATTTGTTTGGATAAGTCTACTCCAACTGACCTTTTAGAGTTAGATAAAATAGTTTCCTCATCCAAGCCTTCAACTTGTCTTTTAGACCCTATTCCTACCAGCTTATTTAAAAAAAGTCTTCCCATTTATTGGTAGCTGTATTCTTCAAATAATCAATTCTTCTTTAACCTTAGGTCATGTACCGCAGGCTTTTAAAATTGCTGTAATTAAACCCTTACTTAAAAAGCCAACACTCAATCCAGGAGTTTTAGCTAACTATCGACTAATCTCTAATCTGCCTTTCATTTCAAAAATCTTAGAATGAGTTGTTGCCACGCAATTATTTGACCAATTACAGGGAAATTATTTATTTGATGAGTTTCAATCTGGGTTCAGAATTCATCATAGTACTGAAACAGCCTTAGTGAAGGTCACTAATGACCTCCTTATCGCATCTGATAATGGACTCATTTCTGTACTTGTCCTTTTAGATCTTGGTGCAGCCTTTGATACTATTGATCATGATATTCTACTTGATAGATAGTTAGGACACTTTGTTGGACTAAATGGTACTTCACTGCAGTGGTTTAGATCTTATTTGTCCAATAGACTTCAGTTTGTTCGTATCAATAATGACTTTTCTTCCAACTCTAAGCTCAGTCATGGAGTTCCACAGGGATCTGTGTTAGGCCCTACTCTTTTTAGTTTATATATGCTTCCGTTAGATAACACCATTGGAAAGCACTGTATACATTTTCATTGTTACGCAGATGACACACAATTATACCTGTCAATGAAGCCCGATGATTGTAATCAATTAGCCAAGTTAGATGCCTGTCTTAAGGAAATCAAAGCTTGGATGACTTGTAATTTTCTGCTATTAAACCCAGATAAGACTGAAGTCATTCTTGTTGGTCCCAAAAACCTTAGAAATACCTTTCCAAATCAAACTCTTAATTTGGATGCGGCTACTCTTACTTTGAATAGTTCTGTGAGGAACCTTGGAGTTATTTTTGATCAAAATCAGTTTTTTAATTCACATATTAAATTTGTTTCCAAGACTGCCTTCTACCATTTGCGTAATATTGCCAAGATAAGAAGCATCTCGTCTCTGAGTGATGCCGAGAAATTGATCCACACTTTTGTTAGCTTTAGATTAGATTATTGTAACTCGTTATTATCAGGTTGTCCTAAAATATCTTTAAAAAGTCTTCAGTTGATCCAAAACGCTGCAGCAAGAGTTTTAACAGGTACTAGAAAGAGAGATCATATTCCACCGATTCTGGCCTCCCTTCATTGGCTTCCCATAGAGTTTAAAATTAAGTTTAAAATCCATCTCACTTACAAAGCTCTCAATAATCAGGCCCCCTCTTATATAAAAGATCTGATATTACCCTATCATCCTAACAGAGCACTACGCTCCCAAAATGCTGGATTACTTGTAATACTTAGAATCTCCAAAAGTACAATGGGAGGCAGAGGCTTCTGCTATCAAGCTCCTTCCCTGTGGAACCAGTTACCAATTTGGGTTGGAGAGTCAGACTCGATTTCTGTTTTTAAGAATAGGGTAAAAACCTTCCTCTTCAAAACAGCCCACGATTAGGGAATGATCCTGTGTCTGCTGTGCTGTTATTAGATTTAGACTGCCGGGTGACTTCCAATAATGTACTCAGCTTCTCTCTGTTAATGTTTGCTCTCTTATGTCTGTTCTTTTCATCTTCTCTATCCCCTCACCCCCCAGCCAGTCACAGCAGATGACTGCCCCTCCCTGAGCTTGGTTCTGCTAGAGGTTTCTTCCTGTTAAAAGGGAGTTTTTCTTGTCTACCGTCGCCTAGTGCTTGCTCACAGGGGATCGCCTGATTGCTGGGGTCTTTCTGCAATTGTGGGGTTTCCCCTACATTTGAAAGTGCTATGAGATGACGTTTGTTGTGATATGGTGCTATATACATAAAGTTGAATTGAACTGAATTGAATCATTCATTTAATAATTTTCTTTCACCTGTCCGGGGGTCCAGATGTATATCAGCTTTTATATATACACACACTCACCAGCCACTTTATTAGGTACATCTGTTCACCTGCTTGTTTCAGGGGTCTTACCACTTTTTGAGCATCTATTTGAGTATCTGTAGTGTCTACTAATGGAAAAACTGAAAAAACACAACCCTGTCACTTCATTAGGCTCAGCCTTCTCAACCCCTCTCTCTAAATGAGTGGTTCTTTTGATGTGGCTCTAGTAAAGACATGAGAACCGGAGCTCACTGGAAAGATGCCACCATCCCAGTTTCATCTCCACCCATTTTAACAACAATGTTAGGATACCCGTGAATGTCCAAACCCACACTGACAGTGCTACTACATTAGCTTGGCAACCGCCGTTTATATTGCTATTTTCTTTCAATTATTGCCCCCCCCCCCACTTGACATCCCTGTTCCCACCTGGTTCACTAATCCAGTGTTTTCCAACGTTTTGAGTTCATGCATTTTTTTAATACAAAAAAAATCCTGTGGCACACCACCAACCAAAAATGTTACAAAATGATACATTGTGTGGTCTATATTAATCATATATCCCATAACCTACATATGTATAAGCATGTGAGAATGTTTGGTGATTACATATGTAAAGCGACTTCACACCTCAGAACAGGACAAAGAGGTCTCAACCGCCAGCGGGGATCAAAGAGCATCCGAGGCGCTGCGGTGGAGACCAGATCGATCGCCCTGACCTTCCAAGGCCAGGTGGAGAAGACAAAGGAAGGGGATTAAGATAATGCGGGATGTCAGCTTTGATACGCATGTCTTTTGTTATGTGTAGGTATAAGTATGTAGAGCTGAATGTGTTCTTCCTCTATTCTACTTCTGCTTCTGCACTGAGATGAGACTTGTTAGAGGAGCGAAGCTGATAATAAACTTTGGTTTATAAGTCACATCGCCTCGTTATTCCGAGCTCTTCTACACTGGTGACCCTGACACGAGGATGGACCAGAGGTGTTCCCCCGCGATTGACTCATCTGAGGCGACCCAGGCAGACGCCGGCGCCCATGCAGACAGGGGAACAGATGGACGACGTTCCCCCACGGCAGAAGCTACAGAGAGGGCTCAACCGAGCACCAGCTCCGCCGCGAGAGCCGAAGGAAGGCACTCTCACCCTGCGGACACATCAGTGACGGCCCACACAAGCGCCGTCACCGTCAAGCTGCCGGACTTCTGGCAGGAAGACCCGAGCTCGTGGTTTCAGCAAGCTGAAGCTCAGTTTGCACTGGCGGGCATAACGGCAGACGACACAAAATTTTATCACATCGTCGCCAAACTCGACGCCGCCACTTCGAGATGTGCACGGAGCATAATCCAGCGGCCGCCGGCCCAGGACAAATATAGAGAACTGAAGGCGACCATCGTGGAGAATTTCGTCCCCTCTGCCGAGGAGAGAGCCGAGAGGATCCTGGCGATCTACGGCCACAGAGGATGCAGACCCAAGGCCCTCATGGAGGACATGCTGCAGCTCAAAGAAGAGGACAATGACAACTTCCTCTTCCAATTTATATTCCTCAGTACTCTGCCGCCACAGATGAGAGGGACACTTGCCAACATGCGATGCAGCACCCAGCAAGACTTCCGCACGCTGGCTCGCGAAGCGCAGCGACTCGTCAACGCCTGCAGTGAACAGACAGCCACAGCAGCATCCGCAGACCTCAGCGCCGATGTCCAGAGCAACGGAGAGCCACAAACCACCGAGCAGAGCCCGCCCACCATGGCAGCGACACGGCCAAGACGTAACAGACGGAGCGACGTCTGTTATTACCACCACCGCTTCGCCGAGAAGGCTTACAAATGCGTTCCCCCCTGCAAATCGTTAAACCAAACTGAGCGTAAATACAGCACTTTTGACAGGGAGCTGCTAGCGCTTCATTTATCCACCCGCCGCTTCCAGTTCTGGTTGGAGGGGCGGCGTTTCACGGCTTTTGTAGACCACAAACCGCTCACCTTTGTGATGGCTAAAATTTCCGAACCGTGGTCAGGCAGGCAACAAAGACAGCTAGCTGCGATTTCAGAGTTCACCACAGACATCCGACATGTGGCAGGCAAACTTAACGTGGTAGCAGACTGCCTCTCTCGCGCTGTGACATCGCCAGAGCGCGAGGAGACAGATTATACTACCTCAGCCACAGAACTCTTCGCCAACGCGGACACATACGCGGCCCCGATCCACGTAGGGATAGATTACGCAACCATGGCGGAGGAGCAAAGTAGTGACGCAGACGTGCGCGCACTCCTGTCTGGACCAACAGGGTTAAGGCTGGAGGAAAGGGGTTTACGCGACAGTGTGCCCCCCCTAATATGCGACATCTCAACCGGCCGACCTCGCCCGGTAGTCCCAGCTGCATGGCGCCGCCGTATTTTCGACTCAATTCACTCTCTCGCGCACCCGGGTGTGCGCACTTCAGTTAAAATGGTTGCCGAAAAGTTTGTGTGGCCTGGCCTGCGCAAAAACGTAAAAGAATGGGCAAAGACTTGCATGTCTTGTCAGCGCGCCAAAATACACAAACACACAAAAGCCCCTCTAGAGCCTTTTCGAATCCCAGCTAGAAGGTTCGACCACGTTCATGTCGACCTCGTGGGACCACTACCTTCCTCCCAAGGTTTCACACATCTGCTAACAATGATAGACTGACTTCCGGTTATGGCTGCCACGTAGGACGGACGTGTCTCGCTCTGCTCTGCTCCTGGAAAAAAAAAATCGGCAAATAACTCTCTCATTTGGGACAGAACGTATCCCAGCATTTGGGCGAGGATATGTCGGCGAAGCCTAAGGCTGGAAAACCAGGAAAAGGAAAAAGCGAGCCGCCGAAACAGTCCAAATTAACGGACTTTCAGGTCTGTGACGCAGCAAACAAAACTCCATATATGGCGGAGGAGGCTGGCAACGCTGCGATTTCTGCGGGGAATGGCGCAGATGCGCTGATGGCTGCCATGAGTTCAATGAGAGCGGACTTTTCCTCTAGATTTGATGGGATTATGACAGCGTTGGAAGGAATAAGAAAGGAATTGGGTGACTGTGTAGAACGAACGGCGCAGATGGAGCTCCGTCTCGCTAGTGCTGAAGATGACGTCACCCGTCTTCAATTAAAGGTGCGCACTTTGGAAAAAAAAAATAAATCTCTGGAAGATAATATTTTGGATTTGGAATCTCGGTCGAGACAGAATAATTTGAGGCTGGTGGGTCTTCCAGAGGAATCAGAAGGTCGGGACGTATGTTCCTTTCTGGAAAAGTGGATTCCGGAGGTGCTGGGCAGCGAGGAGTTGCAATCAGCAGTGGTTCTGGAAAAAGCACATCGCATTGGCCCACGGAGAGATAAGGGACCGCCGAGGACCTTAATTATGAAGTTTCTTAACAACAGAGACAGGATGAAGATCTTCAACGCTGCACGTGCTAAAGGAGAGATTAAACACCAGGACCAGCAGGTGCGGTTCTACCCAGATTTGGCCACAGGAATCCAGCAATTGAGGAAGCAGTTTGATCCCGTACGTAAGGAGCTGCGCAACCTTGGGATTCGTCATGGTGTAATCTATCCTGCGAGACTGCTGACCACGTATGAGGGCAGAACCCACATCTTCAAGACCCCAGAGGAGGCGCAGGAGTTCATCAAGAAGATCAAAGAAGAAGAAGAGACTGGTGGGAGCTAAGCATGAACAAAATATAAGGTAGAATAATTAAGCATTTGCACAGGCATCTGACTGACTTGAAGTAAATAGTAAGTTTACAAAATATAGATTGTATTATATATTAAAAAAAAACAAAAACAAAACAAACAAAAAAAAAAAACTATGATGTACAAAGTTGTTAAAAATTTTGGAGTTAAGTTGGAAAACTACAGAGGAGAGTTAATGTTACGTCATTAAAAGCAGTAGAGTTAGGGTGATTGGGAGGATGAAGAAGGAGTGGCTTAGGCTGTTCCCCGTGGGTGTGGAACGGTCGATGGCTATATCGGGAGACAGAATTTTTCTTTTGATTTTGGGGGGTTTGCCACAAGGGGAAATTTGTTTGTGTGTAGTTTGTAGGATGAATGTTCAACCACTCATGTTTTTGCTTCTCTGTATGAGCATGTTTACACTGCAAGGTAATCCCAAACTCTCTATTGATCATGGACCAAAGTGTTAATCTTAATTTAACTTCATGGAATTGCAGAGGTCTACAAAATTTAAAAAAACTTAAACAAGTTATGAATAAAATAAAGGACATGGGTTCAAGAATTGTGTTTTTACAAGAAACTCATCTGATAGAGGAGGATGTTAAAAGAATTAGGAGTAGATGGCAGGGAAGTGTATTCACCTCTTCATTTTCATCCCGAGCCAGGGGAGTTATGACTCTCATACATAAATCAGTTCCTTTTCAAGTGAAAAATGTAATTGGAGACAAATTTGGAAGATATGTAATCATTCAAGGTTCTTTGCTATTAGAAAATATAAATCTTGTGAACTTATATGGTCCCAATATAGATGATCAGAAGTTCTTTGCTAATTTATTTCTCATCTTATCATCACTTACAGGGCAACATATAATAGCAGGGGATTTTAATTGTACATTGAATCCAGGTGTGGATAGATCAACAGGACTGGATTGTACGCACATTGGATGTAGGATGACTATTAATCATTTTATGAAAGAATTGAGATTGTTAGATATATGGAGAGAAATGAAACCACAAGTTAAAGCCTATTCTTGTTATTCCAGTACCTACAAGACATTCTCACGTATTGATTATTTTTTGATTTCCACAGAATTAAGGTCCAAGATTCAAAACTGCTTTTATGATAACATCGTGATCTCTGATCATGCACCCTGTTGTCTAATATATGTAGATAAAAAATTGACAAAGGAATCAGGTAGATGGCAATTTCAGCATAAATGGCTTCAGGATGAGGAATTTGTCAAGTATATAGAAAAACAGATAGACGAGTTCTTTGACATCAATACTACACAAACATCAGCATGTGTAAAGTGGGAGGCTTTCAAAGCTTTTATTAGGGGACATATTATTAGTTATACAGGATCAAAATCTAAGAAGACTCGAGAGGAGAGAGCTAAATTGGAACATAAAATAAAAAATCTTCAGGAAAAAGTGTATGCAGGAAGTGACCCAAGGTTGGAGAATGAATTACTGATTTTGAGAGCTGAATACGACAAAAAATCAGCGAATAGAGCTGCCTCGAGTCTTCTAAGATTGAAACAATCTTTTTATGAACAAGGTGAAAAATCAGGAAAATTATTAGCATGGCAGATTAAACAATTGGAAATTAAAACACCAATTACCAGTATTATAAGTAAGGGACAGGTAGTTATAGATCCTTTAGAAATTAATAGAGCCTTTAGAGATTACTATGAAAAATTATATGATACCAAAAATGAACCTGATTTAACAAAACTAAATGGGTTTTTGAACGAACTATCTATACCGTGTATTCCAAATGAAAACAGGGAGATATTGGAGTCTAAAATTAGTCAAGAAGAAGTTGGGCTAGCCATTGATAATATGAAATCAGGAAAAAGTGCAGGACCAGATGGTCTTCCAGTTGACCTTTATAAAAAATTTAAGAATAAATTAATAAAACCTTTTTTGGAAATGGTTTTAGAAGCATTTCAAAATAATAATTTACCATCATACATAAATAATGCCTTAATTATACTGCTGCCAAAACCAGGTAAGCCCTCTAATAAATGTGAAAATATGAGACCAATAAGCCTATTAAACGCCGACCTTAAGATAATCTGTAAAATTTTAGCAAGACGAATACAAGAAATTTTACCAAATATTATTAATCGAGATCAGAATGGCTTTATAAAGGGTAGACAAGGCTTCCATAATGTAAGAAGACTATTTAATATTATCTATTTTAATAAAGAAGCACCGGATACAGCTCTCCTATCATTGGACGCCGAAAAGGCCTTTGATAGAGTTGAATGGCCCTTTCTTTTTGAAGTCCTACAAAGGTTTGGACTTGGAAATAATTTCATAAAATGGGTTCAAATAATATACAATAATGCTACAGCAGAAATCCTAACAAATAACAATATTTCAAAACCAATAAAAATCAATAGAGGATGTCGACAAGGCTGTCCACTTTCACCTTTACTGTTTACTATGGCAATTGAACCTTTAGCGATAGCGATACGTTTACATTCACAAATATATGGAATTAAAGTTGGACCAACAGAACATAAAATCTCCCTGTACGCCGATGATATAATTTTGTTTATGTCGAATCTAAAAAAATCAATTCCAACCTTGTTGAATTTAATAAAGAATTTTGGGGAAATATCAGGATATAAAATAAATAAAACTAAATCTTCAATATTAATGCTAAATGAGACCCAGAGAAATTACCCAGCCCCTGAGGTAAATCAATTCAATGTTGTAAATCAGTTTAAATATTTAGGAATCCAAATTATGCCTAAGCTAGAATCAGTCGCCAGTGTCAACTATGAAGCCTTAATGTCAGATATCAGTGAGTTAACTCAGAGATGGATGTCACTACCAATGTCGATGATCGGGAGAATCAATATACTTAAAAGTAATATTTTACCTAAAATACTTTATTTATTTCAATACATTCCCTTATCACCACCTTTAGATCTATTCTCAAGAATAAAAAAAAAGTTAGTGGAATTTATATGGAACAACAGGAGGGCTAGATTACGTTTGTCTTTATTATATTTACCATTTGATCGTGGAGGTCTGAAATGTCCAAATTTTATGTTGTATTATTGGTCGGCACAACTGAGGTCTATGACATATTATTTTTCATCAAATGATCTCCCTCACTGGACTGAAATGGAATCATACAATTTACCTTTACCTCTTCCCATATTCATATACTCAGATTCGGCGAAAAAATTACAAAAACAAGTTAAAAATCCATTTGTAAAGCATATGATCAAAATATGGTGTGAAGCTAAAAACTATTTAAAAGAACCACAGTTATTGTCACAATTTAGTCCAATATGGGGTAATCAATATTTTAAACCAGGGAGAGCGGACGCTGTATTTAAAGTATGGAATTTAAAAGGGATACAAAAGATTCAGGATTTATATTTGCCATGTGCAGACAACATAATGTCTTTTGAAGAGCTGAGGATCAAATTTAATCTCAATAGAACACATTTTTTTAAATATCTTCAACTTAGAAACTTTATTCGATCAAATCAAAATAAAGCTCTCACTCGACCTATTTATTCATCCTTGGAAAAAATGATGATGAAAGATAGTAAAAGAAAGGGTATTATTTCAGAGTTTTATAACTCATTGACACTATCTTCAAGTGAAAATTCACTGAAAAGATTAAACTACTGGAAAGAAGATCTGCAAATTGAAATTTCAGAGGAACAATGGGAATTGGCTTGTACAGAAGCTCAAACCAAATCAATAAATGCACGCCTTAAATTGATACATTTCAAATGGTTAATGCGGATGTATGTTACACCGGAGGAGTTAAATAGATATAACAAAAATATACCAGATACATGCACAAAATGCATGGAAAGTAAAGGAACCCTATTTCATTGTTTATGGGAATGTAGATTAATAAGAATGTTTTGGGAAGAGGTGAGGGTAACAATTGAAAAAATAATCTCAAAACAAATCATATTGAATCCTAAACTGTTTTTGTTGGGTCTGTACCCAGAAAAGCATAATTTTAATAAAAGTGAAAGAACATTCATAGACCTCAGTTTGCTTAATGCCAAAAAATGTATTGCACTATTATGGAAAAAGACTCATAGACCAGATGTGACTCAGTGGTTAAGACAGATGTTAACAAACCTTCCATTAGAAAGAATAACATATATACTGAAATCAAAGGAAATTGTGTTTGAGAATATATGGAGACCTTTTATTGATTATGTAAAAAATTTAAACATAACTCTTGAAGAAGAAGGTGAATGATGTGTGTGGACCTTGTAAATTCCAAACTGGTGAACATAATATGTATACTTATGTATTGGATTGTCTAGACCAGGGGTGTCCAACCATGTGCCATGGAGAGCCAAGACCCTGCAGGTTTTACCTCCAACCAGTGTCTTCAACAGCAGATTTCAGTGAACTTCTTCCCACTGATTGCTGATAAGTGAAAACACCTGCTGAAGAGACTGGGTAGAAGAGAAAACCTGCAGGGTCTTGGCTCTCCATGGCACATGGTTGGACACCCCTGGTCTAGACTAAACAGAGGAGCATTGTTGAAGACTTGATTTTGTTGGTGGTTGTTGGTGTTTTTAGTGCATTTTTTTTTTTTTTTGTAGTACTTTAGTGTTAGTGTTTGATTGTTTGTATCATGTTTGTTAAAAAAAAAAAAAGGTTCAATAAAGATATTGTGGAAAAAAAAAACAATGATAGACTGTACTACGCGCTGGCCTGAGGCGGTCCCTCTGGCGTCAACCACAGCGGAGGAAATCGCTCGTGTTTTTTTTGACAAACTGGGTGGCACGTTTCGGCGTCCCATTGGACATCACGTCCGATAGGGGGCCTCAATTTGTCTCGGAGCTTTGGTCAGCCATGGCCAGCAGCTTAGGGGCGACAATTCACCGCACCACCGCTTATCACCCTCAGGCTAATGGGTTATGCGAGCGTTTTCACAGATCTTTAAAGGCCGCCCTCAGAGTCTCACTAACGGACACAAATTGGCTAAATAAACTTCCCTGGGTTTTATTGGGGTTGCGTGCTGCGCCTAAAGAGGATCTAGACGCCTCTCCAGCAGAATTAGTTTTTGCACAACCTCTCAGGCTCCCAGGTGAATTTTTACCAGAGAACCCAGAGCCAGGGCATCTTCCAGCCCTGAGGCTTTTAGGCAGCAACGGATCTGACACTCTCCCCGGACCGGCACATCACTCTTTTCCACGGGTTTTTGTTCCCCAAGCTTTAAAAAACGCTGAATTCGTTTTTGTTAGGCATGAAGCTTTAAAACCAACTCTCCGCCCACCATACGATGGACCATTCAGAGTGCTGGAACCTGGTGATAAGCATTTTGTGCTTGATTTAGGGGACAGAAAAGAAACAGTCAGCATTGACAGACTTAAACCTGCCTTCTTGTTGAGAGACGAACCTGCACGGTTGGCGAGAGCACCTCGGCGGGGTAGACCCCCCAAGAGAAAAGACTCAGCCCCCCTGCAGGGAACAAATAATCACTCTCCTCCCCAAGCTGCAGATTCCTTACAGGAAGGTCCCACCAGGACGCCCAAGCGGACCCACAGCAGATTCGGGAGAAGATTTAAACCCAGACAGCACAGGGACTGATGCAAACTACTCAAAAGTTGTTTACTAATTGTGCTGTAACAGTTTAAGACTGACTTGTGATATTACTACGCTGTTATGATTACCACTGAACTCTCTACAGGAGCATAGCTGCTGGAAAGTTTCTTCCTTGTCAAGAGGTGTAGCAGTTAGTATGTCATAATAATTATCTTAAACTGTGAATTTTTCTATTGTCCTTTTCTTAGTCGTTTGGGGGGGGGGGGTGCTGTGGTCTATATTAATCATATATCCCATAACCGACATATGTATAAGCATGTGAGAATGTTTGGTGATTACATATGTAAAGCGACTTCACACCTCAGAACAGGACAAAGAGGTCTCAACCGCCAGCGGGGATCAAAGAGCATCCGAGGCGCTGCGGTGGAGACCAGATCGATCGCCCTGACCTTCCAAGGCCAGGTGGAGAAGACAAAGGAAGGGGATTAAGATAATGCGGGATGTCAGCTTTGATACGCATGTCTTTTGTTATGTGTAGGTATAAGTATGTAGAGCTGAATGTGTTCTTCCTCTATTCTACTTCTGCTTCTGCACTGAGATGAGACTTGTTAGAGGAGCGAAGCTGATAATAAACTTTGGTTTATAAGTCACATCGCCTCGTTATTCCAAGCTCTTCTACACATTGTAGCCTTTTACACCATATGTATCACTGGATCATTTCAATTTTTTTCTGGAAAGGCAATCAATGACTTGTCATTTTTACATATTTTATTCCATTTCTTTTTCATTCACTTGTTTTTATGATTTTCTTAGCAGTTTTAACTATCCATCTTATACCTAGCCCCCATGATGCCTTGCATGAATAATGTGCAGCCACTTCTGGTACTATTTTAGAACGTGGATTTGTCATGAAACGGGACGCTTTCCTTGTTAAAAAAAACAATGACTTCAAAATCAGAAATGTGTTATTTTACACCTCAACAACAGTAATATAATCATACCACTTCCCATGACTATCGGGGGATGGGAAGATGACCTTAAAAAGTGGCCTCGCACACTGTAGAACCATTAGTTAGCTCCGCTGCTAAGATTGTAAACAAAAGCTCTGAGATATATCAATGTCTCCACCACAATAAAGTTGATCACATTTTGCTAAAAGATGTTGGACATAATCTAATTTACCTTACAGCAGATGTAGAATCTAGTCAGAGCCACACAGA
This sequence comes from Pholidichthys leucotaenia, assembly GCA_020510985.1. Classification (NCBI taxonomy): domain Eukaryota; kingdom Metazoa; phylum Chordata; class Actinopteri; order Cichliformes; family Pholidichthyidae; genus Pholidichthys; species Pholidichthys leucotaenia. Next base: position 298,653,969 of record CM035840.1, read on the forward strand.
ACCACAACACTGCATTCGGGTGTTTTAATATCGCAGTAACTGTCCATTTTACCATGATATTAAAATAATCATGCTGCTGTCATACCGTGAATGTTTGTTATTTAACTTAACACGTACAGGCCTTTTCTGACAATTGTTCAAAATTTTATTGATCTATATTTTGTGATATTTTGTGGGCTTCTCTGCTTGAACTGCTGCCTCCGCGACCCGGACCTCCGGAAAAGCGGTAGAAGAAGGATGGATGGATATATTTTGTGATAATTTAAAAACTAATTAATGCATGCCGAAATGGCAAATATCAAGTCCATATTGTTGCACTGCAAAATAGAACATTCAACAAGTGCAACAAAACTATTTGATGTCTTTCCTTAATCATTACGCCTTAGGAAGCAAACTGGTAACTATTTTTATTTATTTATTATTTTACTTCATGCAGCCTTGCACTTGGCAACATATATGACAGACAAACATCAGATCTGTGACATTCATGCAAATGAAAACGTACCTGTTGTTCTTGTGTCTGTACCACCAATCACACAAATACAGTGGGGTAAAAAAGTATTTAGTCAGCCACCAATTGTGCAAGTTCTCCCACTTAAAAGATGAGAGAGGTCTCCAATTTTCATCATAGGTATACCTCAACTATGAGAGACAAAATGAGAAAAAAAAAATCCAGAAAATCACATTGAAGGAACTTTCTCTTATAGTTGAGGGATACCTATGATGAAAATTGGAGACCTCTCTCATCTTTTAAGTGGGAGAACTTGCACAATTGGTGGCTGACTAAATACTTTTTTGCCCCACTGTAAATCTACATCTTTGGGACTGATCGAACTTATAGAAGAAATTACTAGTTGTATAGATAAAAAAAAGTTCTTGATTCATTAAAAATCCTTCAATGTGATTTTCTGGATTTTTTTTTCTCATTTTGTCTGTCATAGTTGAGGTATACCTATGATGAAAATTGGAGACCTCTCTCATCTTTTAAGTGGGAGAACTTGCACAATTGGTGGCTGACTAAATACTTTTTTGCCCCACTGTAGTCCTTTTTAGTTGCCGGTGCATGATCTATGCATTGCTGTTGAATCCACAGATTTAGCTGTGCTTGTTTGTCAGAAGCCTCCATTTATCCAGTCTATGACACAACCACGAACAGCAGTAACAAGTACCAGAACTACGCAGAAACATTAAAAAATACAAAAATGACAAGCATGGAAATCATCTGCCACTTGACTGCAAAACATTAAAACGAATTGGAAATTTTTCTAAAAACACTAAAAACACTATTTTAAATGCCCCACTACTCCACTATTGCTGACTGACTTAACACTACTTCCGCCTGAAAACGAAAGTTACATACATAATCGTTTCTACAGCAGCACTCTCAGGATTAAGCTGGGCAGTCTTTCTGCTTTGTGATGGGTGTTGTGATGTTGCGTCTTGGCCAGGACTTCCTTGCAAAACTGATCTGCAATGTCAATGGGATTTTTCCTGGTTAAATAATGGTTAAATAAAAAAAATAAAAAAATGTAACGACAATTTAGTTCTGCAACTGTTACTCAGTGTGAAATGTGACACGATTACTTACAGTGGTAGGAAAAAGTGTTTTTCTCCCTTCCTGATTTCTCATTTTTTTATATGTTTGTCACACTTAAATGTTCCAGATCAAACAAATTTAAATATTAGACAAAAATAACACAAGTAAACACAAAATGCATTTTTTAAATGAAGGTGTTTATTATGAAGGGGAAAAAAATCCAAACCTACATGGCCCTGTGTGAAAAAGTGATTGTCCCCTAAACCTAATAACTGGTTGGGCCACCCTTAGCAGCAACAGCTGCAATCAAGCGTTTGCAATAACTGGCAATGAGTCTTTTACAGCGCTACAGAGGAATTTTGGCCCACTCATCTTTGCAGAATTGTAATTCAGCCACTTTGGAGGGTTTTCAAGCATGAACCGCCTTTTTAAGGTCATGCCATAGCATCTCAAATGGATTGAGGTCAGGACTTTGACTAGGCCACTCCAAAGTCTTCACTTTGTTTTTCTTAACCCATTCAGAGGTGGACTTGCTGCTGTGTTTTGGATCATTGTCCTGCTGCAGAACCCAAGTGCCCTTCAGCTTGAGGTCACAAACAGATGGCCGGACATTCTCCTTCAGGATGCTTTGGTAGACAGCAGAATTCATGGTTCCATTTACCACAGCAAGTCTTCCAGGTCCTGAAGCAGCAAAACAGCCCCAGACCATCACACTACCACCACCATATTTTACTGTTGGTATGATGTTCCTTTTCTGAAATTCTGTGTTACTTTTACTCCGGATGTAATGTAAAGTCTTGGGGATCATCAAGATGTTTTCTGGCAAAACTGAGACGAGCCTTTATGTTCTTTTTGCTCAACAGTGGTTTTCGTCTTGGAACTCTGCCATGCAGGCTACTTTTGCCCAGTCTCTTTCTTATGGTGGAGTCATGAACACTGACCTTATTTGGATGTTGCTGTGGGGTCTTTTGTGACCTCTTGTATGAGTCGTTGCCGCGCTCTTGGGGTAATTTTGGTTGGCCGGCCACTCCTGGGAAGGTTCACCACTGTTCCATGTTTTCACCATTCGTGGATAATGGCTCTCACTGTGGTTCGCTGGAGACCCAAACCTTTAGAAATGGCTTTATAACCTTTTCCAGACTGATAGATCTCAATTACTTTGGATCGCAGCATGATGTCTAGCTTTTAAGGATCTTTTGGTCTACTTCACTTTGTCAGGCAGGTCCTATTTAAGTGATTTCTTGATTGAGAACAGGTGTGGCAGTAATTACGCCTGGGTGTGACTAGAGAAACTGAACTCATCTTTCCAAAGATGTGATAAACCACAGTTAATTTGTTTTAACAGGGGAGCAATCACTTATTTCACAAAGGGCTATGTAGGTTTGGATTTTTTTTTACCCTTAATAATAAACACCTTCACTTAAAAACTGCATTTTGTGTTTACTTATGTTATCTTTGTATCATATTTAAATTTGTTTGATCTGAAACATTTAAGTGTGACAAACATACAAAAAATGAGAAATCAGGAAGGGGGCAAGCACTTTATCACACCACTGTATAAAATCAATGGACAGACGGTAACACATGCAAACCCTGTCCCGGTGACATGAACACATGTAAAACCGCATCTGTGCTAGCTGGACCCCGCTCAACTCAACCCAAGAAAATATTCTTGACGCCTGGTTGTGAAGGCTAACCTGTATCAAGACCCCGCCATGGACCGGGAGCGAGCACCAACAACGGAGACAAATTACTTTGAAAATGAGACTGGAGATAGATGGACCAGAGCTCCGCAGTAGGCGCACCAACAAGACCTGGCACCCCATGAAACTGCCACCAGCCCGCCCATCCAGTACCAGGAACAGTCAACACCAAGCTTTTTTTTTTTTTTTTGTACTTATTTTGTACCCGTAGGTAGATTTGTTTTGCAGTCTGGTGACAAGCCACCAGCTGCCGGCCGCTGCGTGCGCAAGCACCCCGTATCCCTAACCTGCATGTTTTTAGCATGTGGGAGGAAACCGGAGAAATCCCGGAGTAAACCCACGCAACACGGGGAGAACATGCAAACTCCACACAGATCACTGTTGGCCGGGGGCAGGGATCAAACCCACGATCTCATGATCCCCGCGATCCCCCGGCCGAGGGTAAAACTGTGCTGCCGCAGTGCTAACCACTGCGCTACCGTGCAGCCCCTCCAGACGGTACCGCTTCCCTGGGATTTCTGCAGCAGGTGCGTTTTGACAAACTCCAAGCGGACTGCCATGTGCCTTTTACTAAGGAGTGGCTTCTGTCGGGCCACTCTACCGTACAGGCCTGATTGGTGGATTGCTGCAGAGACAGTTGTCCTTCTGGAAGGTTCTCCTCTTTCCACAGAGGAGCAATGGAGCTCTAACAGAGTGACCATCGGGTTCTTGGTCACCTCCCTGATTAAGGCACTTCTCCCCCGATCGCTCAGTTTAGATGGCCAACCAGCTCTAGGAAGAGTCCTGGTGGTTCCAAACTTCTTCCATTTACGGATGATGGGGGCCACTGTGCTCATTGGGACCTACAAAGCAGCAGAAATTTTTCTGTACCCTTCCTCAGATTTGTGCCTCAAGACAATTCCTTTGACTTCATATCTGGTTTGTGCTCTGACATGCACAAACAAATATAGACAGGGGACCTTATATAGACAGGTGTGTGCCTTTCCAAATCATGTCCAATCAACTGAATTTACCACAAGTGGACTCCATTTAAGCTGTAGAAACATCTCAAGGATGATCAGTGGAAACAGAATGCACCTGAGCTCAGTTCTGAGCTTCATGGCAAAGGCTGTGAATACTTATGTACATGTGATTTCTTAGTTTTTTATTTTTAATAAATTTGTAAAAATCTCAAAAAAGCTTTTTTCACTTGTCATTATGGGGTATTGTGTGTAGAATTTTGAGGGAACAAAATTAATTTAATCCATTTTGGAATAAGGCTGTAACATAAAATGTGGGAAAAGTGAAGCGCTGTGAAGACTTTCCGGATGCACTGTAAGCTAATATTACCGTCACTAATGGAGGTCCTGCTGTTTGGGAATCAGGTGCGGGCGCACTTTGTAGACTGTTGAACACATTGCAGTCTTTTATCCCATGCTGCCGTGTCAAGAGATGTTTCAACTTGTGTTTATCATACGCCATGCTGCTCATGCTTACATAAGCTTCTGCCATTATCCCATGGCAGCGACGGCGTCGTGGTGTTGCTTGGTAACCGCAGCGTGCAACGTCATGACGTATGCTGTTTTTTTTAAAAAAAAAACCGAAGTGTTTAAACCCGCAGCATCGATAAGAGGAATTGAAAACATCAGCGAAATACGATCCCGGGGGATCAAAAAAATTTACAACCAGTTCCTCTCAATTCCCATCCCTATATAAAACCAGAAGTGACCCGTCGTTCCAGTCCGTTGCTCCTTGTTTGTAGAACGCTCTCCCCTCTGTCTCTGCGTCTTGACTGATTTGGTTGACTCTTTTAAAAAACAACTAAAGACACTGTTATTTAGGAGAGTTTTTACTTGACTGGTGGCCTGGTTTTATTATTTTATTCTATTTATTGTTTTAATAGTATGTTTTTGTTTCTTTTATGCTCTTCATGTATTTTAATTGTTGTGTTATTTTTATTTCCCTGTTTTATATTACTCTGCATTTTTATTGTTAAAGCACTTTGTGGTCTTTATCTGTGAAAAGTGCAATACAAATAAAGTTCTTCACCTTTTTTCTCAAATTTTCTACTTTTATTTCTCAGAAATTTTCAACTTTTTTCCTCATAAATTTGCAGTTTTTACCTCTCAAAACTTAAATATTTTTCTCATGTAAATTTTATAACTTTTTCTTTCTAAATTTGTGACTTATCTCATAAATTTGCATTTTTTAACCTTTTCTACATGTAAATTTGTTGCTCACTCTGGTAACCAACCATGCCAAACCTTTTTTCCCCACATAAATTTGACTCCTATTACATGTAAATTTGCAGCTTTTTCCACATAAATTGAGTGTTTCTCTTATACATTTGTGACTTTTCTCAGGTAAATATAACTTTTACCTTTTTATCTTGTGTGCCCTTGTGTCATCTTTATGAAATGGTTTTAGTATATTTCATTAAAAGTTTTATTACCTCCGCCAAGGAGATTATGTTTTCATCGGCGTTGGTTGGTTTGTTTGTTTGTTTGTTAGCAAGATAACTCAAAAAGTTATGGACGGATTTTCATGAAATTTTCACAGATTGTCAGAAATGGGGTATCCTACAGATGATTACATTTTGGTGGTGATCCGGATCACCGTCTGGATCCAGGAATTTTTTAAAGGATTCTTTAACATTGCGAGATAGGGCCATTTTCAATATTTGTGCATGTAAGTCTGCCAAAAATCGTCAGAACACTTGCAAAACAAAAAAAATACAGGACAACATGCCCACAGGTTCTATAATATATCGAAGACTGATCCGGATAATGCAATAATTCCGGATACTATGATCCACAATATCAAAAAAAAAATAGGGGACCTTTGGAATTTTCCTCATAGGGAGAGAACAAATGAAGCTAAAATCACTCAACAAACACCATTATGTAGCCAACACACTGTGGAATCTGTAGTGTGTTAACGAATTTGTTGTATCTTTAAAAGCTATGGAGCTACATCCAGAAGAAAACCGCCATTATGCGAAATGCGATTTTCCTAAATAACTAGTGAACCACTAATCCTATCCATGTGAATCCAATTGCTACTCGTATGTTTTCATGGTCAAGGAATCTGAAAACGTACACACAATAAATGTAGGATTAATATTTATGATGTAAAACACTGTATGGGGGGAACTGTGGCACTTGGCGGAGGTCTGCGCTCTCCGAGTGCTTTTCTAGTTATTATTGTGAGACAATTTTTATTCTGGGATTTTTTTTAAGTTGCAAAGTAATGAATGCAGCACTATGCAAAAGACAAATTTCCCTTAGGGGACAATAAAGTTTACTCTAATACTCTACTTTAACGTGACGCATTTTGGTGCACTTTAACGTTTCCGTTTTCACCCAGTCCACACAGTCACAAAATTCTGGGCTGCACATGGGACCCTATTGGACTGGGGTGGGTTACGACATTCACGTCACACAAGCCTCACAGTCGGGCAGCAGGTTGTTTTACCCTGACCAGTCTGCCAAATAATTATATTAAAGAGGCTACAGGGGGTGGTTACCATGCCGACGCAGAAGACAGTGAAGAGCAGGAACCAGGGCAGGTCTGTGCAGCTCCGGTCCTCCAGCGGTCTCCATTCTCTCTTTGTCCTCTAAAAATAAACAAAAACATGGAAGCAATGAGAGCAGGATGGAGTCAGATTATTACCGTGCACCTCTACAACAGCACAGGTATGAATAAAGAGAAAAGAAATATTCATTAAACTAAAAGCATTAGAGAGTGAAAACCTCCACCAAGGAAGCACATTTCCCCCTTTCCGAATCACTAAAAATTCCCAAAGCCATCAAATTAAGAACACTACCAGCACTTAAGCATGGGTAAAAGTTTGTAATGCATGAACTGCAACTGAACCAAAGCAAATTCAACTTCACACTGTAATGACTCAAAATTTTGTCACGTGGTTACATAAACGCTCTCACATGTGTTTAAATCATAGCAGCTTGATGCTAGCACGTTCAAAGAAGCGGTTACATTAGAAGACATGATCGCCATTCAAAAAAGAAGCCTGCACATCTGGATTGCTCTCTGGTGGCTGGTTGCAGTAAGACAATAAAAACCCATTACTGTGTGCGCTACAGCTGTCGCAATAACTGCAATTATGTAATACCGCACTATGGACACGCCTACCGCAGAGGAAAACGACCAACCGCAACAACCGCTGTGTTCACTTTTTTTGTGTGTGTGGCTATATCTCGTTCACTTATGTGCCCCTATTGATTATTAAATAAACTGCTAAATGAAGTGTATTTTTATTGCCAACAACATGTTTGCACCCGGTACTCTAGAAGCTTCCACAGCGCACGGTGCCATTTGGGGCACTCTCTCCAAATGGACTCCAGCAGGCAGTTAGTGGTGAAAGTGTTTGGACTCCTTGCTAAATACAGCCGTAACAGTGAGCACTGAAAGGGCACAAAGCGTGTTATTTCCTTCTGAGCGGAGTGTGTATGATCCTGACTGTGTATGAGCTTCGAGAGCAGCTTGTTTGCACGTCATTTTTTGGACAGTGGCAAAAATCACGGACACAAGAGCCATGCAGGGTCCTGTACAGAGACTGTCCTGCTTATAAGCTGAATGTCGCTGCAGTCTCCAGTCCACACACCCCATAGTTATCACCACTGCTTTATGAAAATGATCATTTGGGGGGGGGGGGGTTAGCAGCATGGTGGTGCGGGCAGCACGGTGGTACAGTGGTTAGCACTGTTGCCTTACAGCTAGAAGGTTCCTGGTTGGAATCCCCAGGTTCGCAGGGGTTGGAACCTTTCTGTGTGGAGTTTGCATGTTCTCCCTGTGCTGCGTGGGTTTACTCCGGGGGCTCCGGTTTCCTCCCACAATCCAAAGACATGCATGTTAGGTTGATTGGCTGTTCTAAATTGTCCCTAGATATCTGTTTCCTATAGGCCCTTAGAATAGAGGGTTAGTATTAGTGAAAGCACTTCGAGTGGTCTTTGTGACTAGAAAAGCGCTATATAAGTGCAGGTTAGTTAGTTAGTAACAGAATTAGCAGTTCATGCCTGTAGAAAGAGCGGAGTTCCACACAGTTGTGACACACGCACATAAAGTTGAGAGCAAACTGCAGCGAGACTCTCACAGTTTCCCTCATTTGCCACATAAGCTAGGGATAAGGGATAAGGACCTGTACTTATATTGCGCTTTTCTAGTCTCAAAGACCACTCAAAGCGCTTCACTAGCACTAACCCTCTACTCCAAGGCCCTACAGGAAACAGATATCATATTATAAACCCTGTTTAAATTACGAATCCACAGGGTCCTAAAAACAGTTGCAATAATACCGCATACTGCAGTGTTGAGCTGTCCACCGTCACCGCAGGGGAAATTCCTCTACCGCGACAGCCCTAGTGTGTGCTATTTTGCCAAACTGAAAACTAATTTAAAAAATAGCCCTAAAATACATTTTTTTCCAAATGACAGTTTCTATCTTTGTAGGTAGTTCTTATCATGGTAGTGGATGGTAGTTTCAGTGAGTTATTAGAGGTAATAAAAATAGGAACGTAGGCATGATTGGTAATGTTTGAGGGAGCCTATGAGCCGCTGCATAGACTATGATGGGCATGAATTTAACACCATGATCAAGCTTCGTGGTCATCACTGCACAGACTTTGGTTCAAAAAGCTCAAGATGGGAAAATTTACAACAAAAAGTCAAATTAATGAGGGGGAAGAAGCAACTTAATGGCAAATGATTGTCCTATGTTCCACCCATTTTATTTTTTAGGTTAAAATGCAAAAATAGGACTTCCGGTTATGGCTGCCACGTAGGACGGACGTGTCTCGCTCTGCTCTGCTCCTGGAGAAAAAAATCGGCAAATAATTCTCTCATTTGGGACAGAACGTATCCCAGCATTTGAGCGAGGATATGTCGGCGAAGCCTAAGGCTGGAAAACCAGGAAAAGGAAAAAGCGAGCCGCCGAAACAGTCCAAATTAACGGACTTTCAGGTCTGTGACGCAGCAAACAAGGCTCCATATATGGCGGAGGAGGCTGGCGGCGGTGCGATTTCTGCGGGGAATGGCGCAGATGCGCTGATGGCTGCCATGAGTTCAATGAGAGCGGACTTTTCCTCTAGATTTGATGGGATTATGACAGCGTTGGAAGGAATAAGAAAGGAATTGGGTGACTGTGTAGAACGAACGGCGCAGATGGAGCTCCGTCTCGCTAGTGCTGAAGATGACGTCACCCGTCTTCAATTAAAGGTGCGCACTTTGGAAAAAAAAAATAAATCTCTGGAAGATAATATTTTGGATTTGGAATCTCGGTCGAGACAGAATAATTTGAGGCTGGTGGGTCTTCCAGAGGAATCAGAAGGTCGGGACGTATGTTCCTTTCTGGAAAAGTGGATTCCGGAGGTGCTGGGCAGCGAGGAGTTGCAATCAGCAGTGGTTCTGGAAAAAGCACATCGTATTGGCCCACGGAGAGATAAGGGACCGCCGAGGACCTTAATTATGAAGTTTCTTAGCAACAGAGACAGGATGAAGATCTTCAACGCTGCACGTGCTAAAGGAGAGATTAAACACCAGGACCAGCAGGTGCGGTTCTACCCAGATTTGGCCACAGGAATCCAACAATTGAGGAAGCAGTTTGATCCCATACGTAAGGAGCTGCGCAACCTTGGGATTCGTCATGGTGTAATCTATCCTGCGAGACTGCTGACCACGTATGAGGGCAGAACCCACATCTTCAAGACCCCAGAGGAGGCGCAGGAGTTCATCAAGAAGATCAAAGAAGAAGAAGAGACTGGTGGGAGCTAAGCATGAACAAAATATAAGGTAGAATAATTAAGCATTTGCACAGGCATCTGACTGACTTGAAGTAAATAGTAAGTTTACAAAATATAGATTGTATTATATATTAAAAAAACAAAACAAGACTTCCGGTTATGGCTGCCACGTAGGACGGACGTGTCTCGCTCTGCTCTGCTCCTGGAGAAAAAAAATCGGCAAATAACTCTCTCATTTGGGACAGAACGTATCCCAGCATTTGGGCGAGGATATGTCGGCGAAGCCTAAGGCTGGAAAACCAGGAAAAGGAAAAAGCGAGCCGCCGAAACAGTCCAAATTAACGGACTTTCAGGTCTGTGACGCAGCAAACAAAACTCCATATATGGCGGAGGAAGCTGGCGGCGGTGCGATGTTTGCGGGGAATGGCGCAGATGCGCTGATGGCTGCCATGAGTTCAATGAGAGCGGACTTTTCCTCTAGATTTGATGGGATTATGACAGCGTTGGAAGGAATAAGAAAGGAATTGGGTGACTGTGTAGAACGAACGGCGCAGATGGAGCTCCGTCTCGCTAGTGCTGAAGATGACGTCACCCGTCTTCAATTAAAGGTGCGCACTTTGGAAAAAAAAAAAAAATCTCTGGAAGATAATATTTTGGATTTGGAATCTCGGTCGAGACAGAATAATTTGAGGCTGGTGGGTCTTCCAGAGGAATCAGAAGGTCGGGACGTATGTTCCTTTCTGGAAAAGTGGATTCCGGAGGTGCTGGGCAGCGAGGAGTTGCAATCAGCAGTGGTTCTGGAAAAAGCACATCGTATTGGCCCACGGAGAGATAAGGGACCGCCGAGGACCTTAATTATGAAGTTTCTTAGCAACAGAGACAGGATGAAGATCTTCAACGCTGCACGTGCTAAAGGAGAGATTAAACACCAGGACCAGCAGGTGCGGTTCTACCCAGATTTGGCCACAGGAATCCAACAATTGAGGAAGCAGTTTGATCCCATACGTAAGGAGCTGCGCAACCTTGGGATTCGTCATGGTGTAATCTATCCTGCGAGACTGCTGACCACGTATGAGGGCAGAACCCACATCTTCAAGACCCCAGAGGAGGCGCAGGAGTTCATCAAAAAGATCAAAGAAGAAGAAGAGACTGGTGGGAGCTAAGCATGAACAAAATATAAGGTAGAATAATTAAGCATTTGCACAGGCATCTGACTGACTTGAAGTAAATAGTAAGTTTACAAAATATAGATTGTATTATATATTAAAAAAACAAAACAAGACTTCCGGTTATGGCTGCCACGTAGGACGGACGTGTCTCGCTCTGCTCTGCTCCTGGAGAAAAAAAATCGGCAAATAACTCTCTCATTTGGGACAGAACGTATCCCAGCATTTGGGCGAGGATATGTCGGCGAAGCCTAAGGCTGGAAAACCAGGAAAAGGAAAAAGCGAGCCGCCGAAACAGTCCAAATTAACGGACTTTCAGGTCTGTGACGCAGCAAACAAAACTCCATATATGGCGGAGGAAGCTGGCGGCGGTGCGATGTTTGCGGGGAATGGCGCAGATGCGCTGATGGCTGCCATGAGTTCAATGAGAGCGGACTTTTCCTCTAGATTTGATGGGATTATGACAGCGTTGGAAGGAATAAGAAAGGAATTGGGTGACTGTGTAGAACGAACGGCGCAGATGGAGCTCCGTCTCGCTAGTGCTGAAGATGACGTCACCCGTCTTCAATTAAAGGTGCGCACTTTGGAAAAAAAAAAAAAATCTCTGGAAGATAATATTTTGGATTTGGAATCTCGGTCGAGACAGAATAATTTGAGGCTGGTGGGTCTTCCAGAGGAATCAGAAGGTCGGGACGTATGTTCCTTTCTGGAAAAGTGGATTCCGGAGGTGCTGGGCAGCGAGGAGTTGCAATCAGCAGTGGTTCTGGAAAAAGCACATCGTATTGGCCCACGGAGAGATAAGGGACCGCCGAGGACCTTAATTATGAAGTTTCTTAGCAACAGAGACAGGATGAAGATCTTCAACGCTGCACGTGCTAAAGGAGAGATTAAACACCAGGACCAGCAGGTGCGGTTCTACCCAGATTTGGCCACAGGAATCCAGCAATTGAGGAAGCAGTTTGATCCCGTACGTAAGGAGCTGCGCAACCTTGGGATTCGTCATGGTGTAATCTATCCTGCGAGACTGCTGACCACGTATGAGGGCAGAACCCACATCTTCAAGACCCCAGAGGAGGCGCAGGAGTTCATCAAAAAGATCAAAGAAGAAGAAGAGACTGGTGGGAGCTAAGCATGAACAAAATATAAGGTAGAATAATTAAGCATTTGCACAGGCATCTGACTGACTTGAAGTAAATAGTAAGTTTACAAAATATAGATTGTATTATATATTAAAAAAACAAAACAAAAACAAAACAAACAAAAAAAAAACTATGATGTACAAAGTTGTTAAAAATTTTGGAGTTAAGTTGGAAAACTACAGAGGAGAGTTAATGTTACGTCATTAAAAGCAGTAGAGTTAGGGTGATTGGGAGGATGAAGAAGGAGTGGCTTAGGCTGTTCCTCGTGGGTGTGGAACAGTCGATGGCTATATCGGGAGACAGAATTTTTCTTTTGATTTTGGGGGGTTTGCCACAAGTGTGGGAAGGGGAAATTTGTTTGTGTGTAGTTTGTAGGATGAATGTTCAACCACTCATGTTTTTGCTTCTCTGTATGAGCATGTTTACACTGCAAGGTAATCCCAAACTCTCTATTGATCATGGACCAAAGTGTTAATCTTAATTTAACTTCATGGAATTGCAGAGGTCTACAAAATTTAAAAAAACTTAAACAAGTTATGAATAAAATAAAGGACATGGGTTCAAGAATTGTGTTTTTACAAGAAACTCATCTGATAGAGGAGGATGTTAAAAGAATTAGGAGTAGATGGCAGGGAAGTGTATTCACCTCTTCATTTTCATCCCGAGCCAGGGGAGTTATGACTCTCATACATAAATCAGTTCCTTTTCAGGTGAAAAATGTAATTGGAGACAAATTTGGAAGATATGTAATCATTCAAGGTTCTTTGCTATTAGAAAATATAAATCTTGTGAACTTATATGGTCCCAATATAGATGATCAGAAGTTCTTTGCTAATTTATTTCTCATCTTATCATCACTTACAGGGCAACATATAATAGCAGGGGATTTTAATTGTACATTGAATCCAGGTGTGGATAGATCAACAGGACTGGATTGTACGCACATTGGATGTAGGATGACTATTAATCATTTTATGAAAGAATTGAGATTGTTAGATATATGGAGAGAAATGAAACCACAAGTTAAAGCCTATTCTTGTTATTCCAGTACCTACAAGACATTCTCACGTATTGATTATTTTTTGATTTCCACAGAATTAAGGTCCAAGATTCAAAACTGCTTTTATGATAACATCGTGATTTCTGATCATGCACCCTGTTGTCTAATATATGTAGATAAAAAATTGACAAAGGAATCAGGTAGATGGCAATTTCAGCATAAATGGCTTCAGGATGAGGAATTTGTCAAGTATATAGAAAAACAGATAGACGAGTTCTTTGACATCAATACTACACAAACATCAGCATGTGTAAAGTGGGAGGCTTTCAAAGCTTTTATTAGGGGACATATTATTAGTTATACAGGATCAAAATCTAAGAAGACTCGAGAGGAGAGAGCTAAATTGGAACATAAAATAAAAAGTCTTCAGGAAAAAGTGTATGCAGGAAGTGACCCAAGGTTGGAGAATGAATTACTGATTTTGAGAGCTGAATACGACAAAAAATCAGCGAATAGAGCTGCCTCGAGTCTTCTAAGATTGAAACAATCTTTTTATGAACAAGGTGAAAAATCAGGAAAATTATTAGCATGGCAGATTAAACAATTGGAAATTAAAACACCAATTACCAGTATTATAAGTAAGGGACAGGTAGTTATAGATCCTTTAGAAATTAATAGAGCCTTTAGAGATTACTATGAAAAATTATATGATACCAAAAATGAACCTGATTTAACAAAACTAAATGGGTTTTTGAACGAACTATCTATACCGTGTATTCCAAATGAAAACAGGGAGATATTGGAGTCTAAAATTAGTCAAGAAGAAGTTGGGCTAGCCATTGATAATATGAAATCAGGAAAAAGTGCAGGACCAGATGGTCTTCCAGTTGACCTTTATAAAAAATTTAAGAATAAATTAATAAAACCTTTTTTGGAAATGGTTTTAGAAGCATTTCAAAATAATAATTTACCATCATACATAAATAATGCCTTAATTATACTGTTGCCAAAACCAGGTAAGCCCTCTAATAAATGTGAAAATATGAGACCAATAAGCCTATTAAATGCCGACCTTAAGATAATCTGTAAAATTTTAGCAAGACGAATACAAGAAATTTTACCAAATATTATTAATCGAGATCAGAATGGCTTTATAAAGGGTAGACAAGGCTTCCATAATGTAAGAAGACTATTTAATATTATTTATTTTAATAAAGAAGCACCGGATACAGCTCTCCTATCATTGGACGCCGAAAAGGCCTTTGATAGAGTTGAATGGCCCTTTCTTTTTGAAGTCCTACAAAGGTTTGGACTTGGAAATAATTTCATAAAATGGGTTCAAATAATATACAATAATGCTACAGCAGAAATCCTAACAAATAACAATATTTCAAAACCAATAAAAATCAATAGAGGATGTCGACAAGGCTGTCCACTTTCACCTTTACTGTTTACTATGGCAATTGAACCTTTAGTGATAGCGATACGTTTACATTCACAAATATATGGAATTAAAGTTGGACCAACAGAACATAAAATCTCCCTGTACGCCGATGATATAATTTTGTTTATGTCGAATCTAAAAAAATCAATTCCAACCTTGTTGAATTTAATAAAGAATTTTGGGGAAATATCAGGATATAAAATAAATAAAACTAAATCTTCAATATTAATGCTAAATGAGACCCAGAGAAATTACCCAGCCCCTGAGGTAAATCAATTCAATGTTGTAAATCAGTTTAAATATTTAGGAATCCAAATTATGCCTAAGCTAGAATCAGTCGCCAGTGTCAACTATGAAGCCTTAATGTCAGATATCAATGAGTTAACTCAGAGATGGATGTCACTACCAATGTCGATGATCGGGAGAATCAATATACTTAAAAGTAATATTTTACCTAAAATACTTTATTTATTTCAATACATTCCCTTATCACCACCTTTAGATCTATTCTCAAGAATAAAAAAAAAGTTAGTGGAATTTATATGGAACAACAGGAGGGCTAGATTACGTTTGTCTTTATTATATTTACCATTTGATCGTGGAGGTCTGAAATGTCCAAATTTTATGTTGTATTATTGGTCGGCACAACTGAGGTCTATGACATATTATTTTTCATCAAATGATCTCCCTCACTGGACTGAAATGGAATCATACAATTTACCTTTACCTCTTCCCATATTCATATACTCAGATTCGGCAAAAAAATTACAAAAACAAGTTAAAAATCCATTTGTAAAGCATATGATCAAAATATGGTGTGAAGCTAAAAACTATTTAAAAGAACCACAGTTAATGTCACAATTTAGTCCAATATGGGGTAATCAATATTTTAAACCAGGGAGAGCGGACGCTGTATTTAAAGTATGGAATTTAAAAGGGATACAAAAGATTCAGGATTTATATTTGCCATGTGCAGACAACATAATGTCTTTTGAAGAGCTGAGGATCAAATTTAATCTCAATAGAACACATTTTTTTAAATATCTTCAACTTAGAAACTTTATTCGATCAAATCAAAATAAAGCTCTCACTCGACCTATTTATTCATCCTTGGAAAAAATGATGATGAAAGATAGTAAAAGAAAGGGTATTATTTCAGAGTTTTATAACTCATTGACACTATCTTCAAGTGAAAATTCACTGAAAAGATTAAACTACTGGAAAGAAGATCTGCAAATTGAAATTTCAGAGGAACAATGGGAATTGGCTTGTACAGAAGCTCAAACCAAATCAATAAATGCACGCCTTAAATTGATACATTTCAAATGGTTAATGCGGATGTATGTTACACCGGAGGAGTTAAATAGATATAACAAAAATATACCAGATACATGCACAAAATGCAAGGAAAGTAAAGGAACCCTATTTCATTGTTTATGGGAATGTAGATTAATAAGAATGTTTTGGGAGGAGGTGAGGGTAACAATTGAAAAAATAATCTCAAAACTATTGAATCCTAAACTGTTTTTGTTGGGTCTGTACCCAGAAAAGCATAATTTCAATAAAAGTGAAAGAACATTCATAGACCTCAGTTTGCTTAATGCCAAAAAATGTATTGCACTATTATGGAAAAAGACTCATAGACCAGATGTGACTCAGTGGTTAAGACAGATGTTAACAAACCTTCCATTAGAAAGAATAACATATATACTGAAATCAAAGGAAATTGTGTTTGAGAATATATGGAGACCTTTTATTGATTATGTAAAAAATTTAAACATAACTCTTGAAGAAGAAGGTGAATGATGTGTGTGGACCTTGTAAATTCCAAACTGGTGAACATAATATGTATACTAATGTATTGGATTGTCTAGACTAAACAGAGGAGCATTGTTGAAGACTTGATTTTGTTGGTGGTTGTTGGTGTTTTTAGGGTATTTTTTTTTTTTTTTGTAGTACTTTAGTGTTAGTGTTTGATTGTTTGTATCATGTTTGTTAAAAAAAAAAAAGGTTCAATAAAGATATTGTGGAAAAAAAAACAAAACAAAACAAAAACAAAACAAACAAAAAAAAAAAACTATGATGTACAAAGTTGTTAAAAATTTTGGAGTTAAGTTGGAAAACTACAGAGGAGAGTTAATGTTACGTCATTAAAAGCAGTAGAGTTAGGGTGATTGGGAGGATGAAGAAGGAGTGGCTTAGGCTGTTCCCCGTGGGTGTGGAACGGTCGATGGCTATATCGGGAGACAGAATTTTTCTTTTGATTTTGGGGGGTTTGCCACAAGTGTGGGAAGGGGAAATTTGTTTGTGTGTAGTTTGTAGGATGAATGTTCAACCACTCATGTTTTTGCTTCTCTGTATGAGCATGTTTACACTGCAAGGTAATCCCAAACTCTCTATTGATCATGGCAA